>CM057723.1:25636213-26236213 GCA_030064385.1 Melaleuca quinquenervia | reverse complement strand
CATGGAGATTAAGGTCGTAGAACTAGAAGTGTACTTTTAAGTCAACCCTTTCATCCTCCGTTTATTCAAGCAATTTCCCCTGGCTAAATATGATTTATAGCAACAATTGATCATTAGCGAGAGCTTAAATTGTTCGAGATATTTAGGTTATTTTCAATATTTTTCGTGATTATGCATAATCCTGAAAAATTCTCCGTATCCCCGATTATGCATGTATTGATCGATAGTACTTGATTTGATTAAATATAAATAAGCACATGAACTCTTTATTAGCTAACACACCGAAATATATAGAAATTTCATAGTTTTACTTATCCAATTATTTCGTATCTTGTTATTAGAGCAAGGCAATCCCGAGGTGCACATGAGAGTGTCATTCTCGTGTTTTGTGTAATTTTCTTTTTCAATAACTAGTCATATCCTTCTCTTGATATCGACCCCACAACACTGTCTGTCTCATCTGATAGCCAACGTCGTTTGCTCTATTGTCATGTAGTCTACAGAGCCCTAATATTTGAGGAATTGGCCCTCAAGGCTATTCCGTAACAATGTTGGCCACATTGATCAGAATTCTCCAGAGGGTTCGTAACAACGTGATTCACAGGCTACATTTATGTCCATAGTCTAACACAACCACTGGACTTGCCGCCCTCAAATCTATTTCTTAATAACAACAACCGCATCGATCACGTTTCTCCATAGTGTTCGTATTAACACCATCGTAACCGGCCACACTTCACCATTCCTAGACGAACATAGCCATCAGGCCTACTGCGATGGCAGCCTCCTTCCGCCTAGCTTGCCCAACAGCTACAACACATCAAGTTTTCTCTTCAGCAATCCACCAAAAGGTTTTTAGATTTCTTTTATCCAAACTCAAGTTGCCTTCTACGTATCTTGAGTTTGAGGGGATGATAGACTTAGTTAAGATATCTTGTGCAAATATTTGCATATATTTAGGAGATTCTCAAAAAATTGAACCCTTGCCCAAATAGAAAAAAAATTCTTAATTCCTATGGATCCATCCTTATGGTTGTATGTATAGTATCTCAAAACATAGATTGTGCATATTTTTAATTGATCATACCTAATTTCATCACTTTAGATAGTCATCTAATAAAACCTATAAATAAAATCGTACGTACTCTTCATTTAGAAAATACAGAAAATATACAAAAATTCCTCAAGAAAGATGTGAAAGAGTGAAAATGCGAAATTTCAGCATGTTTCAATGTATTAATTAATGAAGAGTACACAAGACTATCTGTAGGATTTATTAGATGATCATCAAAGGTAATTAAATCAAGTGTGATCAATCATGATATGCATAATCAGAATACAGAGAATCTCTCATTTATATGCACAATCATGATAAATGGAAAATATCTTAAATATCTCTCGAAAATATCTCAATGTCTCTAATATATCCCCTCAAACTTAAGGAGCATAAAAGTTAACTTGAGTTTGGATAAAAAAAAATCCAAAAAACACCTAGTGGATCATTAAGTTGTCAAGGTGATGAAGAGAGGACTATTGCTGCTCTTTGTGTCGCCGTAGCTACTGTACCGGCTATGCAGTGGGAGGCTGCCACCATGGTAGGTCCGGTGGTGGTGTTCGTCTATGGACTGGTGGAGAAATGTGGCCGATGCAGTTGGCGTTATTACGAACACCGTTTAGAAACGCAGCAGATGCGACTAACGTGATCACGAAACAAATCCGAGGGTGGTGAGTTTGTTGTGGTGTTCTTCTGACAACAAAATTGCAGCTTGTGCAGCTCGTGTCGTAAACATGACGATGTGGTTAGCGCTGTTACAAAATAGACTCAATGGGCACTTCCTCGTCTACAGCCTACGCAACAATAGAACAAGTCGAAATCGGCTACCGAGCAAGACGAACAACGTTGAGGATTGATGTCGAGAGAAGAATATGAGTAGTTATTCGAATTGACGATTAGATGAACCGTTGTGTGCTGCGCAAGCTCGACTAGTTATGATGTCAAGATAAGAGATACATGTGAAAGATAGAATTGATGAATTTCTTTATATCTTCTGTCTTTTATAATGAAGAGTAGATGAACCTATTTATAGGTTTATTAGATTATTATCTAAGGTAACTAAATCAAGATATACACAATTAGAGATATGGAGATTCTCCTTGATATATGCACAATCACGACAAGATACAATCATAAATATTGCGTACAATATCATAAGTGTCTCTAACATCTTTAACGATAAATAAGCAACTCCCCCTTGAAGTATCTCATGTCACTTGATTGTGAGGTTTATGTGCTCCTTATATACACGTCGCATCTTTACACCTATCAGCTTACATTTTTGGGTTGGATTTTTTACACCCAATATCTTGTAAATGAAAACTTCTGTCATGCTGTTGTGACGTGAAAGGAAAGATGTCTCATGGAGTATGACTAGAATATGAAACCTGAAGGATAAAATGTGATTGGTTTGTCAACTACTTTTATTGATTTTTAGGTTAAAGAGAAATGGCAACCAATTTTGACGTGGGTTAAATGTCTTATACATCGATCTGTGTACTTCCCTATCAAATCCGATTCTAAATTTCAATAGCTTGAGTCGTGAATGGATAATTCTAATGAGTTACTCTTTTATTTCATAGTGATCCATCTCCATTGCCAATAAAATGATCTTGTCGGTATTGGTATAAATGATCTTTCTCTCGTATTCAGCTATGGTGGTAACTCATGAATCTAGAGTCGCTTGGCAATCCAACCCAGTTCCAACAATGCACTTCTTGGACCAAGAAAGTGAAACTGCTTGGCGTTGCGTATCCAAACTCATTAAAGTTCGATTCGCGTCATTATGCTCGATAAAAGGAATGAGAGAAGCTCCAGTAGAAAAATACTGAAAAGGAAAATATTGTGCACGACCGTGGAAGCCGGGCTACTTGGTGGCTGATGGAAGGCCCTAGAAAAGTCATGAATCGGGTAAAAAAAATTTATTTCTTTCTCCCTGTTAGGTCATCCTTCATGTGGTTAAATGGTTTTACTGTCCTATATTAGGTTAAAAAAATTCGGATAACTTTTGTGAGACTTCTATAAATTGTTGGAACCAATAAACAGGAACAGCTTTAAGATATTATTTACCAAAAAAAAAACAGCTTTAAGATATTTGTCATGGGCTGTATTTTCCCGCAATTTCCTCCAATCAGGATGGACGACTTTGTTGTCCATTTCTAATTGGAATTCATTGAAAAACTAGGGTAAATATTATCTTTTCGAATAAGAATTACACATTAACTATGACACCATGCGTGTTCTATTTGACATATGCATGGCATACATAACTAACCATGTATATTTATATATCTTGCTCATGTCACTAGGGTTTAACCATTTGACGATGGAAATGTTGGTTATTGTTTACTCCTCTTAAGTGGTTTCTTCAGCATACTTAGACATGTCTAGTCGATCATAGATAATTATTGGATAATACATATTCACATTCCATTATAGTCAATTGTATAAATATAGAACATCTATAAGATTTCACATGATCTAACATAGAGAACATTGGTTCTTGGTATATATCCATGTTCTGTCCATAAAGGCAAAACAGTCGTCGGCCAGGTGGCAAGCGATGGGTGTTGTTTTTCTAAAAGCGTGTGTCTTGTCAATTGGTGTATCAATATGCGGGGTATACATTTTCAATTTTATGCAGAGAAAATTGAGGAGCAACTTAATGTGTGAAAGACGAATCCAAACTGGAAAACGTTGAAAACTGTATTGCCAGCGTTCGAAGATTGACTAAGAGGATCATATGACGGCGATTAAAAGAGCACATGCGCGATAGTTATCACCGGTCATGATTCCGTGAGCATTTTGAATCTTTAGTCTGAGTTCATCTCTTGCCTGCCGGCTGTAATGATTCGAAGCTGTCCAGATTTAGCTAGACTACCCTATTTTCGGAGGATGCACAGAACAGTGAAACTTACTGTAGATCCAGACATAATCCTCGCTAAAGCCAGCAGGTAGAGTTGAATTTCTGTACTAGATTACACATGACAACACATGGCAAGCTTATCTTAAAGGTAGAAACAAGCGCACCGATTCATTGTCCTCAGTTAAGAATCTCACTTGATGCTCCGGAGAATTTCGTACTGATCTTATTGACTCGGGGCATTTGATTTGCTAGCAAACATTCCGTAAACTTGTAATACATATACTGAACTGAATCTAGCCTGTCATATGTTGTTAAATCCATGTCGATATACTACATTCAAGTAATAACTTCTCCCAACTTATGCTAACCGAGCCCATAGTCCTAATTATCGATAAGAACTGGATGTGAGAGTAGTGTCCGGAACTGAACTTTGACTGATCAACCATAGAAACATGCAATGTAACAGTATAGTCAGAGAAAAAAGATGAAATAAATCATGCATAGCAAATGAATGTGATGGTCAATGGTCATATGGATGGGATGCTCTTTTCCTGTTCTATTTTCTTTCCTTGTCATGTTCTTCCCTTCCCTATCATGAAAAATTAGGTGGGAATTGATATCGAATGGTGAGGGACAGTCTTTGTGTCCTTGTCAATCCATCTGGCAGCCAAAATTAACCTTCGTACAATGCTCCTAATGTGGACAACTATAGACCTTAGCATCAGCCTGTCATATGACCGGACTCTTTGGCATTTCCCATTTCAACTTCAGTTTGAAAGACACGCATCTCCATCTTGATATAAACATAGGAGTTGGATCAACGTTAAGTCTTGCCTAAGGTTGAGAGCTGTGGTGAAGATTTGAATGGAATGGGCTTAAAATTTCATCGCGAGGTGTCATTCACTACCCTATTGTGAAACCCTCATCGACAGTCTAACAAGATAAAGGCATGCTTCATTAGTAAATCTAGCTATCGAACGCATGAGCAGATTTATCAAGAATAAGAAACGTGCGCCGTCCTGAAGACATTGAACCAGAAACAGTGAAAAGTAAATGGGGTTCTCGTCAATAATATGCCTCGATCATGTGATGGGAGGGAGCTCGGACTGAAATTTAAGTTCTGAAAGATTCATTTCACATGTTGAGAAAAGAAGGTGAAAAGAAGTGGCTGAAAACGAAACCTCCCTACCTTTTGACATGTATAGTATAATAAACGCTCGCGTGCGTATTCCTCTTAGAGAGTGGCAAAACTGAGTCATTGACAAATACAGAGTAGGCCGTGAGAAATAGAGCCACGAACAATGAATCGAAATAAATCCAAGCGGCATGACTGTTGAGCCTCTTATTTTAAGTGTTCGTTATCCTAATTTTCTACAACCTAGAAGTAGAATTCAACGAGCGCATTAAACAGGATTCATAGGTCATGTCATCGGGCTGTCACGTGGGTCGAGAACAGATATGAAGGAGTTAATATCCAAGACTATTCTATGAGAAAATTCATGAACAATCACATCTAGAAAGGAAATGAATGTGAAAAGCGATTCACTCGTTAGTTCCGGTATAATAGCTATTGAGTCGTCATTTAATCTTTTCATGTAGTCGACAGCCGACCATTAGAAAAATAATACGTCGAAAAAGAAAACCTAGCAAAACCAGAAATGGATATTACTTATTAGTGATTTGTGGATTGACATGTCATTTAAAATCTGAATTATCGTATTACTCAGGTTTTCTATGCGATGGCCCCCATATGATTCTATGAGAAAAAGGGAGCCGTAAATTCACGAGATGGTTCAGATCCCAACTTCATGCAACTCGGCTCATTGGCTCCGTGCCATGCACTGCTTATGATTAGAACGGCACGTCGTGTTATCCTGCGTCCCAAGGTCTAAGGTAAAAACATCATCAGTCATCGACGTGGCATCATATTGTCAACCAAGATACGTGGCCCAAGGTGCACAAATTCGTCGAGTCGTTTGTTTGTGCGCGTGCGTCGGTTTCGCTTTTTGATTTGGAGAGATGTGGTCTAATCGGACTAAAGGACAAGAGGCCAGTCTCGTTGAGGTGCAAACTCACCACTCAGCGTTCGACACAGCACGATGTCCCGGCTCCTTGTTTGTCTTTCTTCACCGAGATGATGAGGGATTTCTTCAGATGTGCTCTGACCGCCTTTGTCTTCTTTGATTTTGGCAAATTTACACGCAAAGCTTTTATTATATGGTCTGAGAACTTAGATGCACTGAGAACACACACGATGGAAGCACTATAGGATGACAGCGTTGGAGATGGTAGACGGAGATAGTTGAATAGTTTTCGGTTCAGCAGTTCTTCGGATTGAGTGGGCTGTGATTGATTATTATAGGGTCAGAAAAAATTGAAAAAAAAAATGTCCCTAAGAGTAAGAGGTAGAATACTTGGGCTATTACGTTAGGCACATTATGACCGTCGTGATTAAGTTTCATGGTAATTTCCTCAAAAAACGCAGTCAAAACCTGGACCTTGTTCCTCAAGGGAAGACACGTCTCTCAAGGGGTGAACAAAGGGGCGGTACCGAATACCAAATCCCATTGACTTATCCCTCTCCCGTATCCTCACTTCCTTTCCCCTCCTATTTATACACACGTCTCCTCTTCCATTGATCATCACTGAACTTATTCGCTCCAGTTTCAAAAACCCCAAGACTCTCTCTCGTTCTGTCAATTGCAGCATTGATTGTAACAGAGCCAGATTTCTCACACAATATGGGGAAGTCTCCGTGCTGTGACAAGAACGGACTGAAGAAGGGCCCGTGGACGACTGAGGAAGACAAGAAACTGATCGAGTACATTCAGAAACAGGGGCACGGGAAATGGCGGACCCTTCCGAGAAATGCAGGTGAGTTGTGTGCTGATGCTGAGCCGGCAAAGTGATTTTTTATTGTCTTGCGCTGTGAAAGTTAGTCTTGCAGCCCGAAGGATGGTTGATTCATGGTGCTTCACACTTTATGTGGTTAACAGGGCTCAAGAGGTGTGGAAAGAGTTGTCGCCTCCGGTGGACGAACTACCTGCGGCCCGATATCAAGAGAGGGAGGTTCTCGTTCGAAGAAGAAGAGACCATCATACAGTTGCATGGTGTTTTGGGCAACAAGTAAGAACAACCATTTTTTTCCAGTCCTAGACTTTTATTGCTTATGATCTTGCAATTTCCATGGATGCTTCCATGGATTACCTAATTTGAGGACTTCTTGATCTTTGTACGACTTTAGAAACCGTATACGATTTCTACTGTCATGCAAATAAACAAATAAATGTCAAGCATAGATATAATGCCATCTCTCTTTCTTCTTTATGGCTTTTCTATCCCTTCTCCGACGAAGAATGCTACATATTCCATGTGTGGATTATAAAATACGTTGTTCGACATTAAAGTTTTGTTTTCTTGAACAGGTGGTCAGCTATCGCGGCTCAATTACCTGGGCGAACCGACAACGAGATCAAGAACTATTGGAACACCCACATCAAGAAGAGGCTAATTAAAATGGGAATTGACCCGGTGACTCATGCCCCGCGCCTCGATCTTCTCGGTCTATCCTCCATCGTCACCTCATCTCTTCAAGCTCCTTATTGTTCTCAAGTCATCAACATTCCAAACTCTCTTAACATGAATGGATATGCCATGAATCCGGACCTCCTCGACTTGGCAACCATTCTGTTCTCTTCGAGTTTCAAAAGCCCAGAAGTGCCACAAAATGTCCAAGAGATTACCCCACAAGTTCTAGATCAGTTCCAGTATTCATTACTAGCAAACCAGCTCCATAATCTACCAAATAATTCTCATTTCCCAAATGAAAACCGGCTCATGCCCTCGAATAATGCTAGGGACATTCCCCTATCAGACCCTAGTAATTATGTTAGCTGCCACCAATACTCTATCCCAAGCTATTGGCAAGCTGAGGGCGATATTCAACATCAGCAAACGAATATTGCCGAAACTTCAGTTTCTGTGCCAAACCATGGATTTGACGGTTCTTGTCGTTTCAACATTGACCACCTCTCATCTGGGCATCATGTTTTTCAATCAAACGACACCAACAAAGTCCAAAATTTCGGTTTTGGCTCGTCATCTCTTTCATCACCTATGTCGAGCTCCCTCACTTTGAATTCATCATCAACCACGTCGGCTGTGTACCTCAATGGCGGCAATAAAGAAGATATAGATGGTCACAGAAGTCACATTGAGTCTTCTCTGTATGAGCCTGCTCCGAACAGCTTTTTTGTCAACGAAATTATGTAAGCACGCAAATTGGCCTTGTGCACCAATAGATGTCGAGCATCTCAATTAATCAAACACTTGACAATAACTCCTCTGCTTTCGTACATTTATTTTCTCTTAATGGGACCTTTCTTTCACGTAATGTTTCCTCTATAATTGAACTTTTAGCATGGTGACAAATTAATCAACATGACTTGCTTTTTCATGGACTTATGAGGTACGACTGCAATTTCGTGGGAGAAAAAAGATAAGTTATACTAGTGATATAAGCCAAAATTGCTCAGGCAATGGAGTTTGAGCAAATCTTCAGTGAGATATGGAGTCAATTCATACACGCTTTGGGTGGTTCATTAGATTTTTCGTGCTGAACAGCCGGGCTGAGCTATCAAAAGACAAAACCAAACCCTAAACGCAGAGATCTTCAACACTGAAATGAACCTTTGTTAAGCACGCACGGAGATGGGTTGTCCAGAGACATATCATTTGTTATTCTTTATTTGGGTGGTTGCATTTGAATATTGGCTAAAGTAAGAACAACATATGCCTCTATCTTCATCCACCAAAAGCTGATGTTCTAAACCACAACCGTACGCAAGTTCCACGGTTTTGCATTACATGCTTGTCAACATACTATATATGTAAATCTCCCCCATACATCAGGCCTGGGTTGGAGCGGCAACAACTCGTAACTATCTCGTGTGACTGTTGGGTCCAGACTTATTGGCAACCCAGACTTTGATACCGGTGTTGAGGTAGTTTTGAACCTCTTTCGTCCATATAAATCGTCCAACAACGCCTTTTCTAACCGATATAAGACAACCTCAACATATACGTACTCCATCTAATGTAACATACTTCATAGACTGATTTTGTGTTACCTATAATCCGTATGCAGTGCCCATAGCTCAATCCCTTGTCGTTTTGAAGGATTCTTGGCTTTTGCAAGTAACAATGCTCATTGGAAATACTTTAAAAAATGCATCATCGACACGTTTGAGATTTGATGAACGGAATATGTTATGATACTATATTCTAGATTTAGTTTCTTGATTTGAATATGTGTAATCTTGGACGGACATATACATCATTATGTGTGCATGCATAGAAGCAAGGCATTTGCTTGCTAGGCTCCCAAGAACAGTGATTATGGAATTAGGGCACGTGGTCTAAATGTTGGCGTATCCAAAAGTCAACTTTTTTTTCTATTTTTTCAATAAAGTGAAACAGTAATACAAATACTTCTTTAAGTAATCCGAAACCGGGTAGGACGAAACAGTGAAAGTTGCGGCTGCAAATGGGATTAAAGAACGTGGAAAACTGATTAAAGTCTCGCGTAATTCTTCCCAAGGTCGCACGCGATTGGACAGTGGGGATGGTGGGGGGAAAGGGGAAGAATAATAATTAATAACGTGGGCAGAAATAATTGGGGAGAAAAAAGAAAAAAAAGGACAAAGGCGACGATTTAAATCTGTGTCCGAAGTTGCGTCTACGTTTCGGACTCTCCTGCTTTGTTAACGTTTGACTCGTCTCGTCGATCCCGACAATCCTCCAAGCCCGCATGACCCGCTCAGCCCGCGCCAGCCCGACACGTGTCGAGTTCCTCCTTGACCGTGGTTTTGACGATGACTCTTTCTTGTCTCTTCCTCGCGACTCAGAGAAGAGTTTTCTTTTCTTCTCTTTTCCCCCGAGTTAACCCCTCCCTCGGTGCTTTCCTACACATCCTCATCTTAAACAGGACTCTGTCCCTTCTTAGCCAATATGTTCTGTAGTTAATAAGATGGTTTAGTGTGGGTAAGGACATAATTTCAACGTGAATAGGCGAACCGATATCTTGCCATGCGCTAAAAATTCTTTTTATCAGTACACATCTAGCGCTGTCAATCTATTGCTCACGTGTAATATCCGGATTTCGAAATATCTGTCGTATTATATTATTACAGGACACTTTATCTTTGTCAATCATGCTGTAGAACTTGTGTATATTGAATTCATTTTGACGAGGAAAAGTGTTTGAAAAGTCTTAAATCTACAAAATTTTTGTTAATTCAGTTTTTAACCTTATAAAGATATCAATTTCATTTCAAACAGTTTGACTTAGTGTCAATTGAGCTCTCCTAACTAGTTTTGATCAGATATTGCTAACACGAACGCTAACTGACCTACGTGATATAGCCAACACTAACATCAATAAATTTTAAAAATATTCTAATATTTTCTTGATTTTTTTCCCTTTCTTCTTCCTTTTTGCAGGTGAATAAGCCACTAGTCATACTCAAGCGGGCCAGCCTCGCCTAAGCAAGGGTTGTTGTCACCTACCTCGAGTAAGGGCTTCCCTCACTAGATCTAGTCTTAGCACGGCCAATTCTTGCTAAGCACTTGGCCGCCCTCGCCCAAGTGAGGCTGGCTCATGGAGCATGGCATGGCAAGTGGCTAGCCATAGCCTATGAAAAGTGGCCGGTTACAAAAAGTGGCCGGTTACAAACAAAAGGAAGATGAAAGGAAAATAAAAAAATCAAAACGATATTAAAGTATTACAAAAAAATTATTTACCTCAGTGTCGATGGTACCATGTAAGTTAGTCGGCATCCATGTTAGTAATATCAAGCCAAAATTAACCAGAATGTTTGAATTAATCAACACTAATGCCAATAAATAAACATCAATGCAATAGATTTAGGGCTTTTCTAATGTGTGGCACTTCCGTTTTAATTCACATAAGAAATTGTCGGTCATCTCTTATTCATTCCCCTTTTCTTATTGAAATGCGTTTTCTAATTTCTTGATAAAAATTTCAAGTTATATAAAAAAAAATTGAAAGTCAAGGTTCGAGTCATATAAAGAATAAACTTTGTTTATATTTTAACGAAGGACTTTGTATACCTACTACGATGAGTGGGAAAAAAAGAAAAAGCTTCATGCAATCTCCTGTTCGTAGCTCTCCCCAAGTAATAAGATATTGCGCACTAGAAGATCTTCACGAGCAAGGCAGGAAAAGCCTTTTCCATTAGTATGTTGCTTAATCCATTTAAATTCAGCAGGCCATAATCTAGGATATCTGTTAATTGGCAAAAAAAAAAATCCTGAACATGTTCAAAGTTGTCAATTCTGTTCAAACTTTTTAATTGTATCGATTAAATCACGAGCACTTTGATAGTTTGTCGATTTGGTCCTAAGTATTACCATTGTAACGATTTAATCCTAAACAAGTTCATAGGCCAAATAGTTTGTCAACTGTTAATCACTAATCATCGGATGTTAGGGGAGCATTTTCTGGAAATTCAGCAAAACAACCGAGCTTCCATGTTGCACCGGTCCAAATTCTTGTTGGATCCATGGGCCAACTACCTTGAGGCCCATTATGGTTCATTACCCAAAAACAAATGAGGCTGGTGCCAAAACTGCGTTACACGCAGGACAGGTCACCGGGCCATGTTCCGGGCCCTTATTGTTAAATACATTTTAAAAATTAAGCTGTGGGGAAATATATTCAAAAAATTCACACGCAAAAAATAAGCTTCGAATTACAAATTGAATTTTTTGAGATTACGTACTCGCCCCTTTTGATGGCGATTGTGCTCTTTGTGCCTCCATAGGCAATCTGTCTTGCGTTTGCACTCTACGCTACATGACAACCTAGATTTGTGATTTTTTTTCACCTTAAGCAAATCCCATATGACTCGGGTGTATTGCTGTTCAAAGTTCAAGCTAGTCCTATACTGTCTCGTTAGAATGCCTAATTCAAAGAATGTAAGGGTTTGCCAACTTGTGAATGTAGCTTTAAAAGATGATTGTGGTTCGTGAAATATTTTCTTTTGTTATTATAATCATCGAGAATCATGCGATATTTTAAGGTGTGATTATATCCAATGGCAACATGGAAATAAGATTGGTCTCGCTTTTAGAGAGCAAATTGTTATTTTTAGAGTAAAAGCCTTGGTAAGTTACCCCAAGGACTTTTGGGGTCCCAACTAGCAAAAGAAATAAAAAAAGATTTTGATATGCCGATACAAATGGTCTCTAAGATTTAACCAATGTATAATACGGTCCATGAACTTTAACTCAATATGCAATATAGTTATTGAACTTTTAATTTATTCAATGTGATTCATGAATTTTTTTTATCATTGTTCAAACTAATCAATAAATTATATGAAAGTATTTAATGTCGGACTTTCATTAATTTAAGTTTATGAACCAAAATGAACATTTTATATAGTTCAATAATTAGTTTGGACATTAACCAAAGTTTAGAACCATATTAAATAAATAAATAAAATCTATGGATCACATTGAGTATTGGCTAAAAGTTCAGGGATTATATTGTATAATTTAAAAGTTCATAGGCTGCATTGTACATTGGGCTAAGATTCAAAGACCATTAATGACATTTTCCCAAAGATTTTCCGTTGGATTAACTGAGGTTAACCTCTTCAATTTGGGGAGAATTTATCCATTGTACTTACTTCAATTACCAGGATGCTTTCATAGCTTTCCAAATTAATCTCATAGTTAATTAATTTTTGGTTGAAGTTTTGCGAACAACTATTTTCTTTCCTTTCATTGTGCTACCAAATGAAAGAAAACAAAAATAATATCCCGCAACTTCTTCACCTTTATTTTTCAACCTCATCAACACCATAAAAAGATTCGACCAAAAAAAGAAAAAGAAAAAGAAACATGATAAGAAGAAACAACTTTCTCTCCGTGCTTATTCAATCATCAAATTCTCATTCTCTTATTTTCTTATCCAAATTCAATTTTTATTTTTTAAGATGCGTTTTGTGAACAGTGTAAATTTAAATAAGGATAATTTTCAATATCACAAAAAATTTGCACAATTTAATTACTAATTTGCTGAATTTCGATTTCAATCTCAAGCTCTCGCACATTGACATTGACCATGTCGATCATCCATATTTACCATCGAATATTTTGTTACGACTCGGCTCGACTCAGTTGGCCCGCGGGCGTACACGTGTCGCGTGCTGCTATGACTACAACCGCGGACCCCAGAGCCGCACGATCCAAATTCGTATTCCTTCCTCGTTTCGCTCTTCCAACCCCTCAAACCCCGCCAGCCACCGGTCGACGAGTTCCTGCCTCCGATCGCCTCCGAAATCCATTCCAGCGGCGTTTATTCCGCCGGGATGAGCCGCCGCAACACCACCGATGGCTGCGGCGAGGACTGAGACGCTACGGTTGAGGGTGCAGAGGGCACCGCCTTCCTTGGGGAAAAATGCTGGCAATCGGCGTGGTTCATCTGCTCATTTCGGATGGTATTGATTGCGGGTTTCTCAATCGCTATGTCAAGGTGACTCTCTCTCTCTCTCTCTCTCTCTCTCTCTCTCTCTCTCTCTCGGGCGTGAGAAAAAGATTTTTTTTTTCCTCCAACATAGTTTACCCCCGCCCGATTATAGGATCCTTATCTGTTGGTAACTGCTGAATTTGGGTACCTCGATCACGAACGGCGGTGAATATGGTATCCTCATAATTAAGTGCCTGCGTCACTTTCTGAGCAATACTATTTCGGGGTAAATGGCGTTCATGGATTATGTTCTGGACATTCTAGCCTAATTCATGGCCGAATGCATTCGTGAGGTTGGTCATCCAATTGGGTAACTCATCTTGCGTATCTAGTTAGAGCGTTCTTTGTCTCACTCATGATTTGTCTTAAGCTAAAAGAGAAAAAGGAATTATTGCCACGATTGGAGTGAATTCTTGATGGCTGTTTTGATCTTGGCGAGTTGTATTGGTCTTTTCTGCTGAATGCAGAAAGTTAACTATGTAATTTTCAACTCGTGAATGCAGATATTTGGTTTCCCACAGTATAAAGAGGGTTGCTCGTCCCCTGCTTCCATACCTGAAGACCAGTTATTCAGGACCAATTAAGTTCTCAACCTACTTTAAGGTTGGTCATCAACCATACTCCCACCGCTTGAATGATCATTATAGACTACCTTGGAGAGAATGTTACCCTTATACAGCAAAAGGAATATTCTCCAGAAGTTGCTGCTTTACCATTCCGAACCATGCTCTAGTTGCTTGGAAGAGGCTCTCTCTGTTATATCGCAACAACGGGCCTGCTTTACCATTAATTAGTAAAATTGCTGGTGCTGTGAGCCTTGCTCTGACACGATCAAACCTTATTTCTCCTGGAGTTATTGCCTTCGTAATTGGGGAGCTTGTGTGGGCAGAGCGAGCATGGGCCGAAGCAGAGCGTGTTCCACCAAGGAGTGCTTTGTATATGAATGCCCAAGATGGGCACATCTATTTGACTTCGTTTCTGTTTTCAATCCTAGAAGTTCTTATTGTAATTGTCAGAGCTATCTATCTAGCTGTGTTGTTCTGGCCTTGCATATCCATGGCACCCTTGGCAGATTCTCTGGGGGTGCAATTCAGGAGAAGATGGATTCAGCTAGTCCATTCTACATTAGAGAAGGCTGGCCCTGCATTTATAAAATGGGGTCAGTGGGCTGCAACAAGACCAGATCTTTTTGCAAGAGATCTTTGTGATGAGCTGGCAGAACTCCATACAAAAGCACCATCTCACAGTTTCCCCTACACAAAGAAAACAATTGAAAGGGCATTCAGTCGCAAGCTGTATGAGATTTTTGAATCATTTGAGGAAAAACCTATAGCATCTGGAAGTGTAGCACAAGTTCATAGAGCAGTTCTAAAATACAGATACCCTGGCCAACAAATGAAGCCAATGGTGGTTGCTGTGAAGGTTCGGCATCCTGGTGTCGGTGAGGCAATAAGAAGGGATTTTGCCATAATTAATTTTGTCGCTAAAGTGTCAAAGTTCATTCCTGCTTTGAAATGGATGAGATTGGATGAGAGCCTACAGCAGTTTGCTGCTTTCATGATGTCCCAAGTCGATCTTGCCAGGGAAGCAGCTCATTTGAGCCGGTTTATCTACAATTTCCGCAAATGGAAGGATGTCTCATTCCCTAAGCCTTTTTATCCCCTTGTGCACCCTGCTGTTCTAGTGGAAACTTTTGAACCAGGTGAAAGTGTTCTTCACTATGTTGAGGAGCTTGAAGGGCATGAACAAATTAAAAGTGCCCTTGCTCATATAGGAACACATGCTCTTCTAAAGATGCTCTTGGTAAATTTCTGTACATGTGCCATTTCTATTCAGAGTAGATTCCTTGACTCAAATATGATCTTATTGATCATTGTATGTCATCACCTTTTGACTGGTCTGGTGTTTTTAGATAAAATTCGACATGTGATTATTGTACTTCCTGATTGTTTTGATCTAGGGATCTGAACTTTAACTACTGTTCTTAGATCCACTAAGCTTTGATTTACTTGTAACCGATGCACTTTGGCGCTTCTGCTGAAATTGTACATGATTGCCTGTGGACGTGTAATCTGTTAGCATACAGAACATCTAGGCAGCCTCATTGGATTTTTGATAGAAAATTGATCTAACGATAGCCAAAGTACAAATAAAATTGAAATCACGTGCATTAGGTAACAACGTTTAAAGATCAGTTATGTAAATGCAGGCTATCATAAAGTGTAGTGGACTGCACCGGATATAAAATTAACCTAACTTTTCTGTTCTGTTCATAGTCGATCATCTATCTAGCATCATGGATCACGAGATGCATAATTCTTGTGGAGAACTAAATTGAATTCCTTTTTGCTGACTAGAAGAATATTTGACATTACTGTTGCACATTATCTGAATCATGTAGTATAACAGCATGATACTTTTTGTGTCCATTCATGTGTGTGCCGAGTGGCCAAAATCAGACCATTATTTTGGTTTGAGTAGTTTATGAGAGTTTTGCGTGCATGGTTGTTTTCATGTATCTGCTTTTGCGGTGACAGAAGTGACAAACTCATAATACTCAAGGCAACTAGCTGATGAAGTGTCTGGTGAAAATAGGTGTTACCTTGCCCATTAGATATCCTTTTCCCAAGTTTGAGCTAATGTATTTTTTACTATCCATATTCATTATTATTTCTCCTAAATATGAAACTGATCGACCTTTTGAATTATTGTAGAGAAGCTCTTTACCTGCTCACATTCTTTTTCCTATTTCTGTAAACTCGTGTCAAACCGGAACTTATTACCTGCCGTCGCATTCTCTAATTTGTTTCTGTGATTCTTTTTACCCTTTTCTAGGTCGACAATTTTGTCCATGCGGACATGCATCCTGGGAATATTCTAGTTCGAGTAACTGGTAATAAGTTGTCACACAGGCAGCCCTTCAGTTCAAGGCCTCATGTCATCTTCCTTGATGTGGGAATGACTGCTGAACTATCGAAAAAAGACCGGATGAATTTGCTAGAATTTTTCAAGGCTGTAGCCCTTCGAGATGGTAGGAGTGCTGCTGAATACACACTGAGATTGTCTAGAAAGCAAAGTTGCCCTGATCCAAGAGCTTTTATAGAGGTAACATATATATTATGTGGCTTTTGCTTGCCAATAAGTTTTCAGTTCCTCAATGATTTTAGTTTGCTTGGTTCCTCATAAAGCAAATAGTCTTGAATTTATTGACTTTTTAGGTTTTGTCATTTGAGGGTTAAACTATGCAGCATGATCATGTGGCAGTCACTTATTAGTATGTGTACCCTTATCTAAGTAATAGATTGATTGATGGTGTATCTGATTTCCATTCATATTGACATATTTCAGAACATGTGTTGTTGGTTTTATCAGGATGTCGAAAAGTCTTTCACTTCTTGGAGCTCCCGGGAAGCTAATTATGTTCATCCAGCTGATTGCATGCATCAACTACTTGAGCATGTCAGGCGTCATAGAGTCAATATTGATGGCAATGTTTGTACTGTGATGGTAACAACATTGGTTCTGGAGGTAAACTTGGCATTTTCTTGCAATGATTACAAGCTTTAAAACAACTTCCAATGATGGTTTGTGCTGGATGATTCTGTAGTCTCTTTGAACTTATGAGAAGTTTGCTTCTCCCATTATATGGCCTTGTCGGTTATTGCTTCGCAAAGGTGACATTTGTAGTAACGCAGATATAGCGGCTATGCCCAGACCATTTTTGTTTATTTCCCATGGAAATATGGTTTTCATTAAGTATGAACATTTAATATTATAATACCAAATGAAAATCATCTCAAGTATGAAGTATTTTGTAGAGGTGATCGCTTGCATCATCAAAGGCTTTGTTGCTGCAAGACTATGAAAAGTCCCAGAAACAGTTGTCCAAGGTGTCATAGGAGCCTTCTGGGTGCTTGTACGGTTGATGTATTTGAGATTCTTCATATTCTTGATATTTCTGACAAAATCCAAAGAATGGCAATTGCTTTCCTTCATATTTGGGACACTGCTGGCCATTTCTTTAGTTAGTAGCATGTTTATGGAACAAATATGAAAATGTCATGAATATATTCTTGGTCAGTAGGATGCATTTTTGCCAAGATGTTTTGAGTAAGCTTATGAGATATATACCTTAGAAGGGTCTTTTTTCCCCCTCCTCCAGGGATGGCAGCGCAAATTGGATCCAGAATATGATGTTATGAACACTTTGCAAACATTGTTATTCAAAGCTGATTGGGCAGAGTCTCTTTTTTACACCATTGAAGGTCTCATGGCTCCATAGAAGGCGGCTATCTCCTTATACATTCTTCGGTGAATAAAAGTGAATGGACGGTTTGAGAGTATTCTCAAGAAGGTCCTTGTATTCTTTCTTTTTTGGTGGGACGTACTTTCAGTTATCTACAGGAAACATTCATGCTAATTTTGCATTAAATGAGCGCACTTCCCTTTTTTTTCATTTTTTTTTTACGAGACTTTGCCTGTTGTTTTGCTAAAACACGAGAATCTCGCTGTAATAGCAATTTTGAGGTTGCAACTGTTGAGAAGGTAATCTACCAAACATATTCCAACTGATTGTTTCACTGCCTTTCTAATCGACTCCTGGAACTGAAAAACATCATTTGCAGTATGAAGCATGGTCGAATGGCTTCCCGGCATCTTGTCACAATAATGAGTTATCAAGTTCCCAGCAAAATTCCAGTGCCATCAAAATAGTCAAAGGTCGGTTGAATGTTGATGATGCGAGTGTCTACCTTGTTTCCCTAAACAAAGCTGTTCATTTCCGGTAAAAAGTCTTGCCTTTTTCCCTGATGATGGAGTATCCAAGATTTTTCCATTGGTCGACTAATCTCCAGTAGGTGCAATAGTTGTGTTATTAAGTTCATCTGATGATCATTCGAGCAAACAGATTTAGCTCTGGAGGTGGTTCGAGAAAAAGCATAAGTGCAATGACTTTAAAGTCCTAGTCCGATTGTGCGAACTGCGAAGGAGGCACAATATGAAGCAATCCACTTGTTGAAGACGGTCGATACATAATATTTTGGCATCAGGATGGAAAATTAACGAATTTTGAGATGATAATTGCGGCCCTCAGTTTGCGAAAACAATGACAGTTTATAGTTGAATAAACAATGACTGCTTGCAAGTCTTGTATTAGGCATGCATCGAGGAATGGTTCAGCGAATGATCTTCTTGCTGTATGAAGTGAAATTGCCCGAAAGACAAAAAGGATAAACTGGAACTGCTGTAGATGAAGTGGCTCTATGCCCACCAGGGGGCTTCACCAGTTCTGAAGTCAGTCTCGACCCATGGGACAAAAACTACCTTTCCATCATCAACATCTGCATGAGCCAATGCCAGTGACTGTTCCAAAACAAGATCGAAAACGTCGATTTAGTCAAAGAGCGCGACGGAGGAGATTAATTTTGGTGTTAGGAATTTTTGGAGTGGTGTTTTACCAGAGGAGCTGGTCCTCGAACAACCCTCCCTTGGTTGTTGTACTGAGAACCATGGCAAGGACAGATGAACTTGTTCTCGGCGGCATTCCATGGCACTACACAGCCGAGGTGCGTGCACACCGCATTGATCCCGTATGACGCCAGTGTTTTGTCACTTTCCACGACGAGGTAGGTAGGATCTCCCTGTAATATGAGTGTCAAGAGTGTCGAGTTACGATGAGACATGCAGTGGGTAGAATGCAGACATATGGAAATGAAAACGAATTTAATCACCACTTGAGACTATGGGTCCATTTGGTAATGCTCCTATTTCTCTATTTTTCTTGTTTTTTTGTTTTCCGAAATAAAATAAAAACAGAACAAATATTCATTTAGTAACGTTAATGAACATTTTTATTAAAGTGATTAGATAATAAATTTGAAATAAAAATAAGGAATAAAATATTTACTATTTTGCTCCTAGGGACAATTTCTTTGAAATAAGTATTTTGCTTTTCTCTGTCTTTTTTTTCCTTCTTCTCGCTCTTGCTAATCACCAGTTACTGGCTAGAGACTTGAACCAACGAGGTCAACCTTGCAAGCCTTGCCCATCCACCAACGAGGCTTGACCTCGCCTGGGCATGATGAGGTGGACCTCGCAGCAGCTAGGTGAGATCTATTTTGCCGATCTGAGTCTTTGGCTAGTCGTTGACAATTGGCTAAAGGAGGAAGAAGAAAAACTAAAGAAGGAAAAAAGACAAAAAATTCAAAAAGATTAGAAAAAACTCAGAAAACTAAAGTTACACCAAATGTATTTTTGTTCTTTTTTGATGATAAGAGTTTTTTTTTTTGGTAAATTCGACGATAATAATGCATCCTTTTGTAAAGAAACTCGTCTAAAGAATAGAAATGTAAAAAAAAAATATTTCTAAAAAGATATTACTCCTACAAACAGAAATGCCACCAAGTGCACCCTAGGACTACTGAATTTTGCATAAAGGGACCAATTTGTGCAGCACAACATAATGTACTTTCGTGAGCAGCCTATGTAACTCAAAGATGCTTTTCGATTTTAATGGAAAATCCTGCTGATCCAGGACACATGGTGCGCATCCAACAGAACCAATGTCAATAGATGATGGAAGTCTTTGCAGAAAGAGATACTTTTGTTGGCTGAATGTATTTTTCTTCATTAAGATGATGCTAAACAGTTTATTGCCAGGGAGCAAAGCCCCAGTAACTAGACATTTTGATCGTATTTCCCGAAACATTCAAAGATTGAAAGTACCTTCAATCCTTGAGTTAGTGTCCTGTCACCAGGACCGTGATTTTTTAGCCATTCAGAAGCAATAACGTCGTTTCCGATCGCGTCCTTTGCCACAGTACCACCACCAGCACCTTTCCCACTGCTCGGTTAGCAGAAGAGACAATCGTCAGAATCTGAGAGTTAAAGGCGCCATATTTCCCAGGTACAAAACAGCAATTAACCCAGAAGGCAAAACTGATGACCGTTTGAACCCACAAGTGTAATTGACCGAGATCGACTGCATACACATCCTATAGTGCGTAATAATTCTAGAGGCATTACTGTGCAGACAGCTAGATAGTCCAGCAAGTCAATGAATGGATATATATCATAGGGAAGTAAAATTAAAGACGAGGAATGGCCCCTCCAAGAGAGCACCATGCCAGCCATCAAGCACAGACTGGCACATTAATTTACCCTGTCTAAATTTGCGTTGAATCCAACCAACATGACAGAATCCATCTCGGAATCCAAGTGCAATTTCTGCTCACTGACTCGCGCAAATGTCAAAATAGTAGGAGCAATTCTATGACACATCCTCAAGCCTACTGAGCAATTTCAAAACTCGCAGCAGTCCCATGTTCTCTTTACACTAATCAGAATATAATCCCAATTAAAGATCCTGTTGCAGAGCAATTGCAAAAAATATGTGAAAAGAGCACGACAACAACTTACCCAGGCGGAGCAAAGAAGGTGGCATAGGGGACCAACATGCCAGCAGTGGGGAGAGAAATAGCACCCAACAACAGCAAATTCATGAGCTGCCTCTTTCCCATGTCCGGCACCCGGTCTGCCGGTATGCTCGTGGCTTGACATGTAATCTTCACCCCCTTGTCCTTCCCCACCACGAATGTCCTTGGCTTCACCATCAGTGCTTGTGATGACGATGCACAGAACATCCCATTCTTACTTGAACACAGCTATAAAAGCAAACCCCACACATTGACGTGCACGGACGATCACAAGACAGCTGCTAGACAAATGACACGGTGAAGAACACTAAGTACCTGAGAAGGAGCTGGGGAAGGGAGGGTTGAAGCAGCCATGGCTGAGACTCTCGGAAAGAATCAGAAACCGTTGGTTGGGCAGGTGTTGGCTGGGTTGGAGAAGCGTGTGCTGAGAGTTGAGTTAAAAGAACAGGGAAAAAATAGTTGATAGGGGAGATAAGGAAAGGAGAGTGTATGGTCGACAATGTTGCAGAGCCACATATTTGAGATAATATGTATGGATCATAGAACATTTTCGCGTCCCATACTAACTTTTCAGTCTCTCGCCAGAAAGTTAAAACCACTGGGGGCAACAGAAGAACCCTGAGTCGAAATTTGACATTTGACGCTACCCTTTGGCATAAAGGTACGCATGCACTATTCCTGAAAGCCCAAAGTCCGCACCCATCAACTTTAACCTAATTAAGAGACCAGACGAACTCTCTTCGTTCAGTTTTCCGGTTCGACCTAGTACGATATGCGTTTTGATTTCTAGCGCCACATCAAGTTACATGATTACTTAACTCGCATGTTACTTAATATTCAACAGTCTTTCATCAGCCGGCCAAGTGCATATCGCACACGAGAGAGAGAGAGAGAGAGAGAGAGAGAGAGAGAGAGAGAGAGATTCCCAATCTATTGCATAAAAGATAAATCCCCATTTTAAGACACATGATCCAAAAAATTCATCATGCATCAAATTTGCCCTGACGATACATGTTCATGTGACAAATATTGACATTTTGTCCCCTAGAGAAGGGAAGATCCAGCCAGCAAATGATAAAAATGTCTCTGCAGGTTCTTGCCGAAGAAATCCGTACGAACTACGAACCAAACGAGGATGCGGAGTATACCACTCAAACCAGAAAGGAAGCAGAGTTTAAAGCCGCTCCACATACTGCTTTGTTCCCAGATCCACATTAAGGCATCCTCAAACATCTTATCCCTGACGCCAAGTCACTGAAATGTCTTCAGCTATCCAGTCTCTCGAAGAAGTACAAGTAACCCATATCCTTGGGTGGGTCCACAGATGCTCCGACCTTTTCATCATTAAAGATTACCCATCTACCATCTTTCAATATGTGAGCAACGTAGTGACCGCAATGTGTGGAGGTTCCAATGTGGCTCACCAATCCAATAAGCTTGTATCCTGCATATGAATGGCCCAATCAAATTGAAGTGATGTGCTTGAAAAATTAAATCGAGACTGTCCAGTTCTGTTTCAATGGCAATTGAAGATGGAAAATTATGAATGTCTTGTCAGAGAAAAAGAGAAGGCAATTGACTCAAATTGAGAGTGTCAACTTACCCTCTAAGATAGTAAGCATCAGTTAAAAAAAACAAAAACATAAGCCAATTTCAAAGTCCCATTGGCATTGAATCTTTTTGTGATGTGTGATCATATTAGAAGAAAATATACCCTCCCAATTCTAAGCTTGACAGATTGGAGAGTAGGGTAATAAGAGCTATACGGTAACAAAGAATCCCCACGAAGGGAGCCAGAGAAACAAGTCAATTCAAAAGCTCTTGTAAACTGGATGCAGGAATT
Organism: Melaleuca quinquenervia; assembly: GCA_030064385.1. Taxonomy (NCBI): domain Eukaryota; kingdom Viridiplantae; phylum Streptophyta; class Magnoliopsida; order Myrtales; family Myrtaceae; genus Melaleuca; species Melaleuca quinquenervia. The sequence goes on along the minus strand of CM057723.1, from coordinate 26,213,461 downwards.
TGGCTAGAACAGATGACTTGCAGCTAGTAATTGAACAAAACAGACCAACGCCAAATTAGACATCTTTTACCTGAATAAAGCATTTCAGCCATGTGAAACAAACTGAAAAATTGAAAGCATGCAAATTAATCAAAGTGATGAGGCACTTACTTCCTCCACCATCAGGTAATCCAGCATCACTTGGACTCGATGTAGAGTTCAATGTGGTGGCATTAACATCAGACGAGGCAGAGGCATCTGGATTGCTGAAAATCCAATCTGTTGCTTTTTCAATATCACCGCCCTAAAAAGAAATTACACCCATCACAACCGATTTTCAGATTGTCTTCTTCAACATCCATGTAAAATATCCCGCTGTGCATCTTCAAAAAAAAAGATGAGGAAGCAGAATGAGAGAATGCACAAAAAAAAAAGGGCCATGAAATCCATACTGATGCTTTGAGTGCCTTCCTCGCTATTTCTTCTGGGAAACCAAATGAAACCAAAGTATCAACTTTTGATTGGTCAACTATAGATGATGCAGTTGCAGGAATCACATCTGCTTCAGAAATAGGGATATCTATATCTGAAACCATTTGGATTACAACTTATTAGACGATGGTCCTTCTTTAACTGCAAAGCAACAAAATCCACCAAAATAGCAGCTACATACCAGCATCATCCATGTGCGTCAATAACCAATTCATCGCCTCCTCTACTCCAGCATTTAAGGTACGTATTGCAGCTTTCTGACAGTGCAGATAGTTGAATCCCATTGATACAAGTTGAGCAACAATATCCTCATTGGCCACAAGCTTATTTGATCCCACCTCATCCTCAGCAACTGCAGAGAACAAAATAAAGCATTTGTCAAGTGAGTCTATTACGGAGAAGGCAGCCACCGAAAATGGGCCAAAAGAAATGAAGGAATTCTATGGTCAGCTCATATATCTTTCTCAATCAATAAAAATACAAGTCCCCAATGAAATGAGAAGAAAAATCTGAAATGACACGATTAAGGAACTCAATAAAAAATTGGCATTTGCACCCTTTCAGTTTGCACAATAAAGGTACAATAATTTCAATTATGTCACCAGTCACCTTCTGGCAGCAGCTCTTCTCCAGGTTGAAGACCATGGCTCCGCATGTGACTAATGTCTATAACATCTGGGACATCTATATACACATCTGATCGAAACAGAAAGAAAAAAAAAAATATCAACCAGATTCTCAAATAGACAAAATCGTAAATACAAATGAACGCAAAATACCTAGTTTCTTTGGTACCCATCCCTCCTCCATCACAAATTTCCGCATGTGAAGCACCAAGTAGTCAGGAAATGATGTCAGACCAGCTGTCCTGTAATTTTAAAGTTGATTAATAATTAGTAAAAGTACCTGGTCTCTCAAAAAAATAATTTTTTTAACTCAGAATCATTGAGCAGTGATGCTTGCATTATAAGGAGAAAAGAGTGGATGAACTACAGAATTTATGACTTAAAGGATCTTTGCAATATTTAATTCTATAGAATCAACATTCTTCAGCAGCACAATGCGAGACTGTACAGCTCAAGCCATTTCAAATGTGAAACACCTTGTCAACTGGATCCTCAAAAATAGATGAAGAGGAAACCTGTGCCTTCATATTCACAAAGATCACAAGAAATGGCAAGCAAGAAAAACCCCATGCCAACTTTATACTATTCAGCCGATCATGTGTCCATCTAAGCACTTGCTTGTTCATCATGATGTACATGCATTACGTCAATGCCATACAAAGATATTGACATTACAGCTAATCAAAAAACAGCTAAATTGATCCACATATTGAAAGGTCATAAAGCTCACTTAATAGCTGTTGTCTTCGATTTCAAGGCAGAGCTGTAGAAATCCTGGACCTCCTCTGGAGCTGAAAAGTTTACTAAGCATGCTTCTAGAGGAACCCTTGGACGTATAATTTCATCACTAGATCTGCCAGCTTATCATTCTCAGTAAACATGTCCAATTGTGAACAAAAGATGAGCAACTGAAAAATAAGAAATTGAACTTACACTTCCTTTCCCTCAGAAACTTTCTCAGCTTTTAACTTGTAGAATGCTTCTAGTTCCGCTGGATAAGCCAACAATAGGACCATCTTAACAACATCGACAATTACAAAAATTAAAAGTGAACAGAAAGAATATTTACCTTTATTCGTGGCCTCATGCAACGGAATATTTAGAGAGAGAATGTTGTCAAGCCTTCTACTGTAAGTGACCTTCCCAGATGGGCACAATAGCCGATCTTCAATACCAAACTTGAAACTTCTTGATGGATCCTCGGGATTCCCAGTATGAGCTCGTTCAACTTGATCAAGAAAATGTTGGAAAAATTCCAAAGCATCCTGTGCAATAGGTGTCGAAAGTAGAAATAAAAAGAAAAAGAAAAAGAAAGAGTAAGGAAAAAAATTCATCCGGAGTACATGAGAAGATATTGTTAAACAGTGAGATCACGAGAAAACTAATACCCAGCCAAATGGAAAGCAAAGATACAAATAGAGTTTGTACTACGATTAAACACACTTATCCTGCAGCTTCACATACAGAACAGCTTGCATCTAGCTTATAAAGCAGACATACCTGCTGTCTCATTGTTGAAAATTCAGGGTGACTGGCAGCAATAACAGCCTTGAACATACGAGGCCGTATCCCTTCCTGCTTCTACAAATTTGCAACCAAGAAAAATTTAAAATGATAAACAAACTGTTCAAAATAGGAAATACAAGAAAAAGTAAAAAGAGTTAAGAAGAAAAATGTAAGGCACATAGGGACTAGGCAAGAATCTTAAGGGAAAAATACATATAAAATCCAGGTGCAGGAAAAAAGACATTTGCTCAAAAAATCCATTATAGAAATTATATCACCGCAATTTTACAGCCAGGTGAAGTCAGCTCTAGAAGTTTCAAATATCCAAAATTAACACACTGGTGCAAGCTTAGGATTTCCACCAATAAATTGCTGAATGATCAAGAAATAAATCTTGGCAAGAGAGCTTACAAAGCCTTTTGAGACATTTGCATCATCATCCTTCTGGAAAAATGAACAGAGGAAAATTTACTAATGGATGGCAAGGGAAAATGATATATAGAAAAGGGAAATGTGAACATAGCTTTTACCTCAGGTACTGGAGCAGAGTATTTACCAGACAACAAACCATGAGCAAGTTTTGTCCTGACACATATGACCAAACATCAGCATAGTCCACCAGGGCCAAATGTCCAATACATCTTGTCAATAACTACTCTAAACTCAACTGCATGTGTCCCCATTTCATTGAAAAGAGAGAAACATATTCATCCGTGTGCTTTCAACAGAGAAGTAGCTAAGGCTGGTGCTTAGCATGACTGAAGGAGACTCATGAGTGTTTCTTTCTATAGTAACAAGCACAGAGCATTAAGAAGAACAAAATTGTAGAACACCAAAGCAAGTCATAAACCTACATCCTGCTATTTTTCATTATTTTATTGAACAGCAAAAAATACATCCTGCTATTTTTCATTCTCTTATTGAACAGCAAAAAAACAAACATATGATATTTTGTGTGAAGAATTACAAAAGCATCGCTATGCCATTAACCACTTACAACTGCATGTTCAAGTCAATAGTTGGATCAGCAGGAGCCCTTTCAAAAGCCAATTTCAGGCTTTGATTCATGTAGTACCTGATGCCAATATCATCAAAGCAATAAACTCAATGAACACTCATGCTATGGAATCAATATCATTACAAAGATGAAGGGCCAACTGACCGTGTACAAAAGGAATGGGTTGAGAATACAACTTGCATGGTTGCAGCCATGTAGCAGCTGCACATATACTCAACAAGGAAATGAGTATTTGGCCAGAAAAAAATAATAATAAGCAAACGAAGGAAAAGAGAAACAAAAATGCATCATCCCAATAATCATTACCTGTTACCAAGATTGACAAGTCCAGTGTGACCTGGACCAAATAAGGGTTCAACCTCCTGTCCACTTTCTTGAATTCGGTTCCAATCAAAGTTTGTGTTTTGGTCAAGTTCCCTTTCAGCAGTCGTCATTTCAGTCTACATAATGTGAACATCATCTCGTCATATAGCAGCTAACAAAAGCAAGCAAGAAAACAATAGATTGATAGCCTATACAACAAGTTCACGCATCATATTAATCAAGAAAAAAGATAGAGAGTCTCTATGCTGCATGAAGTTGATTCTTAAGCTTTGTCAGCAAGAAAAAGAAGACAATACCTCATGGCCGTATATATGGATGGGGCAAATATCCATAAATACAACTGAGAACTCAATTAAATATGCTATATAAAACTTCCACACCCAACCGAATTAACATTTTTGAGATAGGTAATCATAACTAGATTATCAGCTATAATATCAGCCAGAGTTGTTTGAAATTAGGGCATGCAGGTAATTCCATGGCCATGGATCTCTCCACGAGAATGTATTTTTGAATAATTCATACTTTCAAGCTATCTCAAGCATCCTATCGCTGAAGCATCAAAAGGTTAAACACCTGGACTGATATTTATCATAACGAAAAAGTTGAACACAGTATGACGCAATGGCATAGGTAGAAAAAAAGGAATTATACATAGGGAAGCAATTCAATTCATTTAATGTTCTTATACTTGTTATGATTAATCTATTTGCTAACTTTCTTGACCAACTCTTGGAGTTGAGCTGCTTTATTTGAACCATTTCCATGGTTTTAGGTCAACAAACAGTTCCCTGCACTTCCAATGTCCATTGTGATTCAGTACAAGTAACCTAGTATGACAGCTTTCTTGATCAGCTCTTAGCGTTAGGCTTCTATATTTGAACCATTTTCAAGGGTTTAGGTATTCAAACATTTTCCAGCATTTCCAACATACATTGTGAAATGTACAATTAACCATAGCATTATGAGCTACATTAGAATAAGTGGGGATATGGAGAATTTAGAATAAAAATTACAGCACATTTTCATACAACATTAAATCCACAAATGCTCTATTCAAATATATCAAATCGCATCCAACAAATTGACCAGAAAAGCCAAATCACTATCAGCTCTAACGAACATCGCACCTTTTGTAATGATGAAAAATCAATGCCAAAAAATGCCAGATGTTGCGCTAAATGTGGGTCCAAAACACTTTCATCCTCTGGATATGAGAAAACGTCTGAGCTGCCACAATGCAATAAATTAGATTTTATCGAATGCACAATTCTCTGCCGCCCAATATATTGTCAAGTACTGTAGGTATGGCCAACTCTAGAAGCACTTCACAAAATAAAAGAGCCAATGCTAGTAAAACTCCAGGATTCACCAAAGCTTAGCTTTTCGTTATTAGTAAAAACTGAAAAATCCACAAAAACTAAGACTTCCCTTAACTCTTGCAACTGGAATGATAAAAACTTCAAGAGACAACCAAAAACCAACAAATTATCCATTTGCCACTTCCAAAAATACATCATCTGTCTCATGCAATTTCCATATCATCTTCCACTCATATGTCACATCTATTTAACACTCATCTGAGTATTATATCACTCAAAAGCCATTGTTAAGTAATCTCTCTTAGTTTTAAGCTTCATCTCGTGCCACTTTAGGCCTAAGTTGGGTTTTGATGAGTCTACTAAGCAAGAATTATAGGTATAGCAGGCTATTCAAATCCCTTGTTGTAGGATACTATGTCTCCAGCCTGTCTGCCTTTTAGTGGGTTTGGGAAGAGCAAAAGGAGAGAGCTTTTGAAGGGAGATAATTTTCTTCTCAATGCTTTTAGAAAAAAGCTATAAACAAATCTCTATTGCACAACCAACTTTCGTTTAGGCATTACCGAATGCCTCACTTATTTGTGTCCAAGCATGCTTATCACATGGCTGCATTACCTGCTCCTTCCAGATCAGCAGTTATAGTGCCAAGTTTCACAGCTAGAGGGTAGCCAGTCTCCTTGTAATGTTCAACAGCATGATTATTGCCGCCAGTTCCGTCCCAATTTCTCCGTCCACACAGAATCATTCCATCGGTCAAATTGAGCCATAGATTCTCTGTCTTGTCACACTTGGCACATTTCCAACCAGAAGGAGGAACAACAACACCATTGTCAATCTGTTGCAAGTTTGTGGCATATGGACTAACTTGCTTCTTATCTGCTACCCAAGCAGCAACTTGCTCTTTCCTCTCAGCACCTTCAGACAACAAAATGGCATCGACAGCCAACCTTACCTACAAAAAAAAGTCCGAATGATGACTCATACTACACCTGACATTTTACCAGAGAGACTTTCCTAAAAGCATACTAGTAAATCACTTCATGAAAACGCACTTAAGGGGGGAGAGTCAAGGAGCACCTTCTCTGGCAATTCCACTGAAGGAAATGGCAGCGATACATATCCAGGTAATATTACTATGCTATAGGCTTCTTCATATTCAGGTTCACCATTGTCAAAGCCCCCATCAATGCCTACAAGTCGGACAAAATAGATAAATATCCATGCCATGAACACCACCATCCACATTTCTTGCCGTATTTACAAAAGACAAGCAAATAAGGATAGGCACATTGCAAGCAGAGCTTCCGGCCTCAAACTACTTTGTTAATGAGTCGACTTTTAAAAGCATCACATAACAAACATTAAGAAAACAAATAATAGGAAGTCTTTCCCATTGCTTGGGGCCTACTTTACGTCCCGGGGGGAGAATCAGCCTCACTCTAAAACAAAATCTTCAGCAGAGTGGTGTCTCCTTCTATAGTAGTGTCAGTTCCTCTCAGCTACATTTTCTCATCCAGATACCCCAAGGATCTGCAACAAATGTTATGAAACTAGGGCATCTAGAGGCAGACTACTGTTGGCCATTACCGTTTACATAGATAAATTATGAATGAGAAACCTGCTTGAAAAAGAAACACAAAGTAGGAAAGCAAATCGAACAACAGGAACATGCTGACTAGGACCCGTTAACTCGTTCAAGGAATAAACATCATGTCTTCCAGCATTGTACTGTACAAGCATTTCTCCTTATACAATTTATTACCAGGTTCTCTTAGTTCAAAGCCTTAGAGAAGCTCCTTTAATGCTCTAGCAAGCATTTATGGATCAAAGAGTGCCATCACTTAAAAGGAAGTTTAGCAGGAGCGAGGTTAACCACAATCCTCAGGATTTCCAATTGTTAACAAAATGATGATGGAAATTGAGAAACCAATAACAAGTATTAAGCAAACATACAGCCAAACATAAACAGAAAGAAGGTAATGGCGCGAAGCATGCAAAATAAGGTCCAAAGAAAAAGAAAAACCATATACATAGTGTAATCAAAGAGTACCTATTGCCAATAGGGTAGGTTTCTTCAATGGCCTATCTTCAGAAACCAACTTTTTCGTTTGCTTAATATGCAAGTATACAGGATTTCCTGTCTTCTCAAAGTTCCAGCCCACGAATTCCTTCCCAAAAGCAAGGAAGTTATTCATGTCAATGAACAACCCACCTTCGGATTTCTGCGACCGGTGAACAAGAATCATCAATAAATCAACCCGAATAAGAACGTATAATCATGGCCACTCTCGATAACTCCAGTATAAAATTAAAAGGGCACACCACTCTTGCCCGCCCGCGACTGTAAATCGACGTCCAAAATCAGGGCCTGAACGATCTGCACCCTAAGTGCCTCCGCAAAAATAAACGCACGAAACACCGCCTAAAGCGGTAGAGGACCATTACACAAATACTGCCAGAGCCAGAGTCCAGCTAAGCTCACGATCATCGGCGAGCCAGCGGGGTTTAACAAAGCCAAGCACGGATTCTAAGGGAAAGCGAAGCTGGCGGAAGAGGAGGGAGATACCGGAGTGTCGAAGGAGAGGCAGCATTCTTGCTTGTAGATGCGATTGGTGGGCTCGGGTATCCGGACCCGGGAAAGATTGGATCGGAGGAGGTCCATCGGCGTCGCCATCGCTCCCCGTCTGCAAACGATGTCGGCGAGTCTCTTGAAGGAGACGGTGAGAGGGTGATCTTTACTTGTAGAGAGAGGAGAGAGGAGATTCTTTGCCCTAAGCTTTTTCCAAAGTCGGTTTTCTTCTCCCGGAAGTAGAGAAGACGCTTTCGACTCGCTACTCACTCAGGCAATCACTCTCTTCTGTGCTTCGCTCCCTCTCTTTGGAAGCCTGCATTTCTTTGTCTTCTTTTCTATTAAAAATGAATGATTTTTGAAAACATATTTCCAATCATTTAACATAATTAGTGAATAAAAAGTATTCACTATCGATAATAATTTGTCAATAAATATCTCTAAACAATTTTTAAATTATATTTATTTTGCATAAAATGAGCACACTATTAATTTACATGTTACTACTTGCCAATAGTAATGACCAATGAATGGGCCGAATCAAATTGGGCCCTTTGATCGAGATTATGGACCCAATTGAGTCCGTAATGGTTAGGCTGAACCCACCCGAAAGAGCCCTTCGAGCCTTGGTAATCCTGTTGGGCACTTGAATGGTCTGATCCATGACCAAATCTAGATGGTAGGTGTTGATTGGCTTTTGATTAATTCCCTAGTTACGTGTGACTATTTTTTGGCCACGTTAGATCAAATAATCATTGAGCCGTACACATCCATAATTCTTAACTCTGATTCCCCTTAAAACATACCCCAACTTTAAATTCACTTCTAATTTTGTCTCTAACTTTTTCGTTTGTAAAAAAAAAACCTCAAACTTTATACATATTACAAATCTGCCCTTAATGTTTTTTCTTCTAAAAAAGATCCTAACTTTAAGTTTAGTCTCAAATTTGATAAACTTCAATTTAAAAATATATTATGAAGCAACTTTAATTTAGACGTTACACTTTGTAAAGTACTTTACCTATTTTTTATAACAAAATTTAAGCCTTTCTGACGAAACTCAATCGGCACATGAGCCAAGCCGGCGGTTAGCAAGCCTTGCTTGAGGTCACGCAACCTGGGGACAAAGAAATCTAGGTTTTCTAAAAAAATGAGGGCAATGTGAAATTTTAATAAGTTTTTGAGGGCAATAGAGGCAACAAAGAAAATTTTATTGTGGAATTTGTATATCATGCAAGCTAAGGTCATGTTTGGTAACGTTCATAAGTAAGTATATTTCTGTTCTTTTGTTCAAAGGAATAAAAGAGAACAGAAATATGTTTGTTTATACTTTTATTCTTGAGAGCAAAAAAAGTTTCCAGGAGCAAAAATATATGTTTTTTGTTCTTGGGAACATATTTGGACTAATAACAAGAAACAAAAAAAAAAAACTTACTTCTTGTTCTTGAACAATTTGTTAAAAAATAAGTTTTTTTTTCTCTTTTGCCTTTGTGGCCTCCAACCACCCCCTACTGCTCACGCACCGCCTCCTACCGCCACTGACACCAGTCTATTGGCCATTGTGTCACTGTTTGTTGCTCGACCGACGGCTACTGTGGGAGGCTATTCGGTGGATCGATCACCCATGAACAAGAAAAAAACAAAAAATTTATTAATCGTACTAAATGTATTTTTATTTTTTTATTTTTTAAAAACATTTTTACCAAATGCTCTATTGTACTCAAAAATTATTTCATGGAGTAGAAAAACACAACAATGTTCCCTTAAATAGAAACGTTACCAAAAACGCCCTATAAGTCCATGGCAAGGCCAAGTTTTCCTCAAGGTAAATAGGAAAAAATTCATCAAACACCCAAAACTTTCTCAATGAGCTTTGGCAAAGTTCCTTTCAGAAGTGATTTCCAAATGGAGCCGAATTAAATAGGAGGCATTGATCTTGCACGATTGAAAGCAAAGGAGATTTTGATGTTCTTCAGGAAGTAAATGGAGGAAGTGTTTTATATTCTTCCACTAATGTTCCTTGAATACCCTTCCATTTGCCTTTCCTTCCAATTTCCTCAATGTTGCGTGCGTTTGATTCGGATTTCCGTGAAAACCATTAGAGAAATACAAAGGACTTAGATAAAAAGATTTTCATGAAAAGCACAAGCTGTTTGGTAAATCCCAATTAAAAAAAATATATCGATAAGTGATTTTTAGAGAAATATTATTTAATAAAAATACATCCTAAAAGTCCTTTAATATGATCACTCTAAAACTTTTAATTTGTTTAAAATTGAAAAAAAAAAGCAATGAGAATAATTTAAGCTTTTTTAGTTAAAAATCTCACTAAAGTTGACTTTTTATCAATTAAAAGATAATCTCATTATAGTAAATGTTGTCACAGAAAGAATATGTTATCATTGAAAATTACAATCATATTTAATATATGCTAAACTCATGGTAATTCAATCACGCAAACATGCTACTTGAGAAGATAAATTATTATTTAAAGCATTAGTCCCCTTATTTACATCATCATGGTCAACTCTACGTAGATTCTACTCTTGCAAGATCTGTATCATTGATGGAGTTTCCATGTATATAATTGTGCAAAATTATTATTGCCCATCATAATTTTTCTTGGTATATGATTTTTTTAAAATTAACTTCTTTTTTTTTAATACGCCAAAGGGTTGTTCCATTTCCAATCATAACGAGAAATGGGCATAGTTGAATACTTCTCAATAACTTGTAGATGCGCGGGCACGTCGAAGTGCTGGCAAACGATATCAAATTTCTTTGTATTATCCCAAATACCCTATAAGATTTGGATAACATTTACCTACACAAATACAGTGTAAATTTAATCAACGTACGGCGTCTAAATACATATTAACATACAAAAATAATTTATCAACAAATCCAAAGGAGGACGGGAAAAGCGTGCGGCGCATCTCTCGAGGGCTTTATAGAAGATACGAGTGTCATGAGCCTGTTCCTCTCAATCAGTCCAAACATCAAGGTACAAATAACAGCGCCCCGTAATTTTACGGATGACAAGCAAAGGACGTGCGGTCACATCGGGTTTGGGTACATATGCAAGGGAATGGCAAAAGAAGGTCAATCTAATCCAGGCTTAGCATGAGAATTGAGTGGAAAGAGGTGAGAATTCACACTCACATCGGAAGCTCCAAAAAGCATTGACGGGCTCTCGAGTCAAATGGACTGGCGCTACCTCATTATATGAGTCATTGCGCAAGGGGGGAATCCAGCTTAAAGCATCCCTAGTCACCGCCTAATAAGCCTTTTTGGCGATTGGAAAAGCATCCTCGAGTGTCCATGAAAACTCCGCTCTCGGGAAATGACGGGAGAAAGAGTTCAGACGGCGGGATTTCCCAAGAGAAAATTCATGGAAATCGTCCCGTAAGATACTCGTCGTCTACTAATGCCTGGGAGCCGGGCTCATTCTAGGAAATGACGATGCCTTGGCGCTCCCAAACGCCGCCGAAAAGCACGGAGATCGGAATGCTATGTCAAGTTTTGTATAATCACTGTTAACTGTTCTAAAAGCTTAAACTATTAGGTGAAAATGTTAATTAATATTTAAAAAGACAAAATAAGGACCTGACAAGATTTGAACTCAAGATCCCATTCTCTAAGTAGAATCATTGCTAATTGTTCTAAAAACTTAAATCGTTAGGTAAATGCTTGAATTAATATTTAAGTACTTTGATATACCTCATCAACGGCACGTCGTGTTGAGATATGCTCATGAGCGTCCGCGTCGGGGCTTTCACACGGTCGCCCTTGTCATTCCCTGCATTGACCGCAATTCATCGTGCTCGGAGAATCCTCCACGATTGATGCTTGTACGGGCCAATCTAGTCCTTGCAATGACCCGGTCAAAGTAAACCCGGTCAAATAGAAAGCCATCTTCCTCCATCACAAACATTTCACATTAGATAAACGGAACAAAAATAGGGGGAAAATAATCCTGCTCGGCTTAGGAGAAATTAAACCTAGACACTCGTCCTTCACTTCCTCGGCATGTCCCGGTCTGTGTCGGGCGCTCGAAATTCTATCGAGCGCGCTTCTAATTTCATTTTTCGAGATGCTATGTCCACATGTCTCCCACGTGTCCATCTATGAAATTACGGATGACTATCCCGTTGTTGGTTTTTGGTTACATAGAAATAGAAGTAGCCAATTTTCTAGGAGATGTAACGGCTCCCAATCCTCCATCTTTTGTCTCCTCCTAAATTTTTGGGTTATTACGTAACATGTTTATAAAAAATGGAAAAACGAAAATAGAATTCGGATAAACTCGACATCTGCCCGAAATAGATGACAACCCCAGTCACTTTCTAACTATAAGAAGAAAAAAAAAGGCCGACTCCAAATTCCGATCCCATAAAAGAACAAAGAGGGAAAAGGAAAAAAAAAATTAGAATCTAGTTAAACTAATGACGATGCCTAATAATAACCCGACCGATAAATAAAGCAGGAAACCGTCTATTTTATCTTCGCCACATCGTTTTGAACGGGTACACAAAACTCTGAAGCGGCAACCGCCGGCATGCGACCACCATCACCCTCCACGATTCAACGCACGAACGACGAACCCACCGAAGAACCGCTTCTTCAATCTCCATTGTCTTGATCCTCAAACCGCAGATCATGGACTCTCCTCCGAAGGCGACGAAGAGGGCGAGCCCCGCGATGAGCCGCGGTAACAGCGGCAAGTTCTTCCGGTGCTTTAAGCCGGCCGTCGCCGAGGACGTGGACGACGGCCGAGGCGTCAAGGAGCCGTTGTTCGCGTACATAGCCGTCGAGGAAAACGACGGCCGTTTTGTGCAGAAGATTCCGCCGGGGGGTGAAGGAGACGACGGCTCGGATGATCGCGGGAAGAAGAAGAAGAAGGGTTTGAAGTTGTTCTCGCGTGCTTCCAAGGCCGTGTTCTTCGAGAAATCTCTGGTTAGTTTCATCTCTGCCGCGATGATTCTTTGTTCCTTAAAATGGACATCGAAGCTCGCATGATCGTTTTCCAATGAACAATCGTGCGTTTCTCTACCTCTGCCGTCTCGCATGGATGCCGGTGTCATCACGCGATTCGGTTGACCGGACTCGGTCATGTGCGGAACATGGTTCGCTCGATCCTCTGTTTTGCAGCATCGACGTTTTGCTCGATCATGTGTTTTCGACCAACTAACGTTTGTCGACTGATGATGTTCTGGGTACCAATATCTTGTCTTCAATAGTCGATTTCGATTCCCCATCACCGCCGGATCTTTCATTTCCATCTACGACAATGTTTCAGTGGAACTTCTGGAGCAATCCGACTAGCGCGATCGCAGATGATTCGCTAGACTAACCTTTCCCTATTATGAATTGTTTTTTTTGTGATCGACAGGTGAAGAAGATACAGAACAGAAAAAGCACGAAGGACTCACTCGAATCGATCAGCAATCTGTCGACGGAAGCAGAGAGGATTCTGAAGCTAATGCATCAGAATTCGGGCGACAGAGTTTCAGACAATGACAGTGTCCGGGTGACCGAGTCCAGCGTCTCTACGTCTTCGCATTCCTCCGTTGTCGCCACCACCTCGCCTTCCCTGAGCTCTTCTCGATCTTCGAGCACGAATTCTTCACTGAGAGGGAGGACCCGGTCATCAACTCGGTCCAGTTCTTTCAACTCGAAGCAGATTCAACTCGGCACGGTCGAGGACAGCAAAGAGCGGCCTTCCTCTTCCGAGAACTCCGCTATCTGCCTGCTTCTGCTGACCCTTTTGGTACTGGTCTTGTGGGGCAAGGTCTGTGCCATCGTTTGCACTTCGACCTGGCTGCTCTTCGTGCCCCGGTGGAGCATAGCCAAGCGCCCAAAGTCCACATCGGAGAGTGGCGACGATTCGTCGGATGTGGATTCTGCCGAGTACAAGAAGAAGATCATCCTGCAAGGCCTGTTACAGAGAAAACGGTCCCCCGGCGCACAGCCCTTCTGAGCTGCGATACCTTGTGCAACATACACGTCGTTGCTGCTGTTTCTTTCGAGCTTCACGGGATTTCCCCTTCGAGGTTCGGAATCTGATGTCTACACGAAAGGAGATGGGATTTTTCCTCGCAGGTTTCTCGCTTAATTTCAGAGAATATCGCGGAAATTCCGGGTTTTGAAGGTTGGATCGTTGAAATCGACGAAGTCTAGCTTACACTTTTTGAATTATGTTGATCATTTTCGTGTCTACTTGTGATCAGGGCGGCTCGAACTGCCCTTGAATACCGTTGTCGTGTCCCGAGTATGTAACAATCGGAATCTAGACAAGTCCTGATGGCCGATACTATACGAATGTAAATACGAGAATGCAACGCACTTCTCTTGTAATAATCGAATTGTTGATTTTGTCCTTCAGTGGAAGCTTTCACTGCAAGTGCTGTCATTGATTTCCCTCTTCGCACGTCTCCTCCTTTTCGTTCTTCCTCCGGGAGTTCTGCTTTGCTTTGAAGTAGCCTCCTCCTCCGGGAATCATCTGCATAACCCCTTGAGGAAAAGTGCTAAAAAAGTCCTAAACATTTGCTACTTGTGCCAAAAAAGTTTTTAACCTTTTTGTTGTGTGCCAAATTAGTGATAAAACATTTGCAAGTTATGCCATATAAGTCATTTCGTCAGTTAGTGACTGGAAAAGTCGATGTGGCTCGCCGGAGCTAGCCGGTGATGACGTGGCACCAGGTGGCGACAACTTTTTTTTTTCTTATTCCTTTTCTTCTCTGCCGGCCTTTGGAGCGATGAAGTCCTCGTCGTCACTGGCGAGGGCGGCGGGGGCTGGGGAGGCTATCGCCAGCCTCACCTGTTGCCAATGAGGGCGGGGCGAGGCGAGGCTGGCCTGGCTCGAATCTAGGCGAGGCAACCCCGCCCAGTCCAGATCTGCGCAAGAGCAAGGCTGCCCTACCTAAATCTGGGCAGGGGTCGGGTGAGGCTGCCCCCACCCAAATCTAGGCAGCTAGGTAGGACAACCACGCTCTTGCCTAGACAGGGGCGGACAGGGCCGCCCCAATCTAGGCAGAGGCGAGGTTGCCCCGCCCAGATTCGGGCGAGGCAGGCCTCCCTAACCCTTCCCACCCTCGCCGTCGCCGGCGAGGGCTCCGTCGCTCCAAAGGCCGGCAGAGAAGAAAAAGAAGAAGAAGAAGAAAAAAAAAGTTGTCGCCACGTTATCGCTAGCGAGCTCCGATGAGCCACGTCGGTGCCATGTGTGCTTTTTCCAGTCATTAATTAACGGAATGACTTATATGGCACAACTTGCAAATGTTTAGGATTAATTTGGCACAAAAAAAAGATTGATGACTTTTTTGGCACAAGTTGCAAAGGTTTAAGACTTTTTTGGTACTTTCCCCTACCCCCTTGTATGGTTTTTTGTAATTTATATATCCAAGTGCTAGTTTGATTCGATTTCATCATCAGTCAAATGCCTCAGATCATTTGCAAAATCAATTTGTCGCAGCAATTTTGCTTTGAAAACTACCAATTCGAGCCTTAAGCCTTGTCGTGAGCTTACCGGTTTAGTCCTAAATATTTTTACGAAATTCCATTATAATTCTTCTAGCCTATTGATATTGGAGATTGCCAACATTGGCTATTCACTAGCTAGCCACATCAGCCTGTCACATACTACTGTCCTGGACACTAGGTTGGTAGTTTTCGGCGGCAATTAGTCGGAATGATTATATTAGAATTTAATGTAGAAGTTTAAGACTACATTAGTAAAATTAAAAAAAAATTCAGACTAAGTTGACATCCTTAACTTTATGACCGATTCGATAATCATCTCCTATTTTTACCTGCGTTTATATTTACAGCTCGACTTCTTTTAGTATATGAGAAAAACTATTGGGCCCGCTGGTACTGCCTTTGGAAAACGAAATTCAAGGCCCAGATAGTTCCATTTACAATGCCCGCTTCAGCTTACTTTTATCTCATCAATTTAATCTTCAGGTAAATTTTTCCAGCGCAATCCTCTAAAGCAGTGCATTTCTAGAATAAATTCTATTGTTCGTCCCCCTTCAACCAGTTTTTTTTTCGGTCAATTTCTTATACTTTTCGCTCATCTAATTCAATCATTTTGCTTTTACAAATTTCCTAATTAAGTTACTTGGAAATCTAATCCGGCGAAATCCAGAAAATCCAACTTTCAAGAGTGCGAAGCCTAGAAAATTTCCAACACGAGCGTCCATGTAGGCAACTACATTGGCCAAGTGTATTTACAGCATATTCTGACGTCGATCACATTTAACAATTTCATTTCACAATGGCGTCCACAAAGATTGGATTGAAGAAAAAATCCTAAAGGTACGGGGACGAGAAGTATAAAAAATTTTCCCATGAAAGAACGATCGGTTTGAGTTTCTGGGCTTGGGCCACGGTCGTGGAAAATGGTGGACGAGGCTCGAAAATTGACGCTCCACCTTCTCGCCAACCGGACAAAATGAGAACGTGCACTACGTTGTCAAGACAATGCTTGGCCCCAAAAGAAAGAACAGCAAATCTAGCTCGAAACCCAATGCGTGCCTTTCGACATAACATGCTCCTGATGATTCTTTCCAATGCTGTAAGAGCGAACCCTCGAGAACAGATGACCGACGGTCAATTGATGATGACCTTTCGAGGAATCTTGTCTAAAAATTCTAGAATTTATTTCACTTTCGCTAATTAAGTCCTAAGCATTTCATCTTTATTGATGGAATTTTAAATATCTTCACATTTTTATCAATTGACTTCATTCTTCTTTAATTTTGAATTTCAGCGGACCTCCTATTAATCCCTATACTCGAAAATCTTTTCTCCACGTCCGAAGCAACGAGCGGATCGGGGGAGAGCGAGAGTTGCTCGCGGACCCATTGAACCAGACAACTCCACGGACAAGCGTTGCTTTTCCCCATGTCCGCCGGTCCCTCCGGGTCTCTGGCACCGCTTCGGCAGTACTCCCGGCGCAACTAACGGATGATGGCGACGCCCTCTCCATGCATCAACCGCGCCAGCGCCGCCGTACTCCGAAAGCGCCAATCCCATCCCCGTCGAATATTTCCCCTCCCCACAGATCCGTCCTCTCTCGGACGGTCTGGAACGCGACTCCTCTGTTTTGTTTTGGACCCTTTTCTTTTCTAGTAACTTTTTGTGCTGCGGTTGCTGTCCCCCCTCCTAATAAAATCTTACTGCGAGCCCCTACGGAAATGCCCAGTTCGCCCCCGTCCCTGTCTCGGAGCTGGTGTTTATGGGGGGACATTGGCGAGGGGCAGATCTGGCCCAAAAGGTGGAGGGGAGGACGGAGATGGAGGTTGTGGCAGAGAAAGAGGAGGGGGTGAGAATCTCAGTTGGGGATTCAGGTAAGGAGAAATTATGTCTTTCGGTGGTCCAGGTGGGGGGAGCCAAGCTGGTTGCAGAGATGTAGAAGCCGGAGTCCAGTTTTGGCCTTCTTTATCCCGAAACGGCAATTCACTTTCGCAGGTCGCATAAAGCCGCGACGATCAGTTGCTCCCACCCTTAACCTTACCTCCCCTCGTTGCAGCAAAATCTCCTCCAGGAGGGCAAATGCCCGAGGGGATTCTCGTCTGTCCCCCATTTTCTCCATCGACGACCCTGAATCTCTTTTCCTTTCGCATTTTGATGGAAAGCATTCGCTGATCAAATTGCTTGCGCCATGATTACCCTGGAACTGAGTTGGAAACCCCGAAAGTCCATTGCCAATGTAATTTTCCTACTTCCCTAGCGCACCGGCTAGCTAATGTTTTCAGGCCAATCTGAACCAGCTGGTGATGGCGGAAGGGTAACGACATGCCACTGCCATCTTCATCTGATGGGGATGGAGTGGCTAATGCTGGGGGTGGTCCTAGTCCTAGGGGAACACGTCACATCCGCGAACGTCCACCTCCTCGTCCTATGGGATCTAATGCCGCATGAGCTTCGCCTTCGTGAGAGATTTTCTATTGGAAAAAATAAATGGAGGAGGAGGACAGCTCTATAAGCTTTGATCCGACACAGATCCCGATGATTCCTGTCCGGACTAGTGGGGTTGGGGCGCAATCTCCGTCCCAGGCCCCAACGAATCCGCCGTGTCTGCCTAAGCCTGGCAATAACCAACATGGAACGACCCTCTCCACGTGTCGCCCTCACGTTTTGTTTGATCGTTCCAAGATCAAAGCAAACACCGTTAAAAATCCTAAATTAAATATCGCCTACTCTTTTTTTTTTATATTTCCAAAAAATCCAAATACATTCCATTAAGAATATATTTATCTTATCGGTGTAAATTTATGATTTTTTAATAAAACAAAAAGAGCTCGCAGTTTTGTATTACAACGAGTATAATTGAAATTTTCAGCGACATAAATAGAAGTTTTAGAGGCATTTGTGACTTGATGAGTATAATTTGATATGCTTGATTATTATTTGCCTCCATAATTTATAATTTTTTTTAACAAGCTCATAAGATCACAAGTACATGATCTTTTTTAACCCATCAATGCAATACCGATGTCCATCCTCGGATGAGATATTGGAGTTGCCAAGGATACAGCTCCATACTCATTCGTCGAGTATAGAATTATTTGGATTCATCTCTGTTCGATACGAAAGGTAGTCCTAATTCGAGCAAATATCATGTGCGAGCGCATCTTTTTTTATGTGTATGTGTTTTGACTCGACATCTTTAATGGAAGTAATGTGCCGAAGGAGAAGGAAATCATGTCCCGGCAGGCAATGGCAAGACCAGGTCGCAACATGGTGGTCATCATTGATCCACGCTGAGAGAGCAGGTTTTTCCAACGCAATTACAAAACCAGGATGCTCCCATGAAATCAAGCACATTAGTCCAATTCCCCTGTGCCGGATCCGAGAGAATCCGGGCCATTATTGGCACACATGAACTTTTGGGCATTCAAAGATCTCATTCTCGCCACAAATCTGTGCCGAAATTGCAAACGCCGCACATGCTGGTCTGGTCACGCGGTTTCAATTTCTAAACAAGGGTCCCTAAAATGTACATACATATTTTTATTTTCTATAGGTTGATGAGTTAGATGGTCCCCCGACCAACCCTTATGTGATGACTCGAAACTCAACACTTGTTCTTATACACACATAAATGTGTCGATATGGCATTCTTCGATTGCCATTTGAAAGCAATTAGTCGAGCATTGATTTCTTCTTACGTAAGTTGGTGCCTTGAGCCATCTTTTGCATATCTGATAAATTCCATTTCTCAAATTTAATCGAGGACAGGCCATTTTGTATTGAAATGGAACTAAGGGTTGGTGCAGGTATTTCTTCCTCGTAACCCCATCTTAAGAGATCATACAAGGGTAACGGTGAAGTACTTTGGCTTGCTACACATAACACTTGCGGTGGGAAAATTATCAAAAAAAAAAAAACTTTAAACCCATTATACAGATATCGATTTATGATGTGTTTGGTAACATTTTTGTTTTAAGGAACATTTTTTGAACAAAAACACGTTTTTGTGTTTCTACTCAATAGAATAATTTTTAGTAAAATGGAGTGTTTGGTAAAAGTGTTCTTAAAATATAAAAAAAAATAGAAATATGTTTGGTACGATTAGTATTTTTTTTTGTTTTTTCTCATTTTTTCTTTTTGTTCATGGGCGATCGATCGTCGCCAACCGGTAGCGGTAGGGGGTGGTCGAAGGCCGCAAAGGCAAGAGAGAAAAAAAAGAAAAATAAAAAGTGCTTTTTAATAAAGTGTTCAAGAATAAGAAGTAAGTGTTTTTTTTTTTTGTTTCTTATTGTTGGTCCAAATGTGTTTCCAGAAACAAATGTTTCCGAGAACAAAAGTGCAAATAAACATGTTTCTGTTCTGCTCTTTTGTTATTCCTTGGAACAAAAGAACAGAAATACACATATTTTTGGACAAAAATAAATAGGCCCTTAGTCACAAAACTTTTCAATTTTATCGATTGAATCATAAATCTTTTGACGATATGATGATTTATTTCTTCCTTCTAGTAGGACTCAACTATCATACGAGCTTTTTTTCGGTAATTATCCCCACTCAATGGAGAACTGGACCCTCAACATGGCTTCGCGGTAAACTCCAGATTCTTTGCTCGACTCATGCACATAGGCAACATTATTGACAAGCATGATTTTGTTTTTTGTTTTTTGTCTTTTTGGCCCCATGATGGAATAATATATTCAGACACAGAGCTTTTCTTTAAATCAACCGTTTCCCGAAAATACCCTCCATTGATTTTTGTGGGTCTCAGCGAGACCCAGCTAAGAACTCGGAAAGCAAGCATGCTTCTGAAAATAGACAAACTCCTCCATCATTCTCTTAACAAGATCTCCATGCTCACTAAAAACCCACATAAAAGCGCGCAACAAGTGAGCAGCTGCAAACACTACCCTCCGAACTGCTGAAGGCTAACAATGATTAAGCACGAACTTCAATTAATGAACACTAAGCACTATAACAGGCGTTAATTGCTCCTGCCCGGGGGAGGCGATAGGGTTCAACGTCAACGGCATGTGGAGGCATCATTAGGGCCCAAGATTCATGCATTCATGAACAAATCTTACTCTAAATGATTGCCCCGTCACCGTCCAAATACCACTAAAAAAAACAAAAATTTATGAACCGCAGGATCTTGGGGTCAGAGTATCTTAACCGCATTGCGCATTTATATGCGTGTATGCACAATTTATTTTAGTTTAAAGTCTATTCGTGACTCTAGGTTGTCCCAAAAGGGCCTTTTGTTCTTGGGAGGGAAGGGGAATGATTACTTTGCTGAAATTTGCCGAGGACTAGCCGGGCGGCTGGAGCGCGCCCACCTTCTTGTTATGGTAACTTCCATAGGAATATAATGCGCGCCTCTCGGTCTTCTCCCTCCGTAGGCTACTCCATGAGTAGGGTCATTTGAGTCCATCCCACGACAAGTTTCATCTAACAAAGTCTCAACATGTTCAGTCTCTCCTGCCTTTTCTCTCTTTCTTTATCTGGAAAGTATCCGAATGTTTCAGCTAGGTTATTATGGTTTTCGTTTGGATTTACAGGCTTATCCGACTGAAAGAATTGAAATTGGAAGTACTAATGGGATGAGAAGAGAGCGATACTATGTATGATTGACATAGTAATCTTAATGAGAAAAAGGGTAACGAGTTTTTACTTCCCACGACGACTTCTAGCTGGATCTATATCGAGATCGAGATCAAGTTATTCAATATGGGCAGTGAGTGGACGGTTTTATCGTGGACTTTCCAAATCAATGTAGAGAAGAGTTGAATGATTAATCTGGTCTCCGGTTGATTGGACCCGTACAAAGGATTTCACTGAAGCATAAAAAGCCAACCCGTGGAGATCGAGGGATTCTTAGGGCCTGTTATGATTTTGATTTCTCGTGAAATTTTCAGAAGTTTTCCTAGTGTAGAGAATACTCGATGTCAACTTATAGGCTTGTAGGTCTCACGTCAACAGGCACATGAAATCTCCCAGGGACCACCCATTGATTAGATGTACTCACCCTTAATTTATTCACTGCAAGTAAACTTGGAGTATTTTTTGTTGGCATTCTTTTCCTCTTAATTTCGCAAGCAAAAAGGAACAGACATTACGATATATGAAAAGATAATCCCGAGAGGCGTTTTTGTATGTCAATTTAGCATGCATGCATATGTACATTCATGATGCACATAGAAAGTGGGAATTGCCTCTTATAGCATAACTAGGAAAGGAAATTACCATAATGCTAGAGGCGCGTTCAATGATTCATATATATGGTAATGGGAAGTTGAAGATTATAATGGATAATCTTCTGAATATCAGCATCTTATCCCCAAACACAATTAATTGCCAAAACTACTTGAGTTTCTCTACGCGGAGTTTCCTTCTTATTCTTATTTCCCAAAGACAATGGGGCAATCCAAAGCAATTTTTGATGGCAATTTCTCCTTGTTTCCCCCAATAACCACGCAAGCAAAGATGTGTTTTTGAAAAAGGGAACGAGCGTCGTAACATATGAAGAGGAAATCCCAAGAGGTCGACCCAGCATGCATGCTCTGACGATTGAGCTGCAACCCATGTAGCATGACTAGAAAACGACATGAACATAGTGCTGGAGACATGTGTACGATGATTATATGGTGATGGGGGAAGATAAAAGTTTAGCCATTGTTGATCTTCTGAATCATGATCTTATCCCAAACATAATTATTTGCCTAAACGAGATGAGTAGTATCCCTTTGTGGAGGAGATAGAGTTTCCTTCTTAACTTTTTTTGCTAATTTCCAAACGAGAGGCCACATTGGAGAGGACCCTTGGACCGCAAACAAACAAAATACGGGACGGAGATTTTACCATGAGATGGGAAGAACTCAAAAGGCAAGAGCATAGGATGGAGTTGGAGATAATATTACCTTTTGCTCACGATTAAGACATGCGAAATCTGAACATATTCTTGGCATAATCCACATGTTGCCCCCTAATATTCACCCTCTCTCTCTCTCTCTCTCTCTCTCTAAACCAGGCCCACTACAAAAGCCCCCCATGGCCGCCACAGAACCCTCCATGCCTGAAATCTAGCTCTACCCTTTGAGATCTTATTCCCCTCGAAGAACTCTCTCTCTCTCTTCCTCTAGAGATTTTCCAGTGTCTGCAATGGCTACTTCTGCTGCAACTCATCCGCTCCTCATGGCCGCAATCGAGTCCACGAGGCTCGAAGTGACTGCCAACGCGACCAACAACCTCGTCACTCCGGGGACTGCTCAGAGCAGGCCAGGGCCATCTAAGCCGAAGCTTAAAAAGATGGCCAAGCCGCACCCGCCAAAGAAGCAGCCGCAGAGGGGCATGGGGGTGGCTCAGCTGGAGCGCCTGCGGCTCCAAGACCAAGAGCGCCGGACCAGAATGCCCCAGATCCCCCCTCCACCCTACTCCACTTACTATCTCTACCACAACAACCCCCCGCGACCGGGCTTCCCGTTCCCGGGCCCTCTCAACGCGGTCGGCGGCGTCCCTTTGCAGTACTGCACGCTGCCAATCCGACCGCCGCCGATCAGCATGGGGCTGGGGGTGGGCATGGGGAGGGGAGTTTTGGTCCAGGGGAAAGACGATGGTGGGGGCGATCACGGGAGGTTGGTTTCGGCGTCGGTTCCAGGCCGGGCCATGTTCGATGCGTTCGGAGCCGGGGCTCCAGTGGGTCATGGCGGGAGTAGTAGGGCGGTGGAGACCTCGAGAGAGCTCTCTTCAATTCCAAATGCCCAGCAGTGCGTGTCTGGACGTTGCGCCGTTTGTCTCAAGGTGTGATCTCCATGTTCTAATTCCAAAATAAGGTCCCTTGTTCTCTTTGTTCGTCATCGTATGCCAAAGTATTTCAATCTTCTTCTTCTTCTTCCTGCTAGAGTAGTTTTGCGGAGTACTGATGTTATGGTTTCGGGTTTCTTTTAGACAAGTAGAGAGAACATGAGAGTACCAGTTACTGTTACATTAGCCGATGAGTGAGCGATGATGAGCCCTCTTGTCTTGTTTAGGGAGTCTTAGTGTTTTTTTTTTGTTCTTTTGGGAGGCTATGGACCTTTTTGTCCCATCTTGAATGATGAAACGGAAAAGACTACTGAAAGATGTTCTTTCTATATGTTCCTCGGCCAAAAGGGCAAGGGCTTCGAGGCTAGGAGAGACCGCAGTGCTTTTCATTTGTTTATTTTCTTTCTATTGGGCGATGAATTCAGTATCACTTCCTTTTGGCCTGCAGAAAAAGCGCATGGATTCACAAAATGCTGGGTCGTCCATCAACAGAGCCAGCGAAAATCACCCAGAGAAAATGAGGGTCGGAAACTGCGATTTTCTGGGGCTGAATCTGGAAATTCCGCAATCAAAAGCAGCTAGGACTCCCATCTATATCTCTCACAGTGATGACGATGATCAGGTAAATCAAGGTCTCCCATCATTCTTTTCTGCCACATCGACTAGATCAGTAGCTTCTTTTTTGTGTAGAGAGATTTGACTGCTCTCTGGGGAATTTGTTGCAGAATGTGGAGGTGACGGCAATAAGGAGGAGGGTGCACATATCGGGCGGTGGGGTTTCCATGGAGTATGAATTCTTTCCTGAGAAAAGTGGGGGGAGCACTTGGACCGAGGATCTGAACTTTCCTGCAGGGGAAGTCGCTGCCGATGCTGATGCTTCTGAAGATGGTGGTGAAGCTTCTAATTCCATCGATTTATCACTCAAGCTTTCTTGCTAACCAAACACCAAGAACGAAAAACAAGAACAAAAGAGAGAATCTGCGCTCTCTCTCTCTCTCTCTCTCTCTCTCTCTCTCTCTCTCTCTCTCTCTCTGTGAATACTTTCTGCTGTCTCCTCACTTACACAAGTGTGTGTAGTTGCATCTGACCCAGAACACAAGATCAGCCTTTTTGGTTTCTATCTTCTTGTTGAACTAACATCTGTCTCATTTTCTTAAGGATTTCGCAACGATTGCATAATGTCTTCTTAACGTGGATTTAGTCATCTTCAGCATTTTGAATTATTACATTGCGAAGGCATTATCCATCCAATTTAG
Organism: Melaleuca quinquenervia; assembly: GCA_030064385.1. Lineage (NCBI taxonomy): Eukaryota > Viridiplantae > Streptophyta > Magnoliopsida > Myrtales > Myrtaceae > Melaleuca > Melaleuca quinquenervia. The sequence continues at coordinate 26,189,099 of CM057723.1, read as the reverse complement.
TGCATGTTAAATGGTTTTGTTTAGTGCCACCTTTCCATCCAAATTAGGGATTTGACAAAATCCCTAATTGATTAGAGAGGACGATTTATAAAAGGATGGGATTATTTTCACATTCATTTTAAATTAAATATTTTTACACAAACCGAGTAAATTAATCTCTCTCTCCCCCACATCTTTTTTTTAGGTGAACCAACTAAAAATTGATCAATCAACTTAAAATCGATATGTTTTAGCCAAGAAAGAATGTGCGGAAATAGTTCCGCTCGAGACAATTGTAAGACTAAGCGTTTTCTTGTAATTATGTGGATGTCAACATAAATTTCAATAGATTTTAACTTGATAGTGAAAAAAATCGAGTTTCAAGGTTATATAATAATTTCCCAACTATAAATACAAGTTGCTGGACAGGATAAGTGGCATTTTCATGGGTGCTTTCGATGGAAGTGGCTCCTCACATTTGTTTGTTTAGCTGACTAAAACCGATGTACTTAAGCAAAATTCCAAGAGAACAGATGAACAATTACCCAATTGGATTGATCTTGGCCTTCTAATTTCTTTCTTTTTTTCCCCTTCAACAAACTTGTAAATAATCACATCAATGAGGTACCTAATACATGAACTATGTATTCGCGACATGAAAATATTTAAAGATCCCTTTTCGTCGTTAATTATCGAGAATGATTTCTCTCCAGTAATGCCAATTTTGGATATGATTTGTTTGTTTGTATCGGGAATTTCTCTATGGAAATTTCCTTTTTAATTTTGTTTTCTAATTCCCAAACGGGAGGCCACATTGGAGTGGAGCGTTGGACCGCAAACAAACAAAATACAGTACGGAGATTTACCATAAGATGGGGGAGAACTCAAAAGGCAAGAACATAGGATGGAGTTGGGGATATATTACCTTTTGCTCACGAAAGCACGACCAAGACATGCGAAATCACCTACCTTAGGGGTAGGTGCCTTAATAGTGCCTTTGTTGGGATCTAGGCCGTCCGATCTGAATCGGATGAACCCGCATTTTTCAAAAAAATAAATTAAAAAAAACATTTCTCTCTTAAATTGGACTGCTCTAAAACTAAAATTCCCTACTTAAAGGTAGGGGATCCAGATATTCATGGCATAATCCACATGTTGCCCCCTAATATCACCCTCTCTCTCTCTAAACCAGGACCACTACAAAACCCCGCATGCCCGCAGCAAACATGCATGTTAATCGGGGAAAAAAAGATTGGTGCCATTATGTCGTTCTCGAGATTTTCCCATAAGACGGTAACAATAGCTGCGGAAGCGGGCATGCGGTTTTCAGGAGATTAGGCTACGCATCTGGGTAAGAAGAGGACAGGCGTGATTTGAGGGAAGCTTGAGTTGGCGAGAATATCTATTCAAGTCTTCAAATTGAACGGTGAGCATTCTGAATGTCCCATTTGAGATCGAGAGTCAATCATGGAATCGGAGCTCTATGAAGCCGCGGTGAAAGGAGACGTTCCGTCTTTGCTCGCTCTGCTCGGGAAAGACGTTCTTCTTCTCGACCGAATCGTGGTTGGGAATCGCACCGAGAGTCCGCTGCACGTAGCAGCAAAGCTTGGACACTTGGGATTCGTGGAAGAAATCCTAGCACCAAAGCCTGAGCTGGCCAAAGTGCTAGATTCTCAGGGCTCGACCTCTTCATCTCGCAGCGGCAAAAGGGTACCATAAGATAGTGGCCGCCTTGTTAAGGATTAGCCCCGAAGCATGTCATGTTTGTAACAAGTACGGAAGGAACCCTCTTCACATTGCGGCCATGAAGGGGCATGTGGGTGTGTTGAAACTCCTCACTCGAGCAAGACCTGACGCTGACCGACTGTGTCTCTGAAAATGACCAGACGATTCTTCATTTGTGTGTGAAGCACAATCTATCGGAAGCCTTGAAATTCTTAATAGGATTATTGAGTGATGATCGCTTTATGAATTTGGGGAACGCGGACGGCAACACAATTATGCACTTGGCTGCTGCAGATGGACAAACTAAGGTATGTGACCGTTTTGCTTTCGGTCCTTCGTTTTCCTATTTTTGTGTGGGCTTTTTATGGTTTTCACACTAAGCCCTTGAATGTATCTCAATGTAACATGTTTCTTTGGCGTTTCGAGCAAGCATGGCCCCTCCTAGCGGCCTTTGGCGATATAATTTTGAGGGGGATAAGAATCATCCACCGCATGCAGCCGGCAACTCCATAATGACTTAGAGATATCCAAATCAGTACAAGCTTCTCATCAGATGCAACATCACTATTTTCATCGCATCGTTCAGCATCATTTTAGTTCTCATTAGCAGGCGACCAATCTTCACGACGATTGCAATGCTGACCGTGTGGATTGCAATAATCAGCAACACATTTTAATTATGAAAAGTGAGAAATTATGTTCGATTTTCTTGTTTAAGTAATTGATTATATCAGCAACCATTCAAACAGTGCTATCTTGCGACGATCTTTTTTTTTCCCCCTTTCAAAGACGAAGGAATTGTTAGTGTAAAAGTAATCAAACAATTAATGCATTTCATAGACGTATTATTTCTGGCCCGTAGCAAATATATCGGCTGAGCAATACAGTTTCATGAAATTCCATCTCAGGAGTAAATGCAGAGCGGCAACAACTTTGTCCTATTTGCTATCTTTTTTTCGATATTTCTTTTCTTTTTTGTGCGTATTAGGAATGACTGAATTGAAAAAATTATTCATTCAAGATCCACGAAGATGTGCTCAAAGCGCTGGAGGCCCTTCGGCCTTTGATCTGCTCGGGCGAAAGCTGCAAAATATGAGGGGAATAGCGAAGAGAGTTAAGGAAGAAAAAATCATTTTATGCGGTTGATTTGGTTGCAAAGACTAAATTAGGTATAAAAGAGAAAAAAAGAAAAAAAAGGAAAAATGAGAAGAGGTCAACATACGTGGGAGATTGGCCAAATTTACTAACCAGAGAGATCGTGCATAATACATCCATGTCTTTTTCTATATGGTTCGGTAGATACATTTAATTAATTATTGGTTAAACAATTGTATTACATCTTCCTTTCCATTGTCGTTTTTAGCTTTAAAAAAGAAAGAAGAAGAAGAAAGTTCCACGAGGGAAATGACCCCAGCCCTTGGGGATTTATAAAAGGGTGGGATTATTTTCATATCCATTTAATTTAAATATATTTCCACAAACCGAATTAATTACCCTCGATCATAATAAGATTTAGTTCAATCTCAACAAATATATATATATTTCTCCCACATCTCTTTTTTTTAAGGTCGAACAACTAAAAATTGATTGATTAACTTAAAATCGATATGTTTTAGCCACGAAAGAATGTGCAAAAATAGCCCCACTCAAGACGATTGTTTTTTCAAAAAAAAAATCTTTCGATAAAGAGAAAAAGGACTAAGCGTTTTCTTGTAATTATGTGGATGTCACCATAAGTTTCAATAGATATAACTTGATAGTGAAAAAAATCTAGTTTCAAGTTTATGTAATAATTTCCCAGCTATAAATAAAAGTTGCTTTGGACAGGACAAGTGGCATTTTCATGGGCGCTCTCAATGGAAATGGATCCTCACATATGTTTGTTTAGCTGACTAAACCGATGGACTTAAGCAAAATTCCTAGAGAACAGGAGAACAATTAGCCAATTGGATTGATCTTGCCCTTCCTAATTTCTTTCTTTTCTTTTTCCCTTCAACAAACTTGTAAAGAGATGGGAATTAAGCGTACTTAATCACATGAACGAGGTAACTGATACATGAATTATGCATTCCGGATAGAAAAATATTTAAAAGATCCTTTTTCGTTGTTAATTATCGGGAATGATTTGTCTCTAATAACGCTGATCTTGGATATGATTTATTTGTTTGTATCGGGAATTTCTGTATGGAATTTCCTTCTTAATTTTAATTTCCTAATTTCCAAACGAGAGGCCGCATTGGAGCGGAGCGTTGGACCGCAAACAAACAAAAATAGGGAATGGAGATTTTACCATAAGATGGGAAAAAATGAAATGGGAAGAAGATAGGATGGAGTTGGAGATAATATAACCTTTTGCTCACGGTTAAGACATGCGAGATCTGAACACATTCATGGCATAATCCACATGTTGCCCCCTAATATCACCCTCTCTCTCTCTCTCTCTCTCTCTAAACCAGGCCCACTACAAAAACCCCCATGGCCGCCACAGAACCCTCCATGCCTGAAATCTAGCTCTACCCTCTGATATCTTATTCCCCTCAAAGAAAACTCTCTCTCTCTCTCTCTCTCTCTCTCTCTCTCTCTCTCTCTCGAGATTTTCCAGTGTCTGCAATGGCTACTTCTGCTGCAACTCATCCGCTCCTCATGGCCGCAACCGAGCCCACGAGGCTCGAAATGACTGCCAACGCGACCGACAACCTCGTTACTCCGGGGACTGCTCAGAGCAGGCAAGGGCCATCCAAGCCGAGGCCCAGAAAGGTGGCCAAGCCGCACCCGCCAAAGAAGCAGCCGCAGAGGGGCATGGGGGTGGCTCAGCTGGAGCGCCTGCGGCTCCAAGACCAAGAGGGCTGGACCAGGATGCCCGATATCCCCCCTCCACCCTACCCCCCTTACTATCTCTCCCAGAGCAACCCCCCGCGACTGGGCTTCCCGTTCCCGGGCCCTCTCAACGCGTTCGGCGGCGTCCCTGTGCAGTACTGCACGCCGCCAACCGGACCGCCGCCGATCACCACGGGGCTGCGTCTTGGTCTGGGGCTGGGGGTGGGCATGGGGAGGGGAGTTTTGGTCCAGGGGAAAGACGATGGTGGGGGCGATCATGGGAGGTTGGTGTCGGCGTCGGTTCCGGGCCAGGCCATGTTCGATGCGTTTGGAGCCGGGGCTCCGGTGGGTCAAGGCGGGAGTCATGGGGCGGTGGAGACCTCGAGAGAGCTCTCTTCAATTCCAAATGCCCAGCAGTGCGTGTCTGAACGTTGCGCCGTTTGTCTCAAGGTGTGATCCCTATGTTCTAATTCCAAAATAAGGTCCCTTGTTCTCTTTGTTCGTCATCATATGCCAAAGTATTTCAATCTTCTTTGTCTTCTTCTTCTTCTTCTTCTTCTTCTTCCTGCCAGAGTAGTTTTGTGGAGTACTGATGGTATGGTTTCGGGTTTCTTTTAGACAAGTAGAGAGAACATGAGAGTACTAGTTACTGTTACATTAGCTGATGAGTGAGCGATGATGAGCCCTCTTGTCTTCTTTAGCGAGTCTTAGTGTTTTTTTTTTTTTTTTGTTCTTTTGGGAGGCTATGGACCTTTTTGTCCCATCTTAAATGATGAAACGGAAAAGACTACTGAAAGATGTTCCCTCTTTATATGTTCCTCAGCCAAAAGGGCAAGGGCTTCAAGGCTAGGATACACCGCAGTGCTTTTCATTTGTTTACTCTTTTCTTGTCTGTTTTCCATTGGGAGATGATTTCTGTATCACTTCCTTTTGCCCTGCAGAAAAAGCGTATGGATTCACAAAATGCTGGGTTGTCCACTAACAGAGCCAGGGAAAATTACCCAGAGCAAATGAGGGTCGGTAACTGCGATTTTCTCGGGTTGAATCTGGAGATTCCGCAATCAAAAGCAGCTAGGACTCCCATTTACACCACTCACATTGATGCTGATGATCAGGTAAATCAAGGCCAGCCATAATTCTTTTCTGCCACATCGGCTAGATCAGCAGCTTCTTTGTGTAGAGAGATTTGACTGCTCTCTGGGGAATTTGTTGCAGAATGTGGAGGTGACGGCAATAAGGAGGAGGGTGAACATATCGGGCGGTGGGGTTTCCATGGAATATGAATTTTTTCCTGGGAAAAGTGGGGGGAGCACTTGGACCGAGGGTCAGAATTTTCGTGCAGGAGAAGTCGCTGCTGATGCTTCTGAAGATGGTGGTGAAGCTTCTAATTCCATCGATCTATCCCTCAAGCTTTCTTGCTAGCCAAACACCAAGAACGAAAAACAAGAACAAAAGAGAGAATCTTCTCTCTCTCTCTCTCTCTCTCTCTCTCTCTCTCTCTCTCTCTCTCTCTCTCTCTTCTCTCTCTCTCTCTCTCTCTCTCTCTCTCTGTGAATACTTTCTGCTGTCTCCTCACTTACACAAGTGTGTGTAGTTGCATCTGACTCAGAACACAAGATCAGCCTTTTCGGTTTCTTCTTGTTGAACTAACGTCTCTCTCACCAAAAAAGTGCAGCATAATCACTGATTATTGCTTGCTCTCTCTCTCTCTCTCTCTCTCTCTCTCTCTCTCTCTCTCTCTCTCTCTCTCTCTCTCTCTCTGGGAGATTGCATCAACTTTCACATTTGAATTTTCAACTGGTCGGTATCGTCCAACACCTAAACATGTCCATTTAATTCCTATAACTCTACTGCTTGCTCTGCCCTATATCCAAGTTTGATAAGTGTGTTATCTAGCCCTATTTTATTCCTACTTGTTGCTTTCATGTTGCTGTTAACATGATGTATATCAAGACCTAGCCTGACATTCGTGACCCAATAGGGAGACAAGTACTTCTTTTCTCTGTCTGTAAGAGAGTCTTATCGAAAGGTTCTTAAGCTTTTTGAGATTTTGAAACATGAAGGGAGGATCCTGATCAAAACATTGGACGGCTTAGGAGAAATGAGGTAGTTTAAATCACAGAGTGTGGGTGGAAATTATTTGTACTTTGTCGCCATTTAATGTGCCTCTGAAAACTACAAAAATACATACCATTACTAAAGTGATCAGGGTATGGCAACGAGATTTTATGGAGACAAGAGTTATACCGTAGCTGTTCAGATACTGCAAGAAAACCAATTTCGTTGACTTAGGCCAAGCAATAGCGAACAAAGATTGAATTTTGTCGCTCTTGAGAGGCACCAATTAATGGCGACGGATATCAGTTTTAACCCATCAAAGCAGATCAGAAACTACCTCAGGCAGTAAATAGATCGATTTTATCCTGCTTCGGTTGAGCAAAGGCAACGAGATCAAATTTTCGTCATCGTTGCATTGAGCAACTTTGAGAAACGTGAATACTTTATTGCTCGTCACCATTGATAAGACTAGGAATTTATCAAACGCAAGGGAACTAATAATTTCCTTGCCATTGCTTAGATCAAGTGCCACAACATCTATGCTTCATCATGTTAAAGTAGACCGGATCAGTCTTTTAATGACACAAGTAGTGATTAGTCATCATAAGACGAAAGTAGATTTTCATCACGATGATGCTAAGGAACTAAAATTATTGTTGTTGGTTTGAGAGAGCGACTGATTCTTTTTCGTTGCCTTTGATCTGAGCAAGGGTGACGAAAGATGTGGCTTTGTCGCTTTTAGTTAAGCAAATGCGTTGAAAATACCTAATTTGCTGTCTTTGATCCAATAAAAGGAAGATTAAGGCGGCCGATTCATCATTTTGTTGCGATGGTATCTAAAATTGGGTATTTTCATTTGCAACTCAGTTTCGATGCTAATGAAGCTCGACTAACTCCCAAGTGTTTCTATCATTTGAATAATTTCCTACTTCTATCTTTGTACTGAGGATATGACAAACCATATTTAGGGACACAAAAAGCCATAGAATAGGAAAGATACATTAACCCAAAAATTCACTTCCAACTTAATGCAAAGTGAAACTGCTCATTTGTCTAGAAAAAAAGGATGAGACGTGTCAAACATGTTAATTAAGTGGTTAGCTTTCTAGTTTTTGAAGTGTAGGGATGTGCACTTGATTTGAACTGTGATTGGAGCTTCTGGTTAACCCCCTCATGTTCCCGTTCCAGCTTCATTGATGCTTCCTTGCACCGACTTACTAGCTTTTTAGTCACCTGAAATCGGAGCAATCCGTCACTCACTCAGTCTAATGTATATGGAGAACGACAAAATTTTAATTGAGTAGAGACATTCAAAATCCACAGGTTCTCAATATGATCAGACTATGCATTAGGGATTCAGTAACGCTAGAACTATATACAGTGTATTCATAGAGCGCGATTGATCCTCTCAAACACAGGAATTTATGCCAAATGTTATGGATCATGAAAGGTACCCATTCTTTAAAAAAGTCAAAGAATTTAGTCCGTTTCTCTAACAACGTAGAAAACCGAGTCAGTTGTTTGATACCAAGGACTCAATTTGTCGAGGCGATGGCTCTAACTAGGCTATCAACAAAAATCCTGAGCTACGCTATTGACAGTTGACACACATATTAATGAACGTGCTTCTTCTTTTACGCAAATGATGGATCTTGGAATAGAAAACTTTGGTCGAAAAAAGAACCCTAACATCTGTCTTTCCTTCTCTCTCTCTCTCTCTCCCCGCCTGCTGCAGTTGCAGGTGGAGAGAGAGAGAGAGAGAGAGAGAGAGAGAGAGAGAGAGAGAGAGAGAGAGAGAGAGAGAGAGAGAGAGAGAGAGAATTGCGAGGATTGCAGTTCTAGAGTATGTCTATATATTCTATGCACTGAAACAAAGAAAACAGCATCTTGGCTTTTCTGTTTATGGGTGTCGGGCAAAAAACTCTCGCAGCGAGTGCTTTAAAGAAGGCGAGGCAAGAATTAATGAAAGGAGCAAGGACTGGGTAACATACAAGCTGAGATGGATCGAGGGTACAAACACCGCCTCTAACAGACATACTGAATGAATAATGACTACAGAATGATCCTCTCTCTCTCTCTCTCTGTCTCTCTCTCTCTCTCTCTTTTATGGCGACGCTGCTGCGTAGATAACGATCAGTGAGCGTGGCAGAGGGAGCGCAGGGAGATGTGTACGCAGAAGAGCACACACACGACGCAGAGAGTAGCAGGACGCATCTGTGATGAGCAAGAGCATAAATATGCAGGTGATCGAACACTGGGAGTGTCCGTGTACTGTGAACCAAAGGGCCTCGCATAGCTTTCTTCTTTTGTTTCTTGGAGCTCCCTTCTCATTGGGTGCTTAGTGATCACTGCCTCATGGAGCTTTACTGATTCAGCAGCTTTTCTTTTTTCCTTTCTTTCCCCTTCCTTTTGCTTTTAGGGTTGGCACATACGGCCAACCTCGTTCTCGGAAGATTAGTATAGTAAAGGAAGCGCCTTTACATGCGTCCTTCAAGCAGTCTTCATTACATGAGCTTGCTTCATTGGTCATTGAGACTTGCTTTCTTTCACAAAAGAAATTGGTGCATGCGTCAGTTCATCGAGAGTTTGTTGACCAGTTAGCGCGTTCATAACCAGGAAAGCGTGCATATCGAGGTTAAGCGATTGAAGAAGAATAGATTTGACTAAAAATGGAAGACTTGCGTAATTTGTCTTGCGATAGTTTTGCTTCATAAGGGGGCAAAAAAACCAAGACCAAAAAACAAAAACGTGAACGGCAGGATTCGAACCTGCGCGGGCAGAGCCCACATGATTTCTAGTCATGCCCGATAACCACTCCGGCACGTCCACCTCGTTGTCCGAAATGACATTTTCAAAATCCTAATCAACAATTGTCTTGCACAAACCAAAGCGAGATGGGGATGGGAATGTAGACGTTTCCGACATGGATCCTGTTCGTACCCGTGGGACTTATAAAGCTTTATCTTCACATAAACGAATAAATGACACCTAAAATCTAACTTCCAAGCAGATGGATTTGGCCGCATCAATCTCTAACAATTTGATCATTCGTGGTAGAAAAAAGTCAGATGCAATTGGGCGAACAAATTACTCCGTGTGATGTGCATTCTAACTGGTAATGCTGTTCGAATTTGTTAAAGTTCTTACTTATGATTGGCTTACTTCTCCGCGTGTCCCGGATGCTCTTCTTCGCCGGCAAAAGATAAAGGAAGGAAACAAAGAAGACCGGGTGCACCGGGCAAGCTCTTCTTGCCTTGACCTGCAAGAGAAATCGCGGGCTTGGGCGGCCTGCCGTTCGCCCAGTCAAATCGTCAAAGCATATTCTCCGACGTCACGCTCTCTCTTTTTAAGTCGATAAAGAAGAAGTTGGGGGGAAGAAGTAATCAAAAAGGGAAAGACTTCTGTTCGCTCATCAATTCAAAGAAACTCTGGAAAAACCCAGAAAGGGTCTCGTCCCACTCTAACCCCTAAACGAAAAGCTTCCGCCTTTCGCCGCCGCCCCCGACAATGCAGCAACCCCCAGCTCCCCACCAGCACCAGGACTCCTCCTCCTCCGACCACCCCCAGCTCCCCACCATCAAGATCCACCACCCCTCCTCCCCCCGCCACCACCACTCCTCCGCCACGCCCACCGCGGGCGCCCACCGCAAGATCGGGGTCGCCGTCGACCTCTCCGACGAGAGCGCCTTCGCCGTCCGCTGGGCCGTCCACCACTACCTCCGCCCCGGGGACGCCGTCGTTCTCCTCCACGTCAGCCCCACCTCCGTCCTCTTCGGGGCCGACTGGGGCCCCCTCCCCCACCTCCCCTCCACCGCCCCTTCCCCCGATCACCCCCAGAACCCTAACCCTAACCGTAACCCCAATGACCAGAACCGGCCGGAGGAGGTCCAGAAGTCCCAGGACGACTTCGACGCCTTCACGAGCGCCAAGGCCGCCGATCTCGCGAAGCCGTTGAAGGACGCCCAGATACCGTACAAGATCCACATAGTGAAGGACCACGACATGAAGGAGAGGCTGTGCTTGGAGGTGGAGAGGTTGGGTTTGAGCGCCGTGATCATGGGGAGCCGCGGGTTCGGCGCCGCGAGGCGAGGGAGCGACGGGAGGCTCGGGAGCGTGAGTGATTACTGCGTGCATCACTGCGTTTGTCCTGTTGTGGTCGTCAGATACCCTGATGAGAAGGATGGCGGAAATGGCGGCGAACCCATCGTTGCGGTGAATGAGGTCGCCGAGGAGGAAGATGAGGTGGCCGCGAGTGTGGCCAAAGACGAGCAGAAGCAGAAAGGTTAAAAACAAATTCCACGTTCTTGTGTTAATCATGATGCTGATATTTCCGTTGAGATGAATCGCAACTGGCTTGAGGATGTGTTCTTGTTTTATGTGTAGCTTAAAATTGCAGCTAGCATCTCTGCTGTTACTGTCGACTGAATGCTGCATCCATCCCGTTTGATGTTGCTTTGCTGTGATATTGACCTGGCCGCTGTTTTAAGCTAATTTTCTTGCTTCCTGGTTTAAAATTAAGTCAGAAAGACTAGTCGTGAGGTCTGCACTTGTTGATCGTTCAATTTAGCACGATTAATTTGCTACTGTATGGATAGTATTGTCTCCCAGAGCTCCTGCAAGCTTAAATTAGGATGTTTTGGTGCTGTTTGTGCTTTGAAAATGCCCAAGTTTGCATGTTGTAGGAACTTTTGGCTTTTATTGCCAATGCCATTGATGATTCTGCACTGTTTAATATGTTTTAGTAACGTAGTCTAAGTGAGATACTGATTCCCATCCCCATACTTTAGATAGGTCTTTTCCTACGTCTTCCAGATAAATTTTTCACGGGAGCTTATTGAAGGGACAAAGTTAAGTAAGGTTCTGCACCGTGCAAGCGGACTTGTGATCTGTTTTCTACTATACTAAGGTGCAGTTTGGCATATTTGTGACTTTGAAACCATATCTTCCTTGTGTGGAAATAAGAGATGCAGAGCCTAATAAAGCTAAAAGTAAGAAGATTGTTCTTTCCGGGACCAGTGTGAGCACTTAAGGTTCTTACATTTTCAGATGGAATGAGTCTATGACCATGTAATGATAGTATTAACATGATGGCACTTTTAATAGTTTACATGGATAGCTTGACTTGCAATGGGATTATGGGAGAGTCACCACTTGAAACTTAGAATGTAGTTCTGTGGTTCTATTCTGAGTTACATAAACAATTCAACCTTACTGGAAATCATGGCTTGTTCATTTGATGAGTTCTTAAGAGTTGTTTGTTAGATTATGCTGAGAACTTTCCTTTGTAGGTAGTTTCATCTCCTTGGTGGCTGAGGTAGATTTTCGATATTCCTGATAAACCTTTTGAGCAGAGATAATTGTGAACTTGTTGTCTCAATAGATTGTTTTGGTGGACAAACGTTTTTAGTAGAAGGCCTTCGTAACCCTGCTCTTTTGTTTGATGTCTAGGTTTAGGACTTCTCATCCTTGGTCAAATTGTTCCTTTGCATTCCTTATAGTTATGTTGTTTCTTCCAATTAGTGGACCCTTAGGAGATTTGTGTTTGTTTGGGGATAAGGTCTTTGGGTTGCCCATGCTCATGTAGGATGAGAAGAGAAACTCCTGGAAACACATCTTGCGGAATTCAACCTGCTAAGTTTTACTGTTCTGGGGGCAAAACAATATAAATTTCCAATATATCTGTGCTTAATAATTTCTAAGAGCTAATGTGAAACTTCAGAACCATCTATTTACACACCTGATACATCTCTTTCACATGTGAACTTCTGGGAAGTTTATGATATGCTGCGTGCTCTCTGGCTTAATGGGCTTTCTTTTACGTTTTGTGGTGATTGGATAGTCTTTATATTGTTGAAGTACTTAAGTTTTGCAGCTTAATTCCTGTTAGAGCTACTCAAGGGGCCCGGTAGTCAGTCGAGAATTTACTAAGTAATCGCTGTATCTGCCATCGGTGCATCTTGCAATCAGTAGGATAGGTCATGCAAAGATAGTTTACTGCCTGGGGGGAGTATGCTGCTATTACCACATGTCTTAGTTATAATGGTGTGAGTTCTAGTTTCCTTGAGGATTGGACATGTCCACTAAAGAAGTAGTGCAGGTCAGGTCAGGTTGTTAATTTCCGTAATTCATTATTTTTGCCAAATCTGGATGATAATTCCAGCTACAGAGTGGCAAGGAGCACTATATATCATATAGGCAATATTATGTACTCTTGAACTTGCAGTAGGTTCCTCTCATTGAGAAGCTGCTGCAGGCCATAGTAGTTTGTGTTTCCCTTGCGATTTGATGCTGCCATTTGCAGTCATACAATCACGGAAATCACGAGGACAATAATAATATTCATCTAGGACACTAGCAGAAGTAAAATTTGTTGGTCCTTTTCTTCCTTATGCCACGCTTCTCTTGACCAGAACTGCGTAAAGGCAGGCTCTATGAAATGTGCAGTTTTGTCCACTGGCGGTTGGTTATACTTGACTTGCTATGTTGGTTGCCATGCAAGATAATTCATCTCCAGCTATGAGATTTTCCTGAAATTACAGTTTCCTTCTTGGTGTTTTGGTGTTGTTTTTGCCACATATATAGGAGAGTGGCAGGTGCTTTAGCTCTGACGGTGACATGCATAAAGTATTTCCTGATTCTGTTGCTGGCAATGCAATTTTCCATGATTTATACAACGATATCGTATGTGATTTCCCTATGACGAGTGCTTGATCTGCTGGTTGGTCAAATGGGAATTTGCTTCTGAGATTGGGTAGCCGTCCACATGGCTGATACTTGTAGTCCAATTCTCGTGACTGATGTCATTTTTTAACATGTAATGTTGCAGATGCTTAGTATCAACCACAACTGATGCTTGATCAACATAGGTGCAGGTATGCTTCTTTGATTTTTTGGTTTTGCTACTTCTCTTAGACTCATAGGTTACTGTAGTCTTTCACTTCACAACAATTTATTGCTATTTGATGACCTCTTTCTGTTTTGTGCGATGATACAGGGGTTACAATCATGTCTGCAGTTTAGATTTCACAAGCGGCTAAACTGTTTCTTTTGCCTCTCCCCGGTGGGATGTGATATCTAATTATGAGAGCATAGCTGAACCGATGAGGAGTTAAAGAATGAGATGAACCTTGCTGTGTAAACAGTATAGGATTTGTTTGCTCGCTTCTGGCCTTTGTTGTTGTATGAACTTTGGGAGGTTTGGATGAACAACTAGTGTGCTTTTGAGGTTCAAGATAATGTTGTGTGGGGCGTTGGGATGTTCGACCTATTTGTCATACAAAACATCATATCTTTTCCTGTGTTAAGAATTGTTTTCCCAACTAGCTTTATTTTTGGCTGCTGAAGTTGGGGAATGAGGGTTACTCCTTAAGATGCAAATGAGCGTATGCTGTTATTGCTCGAGATGTCGAATAATTTTTTTCAGATACTTGGCTGGCTCATGCGGAAACCATTTGCAGCGGGGTATGTAGTTATTCCTTTCTAGGAAACTGGCTTATCTCTCTATTGACTTTCGAACCTTCCATGTTTGACCTGAGGAATTCAAGAAGCTCTCAAGGCCACTAGATATGGAAATATTCTTATATGATATCGGGGCTTTAGAGTCTGATGTATATGAGCCTGCCGCATGACCTAAGAGGTGACATTGATCAACTGATTATCTTAACTATGGTTCTATTCAGATGAGTGGGTCTAGTGGTAATCTACCTTGCTGCTACTTTCAACACCGTGAGCATTTCGTGTAGTGATCTTTCGCGCCCTTTCGCACCATATCATTCATATCTCAAGCCAAGCGATCATGGGCGATGTGAATTAGAGGTGTTAAAGCTCTTGTTTTACTTCTAAAGGCGGCGCATGCGTGACGCTGTTTTAAGAATTGCTAGGAACGCGCGTGTCGTTTTGACCACTTTCGTGGACTCGAGCAAGGGTTAGATTTACAGCTGGAGCAAGCAGACTTAGGCAACACGGTGATGGAGGAAAATGTATGCAAGAATCTTATACCACGACTTTTTGTCGTTTCTGAAAGGTTGTGAAAGGCACCTTCTATTCCAAATGCATGCTTGCTCGGCTCATCTCATCTCATCTGCTGGCGTTCTTTCTTCTTTAAGGGGGCGAAGGTAAGAATGGTGCTCGAACATTGGTTGATCTCCAATGTGTGGAGGGTTTGCTTCTACACGGAAACGATTAGATAGGGAAAAGCAGAAGGGGGAAAAAGTCTTGGGGTAGTTTAAAGGTAGTGAGTGGTCAATTTATTAGAGCAAAGAAAATGACCCAGCATGCTAGCGAGCTTTGGCGCGTGAGGAGCGTCGGTATGGTTGCTTGGAGCCCGTAGTTGCTTGCAAAAAGCAAGGGGTAGGGGATAATGAAAAGGCTTCGAGACCGACCGGTTCTAACCGGATTCGTGGAGCTGCTGCTTGGATTATAACAGGATTAGAAGATCAGTCTTAGAAAATAACTCAACTTATCGATTTAATTCATTCGAAGATGTTAATTTTGCAGAAATTAAATGATTTAGTAAAAAAAAATTAAAATTGTCACTTGTATCTTTTAGGAAAACGAAAGAATGAATGAAAACTTTATCGTGCATGGATAGAATTTTTTTTTAATTTTCTTAATTTCTTTATGAAACAATAGTTTACCTGCAGATCACATGAATATGGGCTTTAATGTTACACAAGTTCACAGTGCAGTGTCCAATCCCGAAACCGACTGTTGCCGAAGTCAAACCATCTTGTCCCGTCATTTAAGCCTAAAAGAAGAGGAGAGGAATCTTTCGACTTTCCTCTAACCGTTAGATACGTGGCCGGCGATGGTCAAATCATCGGTCCTAATTTCTCAGCTCACTCCTTTTAAAAAATCCTCTAAGCAGCGATCTTAGCCGTCGCTTCGTCTGATGTGATGGACCGTGAGATAATGCCCGCTCATCTGTCATCATAATCAATGATACAGGCTGATCTAAGATAAGCACAAGTTTAATCCAAGCACATTAGTCTCATTCAAAGAAGAGAACATTATTCTCGCACGCGATTACCGAATCCAAGGAATCGATCCGGAGCGTGGCTGAAACGTTAACTCAGAAAAGAATTCAACACGAGGCCGTCGGGAAGCCATGGTTGTTGATGGTACGAAATGACAATGTGGTTTCTATCTTCCATAAAGAATTCGACAGATCAACACGTTTCTCACGGAGAGCTGCTGAGAAGGTCTCCAGTCAAAAGAGACACAGGCGAAGCAGCAGCAGCAGTCTTGGACTTTCTTATAATTTAGGGGCGCGGTCATAATCAATCAGCTATAGGATTAAACATGGTGACGCATCGTCATGGCACCTACTTAAATATGAATATCTCAGAGTAGGAATCGAGCTTGATACCAACCACCTCTCAGGCTTAAACCATAGAAATGCCTCATGACTGGATCCACGGGCATAGATTCAATCCTTTCTATTGTTAGCTGGATGGACTTCTCCTCTTCCTCTAGCTTGAATTCGGATTTCGCATTTGAATTCTTCCAACTCTCTAACCCTATTTTCATGTGTTTTTGCCGGCACGGACAAGGACTGAAACAGAAAAAATCTTCGTGGGGCTCGACCCACACAGATGACAGATTGCTGATGTATTGGCTGTTCCAGTTTTGTGGATTAGTCGCAGCGTCCTGAGCATTCCTTTAATATGAATTTTCATAGCATGAAGGCAAAAGGACAAGTATATCAACTGCATAAGAGGTTGACGTCTGTAAAAGAGGAGGGGTAAAGGCACAACTAACCTACAAGAGCGCACCTCACGTCTCCAACCACACCACTAATTGTGTCGAATTAGCCACTTCATATCCCATCGTCACTTTCCTTTCACTGATAATTGCTAGCCACAATCATATCCAAACGCTTCGTAGAAGGACGAGGGTAGAAGCAAGAACACGCGGGTAGACAAAAACTCAAATGAGATTTTTACTATACTTTGCTATGTGAGCTGGCCGTAATCCTATCTCGAATGATCTAAAACGGGGGACGGAAAATTAGCAACAAAAGGCCGAGAATAAGCAAGGCAACAGAAGTAGAAGCGCCCAATTGTCAAAAGATATTTACTTGTGTGGTCAGAAATTAACAGAGTTATGAGCCAGAGGGGGTCGACTAACTGGATTGGTGGATGGTCAATCAAATCAGCGGCTCTGGTGATATCCGCTCAGCCTGCAGATGCTGGCGACGGTAGCAGCAGCATTGCCCTCGGTGGCGGGGCTCCTCTGCAGCCTCTTCAGGGCGTTCATCAGCGACTCTGCTCCCGCAAGTCCACCGCTCGTCCCGATCGGACTCGTCGCGACCGCTCTTCGCTGCTTCGTCGGTCTTACCAAGGCCGACGAAGAGGTCGCTTCATCGTTATCTAGCGTCCTCGAATTCAATCCAGACGAAACACAGCCGATTTCATCCTGCAATCCGGTCAAAAATTCCCACAAAACTTAGCCACAGTTTCATGTATCAAGCATGTTGGTTCCACAATTTTTGAACCTAAAGGCAGAGGAAACGTAGATTTTGCAGATAAAGAGGCATCACGTCTTTGAATTGCACTATTAAGAAACTGTACTAAGAGACGACCGGAACAGAAAGGCCGTAAACGGTTCTGAACCATATGAACGTCAAAGCTTGAGAGCAGGAAATCGATCTATTTCCCACACAAGTTTCGACTATATCTGAAGCAGTTTCCTGTGCTTAAAGTGTGTCTGAAACAGAGGATAATGGAGCAGGGACAGAGATTAGGCAAAAGAAACGGAGAGACATACGTCAGAGTCGAGATCTTCACTTGAACGCGACCGCTTCATCGTCAACCCACCGGCGGCAGTTGTTTCGGCGAAGAGGCCATCGCCTGCGACCGCAATAGACCTATTGGTAGATTCATCTTCGGTGCTCGATGAAGCTGCCGGCGGCGGCGAATCGCACGACCACGGAACCACCTGATTGTCTCCGTCTTCCTCTTCCTCATCCTCCTCCTCTTCATCTTCGACTTCTTCCTCCTCCTCATATTCGTCTTCATCACCATAGGCATCGTCATTGAACATCTCATTCACGTCGTTATCGCCGCAATCCTCCGCCTCCTGATCGTCCCCACACCGGCTACAACCGTCATCGCCGATGTCTCCTCGAGCTCCTCCTCGGCATCCAGTCTCCATCTTCTCCTCGGAGATCCGCCGGCAGCTCTCGCACACCGAGACCGTCGGGCCGAGTTTCTGGCCGGCGGCCGTCCACGGAGTCGGAGCCTGGCACACGTGGCATAGGAGCGTCCTGGCGTGCTTTGCCACCAGGAAGTTCGCGCCGTGGACTTTCTCGTCGCAGCTCCAGCACAGGTTCGCCTGGTCCGACTCGCAGTGCATTGTCGCTCGCTGATCGCACAGCTCGCACCGCCTCTTCATTCCCTCCCTTCTGCTTCGGACGCCTCTTCGCAGTTTCCACGTGTTGTTCAACTTCTCTCCGTACGCGCGCGATGATGTTCAGAATCAACGAGGGCGAAGATGATGAAGAAGGAAAGCTGCGCAGCTTGAGGGAAATCCTCAGCTAATTATGGGAAAATCAACCTGAAAATCCGGGGACTCTTCTACTGTTTCTGAGGGGCAGTTCTGTCATTTCATGCGGCGGTGATTAGATGTGGGGGAAAAAAATCTTTTACCGGTCCCTCGCATTCCTTGCCCGCCGTTCAAAGCAACCGACCGCAGAGACTTGAGGGGGAGTTTCGGTTGTGTGCACCAAGGGCTCACCGAGTCTCTCCTGCTACTTGCCACTATTTGGTCGCCACGTAGGATGGGATCTTTGACTCGGTTGACGAAATGGGAACGGAGGGGTTGCGAATCAATCCTTCACGCGCTCCAGCCTCAACCAAGCGGCTAGGCTCTCGCCACGTCAGCTGCCAGCGTGCCACGTTTCCTCCGAGCGAGGAGGGAAATATCCCGCTTTTGCTTCCGGATAAAAAGGCAGAAGTGGACGAGAGCAGAAACGGAATTTACTGGATAATGGATCGCCGATTCAAGAGGAATTTGAAAAATATTTTTTCTTTAAAAAAAATATTATTATTCATATTTTATTTATAAAAAAAGAAATAAAAGAAATTTTCATCGCACCTGAAAATAAAGTAAGAACATTTTTCATATGTCAATTTCTCTTAATAATAGAATTATTCATTTTTCTAAATCTTAAATGTTATATATGGATTTATCATAGGAAATCGACTCGAATAGCTGAAAAACAAAAAGAGGAGAAGAAGAAGAAGCATTGGACCCAACGGTGGTTTATAGCCAAAGTTAAAAGTTCGAAATTCAAATTGTTAAATTTTTAAATAGAGAGTCATAGTGTTAAGGTTTTGTACTAACCCCTTCTGATGTATTGGAATTTAGCCCTTTATTGCCGTCTGGATATGGAGACTGAATTTCTCGGATAAGAAGAAGTAATAGTAATAATAATAGAGTCGAAGGTGGCTTCAATTGGTGGATGACAGCTAAATTCGGGCGTAATTGCAAGGATATTATTTTCCTTCTCGAGGTGAGATATTTATTCTTAAAATTTGGAGGACGAGAGAAGAGAGAGGTGGGGAGAGGGCGCCATAACGTGAAGATTCGGGACGGCCCACGTGGAAGGTCTGAGGCCGCGAGTACGCCGAGGAGCCACGTGAAGCCCACCTGGCCTGGATCGACGCGCCTGACGTGTCTTCCCAGGCCCACCTCGCCTCGTTCATCCACACCCAATTCCGCACCTCGTCCCCTCTTTAATATTCTCCTCTTCATATAAATGTTTTTTATTTATAGCTCATTATCAGGACAGATGGAGAAAAAGGGAAATTATATGCCCGCGGACTCTGTAAACCTAATGATCGCGGAATGGGCACGAAAGGCGAACATCACTGGCGGACCGATTCGTCCACGTGTCGGATGGCATTAACTATGTATTAGACTCGTTAAACGGATGGATCGAATGAAATAATTCGATTTAAATTGATCAGTCCCTATATAAGAGCGCAAGGTAAGAGGGAGAGAGAGTTATATAAGTTGACTGGGTCCAAAGAAAATGAAATTTAACTTATTAATTTTAAATTCATTTACGAATCATTTATTGATTATGATTAATTTGTAGAACAACTTAATCAATGAAATATGGATTATCGGGTCGGTCTATAATCCATGTGGGTCTAACGTGCGCCGACCTAATCTGCGCTTGGGGAGGGATAAAAAGCGCGATTATTGCGGCGTTTTTAGAGTTACGAGGAGATTGAGGGGCGAGCCCCACATCGTATGTGTGTGGCTCAGAGGCGATTGCTCAGAGCAGGCTTTTCGCCCTTTTACAATCCCTTTTTGTGGGGCGTGAATGATTTTGAAGGTGAGGTTGGAGTGATGATGGGGGGGGAGGGGAGGGATCCGATGACGCCGCGCCTGCCCACGTGAACGGGTCCGACCAGGCACGCGGGTTCGGATTCCCGAGGAGATCCGTAAGATAGAGAGAAGGGAGGGGCGGCGAACGGTGGCCACAAGGTCCGAATGTGCGTCGTCATGGGTCTGGAGAGAGAGAAATTGTAATTTGTGGAGGAGATGCAGAGAGAGAGAGAGAGAGAGGGAGGGAGGGAGGACGACGGCGGTGGCGTGGGTTCTCTGCATGGAGACTCGAATCCGAAGAGCGAGGAAGGTGGGGGTGGGGCCGGCGCTCTCGACGCTTTGGACGCGATCATGTTATGGGTGGGGAGGGGCCCTCCACCGCCCACGCGGCGGTGGCTGGAGCTGATCCATGGGGTGGACGGGACAGGAATTGATTGGTTATGGATATGGACAGCTCGAAGACGCACGTCTTTTCCTGCGAAAGGGTGGTGATTGGGATGGAGTTCTTCGGGGAGGGGGGACGAATGAAGTGAAGAGAAATGTCAGCGGCAAGAACCGGGAGGGAACCGAGAAAACGTGGGCGCGCCCCGGTTTGGAACCGAAACGTTTTTTACGTCACGTGCGGAGCGATCTGGACTCCTGGAATTCATGCCCAAAATAATTCGCGCGTGGGATTATATCCCATTGAAGATTTTGAGATCTTGACGGTGCCGTCTTATTTAAGTTTCTTTCATTTGAAGCGATTCCATAGCATGCATGAAAAGAACCAGACACGCGATTTAAGGAATGTCGATCGCTGCGTCCATCATCTCATCGTAATTTCAATGGACCATTACCTCACAATGCGTTCGGATTCATGGATCGGATTCATGGATCGATTGAATCCGGCAACCTTTCATTTAAAGTCGCTCGTGTCGAATCGAAATTCGTTTCACTGCTACAAGATTTTCTTTCCTTTATGGTTATGTTGAAGATCCATGTGGTGGGTTGTAGCTTAGTTATTTCCTTTATTTGTTTGCTTATGGGTGGACTGCCCGCGTCCGTCCCCGTTTCCCTGTCTTAAACACAACTAGCTCTCCGATCAAAGACACGATTTTCCAAGAATTACAGCGCAAGTAGTGCGTCGAAGCAGTCATCGATCGTGCGGATGGCGATGAAAACTCCGTTCGATCGAATGGGTTCTTCGACATAGATGTGGCCGTCAGCAAAGCGTTGGTGGTACCTTTGGATGGCCCGGGGGCTCGACCATTTGAATTTCCCTTTGGACTTGCCGGCCCACGATCATACCTCATCCTGTCTCCATTGATCCCTTTGGTTATCTCCTTGTTCCATTTGACGTACTTCGCCATCTGAATACACCTAGCGACCGCTTATGGTTTTTCCGACTCTACGGACTCGGCCCATATCGCTCGGTCCGAACTCATAGAAAGAACACGCAATTTTAGGACGTGTTTGGTAACATTTCTGTTCAAAAATTGTTTTTTTGAACAAAAACGCTTTTTTGTGTTTCTCATTGAAATAAAAAGCTCGGCGCCCTTTTTCTTTTCCAGTACCATACGGCCCAAATTAATGTTTTGTTTCGTGAAAATACAAGTCAATCTTATAAATCGTTCTTTATCGCTAATTTGACTTGTGAAATTTCACCGCATCCTGTTGAGTAGGTGACTCGTAGGACACTGACCCATCGTCTCACTTTCTGACCCTGACCCCCTGTTATTCGGAAGTCTTTTGGTTTATGGAAAAAAAAAAATACACTGAGGCATTATTTTAGTGAAAGATAATAAAGTAAACATCACATTTAGATTTGATTTGAATGATCATTAAAGAAAGGCAGATAAAATATGCAGATTTGTAATATCTAGGGGCATTTCTACAGACACCTCATATGATCTAATTTTACCGCGTCTTGGTTTGCTCTTGACTTGTCGAACCCACAATTGAAGATGTATTCGAGTGTTATGCTTGAGAAAATATCGAATAAATCTAATTGATGAATGATGCGACAGACGGAATCAATTATTGTGTGGAAATTGTATGGAAATTTATGCTTTTTTAAGCGAGATTCGTTGTGGGTCCCGCAATTTTTCAAAATGTGAATGGTTTTTGTGGGGCTTAATAAATGCTCATTTCATTTGAAGTTGACTAAATAGATCGTCATTGAGAAACTAAATCAAAGTACAGACTAAGAAAGTAAGGATTATTAAAAACTCTTCCTCTTCTCTTTCTCTCCCAACAAACTTTTCATCTTTGAAAAACTTTCTCTTTTGAAACTTTCACATATGCTCTTAACTTTGGATTTTGAAGTTGAGAGCCTAATTGATTTTCTCTTTTTACTATCTCGATTTTTTTCCTCTCCCGATTTATTCTAAGAGTTTGTGTGTTTGTATAAAATTTTGCAGCTGATCTTGGATGATCATAAAGTCTAGTTCGATCTTTCATCTAGTTGATAGCTATTGAGAATGATGTTCACGACATTATATTACAACCTTTCCAAGATTAGATTAATCTCAATTTAGATCTAAATCTAGATTTGGAAGTTTTGCCTCTTAAACTATATCTAAATATGAATCTGGAAGTTTCTTACATGTACTTGATTTGTATTCATATAGTTGTTGATGTTTGTACTTCTATATGGTGATGGTAATACGTGCGTTAAACTAAAATGAGCATCATAAGTTATTGCAATTAGAGGGTGAGATCTAGGCGTGCACTTATCACTAGCTATAAAAAAAAAATTACATTGGCAGATTTGTTATTGGGTGATAAGAGTATGTTAGTTACAAGCCATATTTTATTATTTGCATTTAGTAATTTGTTTTGTTTTATAATTCTTTAGTATTTAGTAGGCTTGAAAGATTTCTATATGCCTATCATGTATTATTCCAAAAAACGAATGAAATATTTCTTTCGACAAAAAAAAAAGTTGGACCATGAGAAGAATTCTTGGGTGCGAGAAAACAAACCATGTAGTTTTATCCGTTAAATTAAGCAAATGTCATTCAAAATTATTAGTCCCGTAGCAACCTTTCGACTCCTTTTCTCCTTACCACGTTCGTGAGAATTCAATGTCTCAAAAAACCTACGAATTTCTTGTATGGGAGCACATATATGTTAAATGAGGCATAATCCCCCTCTGTACAATTGTTGTGGTATGTAAAAGTGATATATCTAATTTGGTTATAAATCGATCGCTTAAATTTTTGAGTGAACACATATCGAATCGATTGTTTAACTTTCGAACTCCCTTTTGGCTTTTTCAAGGGTAAGGAATTCGGCTTTTATCCACCACCCCACCCGCTGCAGATGACCATGTATCTTTGGGTAAATCTTGGGCACAAGTGTAGAGGCCCGGTTAGCTACCTGAAGGTCCGTGACCTACCCTAGAGATCTCATCAATAGGTTATATTCAGCGTCTTGACTTGCACATGTGGCATTGATCTTTAACAGTTTGGGCACAGTTGGCGTATCTCCAACATTAGAGCTAAAACTCCCCATCGGATAATTAAAAGACCCTGGAGTTTGAACTTAATCAATCAAGATTATGAACGTGTTTTGTGGCATATTAAGATGATTATTGCTTTGAGTGTGTAAAGAATGACAATAACATCAGTATCTAAATTTTTGTAGTAATCAGATTCGATGAGTAATCATGGCATGAGACGGGAATGAATTTGACATTTAAATTCGAACTATGTAAATATTGGAAACTGTTATTTTATGATACAAATTAATAGGAGAGGAAACATTCATGTTTAACTTTAGAATTAAGCGTATGTCAACATCGATGAAGTTTCTAGATAAAATTATGAGTCTGAAGGCTGATTATGAGATTGTGTACGATAGAATTATTGAGAGAGAGAGAGAGACTATGGAGCTAATGTAGTAACTTTCGCACCAAACTAGTGACAATAGTAGCCATCGAGTCGATAGTCTTACTTGAAATGAGAATTGATATATATCAAAATAAGGATATCTCTTTTAAAAAAAAACTAGGTTGTACACATTATATTATTCCCATTCCTTCCATTATTCTGTGCGAAATTAAAAGAAAGAAGAAAATATGTTACATCTTGATAGGATAGCGGCCAGTACTTATCACGTCGAGTTTTGTACTTGGATTAACGGACCTATCTTTAAGAACACTTCTTGCACACCTCAAATATTTTGATCTTTTTTTTTTCATTTGTCTCAGCAGATTTCAAACAATTCTTATTTTTCATATTATCTAATATTTTTCCACGCTTGTGATAACCAGATCACTACTTGTCAAGTAAGACCTTATGGTCTTCATCGCCTTCTTCTTCATCTTTAAAGAGTGATTCAGCCACTTAGGTAATACGTTTCTTCTTCCCACTACGCATTGTCCCTGATAAACTCTCCTCTCGAGTCTCTAATTTAGATATCGAAGGGCCATTCGCATTTGTTGGTGTAGGTCCATCTCAAGGCGGCCGAGGGTTTTAATGAATTCCTCAACACCGGATCACGCATCAAGACGTGACAAATTTTACAAAGCTTGTTTCACGAAATTTTTAAGACAATTTGGCCGTCGATATATATTTTTAATTACGGTCACGGTCTACCAATATTTATGAACTTTAACAAGAAGGTTCTGACGTTGAAGACTCTTCTCGATAAGACAATTTCTGATATTTATCTTTTCACGTGGAGGTAGTTGTCTGATCTTGAAAAAGTTCAAAAAAGAAAAAGAGTAATCACAGGATTCTCGACCGCATAACCCAGCAGATATTAAAAGATCTGACTAACACCACCTTAGCATCAGATCCCTCCAACGATGACTAAATCGCATGTTTCTAAGAAATTTCACAGTGGATAGTATTAAATGAAAGTCAAGTACCAAGTGCTAATAAGTTAGGATAAGAACAGTAGAACTCACTTTTTGAATATATAATTTTAAATTAACATCGATCTGGATCGTCATCAGATTTCTTTGCCCTTCCGAAAGATGCGGTTGTCGAAGAAGCAGCATGCCCCTTGATGCTGGTTCTATCATCAATCGGAAAGCTAATATTCCAAAATCGAAATATAGACATGCACTTTCACTTCGCGCAAAAAAGGAAAATAAAAAGCATACAATTTAACCAAGTCTTGCAAATCCATGCCCAAGATTTTCCATGCTGAAATCGAGGATCGGGTCTTAATATTCATCTTTGCTTATTCGAGATCAAGATAGGAGTTACCAATTTTATTGGCAACGATTTTGATAAAAAAGAAAAACTGATAAGGAAAGAGAATTACGTTACGTTTTTTTTATTAAGTCCGTTTGTTTCGCGAAAAATGAATAATTTGAAAAATATTTTTTCTAAATGATCTTCTTCATATCGCTTGAAATAATTAGACGATCAAATTTTTTTTTTCACTTCTGATATTTATTCAAATCTAAATAATTTCATAAACGATGATGATTTTTTTTGTTCATTTAAATAATACAAACGATTATTCTTAAAAATATTTTTCAAAAAACTTCATCTTTCGCGAAACAAGTCATGACTTTTTATTACACATTACTACTCAAATCATGACGTGATCTACCTCAGCTTGCACCCACTGCTTGGACCCGTCCATCAACCCAGGGCTCAATCTGAACATGAGGATGCAAAACTCCAGCTGGTTCAGATTGCCGTCGCCGTCCAGATCGCCTTCTCGCAGCATGCACACGAACTCGTCGTCGCCCATGTCCTGTAACCCTAGCAAGAAGCTGTTCCTCTTCAGGCTCTCGAACGTGATCAGCCCCTTCTCGCAGTCCATCAGCAGCTGAAACCCGTTGCAGAGCTCGCCGATGAAGCCCTCGGCCCCGAGCCTGACGATCATCGAGGGGAAGTAGTCCTCGAAGTCGACCGCGCTCATGGTGCTCTCGTAAGCGGCCATTGAATGAATTCTTATGTTTACTAACAGATATGGTCAAGAATTTGGAGTTTTATGGAACAACTCTGGTGTTTTGAACTTATTCAAACAAGGAAAGAGGGTTGTGTTGTATTCTCGGGTGGAGTGGTGACTGTGATCTCAGCTAGGGAGTGATTGGGTGGAGAGGGAGTTAGGGTTTTTAAAATAGTTTTTGAGAGAGAGAGAGAGAGAGAGAGAGAGAGAGAGAGAGAGAGAGAGAGAGAGAGATGGGACGTTCGTGGAAGGAGGGAGCGTCATTTAAAGCCAAGGAATAGCAGGTACGAAAGGTGGGATTGTAAGCGGATTTAATGATTTTACATAGAAATGGGGAGCTTCGACCAACTTTCATGCGCGGGCTTGCCTCCTTTATTTGTTTATTTCTTGTCTGTTGATCCGTGAAGAGGCCTTCTCTTTCCTGGAAGTTGCACTGGGGGGGTTAAGTCAGATTCACTCTTCGATGAGGCACACGTCAGCTCTGGTGTTGTCAAGTGTGCAGGAGAGGAGCAAACGCATCTGCACTAAAAAAAAACAGAAGATCTCAGATATCCAATGAGATGGGGTCAGGTGCTGGGCCAGAAGATATGAAATTTGATGATTCATCACTACTTATATTGATTTCAGAAAGAGGAGAACATCTAATGAAGGTAGGGCAATTTCCTCGGCTATTAAACTTAATGTCCGCAAATGAATCTTACCAAGAAGCATACAGACGTTTTAAGGGAAGTGGTGCACGGCCATCTTGAGTTATTGGAATGGCACATGTACGTTATGTCTTTTGAAACATGATTTTCATTGTACACATTATGAACGTGTAATAAAGAAATTATATATATACATATATATGAATGACAAATCTCTTTATTCGCCGGAGTTCCACCTTATCCAACTATAGTATGGATCTTATGAGCATAATAATTAAAACATGTGAAAAATAAAATTTTGGACAGAGTATCCAAACTCAATTCAAGCCCTATCAAGATTTTACTCGGGAATGAAGTAAACATAATTTTAATTTTTTGAGTTGCAGATAGGGAGGATCTTTAGAAAGAGTTCTATAAGGAAATTCACTTTGTATTGGGAAAAGCAACAAGGGAGTACATTTTATCTTTTTTTTTTTCCAAATAAATTCATAGTTTCAACTACCGTATGAGAATCTTATCAGAAATGATATCGAAAGTAAGAAAAATCGTTCTGAATAGAGCCTAAATGAACTGAGATTCTCTTGAACCCTTGACTTAATCACGATAATAATTTTCAACATTGCTTAATATGATAACATATCATGATTCCAAGGGAAATCCCATTCATCCCTCTCTAAATTTTGATAAATCTCAACCGCAAACTTTATATTGCCGACGTAATATGGCCCTATCAAACTTTTCAAGCCATCCTGTCTACATATTCATGTCGTTCTTCAAGAACATACCACCAAATCAAACGGGGTCCATGCTTGACGTTGTAGGTTTGGCTAGTTGTGGCCATAATAGACATTGTGTTCGCTAAATGCTGGGGTTTCCATCTTCGTTTTGGCCCATGGTCCCATATAATTCGTACCGGCCGTATCCTTCACTGTCCTTCGCGCTTGTCGCCGTATTAATACAAGCAAAATTGCTAGTTGATGGATCGAAGACCTTGGCTTTTCGTTTTCCTCGTCTCTAATCTACCCATTTTATTCGTTAGAAAATGAGCTGTTCGTTCATGCGCTTATATCTTCCCTGAAGTGTTGACAGATATACTCGCTCGTCACTATCGGTAGGTTATGTAGATTATCATGCCATATGGCTCACTCGTGCTTGACATTGATAATGATAAGTCAAAATTCAATTGCGACATGCCATTAAACCTTTTGTCGCTTTAACTTACACGCATCCGCAATTATTCCATGAGCGCGACCGTCGTTTTCATGTGAGTCTCATTAAATTTGACGGCCCACATTGTATTCAATACTTGTGCTGGGCTCATTGAAAAACTTTTTGGCATGCATAATTAAAGTCCAATGCAAACAGAGAAGTAAAACAAATGAACAGTAGCTGGCAATGCCATAATGGTGCATGATGATAAAAAAGTATTTTGTACATACTCATATTATTATTGACGTCACGACATTGGATAAATAAATACTGATGAAAAATTAGGTATGGAGAAACTTCTGTTTAGTATAAGATTTCTAGTGATAAGTAGGGATTTTTACACGTACATCTATATGTAAGTGGATGGACGACAAAGTTTGTGGTGGATCTTGTTTTCTTTTTTGGGTTTTGTGCTTCAATTTTCTTTTGAAAAAGAGGGCGCGTCATGCTGAGAGCAACGTGGGGGAACAATCTCTCGTGTATCATTTGAAATAGAAGTTCACTGACAGAGGAAGCTTCTCTGCAGTTTCCTACAGCTAAAGAACATGCATATCAGTTTCTTGCATACCTTTTTCGCAGTTGCTTCAAGAAAGTTTATATGCTCCTGTGACAGTCTGGTGGACACCCCTTTAATTTTATTCGACCCACTACCTTCGCAGAGCTTTCACCACTCTTTTAGAAATGCAGGCACAGAGAGAGAGAGAGAGAGAGAGAGAGAGAGAGAGAGAGAGAGAGAGAGAGAGAGAGAGAGAGAGAGAGATATTCACTGCTCATTGCTGTGCCACGTAATTTGTTGGCTAATCCATAGTTTTGATTCTTTATGAATCATAAGTGAGCAAACAAAATTGTTTTTTTCACTATGATCTCTTCTTCCGTGAACTTGAAATCAAGGAATATGTCACTTTTATATTAGACAACCACGAACAAATAAAATTTAACGATTTTAATTGCTTATCTTGTAGAATTACAATATAGGCTTTTCACAATGATCTTGGAGAATATAAAGATTTTATTTCCAAAAACGATTTCGAATCATATTTGATCTATCTATATGAGAATAATCCATATGCAAGCATATATACTTTTGCCATCTGTCATATGTAAAAATCGTTCGTCACCCTTAACAATTCAAAGTTTAATCTGCAAAGAACAAAAGAATGTGTATGTTGCTTCTGAATTTAGGAAACATATGAGTTGTCAAAAAAGATTGAGATCCTTTCTGTTCAATTACGAAGGGTGAACTCATTTAGTAAAAAAGTCTCATCAGAATCGTGGCATATCACCTTAAATGCAAATGCAACCGAACCATTCATGTATTTATGAAAAATGATAAGTCATGATTTGAGGCCCTATTGAGGCATTTATGTACTTGACAGAATACCAATAGATTTATTTTCTGTTTCTTCTAGCAAGTATGATTTCTATATCAAAGCATGAAAAGGGCGAAAGAGCCACTTAAAAAGTTAGAAGCCAGGAAAAGTCAAATAAATCTAACCTTAGATCTCATTGAATCCTCTATACATTGTTAATCCTCACCTTTTTATTATTTATCTATCATCTATACGTTATTAATCATAAAATCATATGGCAATCAAAGGTTGAATTGTAAAATTATTTTCCCAATGATTGTCAATAACATAATAAATTGACAAATCATGCAAATGCACCAATTTCATTGTCAAATTATAGGTGTTCATTGAAATGGTTTCGAGCTGGGCGAGATCTTAGATCGGTCTCAAAACCCATCGACCAAAAAGAAAAAAAAATCATGCGAATCTCGGGCTAGATCGGACGGTGGTTTTGACTTGGGCTTAATTGGGCTGAGCTAGGGTTTTTCACCAAATGCTCTCACTCAGATCTGCACAAGAAGTCATTGACACAGTATGGCTAGGTCAAGTAACCACTGCCCAAAATCTCGTTGGCTGAAGAACATAATATATCCGAATTGCAATAAACAACGCGACGAAACGAAAAAAAAAAGTAATTTCCACGCCCCAAAAGGGAAAAGAAGAAAGGCGAAAGAAAAAACAAACCAAAGAAGTAACACGAAGAGGATATTAATTGATACCACGTAGGCATTGCGTGCCCATTGTTTTGTTTAGCTTAGCCTTTTTGGTCCATACCCGTGCTCCATATGCACGCACGTGCAAGGTCAGATCGAGAAGTCAACAAAAATGTTCCAACATTGTTCGCATCGACCTTTTTCTTAACAATGGTCCAACATTTAGCCAAAACTACTAGATTAAAAGAACAAAGAGAGTGTATTGATCTTAAATACACAATTTCATATAGTCCATCTATGGTCTAATCCATGAACCGCGTCCATTATCATTGATTAGATAGGTAATCAAAATTTTTTTGGTATTAAACTACCTATATCGATATTTTAAGCTACAATTATCGAATGACATGTCCCTTTTAAATAAATATTGAAGTTTTCTCGTTTAAGCATATCGATCTTAAATAATTCAGGATCTTAATATTGAATCTTTCATTCTTTTTTCCTTCAAGTCTCATTATTCTTCATATCTCCATATTCATGTCACGGCCTCCGCAAAATGGCAGCTCTTGCCATATCGTCCAGCGCATTTGGAGGTCAAAACGACTTGAGGAGAAAGTCAACCAAAACGCTGCTCTAGTGTTAACCCGTTTGAATTGTGTTCTATGTTGTGGACAAGCTTAGAATGATTTGCATGTAAAGATGGGGTAAGAACTTAGAAGAGGACTTCTGCAAACAATGGCAAAGATGGCATTCTCCATTTTCATACTCATCCCCTCGATGGGTTTGTCATTTGCAGCCAATACTTTTGGCATGAACCGGTCCATTTGTTGTGGAGAGACAGCATAAGGACACTAGTATGACGCTCACTTTGATATCACAAGTATTCACCGGCTCATTGAAGTGCTAAATTAAAGAAAAAAACAATCAATTAAGTACTTTTGGAGAAAAAATTCCAGCAAAAAAAAAATTATGTGGCTTTATGGTGAAGACTTTAGGGGTAATCGGTTCCCCAGGCGGTCCAGTTCCCCCTCGGAACCAGGAACTGGACCGACAGGACCGGTTCCCCTTTCTTAGGACTGTGGACGGGACCAACAAAATATAGGACTAGACCAGACCAGTTGGTCCGGTCCGATTTTCGGAAGATCCAATGGGTTCAAGGTAAGATTTATAAAAGATTTTGCCAAATCATTTAGTGAAAAGGGAGAGTACTATTAGGATGTCTTATTTTGCCAAAGTACCTTTATAGGATTAAGCTTTGGGAGGCCCTGAGGAAAACGACTTCCAAGCTCTTGGACAGCAAGCAATATACTTTGCCTTGCTTCCAGTGGATGGAGATCGGTAGGAACTGATATTCTGAGTTTGCTAAGTGCAGAAACTTAGGACAAAATTGACATGTTTCTCAACGACACTAAATATAAATGTGAAAAAGGGAAAAACACGGAAGCAACAATAACCCTCTTAAGGGACATGATCGACACTTACGCAATGGTCTACCCATCTGAGGAATAAAATATGGGCTGTCTCTGAAGAAGTAAAAGGAGTGAAGGACTGGAGTTGGGCCAATCCTTGGTCCGATTCGAGTGGTTCGGTCCAATTCCCGGTTCGGTCCGAGTGGTTCGGTTTGCTTCCACCCAGGAACCGGGAATCGGTTCCATTTTTTAGAACCATGAACCGGACCAGAAGTCTGAAGAACCGGACCAATTCGACCGGTCTGGTCCGATCCCGAGTTGGTGGTCCTTGATGCTCACCCCTAGAAGACTTTAACATGAGTTGGCATCTTTTTTTTTTTTTTAAATAAGTCCACGTGGAAATCCACGTGTGTGGCTGGGCTGTCTAAAAATGACATCGCACGGCTGTCGCTTGAACCAAGTGAAATATTAAAAAAAATTATAATATTTGTCAATATCAGTGCTAGTGTCAAATTCCATTTTAGTTATTTTTGACCCAAATTAGCAAGATATATTATGTTGATAAATCTAACAAAAAAAGATTAAAATTGTGACGACTCAGGCGGCAGTGCGTCCGTGCCTCGGTCCCCGGATGCATGCAAATGGTGGCACTTCTCTTATCCCATATCGCCTAGGGGGAGTCTTGAGGACAACTTATAAGGCATTGGGCTCCCTTAATAGTATGGACGCGTTTTCTCGGATATACTGAGGAGAATAAAATCGTGAGGATTTAATATCCAAAGTGGATAATATCCGAACTGTGGGTAACGTCGGGGGTTACAAAAATGACATTGGTTCAATTGAAAATTTTAAGACTGAATTAGTATAAATACAATAGACGTGAGACTTTTTTGATACTTTTCCTTGGTGGATTTTCTATCCGTGTTGGGTTCAGCCGGGCTGGATGAGGCTTTTTTTTATTTATTTATTTTATTGAATACCCTTATTCAGACATGTCTAAAAAGTCTTTCGGGACCTTGTGGTTAGAGCCAGACAATCAGATTCGTGATATTCTAATTCAAATTACCAACGTTTAAAACTCATTTTCGTAACAAAATAATAAACCCGAACTGTAGCAACCAACAGACGGAAGAAAACGAAGTAATTTCACCCCAAGGAATAAATAAGAAAGATAAAGAGTTAATACGATAGGGTATTAATTTTTGCGACATTGGCAGTGCGCGCGCATGTATTTTCGACCGTATTTAATGTGCATGTGCGTACGAGGTCAAAGTGAAAATGTGACACCCCTCAACCAATTCACCAGAGAAATTGTCCCTTTCGCTCTGCTGTATGTCGAGTCTCATGATTTTATTTTTTGGTGTAGATATAACACCGTCCTACGAGATTACTCATAAGCAAATCACTAATAATTTGAGCGAGTTAATTCAAGGGTGTTATACTGTGATATGACAGTGGGATCATCTCCAAAAGATGTGTGATTCAAGGACAAACCATGCAGAAATTGGTTAAATAGAATAATACGTGGAGTAAATTATTCCAAGGGTATCTCTGAAAAGTCAACAAAAATCTCCCGAGGTTGTTCACGTTGACCAAAGCCTCACATTAAGTTGAAGTACTGGATTAAAACGCACATTAGTGGTCCATGTAATCATAGTGATCTCCTAAAATGGCATCCTACAAAGTTTTTTTCCTCCGTTTTGGTCAATGATTAAAGATCCGAAGGTGGAAGACGAGCCTATGTGCCCTCACAGCTCTACGCCATCTAAAGCATTATGTGGGATTCTTGATGGAAGGAAATTATTATGTGGGCCTATGCTTTTCTTGTTGGAAGATATGCATATTATGCCGGATTATCATGTTCCTTTTATGTATAAAGATTGATTAGGAATTAGGAATGTTAATATCTGTTTTTATTATTTTCGTTTATTCTACACTTTTGCTTATAATACAAATACATGTAAATTACAGAGGCGCAATATACTGAAAATTCTTCCCACCCTTTGCTTGCATTCCTTAATCGGTTTCTGTCGTGGTATTAGAGCTTCCGATCCTCACATAAGCTTCCACTTCTTTCTTCGATTGCCTCAAATAAATTCTTGTTGATGCTGAACCTATCAATCAGCAGAATTATTTTTATTGAAAAATAAGGAATCGACAACAATTTTTTACCTCTCTTACCATGAAGAACAACGAGGAGATGATCCAGGGTGTGCAACCGGACAGGGTAAACCCTGTTCTCGGACTAGCCCACTCTAAAAACATGATCGGGAACATGGTCCAATGCAAACAGGGTCGGGTACATGATTCAAAAAAGAGGAACCGGTTAAAACAAGGTCGGGTACAAGGTCTAGGTGTGGAACCTACCCTGAACCTTGGACCCTGTTTTTGATCATTATAAAATAAATTTTATTTAATAAAAACTCCGATTTTATAAGTAAACAAACTTATTAAATCATGACTTTTGTATGTTTCTTTGGAACATGGTTTCTTATTGATGTTTCTTTATACATGAATTTTTGTTTTTGTTAGAGATTTTGTACCACGTGGATTGATTTGTTTGATTTCATTTTTAGATGATGAGTTATGTTGATTTCACTTTTGGAGAACTTATGTTTGCGCTATAAATTTGTTAACCATTTTAGACAAATAAAAAGTTTCATGTAATATTATGGTAATGAGAAGAATATTAGGTTCAGGTTTGTTACCAATATATATGTAATGTTATGATTTTTGCTTTATCTTATGATTTTGTTTATGATAATTTGCCTTGTGGATCCTTAATTTTTGTTTAATCAAAGAGTTTACTTATTTAATAATTACAAGTGATTAATATTACAATATAAATTAGATGAATTATGTTGTTTTCTCGCATATTAATATAAAATTTGAAGTCGTATATAATAAAAAAAACAGGTTCCAAAATAAACAAGGTTAACCCTGTTTCCGGACCGGAAAAACATAGTGGGTAGGGTATAGAGTCAAATGCAAACAGGGTAGGGTACATGGTCCAAAAAATGGGAACCGGTTATAATAGGGTCGGGTACAGGGTCTATGTCTGGAACCTACTCATCCTATTTTTGCTCACCCCTAGATCTAGCCTTGGTCTCATCATCGGATAGCCTGCCCCCAGGAATTCTTCGAGAATCGGGCGAACGAAGCAGAAATTCACTGCTGGGACAATCTATTCCAAATCACCAGACGCAACCCCAGACGGGAATGGGCCAGAATGATCTTTTTTGGCCAACATAAACAGACCCAGTGGGGACCAGCCCAAATGCCCTTCAAAAACATCGCTTTATTTTGATTCTTATCAATTTTAAGTACAAAATTCCTATAATCCATTTACTTACTATCCCCGATTCCACGTCCATGATTATTCATTTCCATATTAAATCAGCTTCTTAGACAACACTTCATTATACCGATGTTTTAAACTGTAATTATCTAACAAGGGTCCATCTCAAATGAATATCATAACTTCCTCATTTTTTGTATATCAGCTATAAAATGATATAACCTTATATATCATTTTCCACGCCATTTTTTTTCCAGTCTTATGGTTGATATAATCATGGAATGAATGAACTTCTGCCAGAAGTCGGATGTGTAAATAACTCTTTAAGGAAACAAATCACGTGTCTCATTCTTCATAATCCCTTCTTTACGTTACAGCCTTCACAAACGGCGACTGCTGCGGTTTGATTCTCTTTGCCACGCCGTCCAACCCATTCGAAGGGTTCGAACTAGCCGTGAAGAAAGTGCACCCGAACGCCGTTCGAATGTTCGTTTCATGAAGTCCAAACGGGCATGGTTGACCATGAGATCATCTTGACCAGGAACGATGGTTTCGATAGGGACAAACGTGTTGTCTTCATATCAAAGAGCCTAAGTTCTGTCTGACGTCGAATGAGTTTCATCCGAAGTGAATAGTTGTGCGTGAGTTCCTGCCCTTTGAAATATTCAACTGGAGTTCAAAAAAGCGGCTATAAACAAAGTGGATATGGTGGAAAATGGATATTTGGAGAGGGAAAAATTTAAGAAGTCAGAGTTAAGAACGGATAACCCGGGGAATACGGGTACAAACCATTACAAGGATGGGCTTAGAACTTAGAAGAGGACATCTGCAAACAATGGCAAAGGTCACATTCTTCATTTTCATCATCATCCCCATGATTAGTTTGTCGCTCGCAGCTGATACTTTGGGCACAAACCGGTCCATCAGATACGGAGAAACATTGGTTTCTTCAGATCTAACCTTTGAGTTAGGATTCTTTACTCCTGGAAACTCGAGTATGAGCTACTTGGGTATATGGTACAAGTTTAGTCCTAAAATGGTTGTGTGGGTTGCCAACAGAAACAATCCGCTAGTGGATCATAATGTTGTTCTCACAATCAGCAATGTGGGTAATCTAGTTGTTCTCAACCAGTCGAATAGTGTGGTTTGGTCTTCGAAGTCGTCCAGGGTCCTCCGGAATCCAATTGCGCAGCTCCTGAATTCGGGAAATCTTGTTCTTTGGGATAAATCCGTTTCAAGTTCTGATGCAGCCTATTCGTGGCAAAGCTTTGATTACCCATCTGACACTCTTTTAGCTGGTATGAAGCTGGTGTTGGACCTCAAAACGGGTTTCGAACGGTGTCTCACCGCATGGAAAAGCATGGACGACCCTTCTCCTGGAGATTACATCCACAGGTTAAACTACGGTCACGGTCTACCTCAGTATGAAATAGTGCAAGTGGACGTGCATAGAAAAACATTTCGAACGGGGCAATGGAACGGAGTCCAATTTGTTGGCTTTGCCAACGAAAAAAATCCAGCTAGAGCGTCTGTGTTTGTGTATAATGAAACTGAGATCTCCTTCATGTTTGAGGTTCAGAACAGGCAACTTTACTCGACAATGAAATTAAACTATTTGGGAATGCTGCAGGTTTTTATGGTGAATAGATCGAGAAGCACCGCCTGGAATATCGTGGTCCAGTTCCCTAGAAATCCTTGCGATTCTTATGGCTATTGCGGTGCTAATGCCATCTGCAGTGAAGGCTTCTGCATATGTGTGAAAGGGTTCATGCCTAGGTCGCCTGAGGAATGGGCGATAAGTAATTTTTCCAGTGGATGCAAGAGGACAATACCCACGAATTGTTCAAAAGGAGAAGGATTCTGGAAAATAAAAAAAGTTAAACTGCCCGACCAGTTGGAGGTAACGCTGAACAAGAATATGAGCCTCAAGGAATGCAGGAAAGAGTGCTTGAAGAACTGTTTGTGCACGGCTTATGCTAATTCAGATGTCAGAGGAGGCGGCAGTGGCTGCCTCATGTGGTTCGGGGACTTAATTGACATGAGAGTGCTCGAAGAAGGGAACAACGTGCAAACTCTATATTTACGTCTATCAGCATCTGCACTAGGTAATCATACTCAAGTTAATTGATCTTTTTCTGCTAAATTATTGAAATACTTGTTCTTTGGGCAAGAGAAGTTTGGAAATAGTTAATCTTGCCAACTCTCTCTCTCTCTCTCTCTCTCTTTATTCAAGGTGCCGTTCGTGACCGCACCAGGAGGAAAATAATATTAGTAGCTGTCATATTAATTTCAATCATGGGTGGATTGCTTTTGGTTGGAACTGCACTCTGGTGTGCAAAGCATAGGAAAAGGAGAATCACGATTGGAGGTAAGCCAATTTTCGATGAAGGCAGATTTCATTATAAACTTAAAGCTGCATTGCTTCAATTGGTTTAATCAGCGCACTGGCTTGTTGTCATAGTCCTCTGCTGATGCTAATAGATGGATATTACTTTCCTAGATCTTGGAATCACAAGAGAATCTATTGATTTACCATTATACGATCTGGCCACCCTCATAAGGGCCACGGACAATTTCTCTGACGACAGTAAAATTGGGGCCGGCGGCTTCGGTCCTGTTTACAAGGTACAGATTTTCATGGATTTCAATATAGAATTATGCACCAATCAGATGAGGCATTATTCATAAGATGCTACTATTGTGCAGGGAAACCTTCAGACAGGACAGCTAGTAGCGGTCAAGAGGCTATCAAGGAGTTCAGGGCAAGGTCTTGAAGAGTTCAAGAATGAAGTGCTTTTGATCGCGCGACTTCAACATCGGAATCTTGTTGGGCTTCTAGGTTGTTGCATTGAGGGAGAGGAGAGAATCTTGCTTTACGAGTACATGGAGAACAAGAGCTTGAATTACTTCCTATTTGGTCAGACAATTTCACTTTTTAGTTTCCTACCGATTAAATGATACTCTTTCGAAGGGATGCTGATCCAAGTTAGCACGGATTGATCGTGAAAATTATGAATTGTCCACAGATCAAGAACAGAGCCCATTGTTAACATGGCAAAGACGTTTTGACATTGCTGTCGGTATTGCAAGAGGACTTCTCTATCTCCACCATGATTCCAAACTTCAAGTAATCCACCGAGATCTTAAAACAAGCAACATATTACTAGATGGCGACCTGAACCCCAAAATCTCCGACTTTGGCTTGGCAAGAATTTTTGGAGCTAACGAAATAGAAGTGAGAACAGAAAGAGTCATTGGAACTCAGTAAGTCTTTTCTTATTTACTTTTTTTGGTTCTTGACAAGAAGCATTCGTTATTACAACCGAACACTGCCCCAAAAACCTTTTCTTCGTTTTTTTTTTTGGTTGCGCAATCCAGCGGCTACATGGCCCCTGAGTATGCCTTAGATGGGAAATTCTCCTTGAAGTCGGACGTATATAGCTTTGGCGTGCTCCTGTTGGAGATAATCAGCGGCAGAAGGAATCGAGGATTTTCCCATCCAATGCATCATCACAACCTTCTCGGACATGTAAGTAAACCGGCGCTATTAACACCGGCATTCTATCTCTCTCTGATTTTTCACAAGTTCATTTGGGGCTATTTAAAAATAATAAAGCACACAAGTTCCCAATTTTGCTTCAGGCGTGGTTGCTTTGGAGAGAAGGTCGGGCCTTGGAAATAATGGATGAATGCCTGCACAACTCATTTGACAGAAGCCAAGTCGAAAGATGCATTAAAGTGGGGTTGTTGTGCGTCCAAAAGTTCCCTGAAGATCGGCCGGTTATGCTGCATGCAATTGGTATGATAGTCTATGGTGGAATAGTCCTGCCTGAACCAAAAGAGCCCGGTTACTTCACGGAAAGAAACTCCTCAGGTGGGGCTTCATCAAAGGGAGACTCACATACGCAAAATGCAGTCACTCTGACTATGCCGGAAGGTCGGTAGGCATTCCTTTTTGCAGAGTCGGAACTTTGGCTGCGTGATGGATGACTAGGTTTTTGTTGATGGAGATTTTGTATCCCTATTTGGTTTAGCAAGGCCAAGCTGCAATGTGCCAGAGCAGAATAGTTCGTACTTTTGACACTGAGAAGCCCAACTCCTCTCACTCCTTATCCCCTAACGTTGCTAAATGACGGCATGCCTCTCTCTCTCTTTTTTTTTTTTTACCATGGATGAATGATGTTTAAGATGGTTATTCGAAGCTGGTCCAACAAAATTATGGGACTCAGAAGATTGCACCACCTCGTCACGAGTTACGAGTAGGAGAACCAGCAGCCCAGTTTTCTTGAAAATATAATGATTCTTCGGGATCCCTTTGGAAACTCCTTAAGTGTGGCTTTTATGAAAGATCCACTTGCTAAGAGATCATCTAATCACAAGGCGTTTACTAGATCATGCCAATCGAGGATTTGTACAGAGTTGACTAGGAGAGGCAATGAAGCAGATTTGTGTGTTCTGGAATTGAATAGAATCTGAGATTTACAGTTACGCTTGAACGCGTACAGAAGTAATGTCATTTAAATTGAGGGAATTCCTTTCTTCCTTCTATTCGTGCTTTGTCAAAGTCAATTCTGAGGAAATCTCAAAAGTCAGAAATCAGACGAGGGATCGTATTCTTACGCTACATCTTCTTGTATTTCAGCTGGGACGGAACGAAAATTAAAGGACAACTAATGCTCGATCTCTCATAGTGAAAGTACGAACATTTTAAGATGATGTCAACATGTTAACAGAACCTACCTAAGAATAAGGAAAAAAACAACAATAGGAACTCTTGTACAGTGTTAGATATTCAAAATTCCCCTCATTCTCAATATAGTATTTAATGTTTTCTTCTGGATTGTTCGTCAAATTGGGACCATAAAATGTGGACTATCAACTTTGGATATCCCAAAGTACAACGATGTAGCTTGTTATGACTGCTACATTATGTGAATGGCTGATAGCAATCTGTGTGACGGTTTTTCCAAGCCATGCACATTTTAGTTTGTCTGACATGCCCCTTTAAGAACATGCTACAGTATGATTATCAAGCCATGCACATTTATGCAGATGTTGATAACATATCGACATCTACAAAAATACATGTTGATTAATCTTCGAAACAGGTAGTGATTTAAGAACATGCTAACTTAACTAGACAGTGATTTGGTAGATCACTCAAATTAATATGGCTAATATGATATAAAAGTGAGTAAGTTGGTGACATTAGCAAATAAATATGGGTTAGTTTTCAGAACAATCGACAATATTGACATAATAACATGAAATTTGGTAAATGGCCTTCAATATTAGTTGGTAATCTACAATGAAAGTTAGTAGCTTCAAAACGTTGGTAAGCTTCGTAACTCAATATTGGTAATATATATAAAAATTCGTTAATTTAAACAATCAAATAAATGTTTTTATTGTCAAAAAATTATTGGTATTCCTATGAAAACAGTAGTCCCTGACTAACATCTTACATGTTACAGACTATTAGGCTCGTCTGCTAAAACTGAAAAGTAAGATCCTAAAACTTTAAGTATTGAATATTAAGCCTTTTAGCCCTTAAGAACTATAAATAAAAGTAAATAGTTGTTTGATAACACATAAACAATTAAATAACTAATTTATTGTTTCTTTAACAAACATAGGATAGTGAGCAATAGTGGAATACTTTGACAATATAATTGATAAGACTTTACTTCTCATTTTATATTTTATCAATTAAACAAAACTAATCCTAAGACAAAGGGTCGATAAGTGTATTATTTGTGAAGTTGTCTCACCTGCATACATCATTGCACTTCCTACTTAACACTTGTCCCAATGATAATCAACTCGTCTGTCTCGTTCAGACCTTCTCTTCGATTCTCGATGAATTGGACCTTTTGATTTTGTCAAATAGAAAGACTGAAGGAGTAAGGAGCATTGAGAAATCGAAAGGCTTATTTAAAAGCTCCAACAAGTGCTGACAATTAATGCATTCACCACCTAACAAAATCAAACATGTTTAGTAATCAAAACTAGTGTTGACTTAAAAAGTTCAATTATGTCAAAAAAAATCAAAGATTGGATCGTTTGGCAAATTTTAAATACTGACAATTAAAAAATTAAACTGTTTAGATCAATAATGAGAATCGGTCATTGAATATTGTGAAATTCTTACCGTATGTGAAACCGTTATCCTTTGTTTGATAGTTTAGGAAAAATGATAACCTTGTAATCAAAAGAGAAAGTCATTTTGCCCAATTTAAACTTATTCCTCTTAGTTCATTGATTTTTTTTTATCGTAAACTGAAAAGTTTCTATTCATCCAAATACCAGAAAATTCAAAAAATAATTTCTAACAAAATGAATTATTAATGATTAGATAAGCCCTTCATTCCTTACCTAATAATAACTTTTTAACGTTCCATGCGTGAAAATGTGAAATTTATAGAGTTGTAGAGATAATTAGTTAAAATCATCGACAAAATTTAGAAGCATGTGGTTGTTAAATTTCGACCAATAACATTACCTACCATAGTGAGAATATTATTTATACTAATTTTATATGATTTGAAAAGTATGAGGTATTTTGCGTCAAATAGAAAAATCCCTTTTTTTTCATTCTTATACCTTTATAGTTCTTCTAATCAAATCTCATTAGTTTTAACTCATCTAATCAAGTTTTTTTACTTGACAAATTTCCTATTTAAGTCCCTCCACAGTCAAATTTGATCAAATTCAACTGATATGGTTATTGGATGATCTTGAAGTATTATATGAATAATTTGATTTGCATGGATCTTGCGATGGAAAAATTTAGCCTATGTGAGTAATGTTGGAATATGATGTGGATTCAATTTATTTCATATTGATGTTTCAATTGAATTTTTTTTTTCTGTATATGTCACACTTTGAAGGACACATGAGTTTGGTCAAATTTGATATTTGAGAGACCCGATTGAAAAATTTATAAAACAAAAGCATTTGATTAGATGAGGCAATGACATAGATAACTTAAACTTTTCCTCGTTCTTCTTATTTGCACTTAAACATTTTCAATAAACTCATTGGGCTTTTCGAATGTCGCTGGATGTAATGTCTGTCGAATACGGCGTTGACTAGGCAAGAGATTTAACTCATTTTTCTACCTTTTCTTCCTCCCGTTCATCCTTCCTCAGCTTCCAACGCTGCCAATAACTACTGCACTGCAAACACCGACCACAGGGGCGCCTTATGTCACCGGCCAAGGTCGTGGCAAGGCTGAGGTAGCACGTCTCTCTCCGCCCCAAGCTTGTCCCCCGGAGTGCCTCAGAGGTTGTCACGACCTCAGCCTCTGGTATGAGGGCGGCACCGGCCTCGGACCTCAGGTCACATGCCTCAGATCTTAGGTCGGGCACCTCAGGTCTGAGGTGGGTGGCCGGGTTTCAAGGAGGGAAGAGAGAGCAGGCGCGAGGGCGGCGGTTTTTAGTGGAGTGATGTCTGAGTTCGCAGGTGAGGGCTGCGGTCCACGGCCGAGTTTCATGGGGTTGCTGGTGTCCAAACGCAGCAGCAGGGCCGCAGCTGGTGGTTTTGGCCTAGTGGCTCCTGGTTAAGCGCCGGCGCACAAGGGAGAGATGAGGTCGATGCCACCATGTAGAATTCAACCGTTAGTTAACTGAAATCCTGAGGTGTGGCCCTCTTCTTGGACTTTTCGAAATTATCCCTAAATCATATAATATTGTAACAGAGCCTAGATTTAATTAATATTTTCCATTTCCTTCATCTCCCAAAACAGAGCCTAAATGCTCCTTCCTTCTGGAGGGTGCTGATTTACAAGCGTGGGCTAGTTCAACACCAACAACAGTCCTACTTGGGGAAGACTGGTGAGTTGTCTCCCAATCTCAGTCGTGAGGGAGACAGATATGACTTTCTTAGATTGCGGGAATGGACATCGTAAGTCGTCAAATCAATAACACTCGACCAAGTGTACATTTCATGACTTGTGATTACCTATCCCACTGGGAGTTTATGGTAGTCGGCTCAGCATCAACATTGCAGAACCTTCTGTGAGGCAGACTTCAGCTTGATATTCATGGTGAGCATCTCTTGATTTTTAGAAAGTGGCACTGACGAGGCGGGTTGAAGGGGAAATGGCAGAGAGCTTTATGGAAATTGCAAAGTTTTCCTTTTCCACCCCTTTTCACTCTCTTTTGTGATCTTTATATCTTTGCTGAACTTGTTGTTTGCATTTGATACCTTTAGTCCAGGTCAGTCCATTAAAGATGGTGAGACATTGGTCTCTTCAGGCCAAAGCTACGAGCTTGGCCAAAGCATGAGAGAGGTAAGCTTGTTCCTAATCCAGTCCCTTCGAAAAGTGAAGATTTGCATTGTCATGTTGTCAGATTATCAACAGCTATTATCAGTGTAATTGAAATTGTTCATCATCTTAGGCTTGCCAAGTGGAAAGGAAGATATCGACTTACCATCATTTGATTTTCCTACTATTAACATCGCGACTGGACATTTTTCTCAAAGCAACATGATTGGAGTAGGCGGCTTTGGTGCAGTCTACAAGGTAATGAGCTATAAAGTTGCAAGCTTATAGAACAAGATAACTTTTATTGAGTTAAAGAATAAATGCAGGGAAATCTTTCCACGGGCCAAT
Source organism: Melaleuca quinquenervia (assembly GCA_030064385.1). Lineage (NCBI taxonomy): Eukaryota > Viridiplantae > Streptophyta > Magnoliopsida > Myrtales > Myrtaceae > Melaleuca > Melaleuca quinquenervia. The sequence continues at coordinate 26,146,105 of CM057723.1, read as the reverse complement.
AAATAGCAGTGAAAAGGCTATCCAAAAGTTCAGGACAAGGTCTCGAAGAGTTCTTGAATGAAGTACTCCTAATTGCCAAACTTCAGCAAGAGAGAATGCTCATATATGAGTACATGCCAAATAAAAGCTTGGATTATTTCATTTTTGGTCCGAACTCCTTGATCCTTCTTCATTTTCTTTGCACTTGATCTCATCCCAATACTATCGGTTCTTCCTTTTTGTGTGAAAGGACATGCATCCAAATGTAAAGCTCATCCGGTGTTGAATTTGTGCAGATGATGACAGAAGCTTCGCCTTAGCATGGAGAAGTCGATTTGACATAGTCATGGGAATTGCGAGAGGACTTACTCTATCTTCACCAAGATTCAAAACTACGAGTCATTCACAGAGAACTGAAAGTAAGCAACATATTATTAGATGCTGACATGAATCCTAAAATTTCGGACTTTGGCCTTGCAAAAATCTTTAGGGGTGATGAAAGGGAGGCAAGAACTAGAAGAATTGTTGGCACCTAGTAAGTTTCTCAACTCAACTAACGAGCATTCCTCCATCAACCTTGATAGATGGTTCTCTTCCGAAAAATATTGGAAGATTTGAGTCCTGATTTTCTGATTGCTGCAGCTATATGTCTCTAGAGTACGCTTTTGATGGAAAAGTCTCTGTGAAATCCGATGTTTTTAGCTTCGGTGTACTTTTGCTAGAGATAGTAAGTGGAAAAAGGAATAGAGGATTCCGGCATCAAGATCATGACCACAACCTTCTTGGGAATGTAAGGAGTATTATTATATAGATGCCTTTCTATTATCTAAAGGCAGACATGTTTTCTGCCGAGCTTTACATTGATACCGTTGAATGACATGGATGAATTTGCTCCAGGCATAGTTGCTTTGGAGTGAAGGCAGGGCCTTGGAGCTTTTACATGAATCTCTATACAACTCCTTCATGCATCCCAAGTAGAGAGATGCGTACATGTCGGTTTGCTATGTGTCCAGAAGTTTCCTGGAGATAGACCAACAATGTGCTCAGTCAATTTCATGTTACCGAATGAAGGGGCTATCTTGCCCCGGCCCAAACAGCCCGGCTTCTTTAATGAGAGTAGCCCATCGAGCACGGAGGCATATTTGATAACAGAAGAATCGTACACAAGGAACCTAGTTACCAGAACAATGCCGGACGGTCGATAGACTTTCCTTTGAGCAAGTTCCCTGCATCGATCGGAATTTACACCAGCTTTCTCGGTGCACAAAAGGGAAGGTGGTCTCCAATTACTATGACTAAGCACTTCATTGTGGGAGAGGTACAAAGGCCAGACTATAATGTTGCTTCACGAGGTATTCAACTTTTAGAAAGCATTTGTCCACAACTATCTGAAAAGTTTGTGAAATCACTGTGATATGTGCGGATATGAATCTGCCGCTCAAATATGGAAGACTATTTAGCGCGAGATGAGGGTCAATCAGCTTCAAGACTCAAAGAGTATTAAGGGACATCCTTATTTGTGATGACATGGATGGTCTTGGTAACAATATACATTGTCAAGTGATGAAACAACCTCTTTTTTTTTTTCTTGGTAACCGATGTGCCCAGGCTAGTTTGCACGCACCTCGATTATTTATCAGGGAGACTAGCACAACAACTCACTGCTATAACCCTCCACTTAAATCACATGCTCTTCTCTGGTGAATCGAATTCAAGACCTCAACGAAGTCCAATTTCGCCATAACCAGCTGAGCTATCTATGGGTGGGTTGAAATAACATTTTTTGCTGGAGGTAAATGTCAAAAAGAACCATCCCACATCTGATCCTATTACCACTCACCACAATTAAGGTTTTACTATCTTCATATCTTGCCTTACTTACAATAGTGCCATTTCAATTCCCAAAATGCCCCCACCCAGGTCCTAAATTTCTTACCACACCCAACCTCCAAAATCAAACTCAAAACATAATTGCTGAACCGTAAGCTTAGTTATCACCTCCGGTCGCCGCTGCCCACCATCGCGATGGTGGCGGCAGCATTAGAAGATGCGTTGGGTAATAAAAGAGGTGAAGGTTTGTGTGTGATGATGGCTTAGAGCTTTTTGAGACTTGGAGGACCAGATATTTCAAAGAGAGGCAATTTTGTATTTTTAGCAATGAGTTCTTTTTAGAAGACGGTGAGCGATATTTTTAAAAATAAAGGATAGTAGGTGAAAATGGGATGAAGAAATGGATCCCCTGCCGTTGGCAAGGGTGACATTCCCAATTTTTAACTGTTCGATTGAATTGGCAGTTGAAAGAATTTTTTTTTCAAAAAGAAAAGAAATTTTTCATTTTTTTTCTTTTATTTTAATGAGGACCGCCCGATGTCCGATTCAGCGGAGGGCCTCACATGTCAAGGGGGATCCCGATTCAAAAAGTTATGACCGTTTTTGGTATTTTCGTTTCTTTTATTTATGGGGAAAAATTGCAAATAAATAAAACCTAAGGTAGCACCATGATTTAGTTTTTCCTTCAAAGAAAACTAAATAATTTCATCTGGCCAAGCGGAAGATTGAAAGGACAGATCAACAAATGATTTGTCTAAGTCAGAGCACACAGAGAACCTCAATAGAAAGACCATGAGTTGATCATCGCGATCAACTAAATGCCCAGACAGAGGACCCGAATTACCTAACGTCACATTGATCCAACCGTGCAAGGGGAGACGGGAGCGCCTTTTCATGGGGGGTAGAGAATGAAGGGTTGGGATGGAAAAGGGTCAGCTGATCCTTTCCGGGCGGAGTTCCTTGTCTTTGAATTGAAGCAATTAACAACTGAAGTTCAATTTACAACTACCATTAATTTATTTTGGGAGGTTCCAAGTCTAAATTTTTCAAATGTAAATAGTTGATGGACCAAACTAGTATTTACAAAAAATCCAACAAAAGAGTCAAAAGTATGTATCGTCTTATGACCGCTATCACGCCAAGTAAAGGGTCCCATGGTAAACTCGCGAGAAGTTTCTCACGTTGCTGCAGATCTTGACGTGCTTGACTCTATAAGAGGAAGGTCAAATTGTCCCATCGCTCTAAGTACATAATAATAGTCACAAGTGAACCTTCCATCTGCTTCGCGAAAATCATTTTTCTCATTTTTCGACGTTTCATTTGCTTGAGCTAACAGAAAATATATTCCTACTAAATAGACCAAGACTTCGTTTGAGCTCGATGTGATGCTGAGAAGTCCGTCATTAAAAGCCCGGTTATATTCAAACATTGAATAACAATCACGACTTGCTTGTGTACGTTTTCGATGCTGAAGTGCCATTTTCACATAACCACTCAGCCGAAGGTTGTCCATGATGCTCCAAGGGCTAATGCCAGACATTGATTAACGCACGGTGAACGTACTTGATTAAAGTAAATCACGATGTATAGTTTGCTATAGTGCAAACAAGAATGCGTATTCAGGTATGAGCTAATCCTCTAGCAAAAGACTGAAGAAAGAAGAAGAATCTTTCGACTGACAAGTAAGAAATGTCATGCTTTCTCACCTTCTATGCTTGCAGGACATGTGAGTTGACCGGCGAGTCAACTGAGAAATTCTATACTGACAGCTTCTTAGAAGGTTCCCAGTGGTGATCTCAACCCATTCCCGTCCATCTCCTACAACTTAGCTTGCTTTGGCACAAGCACATGCACTTTTCCTTCTTACTTTCTAACATGGGACTAGTGCTTTTCACTTTCCACTTTCAACTTTTCTTACTTTCTAATGAATAGTGCTTTCCACTTCTCACTTGCAACGCAAGGTTGTTCTTTGAGAAATAATTTCTCATTCATCCAACAATCTATCTCAAATTTTCAACAGATAATTCTGGGCAAAATCCATACAGCCGCCTACCAAAATCTGAACTAGGTATTTACATTGCCAATCATTGCTTTTTTCTCTAGACATTCTATCTATTAACCGGTTATAGCTTTGAATCTGTTGGAAATTAGGAATAAAAAGGGTGAATGAGAAATTGTTCTCAAGAGAAAACCCTTAGTGGAATGTGGGTCCTACTTGTGAAAAGCAACTTTTAGTTGTTAGTGGGAAGTGTAGAAGCACTAGTCCCACATAGAATAGAAAGAAGGCTTGTGAGTGCTTTAAATGCGATTACACTCCATTAGAGTGATAACGTAAAATCACGAGCATTATGCCTCGCGCGCACGCGTAGGGGGGTGCAAATCCGGTTCCCGTCGAACCTGAACTTGTGCGCGAGCGTGCGACCTGCGCACACGAGTGCAACCCCGGAAAACTCCAAAAAGTGTGCTTAGAGACAACTCACTTTTTGACTCTGGAGACGATCAGACTTTGTAAAGTCTGAAGAACGCCAGACTTAACGGTAAAGTTTGTAACCGCCAAATTCAGATTAAATGACGATTTAATCTGTTGTTTCGTAACAGTAAATTACCATTAAGTTGTAACGTTCGTATTAATCAACGTTAAAGCTTGTAACGGCTGGTTAATGACGATGATTAATTCCCAAACGGCTGATTAATTTCAGTAACGGTAGAGTTAATACCGTAACGTCTCCCCACTTCATTATACATTTATTCTGTTTTGCTCAAAGATGCACATATTATTGAAAAGCTTCTCTCTCTCTCTCTCTCTCTGTATTCGAAAGTGTATTGCATTGTTTTAGACAAGTGTTCAGTATAGAAGTTGTTCGAGTTCGCCGAAAGCCTCGAAGCCTCGTTCTTCGTTGCTGTTCAACCGTTGTATCCTGGGAGACAGACGTCCACGTAGCCTCACGTGTACTGGAGAGCGTCTTATTGTGTACTGGAGGGGACGAATCTGTTTTAAGGAAACTGTGTGTTACACAGGCCTCGGTTCTTCAATTTCTGTTCTCATCTTTGTTATTTGAGTCAGTTTGTAATCACGTCATTTCAGTGAAGTTCATTTGAATTGTTTATGCTCATTGTGTTCGAGCATATCCTCTAACCAGTATTTCTAGTGAAAGCAGAAGTCTGACCACCTCAGACTTTGGCAGCTCAGACTTTGGCAGAGTCTGACCACCTCAGACTTTTGGAAGCGTTATTTCCAACAGAATCTTATGAGTCTTCTCTATCCTAGATTTTCATAGTTCTGCCAAGAAGAAAACGATGATGATTGCTGTACCGATGTCAGCTATTGCTGCCTTGTTTCTATTAGCCATGGCGTACTGGTGTCGAATCTGGACTTGCAGAGTAAAGAGCAAAGGTCGGTCCAACTGGCTCTATGCATGTACACCTCCAAAATATGCTAAGAGAGCTTCAGGCCCTTAAGCTCTTTTTCGGGTTGGAAAATCAAAGAGAAAGATGTTGATTTGCCACTTTTAGATCAGGGTACCATTGTTGATGCTCCGACTGGTTATTCTGAAGAGAGTCTGATTGGAGCTGGTGGCTTTGGCCGATTTACAAGGTAATGAGCCAAACATTCCAAGAAAAAGTTAGCTGCAAACAGAGTGATCATATGTTATTGCCTAACATGTCTACTCTAAATGCAATGCAGGGCAATCTTTTCATAGGACGAGAAGTAGCAGTAAAGAGACCGTCCAGAAATTCAGGACAGGGTCTTGAAGAGTTCAAGAGTGAAAAATTCTGATAGCCAAACTTCAACATTGGGTTCTCGTGGCGCTTTTAGGTTGTTGCATGGATAGGGAGGAAAAAATTTTGGTCTATAAGTACATGCAAAACATGAGCTTTGATCGTTGGCGAGGTCTCTAGATCCCTTAATCAGAGATGTTACTGGATTATGGTGCTATCTGTGCACTGAACTTAATCCCTCTGGTTGACTAAACTGAACTTGTCTGCATTTGCAGATTGTGAAAGATGCATATTGTAGACTGACAATAGCGTTTTAACATTATCATTGGGATTGCAAGAGGTCTTCTCTATCTCCATCATGATTCTAATTTTCAATCGGCGGATCTCAAAGCTAGCCACATTCTATTGGATGGAAGCCTAGGCCCCAGAAAATCGGACTCTGGGTTAGCAAGAGTTTTCGCACGTGATGAGAAATAAGCTATAATGAAGAGAATAGAAGGAACTTAGTATGAACTCGTCTTTTCAGAAAATCTCTAAATAGAGCTTGCATGTTATGTTAGAAGATTAATACCAATGGCTTTGTCATTACGGATGCTATATGTCCCCTGAGGATGCCATCAATGGAAAATTCTCAAGCGGCAAAGGAAGCAGAGGACTCTGCCGCTCAAATCGTCACCCTAACCTTCTTGGACATGCTAGAGAAAGGAGCCAGAGTATATGTTGTTCTCTCTCCCTTATCTTCCTTTTTTCACCTTGCATGACTCAGCCGGAGATGCGATTTTTGCAGCTATGGTTGCTGTGGAGTGAAGACAAAGCCGTGGAACTCATTGATGGGTTCTTGTATGATTCGGTTGAATCTCAAGTGCAAAGATGTATCCATGTCGGTTAGTTATGCGTGCAGAAGTTCCCCAAAAATAGACCAGCTATGTCCTCTGTAGTTGCCGTGTTAGGAAATGAAAGTGTGAGCTTGTCTGCACCTAAACAGCCCGGTTTCTTTATGGGAAGAATTTCAATGAACTTAAGCGCAACCAGGACGCAATCGCATGAAGAACTTCATACTGTTAATGGAGTCACGGTGACGATGTTGGATAGTCAATAGTGCATTTTCGTGAGTAATTTCGAGTAGATCCGATAAATGCCATAGATCATTTGTTTCATTCATTGTCCGAGACTTCTTGATTTGAGTGATTGGTATAAAGTCCAATGAAGGTCCAAAAAGCTATTGACCGCAAAGGAGCGATCAGATTGGAGACGATTGTTCTCGAACTTTATTCGCGATAATCATAAAAGACAGAAAAACTCTTTTGTCCCATGTAAAAACTCTCTCTTAAATTGCACTTACGGTTCATTTAGCAAACATTGTTGATATACACGATCAGCGAACTTTGCTGAACTCTCTCTAATATACATACGCACACACCAATCCAATCAGCCACCGTTACTAATATACACGATCAACAATGGTTGCTGATAGTGTGTCATCGTGTGTAGTTATGGATATAAAAATATTTGTAATATTGTCTGTCCCATTCAATATCATCCTAAATAGTTACAGTGTGTGACATCCCCTAGTTCATAGAATGGCATTAATAGGTTAATATTTTTGAAAGAATTGATTATCCTGATCAATTTTTGTATCCTACAAGTCATGATTGACATTTAACAATATGTCATGACTATCCAGACATTTTAAATGTTTAAAGAACATAATAAACCTGTCGGCACTAATTATAGTGTAATTCAATCCTATTCAATCATTTGCACAACCCTAATTGACATGCATTTTATATGAGACATAAACAATTAGTTTTTGTTACTATCCTAGTTGGGAATTTTGATGCAGTGTCATGATTAGATCTTGTAGGACATCACTGTACCTTGTATGTAATAAGAAGACATATTCCGTTTTACACACATGTGTTTCTATGTATATGAAAGTGAAAGTGCTAGTGTCTTAGATAAATACTAGAAAGCTAATGTGAAATAATTGATAAATAAAGCATTCAGTACTCGAATCGTGTCTAAATAACAGAGAGAGAGAGAGAGAGAGAGAGAGAGAGAGAGAGAGAGAGAGAGAGAGAGAGAGAGAGAGAGAATTGAAAACAATATTTATAGTGGTTCGGCTTAAATCAAGTCTACGTCCACTCTTTCGCGATGACAGCTGATTGGCTAAAGTCTATTATGATTCAAAAGAGTTACAATCTCACAACTTCACACTCACATAGTTTGTGTGTATTCTCTCTTGAGTTCAATGTCAGTGCATGTAACGTCCGCCTCAACCTCACCACCAACAATATTGTCCACTATGGCGCCATCCCAGCTACGGCCCCGACCTCACGGCTTTGTTCTTCTTGGTCTATCTGAGAAAACGTGTTGTTGATGGATAAGTGTGGACCTTTCTACATAAGCCATTCCAGGACTCCCTCCCTAGGCGATGTAGGACAGAGATGTCACAAACTCCTCCCCTCAATGGCGCAGCGTCCCTGCTGTGCCCTCAGCACTAGCGAGCGCCCACTGTGGTCCCCACACGCTGTCGGGAGTCGGCTCTAATACTACTTTGTAACGTCCGTCTCAACCCCACCATTAACAATATTGTTCGCTTCGGCCCTACCGCATTGGCGCGGACACACCGCTATCCCAGCTACGGCCTCGATCTCATGGCTTTGTTCTTCTCGGTCTATTCAAGAAAACGCGTTGTTGATGGATAAGGGTAGACCTTTCTACATAAGCCCTTCCAGGACTCCCTCCCTAGGCGATGTGGGACAGGGATGTCACAGTGCACTTATCAAGTGATCTTAATAGAAACATATAAGGAAGTGATCTCTCAGAAAAGCTATACTAACATAACTAAATAACACTCCTTAAATACTTCTTCAATCCTTGTGACCGTTGTCACTTTCCAAAGAAGCTCTTCCAATCAACCCGTTGGCAAGATCAATTAATGAGATCTCGAGTTATACATAGATCAAGCTGAGAATCCGTTAATTCAGATTGCCCATACGATCAGAATCTCCAGACTTTCAAATCTAGATACTTGTTAATAATACATGATTGATAATGAATAATAGTATTCCATAATAAACTGTAATCAATCAGATATCATAGATAGCTATCTCAAACTCCAACCAAAATGGCGATAACAAGTTCCCAAAGTCATCGTGAGAAAAGATTAATAATAACATTGAAGTGTTATTCCAGACTTAGTGTTTCAGACCACAAATTGTTTGCATTTACTCAGACTATCCATAGTCTGACGAATGATAAATTTTGTCATCTTCAAAATATAATAATCATTTCTTGTAACAGAAAGATCTATGGCCATCAAGTATAGAGACAAAATAATGAACTGTCAATATGCCCACTCTTAAAAATCATAATCATCAAATACAGAAGTCAATATTGTACCTCAAATTTAAGGATAATTTACACAAGACAAAAACATGAATAATTAAACATCGACCACACTAAAAGCTTCCATATTGCTAATTATTTTATGTATGTCATGTTTAGTGAACTTGTCTGATTTAAGTATATGTGTTATAACTTGAGCATACAATACCTTAAAACTTCTGATTTGTCCTTTCTTTAAGTATCCAATACTTAATGGTGAAGTAAAAAGAACATGAATTTCAATGAGATCATTAATATCTACCCAATAATCTATTTATCGGAATAATTTAAAAATTCAGTCTAACTATGAACCCGTCATATATATTCTTAACATCTCAAAGTTGGTCTAGTTACAACTGATCTTATATAATTGTTCATACATATAACTGATAAGACAAATGTATTAATACATTTTGTCAGTAATTAAATAATAAAAAATGAGAGTACAATTGAAATCCTTATCATGTAACTATTACATGATCATTTTAGGGCATTAAATCTAATAGAGTATGCATTGGATTGGGTCAGGATGATTATCAGTCAATAATATTGTATTGCATAAAAAAAATCAATTTAGATCAAACTATTGTCAATTGAGGCAACTCACTTGGTTGACGAGCTAGTCGTGAGGTGTGGACACGACTTTTCATGAATTGACATGTAAGTCTCCCAATAAAAACATGTGTCTGCTCAACTTGGTCTCCACATTCCGTGGACCATGGTTTTTCATCCCGCTGGAAATTGCTAATAATCTGGACTGCACTATAAGTACAAAATATATTGTCAGGTAGGCTTCAGCTAAATATTCTTGGTGAGATCCTTCATGTTCATAACTGGTCATTGAGAGGGAGAAGCCAGAAAAAAATTGTGGTCATTGAGAGGGAGAAGCCAGAAAAAAATTGACAGAAGGCTTGATGGCATTGGGTAAGCTTAATTCCAAACACCCCCCCCCCCCCCCCTTCCGTTTCTTTGTTTTTGTCATGTTTGTGCTGAACTTCTAGATTGCATCTGTGATATAATAAGTTCAAGTCAGTCTATTAAAGATGGGAGAGAAATTGGTCTCTTCAGGCCAAAGCTTTGGGCTTGGCTTCTTCTCTCCTAAAAAATCCAAGTATAGGTGCTTGGGGATATGGTGCAAATCTAGCCTGAAAAAGTCGTTTGGGTTGCCAACGGAAACAGCCCAGTCACCGATTCAGATGGTGTTCTCACGTTGAGTGAGCAGATGAATCTAGTTGTTCTCAACCGATCTTAGAGTGTTGTCTGGTCTTCGAATTCCTCCGGGGTTTCAAGAAACCCTGTTGCCCAGCTGCTGGATTTGGGTAACCTCATCGTTTCAGAGAGTACCGGTTCTGGCAGAGTTTTCACCATCCGACTGACACCTTTTTAGCTGGTATGCGAATAGGATGGAGCCTCAAAAACGGTTTCGAAAGGCATCTGACTCCTTGGAAAAGCACGGATGACCCTTCCTCCGGAGAATACACACATGGACTAAAAGTTAATGAGTTGCCCCAATTTGAAGTGCTCAAAAGAGGCTCGACTAAAATATTTCGAACAGGGCCATGGAATGGAGTATGTTTTATGGGAATGTTTATTTACAATGAAACAGATATATATTTTAAGTTTGAATCTTCAATGGATGATATCACCACATAATCTCATTGATTCAGTCTGGTCTTGTGCAACATCTTTTAAGGAAGAAGAAAGCTCTACATGGGATGTCATGATCTCATTTCCCCATGATCCATGTAATAACAATGGACAGTGTGGTGCTAATGGTTTCTGCAGAAGTAAAACAGACCCTAGATGCCAGTGTTTGCAGGGTTTCATGCCCAAGTCCCAAGAAGAGTGGCAAGTACTTAATTCAACCAGTGGATGCATTAGGAAGGCTCAGTTGAGTTATTCTCAGGAAGGGGGCTTTCTGAAACTTTTGATGCTGAAACTGCCCGATCTCATTGATATAAGAGAATATGAACAAGTCAACTTGAACAAAATATCTACATAAAATTACCCACTTCTGAGTTAGGTAGTTATGTGCAACAATCGTTTTCCTATGCTGTGATGATCTTGCATTTTTGTTTTTATTTGTGTACACAGTGAATGCTGGATTAATCATGATCTCGTACCTGACTATTTATTAATCATTTGATTATCCTTTTGTTACACTATCTTTGGTTACATTTATCAGATTATGAACATATTACTTTCGGTTATTTTTAACACATTTTTTCTTGGATACTCTAGATTCCAAGAAAATACTATTGACTGTCACATTGGCATCAGTCCTTTGCGGATTGATAATAGTAGGTATAGCATTGAGTATTATGTGCAAGAGCAGAAGGAAAAGAAGAGGTAAGCTCGCTGGTAATCCAGTCCACTTTCTTCTGGTCGAAATTCTGTTGTCGGACCATGACAAATTAATTATTCCTTTCATGTGATAGATAATGTTCATCCTTGTAGGCTTGGAAAGTCAGAAGGAAGACATTGATTTACCATTATTTGATTTTTCTACCATTGCCATTGCTACCGGGAATTTCTCACAGACCAACATGATTGGAGCAGGTGGCTTTGGTTCAGTGTACCAGGTAATGAGCTATGAATTCTCGAGTTTAGAGAACATGATAAGCTTAATTGAAAAAAAAAACATGCAGGGAAATCTTCCCACGGGTCAAGAAATAGCAGTGAAGAGGCTGTCCAGAAGTTCAAGACAAGGTCTCGAAGAGTTTATGAATGAAGTCAACCTAATTGCCAAACTTCAGCATAGAAATCTTGTGGGACTGCTTGGCTATTGCATCGAGGGAGAAGAAAGAATGTTAATATACGAGTATATGCCAAATAAAAGCTTGGATTATTTCATCTTCGGTTTGAGCTCCTTGATCCTTTTCATTTCCTTTTCACGCGACCCCCTTCCCATTAGTTTGTATGTCCTTCGTGCCTTTGCATGGACATACTTCCAAATGCTGACCGATGAACTTATTTTCTTTAGAGTATCGAGCTTAGATGTTAAAGACCTACATTGGGTTGAATGTGTGCAGATGATAACAGAAGCTTCATGTTATCATGGAAAAGTCGCTTTGACATAGCTGTGGGGATTGCCAGAGGACTTCTGTATCTTCACCAAGATTCAAAACTGCAAGTCATTCACAGAGATCTTAAAACAAGCAATATATTGTTAGATTCTGACCTCAATCCCAAAATCTCAGACTTTGGCCTTGCAAGAATCTTTGGAGGCCACGAAAAAGAAGCAAGAACAAAAAGAATTATTGGTAGCCAGTAAGTTTCTCTCATCTTGATTGACACACGACTGTCCATGAGTATTGGGCTGATTTAAGATGTGATATTCTTAATGCAGTGGCTATATGTCTCCAGAATATGCTTTTGATGGAAAATTCTCTGTGAAATCCGATGTTTTTAGCCTTGGTGTAATTTTGCTGGAGATAGTTAGTGGCAAAAGGAACAGAGGGTTCTGCCATCCTGATCATGAACACAACCTTCTTGGGCATGTAAGTAGTCCGGCATGAACGTATAAACTCATCTTTTATGTGATGTTTAATAACATGAACGGATTTGTCATAGGCATGGTTGCTGTGGAGCGCAGGCAGGTCCTTGGAACTCCTACATGAATCTCTATGCGACTCCTTCATCACATCCCAAGTAGAGAGATGCGTTCATGTCGGTTTGGTATGCGTCCAAAATTGTCCTGGTGATAGGCCAACAATGTGTTCGGTCATTTTCATGTTAGTAAATGAGGAAGCAGTCTTGCCACAACCCAAAGAGCCCGGGTTCTTCAAGGAGAGTGGTCCGTCAAGCACAGAGACATCTTCAATAAGGGAAGAATCGTACACAAGAAATGTTGTTACAATCACCATACCACAAGGTCGATAAACTTCCCGTTGAGGAAGTTCCCTGTGGAATTCAGAGAAGCTTACTCCGTGCATGAAGGTGGAAAGGGTCAGCAGATGGTCTCCAATCACTATAATTTTCAATGTGTGAAAGGTGCAGGGACCTACACTTTGATGTTGCTTCGTCAGATTAGAAAACATTGCTAAAAACAATCAGAAAAGGTTCTGAAGGCATGGATTGCAGTTGCCTCTTCCATGAGTATTTGGTATCTGTGCACGCGAATCTGTCGCTTTATCCTTCTATGATGTATGGAATAGTTTTTCTTCCCATGGAAGTACATCGACATTTACAAGCAATATAAAGTTTTTCGCCATTTGCAGAGTATCTATTTTTTGGTCTTAATTGAATGAGTCCAACAACACTTTCGGTGCATTAATCGAAATTATAAGAATAACAAATTTTATTGTCTAGTTTAGTCATAATCAGAAATTGTCAATTATAGAGTTGATCGACCCCACAAAAAAAAAAGTTGAAATGCCTGTTGGAAATTGGGAATAAAAAAAGGGTGAATGAGAAATTGTTCTCAAAAGCAAACCCTTAGTGGGATGTAGGTCCCACATGCAAAAAGCAATATTGTGAGTGGAAAGTGTAGAAACACTTGTCCCACATAGACTAAAAGGAAGGACTTGGAGTGCTTTATATGTGATTACACTCCTATAGAGTGTTAATTTAAAATCACAAGCACTATGCCTCGCGTGCGCGCGCAGGGGGGGTGCAAATCCGGTTCCCGTCGAACATGAACTTGTGCGCGAGCGTGCGACCTGCGTACACGATTGCAACCCCGGATAAGTCCAGAAAGTGGGCTTAGATACAAGTCACTTTTTGCCTTCATTCTATTCTGTTACATTTTCGTGACGGCGGGATTCAGAAGGAGACGTTCTAGATGTTTAGACTATCGACCTTCTGGAAATGATCAGAAGGTTCTGATCAGTACCTTCTGGAAATTGAACAGACTCGACGGGTAGAGTTTGTAACCGCCGAATTTGGATTAAATGCTGGTTTTAATCCATTGTTTTGTAACAGAAGATTGCGATTAAAGGTTGTAACGGCTTAATTAAAGTCGTGTTATAAAGGTTGTAACGGCCCAATTAAAGCCGTGTTTTAATTCCCAAACGTCTGAATTAATTCAGAAACGGTAGCTTTTATACCGTAGAGTCTTCCCACATTTTGAATCTTCTCTTCCATTCGTTTTTACTCGGCCGAATGCATACAGTTTTACATGTTCTTCGAAAGACAAAACAAGTGCATAGTTTTATTTTGAGAGAGGGTTCAGCGAAGGGCATTGTTCAAGTTCGCCGAAAGCTCCGAAGATATTCTCTTCGTTGCTGTCAACCGTTGTATCCTGGGAGACAGACGTCCAAGTTACCTCACGTGTACTGGAGAGATCCTCATTGTGTACTGGAGGGGACGAATCTGTTTTAAGGAAAACTGTGATTAGCACAGTCCTCGGTTTTACATATTATGTTTTCTTCTTAGCTTTGTAGTTGATTCAATATGTTTGTATATGCATCGTTCTATTGAAGTCTATTTGAATTGTATTTTATTAATCAGATTTGTGTATACCCTCCAACAATGCCGAATCATGACCACCGAAATTTAGCTGAAGAGCCCAATGGCAACTGGTGAGAAATAGGTCCCCACAACAAGAAATGGGGATTTGAGAGAATGACTTTGGTGGATTAACATGAAGAGTGATATTATAAAAGTCGTTGATCAATATTGAGAAAGCTAATAGAACAGAGGATCGAAGAAGTAAAGCTAAGAAGATCGAAGATGAAGAAGATGATCAAAGAACATCGCTTCCATTGATGATTGAATACAAGCTTTACAGAGCTTTTCACTGTATTTTCTCAGCTCCCTCTCAACTCTCAACTCTATTCACTTTTATAGTTGTTATTTGTTACAGAAGATTCTTTTACTCGTGTGTAACAGAGAACTAACTACTAACACTAGTTAAGTCAATGAACTCTAGTTGACTTAGAGTTCTTCAGCTTGTTCAATACACAATCACAGATTCTGCTTTCCTCTCTAACTCTTCCACTTCATCATGCTTCAACACGTCAAATCGATTATGAAGAGAAATGATCGACTGACAAGTGCCTCTGCTCATCATACTACTTCGTTGACTTCCGAGTAGTTGACCATCAGTATCATTGCTGTCGTTCTTGCGGCCATCAATGTCCTCCTCTGCTTTCACCATTGTAGTAATCTCAACAAATATCTGGTTTGACAGCAAGAACAATCGAGGAACTTATTCGTATTGTCTACAGAAAGGGTTAAGTACTGCGACATTAAAACTATTTCTCACGTAAAGTTTTATTGGCAAAACTACACTGAGAAAAAGGTCACTTTGGAGCACAAGGAACAGTCAAGACTTCTAAAAAAAGAGGAAGTAAAGTGGTGATGGGGTGGAAAGTGAGCATAGTTTTCGGTATTTTCCTTTCTTTCATTTAGTAAGTGAAAATTGCCACCATTAAAAAACTGAGGTCCCCAAATTACAATAAACTGATTTCAGCTGGACAAGCGGAAAGTTCAAAGTACAGACCAGCAAATAAATTTCTCTCCAGAGCACTTAGAGAACCTAAATAAAATGAGAAGATATTTTCATCATAGCGATAATCGTCATATATTAGGAGCCTACGGTAGTCAGCTAATTGCTTGGGCATAGTTGCTTGTCTTTTAAAAAAAGCCGCAACTAGTGGCAATAAACAGATTTTTCGAAAAATGAAGCAGTGAAAATCTTAATTGTCATGAATACTTGTGATCAATTTAATTTGGGAGGTTCCAAGTCTAAATTTTGTCAAGTGTACGTAGTTTGATGGACCAAAAAGAGGAAGGACAAAGAAATTCAACAAAAGGGTCAAGTCTATTTTCCTTTCTCAAAAATAAGAAAACATTTTCCTTGATTTTAGAAAAAAAAACTTTTTATTATTTGAAAAATTATTTTCCA
The DNA here is from genome assembly GCA_030064385.1 of Melaleuca quinquenervia. Taxonomy (NCBI): domain Eukaryota; kingdom Viridiplantae; phylum Streptophyta; class Magnoliopsida; order Myrtales; family Myrtaceae; genus Melaleuca; species Melaleuca quinquenervia. Next base: position 26,130,336 of record CM057723.1, on the reverse strand, counting down.
CCCCCCAACCACCACAAAATAATATTTTCCACGAAATGAACGGAGCCTTAATCAGTATTTAAATCCTTGAACTGCTTCATTATTTTGGTTTTGAATGGTGTAGGCAAAGTTAAGTTCAATTCGTAATGAGAGAGTTCAGCTAAGAACTCTATAAATAACGCTCAAGTTCCTCATTTAGTCCAACATTTCACAATCGCTTCACATAAATAGTTTAAGGTAACAAGCGTCACAAAAGACATTCTCATTATATTAGTGATCCGGTGGATAATAGAGGAGGAACACTTCAGCTGTGGATCATCGTATTCAACATAAAAATGATAAATTTCAAATCAACTCTTTTCTATTGCTCTGTTTTTAATTCTAGTTATGTCGATTCTAGAGGAAGTCGTTATTGTGGCCAACATGCCCCGATTTGAAGGGCTTCAGAAAATAACTCCATTTAAGTGGGAAGAGAAACAAAATGCATTTCACAAAGTAACTAACGACAACCTAAGGGAATTTAGTTCTTGAATAGCGATATAAGGCGAAAATAATTATAACCAGACATATTGTTTTATTATAGAGGCTTGATAATCCAAAAGGAAAGTTTGATCCGCACTTTTCCAACACTTTTGGGATGCGGCTTTACAGTGGACAACAAAACTACAATGTTCCTTTTGACTTGAATGGAATGGTGGAGGAATGTCACGTGCACCCTATAGATGTATAATGCCCACAACGTTAGGGGTGTGCAACGGTCTAGGGTCGATCTTGGACCGGCCCAGGACCGGCCCAACCTGGCCGGTCCCGGTTGGGTTTTTGAAAAAGCGGGTCGGTCCTAAATTCTCGAACTCGGTACTGTACGGGTTGGTCCTCGGTTCTAGGAGGTTGGGTTGGTCTAACCCGGACCAACCCGACAATATTATATATATAAATATTTTTTAACAAGCCCATAATATGTATTTTGCCTTATGCCTTCCTCAATATCTTGTTCAATTTTCAAGCCCAAACCCAAGCCATGTCCATTGCCCATAGCCCACAGGCCACATGCCCAAGAGTCCAAGACTGCAAGACTATTTCCAATTTTCCAATTCCACTTCCACGAAGACTCGAAGTCTTCAGAATTCAGAGTTTAAAGTAGAGACTCTACTTCTTCTTCTCCTTTGTATTACTTGAGCTTTTGCCCTAATTTGTTGTCGTTGAGCTCTAAATTTGGCCGCTGTTGCTCAGTGCTCACTTGCTCGTTGCCTGCGTGCTTGCTGGCTCGCCCTCTGCTTCGCCCGACGTGCCATCGCCCACTACTTCGCCTGGCGTCCACTGCTTCACCCGACGTGCCGTCGCCCGCGAAGCCCTTCGCCTGACGCTCGTTGCCCGTCGCTTGCCCGCCTCCCTCCTTTGTCGCTCGCTCGCCTATCGCCCTTCGCTTGCCCGACGCCTGTCGCTTGCCTCCCTCTTCCGTCGCCCTTAATTGGAGGTATCGCTCACCTCCCTCCTCCTCTGTAATTGGAGCTATTTGGAAAAATAAATTTTACGCTAAAATTTATTGTATGTATTTTCTTGTGTCTATTTGGAGCTATTTGGAATGATAAATTTTACGCATTGAAACTTTTGCATTGAATTGATATCGGGCATTTAGTGATGCTTGTATAGCAGTATAGGGTTGGTCCGGTCCCGGTCCCAAGTTTGACGAGTCGGTCCACGGTCCCAAAAATTGAAGACCGACACTGTGCGGGTTGGTAATTGGGTTGAGCACGGGATTGATCCAACCTAGACCATGCACACCCCTACACAACATCACAAATGCCATGCTTTTTGTACGGTGTTCATATTTTTTCTTTTTACGACATTCGATGTGAGTGTCATAAGTTTTCTTTTCCTATTAAACTCTATATAACTTAAATACTATATAAATATTTATAAAGGTTCATGACAAGTGTCATATTATGTCAGATTTTTCGGTACCTATGTGAGTATTTCTTGAATTTTGTTTGTACTTAAATGATCAACTAAAAGTTATAGCACTCTAATTGAAAACTCAAAAGTTATTTCGCTTGAATAATTGAAAAAAAGAATGTGGCTCTTAAACAAGCTGTGTATAAAAATCATGATATTTGTGATATGCTTATCTCTAACCGCAGGTCTTGTGAAGTTGACGCTCTTGACTTTTATTTGCACTCCTTGGTTTCTTGTGCTTTTATTATGATGTAAGAGCAGAACACGTGTTGAATTTTCACGCGGATATCCTCCTTCCTGGTTTGTCGCATCACAAGTAAGGTTTTGCAAAAGACAAAAAAGAAGAATTTGATGTCAAAATGGAAATTTTAGGAAAAAGGAAAACAGGTATAAAAATTGCCTTCACCATACAAACAGGTGTGGTCGAGCTGAGCTACGTAAAGATCTTGTCGACTGACTAATTCAACACCTCTACCTAATCACTTGTTCGTTTCAATTCTAATCTGATGTCTATGGCACGACTAGAATTTTCTTAAGAACTAGATGGGTGCTCGAAAGTCTAAAACACGTGAATGCTAGAAACCAATCCCTGACACGACCCTCAAACCAGTTCAAGTACGTGTTCTTGTTTGTCATTGTGGCGCTCGCTCATGTCTTCAGGTTGCTCGTGTACTATGGAAAAGTCCTTGCCCATGACCCGAACCAAGCAACCGAGCTTTCTCAATGACTTGGTGAGCCGGTCCATTGTCCACTTTTCAGAGACAAACAATTTAAGAGAAAATATTGCTAAGAGTTGGAGCTTAGGATAGGTAAAGTATGTTGTCCGGTTTGGGTCAAGACAGATGTAGGTTGCCAACATTAAATTGCATAAAAACGGGCCGATGTTGATCAACTTACGTGGTTGACGAGCTAGCCGCGAGGAGTGCGTATGACTTCTGGCATTGCATTAATAGATATTAGTCTCCCATCGACTGATTGACTCTGGGAATTGCTAATGGTATAGACTGCGCCAAGGGTACGGAATATCCTTTCAGCTAGGCTTCAGCTAAATATTGTTGGTGAGATCCTTTGAGTCTAGAACTTGTCATTGAGAGGAAGGAGCCAGCGGAAAAATTAACAGAAGGCTTCATGGCATTGGAAAAGCTCAATTATTCCCCCTTCTTTGTCTCTGTTTTTATCATGCTTGTGCTGAACTTCTCGATCGCATTTGATACCTTTACTCCAGGTCAGTCCATTAAAGATGGCCAGAGCTTGGTCTCTTCAGGCCAAAGCTTTGAGCTCGGCTTCTTCTCTCCAGAAAACTCTACGTATAGGTTCTTGGGGATATGGTACAAATTTAGCCCTGAAAGAGTCGTTTGGGTCGCCAACAGAAACAAGCCACTCACTGATTTAAGTGGCGTTCTCACATTTAGCGAGGAGAAGAATCTAGTTGTTCTCAACCGATCAAAGAGTGTCATCTGGTCTTCGAATTCATCCAAGGTTTCAAGAAACCCAGTTGCCCAGCTGTTGGATTCCGGCAACCTTGTCGTTTCAGAGCATACCGGTTCACTTTCTGGGGAGTACTCGTGGCAGAGCTTTGACTATCCAACTGACACACTTTTAGCGGGTATGCGAATGGGATGGAGCCTCAAAACCGGTGTCCAATGGCGTCTGACTTCTTGGAAAAGCACGGACGATCCTTCATCTGGAGAGTATACCTACGGAATAGATGTTGATGGGCTGCCCCAATTTGAACTGCTCAAAAGAGACTCCACAAAAGCATTTCGAACAGGGCCATGGAATGGAGACCATTTCCCAGGAGCTCCAGTGATTGAGATTACCTTTTTCAGGCCAATCTTCGTCTACAATGAAACAGATGCATATTTTGAATTTGAATCTTCGAGGGACGATATCATCGCCATAATCGCATTGAATCAATCAGGTCATCTGGAACGTCTTCTAAGGAAGAAAGAGAGCCCCGCATGGGATGCCACGGTCCTGGTTCCCCGCGATCCCTGTGATGACTATGGACAGTGTGGTGCTAATGCCGTCTGCAGAAGTAACAAAGACCCTAGATGCCAGTGCTTGGATGGTTTCATGCCCAAGTCCCAAGAAGAGTGGGAAGTAGATTCAACCAGTGGGTGCATTAGGAAAGCTCAGTTGAATTGCTCTGACGGAGAGGGCTTTCTGGAAATTTCAATGCTGACTCCACCCGACTTTGTGAACTTCTGGCTAAACAAGAATATGAGCCTTCAGGAGTGCAAGGTGGAGTGTCTAAAGAACTGTTCTTGTACTGCTTGTGCTAATTCAGATGTTAGCGGAAGGGGGAGTGGCTGTTTGATGTGGTTCGGCAATCTCATTGACATAAGAGAATCCAGTCAAGTTAACTATGGACAAAATTTCTACATAAGATTACCTGCTTCTGAGTTAGGTAGATCTGCACATAGTGATTCAGTTAACAATCGCTTTTCTATGCTGCAATTATCTTGCTTTATTCATCAGCTTATGATTATATATTTTCCGAAATTAGTTGACACTTTTTCTTGGCTATTCTAGATTCAATCCGCAGCCCTGCCAAAAAGAAAGTACTGTTGACTGTCACAGTGGTTTCGGTCATTTCTGGATTGTTAATGGCAGGTATAGCATTAAGTATCATGTGGAAGAGAAGAATAAAAAAAAGAGGTAAGCTTTTTCCTAATCCAGTCCCCTTTTTACTAAAGAAAATCTGTGTTGAAATTCTTCTGTCGGACCATGACCAATCGAGTATCACTTCCATGTGATAGATAGTATTGATCCTTGTAGGCTTGCAAAGTCAGAAGGAAGACATTGATTTACCATCATTTGATTTTTCTACCATTGCCATTGCTACTGGACATTTCTCACAGACCAACATGATAGGAGCGGGTGGTTTTGGTTCTGTCTACAAGGTAATGAGCTATGGATTTGTGAGTTTACAGAACGTGAGAATTTTATGTAATTAAAAAAAATGCAGGGTAATCTCTCCAGCGGTCAAGAAATAGCGGTGAAAAGGCTGTCCGAAAGTTCAAGACAAGGTCTTGAAGAGTTCATGAACGAAGTACTACTAATTGCCAAACTTCAGCATAGGAATCTTGTCGGACTTCTCGGCTGTTGCACTGAGGGAGAAGAAAGAATATTGATATATGAGTACATGCCAAATAGAAGCTTGGATTATCTCATTTTCGGTTTGAGCTCCTTGACCCTTTTCACTTGAACCGCACGACTGCATGGACTCCAAATGCTAATAGTTGATCTTATTTTCTTTAGGATGCTGAGCTCAAATGTTAAGACTTACGTGGCCGAATGTGTGCAGATGATGACAAAAGCTTCTTGTTACCGTGGAAAAGTCGCTTTGACATAGTTTTAGGAATTGCGAGAGGACTTCTCTATCTTCATCAAGATTCAAGACTACAAGTCGTTCATAGAGATCTCAAAACAAGCAACATATTGTTAGATGCCGACCTCAATCCTAAAATATCGGACTTTGGCCTTGCAAGAATCTTTGGAGGCGATGAAAGAGAAGCAAAAACAGGAAGAATTGTTGGTACTTAGTAAGTTTCTCGTCTTGATCAACGAGCAATTGTTTTTGAACATTGCATAAAATTGAGTAGCAATATTCTTAATGCAGTGGCTATATGTCCCCAGAATATGCTTTTGATGGAAAGTTCTCCGCAAAATCCGATGTTTTTAGCCTTGGTGTAATTTTGCTAGAGATAGTAAGTGGCAAGAGGAACAGAGGGTTCTGCCATCCTGATCATCAACACAACCTTCTTGGGCATGTAAGTAGTGCAGTATGGTTGTATAGACTCATGTCTTTTGGGCGATGTTTGATGACATGAATAGATTTGTCCCAGGCATGGTTGCTGTGGAGCGCAGGCAGGTCCTTGGAGCTTCTACATGAATCTCTATGCGACTCCTTCGTCGCATCCCAAGTAGAGAGATGCATCCATGTCGGTTTGCTATGTGTCCAAAAGTTTCCTGGAGATAGGCCAACGATGTCTTCAGTCGTTTTCATGTTAGCGAATGAGGAAGCAATCTTGCCACAGCCTAAACAGCCTGGGTTCTTCACGGAGAGAGTTCCATCAAGCACAGAGGCATCTTCATCAAGGGAAGAATCGTACACAAGTAACATCGTTACAATCACCATGCCGGAAGGTCGATAAACTTCTCCATTGATAATGTTTCCCACCGTGTGCAAATAATAATTGTAGATCAGCTTTCTCGGCGCCTGAGGGCTACATACAATAAAGGATTCTCCTTGTTATGATTCAGTGGCTCAAGCAATTTGGGGAGGCCTTTTCATTGAAGTTTGTTGTCAATAGTCTCTTAACTCGTCTTTGTAAACCAAGTTGATCTAGTGGGGCGAAAGCCGCACATCACCAACTACGGCAATGCATGACTTCAATTTCTTGATGGGACACCCTTGGTTAACTTATCTACTGGATTATCGCACCAAAGATCCTTTTCATTGAATATATCCCCATCATCTATCAGCTTATAAATAGTTAACGTGGCTTTTGATTCTTTAACATGATTTTTTGTATTGTTTCTGATCAATAAAATTAAAAATAGTAATATCAATATCTGATAACATAAAATTAAAATATATCTCTCGGAAGTTCTACTGTGGGTCAAGGACGAAAAGAATTTCATTCTCTCAAAGCTTTGAAGAAGCATCCGAGTCTTGATGCGGGCGAAACTAGTCACAAAAAAAAAGACCTAAGGCATCAAACCCGGTTGGTTGGTCTGAGCTAATATCAGTGATTAATTATTTCTCGTAATCAGTACAAGTGCATTTTTTCTATTTCTAAAAGCAGCATTTCTTAATGGTAATCGACTTGCAGCCATTTCATTAATTTAACCAGAATCATACATTAGAAGAACAAATTTGCATCAAAAGCAGCTGGTCAATCCGAGATAATTCTTGAAATAAAATTTTAGTGATTAATTATTTTCGCAATGTATATGAGTAGGATTTTCCATTCTTTTCTTTACCTTTTTGAAAAAGTAGCAGCACAATTCTTAATGGTAATTTTCTCAGTACCATTTTATTATTTTGACCCAAATATCGATAAGAAGGACAGATTCAGGCCAGAAGGTAAAATTGCCGAAGAGGATCGTCATTATTTTGGCCACATCAGTACAATGGTCAGATGGGCATTGATAGATGGCAAGGAAAAAATAGTTGGAATAGATAAATCAAGATGTTGCGCAAAAAGACATGTTTCTCGAGTTCAAAAAATAGAGAGAATGACACTAAAAATGTCATAACTTTTATAAAGGATTCATTATGGTGTCAAAATTTAAGCGAAAAATTGCTAAGAATTGGAGCTTAGTTTAGGTAAAATATTTGTCAGGTTTCGGTCAAGATAGATGTAGGTTGCCAACATTATATTGCATAAAAAGGGGCCGTTGTTGATCGGATTATCTTCAACCGACCCAACCTATGTGGTTGACGGGCTAGCCGTGAGGAGTGTGTATGACTCCTGGCATTGCATTAGTAGACATCAGTCTCCCATCGACTGCTTGACTTGGTCATCTAGGCTCTACGACCCTCGATTTCTTATCCCTGTGAGAATTGCTAATGGTTTAGACTGCACCAAAGGTACGGAATATCCTATCAGCTAGGCTTCAGCTAAATATTGTTGGTGAGATCCTTTGAGTCTAGAACTTGTCATTGAGAGGAAGGAGCCAGCGGAAAAATTAACAGAAGGCTTCATGGCATTGGAAAAGCTCAATTATTCCCGCTTCTTTGTCTCTGTTTTTATCATGCTTGTGCTGAACTTCTCGATCGCATTTGATACCTTTACTCCAGGTCAGTCCATTAAAGATGGCCAGAGCTTGGTCTCTTCAGGCCAAAGCTTTGAGCTCGGCTTCTTCTCTCCAGAAAACTCTACGTATAGGTTCTTGGGGATATGGTACAAATTTAGCCCGGAAAGAGTCGTTTGGGTCGCCAACAGAAACAAACCACTCACTGATCTTAGTGGCTTTCTCACATTTAGCAAGGAGAATAATCTAGTTGTTCTCAACCGATCAAAGAGTGTCATTTGGTCTTCGAATTCATCCAGGGCTTCAAGAAACCCAGTTGGCCAGCTCTTGGATTCCGGCAACCTGGTCGTTGCAGAGAATACCGGATCACCTTCTGGGGAGTACTCGTGGCAGAGCTTTGACTATCCAACTGACACCCTTTTAGCGGGTATGCGAATGGGATGGAGCCTCAAAACCGGTGTCCAGTGGAGTCTGACTTCTTGGAATAGCACAAACAATCCTTCATCCGGAGAATATACTTACGGAATAGATATTAACGGGCTGCCCCAATTTGAACTGCTCAAAAGGGACTCCACAAAAGCATTTCGGACAGGGCCATGGAATGGAGACCATTTCACAGGAGCTCCAGTGATTGAGATTGCCTTTTTCAGGCAGATCTTGGTCTACAATGAAACAGATGTATATTTTGAATTCGAATCTTTGAGGGATGGTATCACCATATTCGCATTGAATCCGTCAGGTCATCTGGAATGTCTTCTATGGAATAAAGAGAGCTCCACATGGGATGCCACGCTCCTGCTTCCCCGTGATCCATGTGATGACTATGGACATTGTGGTGCTAATGCCGTCTGCAGAAGTAACGAAGACCGTAGATGCAAGTGCTTGGAGGGTTTCACGCCCAAGTCCCCAGAAGAGTGGGAAGTAAATTCAACCAGTGGATGCATTAGGAAAGTTCAGTTGAATTGCTCTGACGGAGAGGGCTTTCTGCAAATGTCAATGCTGACTCCACCCGACTTCATAGACTTCTGGATAAACAAGAATATTAGCCTTCAGGAGTGCAAGGTGGAGTGTCTAAAGAACTGTTCTTGTACTGCTTATGCTAATTCAGATGTTAGCGGAAGGGGGAGTGGCTGTTTGATGTGGTTCGGCAATCTCATTGACATAAGAGAATCCAATCAAGTCAAATATGGAGAAAATTTCTACATAAGATTACCTGCTTCTGAGTTAGGTAGATATGCACATAATGATTCAGTTGAGAATCGCTTTTCCATGCTGCGATTATCTTGCTTTATTCATCATCAGCTGATTATAATATTTTCTGAAATTATTTTTCTTGGCTATTCTAGGTTCAATCCGCAGCCCGGTCAAAAAGAAAGTACTGTTGACTGTCACTGTGGTTTCGGTCATTTCTGGATTGTTCATAGCAGGTATAGCGTTAAGTATCACGTGGAAGAGAAGAATGAAAAGAAGAGGTAAGCTTTTTTCCTAATCCAGTCCGCTCTCTACGAAAAAAGGTCTGTGTTGAAATTCTTCTGTCGGACCATGACCAATTGAGTATCGCTTCCATGTGATAGATAGTGTTGATCCTTGTAGGCTTGCAAGGTCAGGAGGAAGACATAGATTTACCATTATTTGATTTTTCTACAATTGCCATTGCTACTGGACATTTCTCACAGGCCAACATGATAGGAGCGGGTGGTTTTGGTTCTGTCTACAAGGTAATGAGCTATGGATTTGCGAATTTACAGAACGTGAGAATTTTATGTAATTTAAAAAAAATGCAGGGAAATCTCTCCGGGGGTCAAGAAATAGCGGTGAAAAGGCTGTCCGAAAGTTCAAGACAAGGTCTCCAAGAGTTCATGAACGAAGTATTACTAATTGCCAAACTTCAGCATAGGAATCTTGTCGGACTTCTCGGCTGTTGCATTGAGGGAGAAGAAAGAATATTAATATACGAGTACATGCCAAATAGAAGCTTGGATTATCTCATTTTCGGTTTGGTCTACTTGATCCTTTTCATTTCCTTTTCACTTGACCCCCACGACTGCATGGACTCCAAATGCTAATCGTTGATCTTATTTCTTTGGAATGATGAGCTCAAATGTTAAGACTTACATGGCCGAATGTGTGCAGATGATGACAAAAGCTTCTTGTTACCGTGGAAAAGTCGCTTTGACATAGTTTTAGGAATTGCGAGAGGACTTCTCTATATTCATCAAGATTCAAAACTACAAGTCGTTCATAGAGATCTCAAAGCAAGCAACATATTGTTAGATGCCGACCTCAATCCTAAAATATCGGACTTTGGTCTTGCAAGAATCTTTGGAGGCGATGAAAGAGAAGCAAGAACAAGAAGAATTGTTGGTACCTAGTAAGTTTCTCGTCTTGATCAATAAGCAATTGTTTATGAACATTGCATAAATTTGAGTGGCAATATTCTCAATGCAGTGGCTATATGTCCCCAGAATATGCTTTTGATGGAAAGTTCTCCGCAAAATCCGATGTTTTTAGCCTCGGTGTAATTTTGCTAGAGATAGTAAGTGGCAAAATGAACAGAGGGTTCTGCCATCCTGATCATCGACACAACCTTCTTGGGCATGTAAGTAGTGCGGTATGGTTGTATAGACTCATGTCTTTTGGGCGATGTTTGATGACATGAATAAATTTGTCCCAGGCATGGTTGCTGTGGAGCGCAGGCAGGTCCTTGGAGCTTCTACATGAATCTCTATGCGACTCCTTCGTCGCATCCCAAGTAGAGAGATGCATCCATGTCGGTTTGCTATGTGTCCAAAAGTTTCCTGGAGATAGGCCAACGATGTCTTCAGTCGTTTTCATGTTAGCGAATGAGGAAGCAATCTTGCCACAGCCTAAACAGCCTGGGTTCTTCTCGGAGAGAGTTCCGTCAAGCACAGAGGCTTCTTCATCAAGGGAAGAAACGTACACAAGGAACATCGTTACAATCACCATGCCGGAAGGTCGATAAACTTCTCCATCGATAATGCTCCCCACCGTCTGCAAATTAGAATTGTAGATTTGTTTTCTTGGCGCTTGAGGGCTAGATACATCAAATGATTCTCCTTGATATGATTAAGTGGCTCAAGCAACTTAATGAAGGCCTTTTTATTAAAGTTCGTTGTCAATAGTCTTTTAGCTCGTCTTTGTAAACCAAATTGTTCTAGTAGGGAGAAAGCTTCTCATCACTAGCCATGAAATCAAACTAAGGCAATGCATGACCTCAATTTCTTGACGGGGACACCCTTGGTTAATTTATCTACTGGATTTTTGCACCGAAGGTCCTTTTCATTAAATATATCCCCATCATCTATCATCTTATATTATATTTAACATGGCTTTAGATACTTTAACATGATTTTTTGTATTGTTTATGATAGATAAAATTAAGGATAGTAAGATCAATCTCATATAATAAAAGTGTTAGGGCAATTAAATATTAATGCACGTCTTTATCTAACAACTTAAACTTTTGCAGCAGTTGGTAGTGGTTCCATAAATCTCTACATGGTATCAAAACATGAGGTTTTTAGTTTGAATCTTTCTAAGTCCCTATTTACCTTCCCAATTATATATTTTCACGTTTAATACTAGACGAAATTAATTCACACATTCATCTAATAGTTTAAGTTTTTTGAGCAGTTGGCAGTGGTTCTATCAAATCTCAACAAAAAATAATTATGATATGCTCTATATATATATATCTTGGAAGTTCCATCCGAGTCTTGATGCGGGCGAAACTAGTGACAAGAAAAGACCTAAGGCATCAAACTGGGGTTGTTGGTCCAAGATAATTTCAGTGATTAATTATTTCTCGTAGTGAGTACAAGTGCATTTCTTTTCTTTCTAAAGCAGTATTTCTTAATGGTAATTGACTTGCAACCATTTCATTAATCTGACCAGAATCTTCATGAGAAGAACAAGTTTGCATCAAAAGCAGCTGGTCAATCCGAGACAATTCTTAAAATAATAGATTAGTGATTAATTATTTTTTGGTAATGTATATGAGTTGGATTTTCCTTTTCTTTTCCTTTTTCAAGAAGTAGTAGCACGAGTCTTATTGGTAATTTTATTAGTACCATTTCATTATTTTGACCAAAAAATTGATGAGAAAAACAAATTTAGGTCAGAAGGTAAGGTTGGCGAAGAGGATAAAACCGAAGATAATTCTCATTATTTCTACCATATCACTACGATTGTCTAACCAGAACCGATAGATGGCAAGGAAAACAGTTGGAATAGATAAGTCAAGATGTGCAAGAACGTTGGATGGACATGTTTCTCAAGCCTAAAAAATAGAGAAAATGACATTCAAAGTGTCATAAATTTTATATAGCACTCATTACGGTACCAAAAGTTTTCGATAAATTACAAAAATGTTAATTTATAAAAGGATGATAACTTATATGTTACTTTTTAGAAGAATGATCACTTAATTGTCAACTTCAATTTGCAATGCTAGCAATCCAATGTGTACATTTATTAATTTTCGTAACAAATGCAGCTTGAGTGGGGCTCTCATGCGTTCATATCGATGGATATTATCAATCACACACTAAAAAAGTAAACCTTTTTGGACACCCTCGAACTCTTTTATGTTATGCTAGATCATATGGTTTTTCCTAACTACCCACTTACATGTGTACATGTTTGTTCTAGGCCTTAAAAAAGCCTTTATATCTCAAGTTTGCAGAGCTTTCTCGTGAGAATATTATACGAACCCTGTAGTCCAATGTGGTGATTTTTCACAAGAACTTCTTAAAATTGCTAGTGCACGCATTTATTTCAATATAACGACAAGCTCTTCCTTAAGTATTGCCTCTAAGAGATTAATTATTATCCTTGGAAGAAGTATTTTTCTTGCAGTCTTCACTTATTATGCTTTCAACTAAGATTTGTGCTTGTGCCGTTCGTGGTTTCGTTGAGTAGAAGAAATAGTTTAATGAACCTTTATATAGTAAATTGGCAGTTATTGAAAACCTTAGCACTTTTTTATAACTCCTCGTATTAAGTATTTTCTTGGAATATATTCATTATTTTCTCTTAAAATTACATTGACGTAGTCATTACATATGAAGTTCTTCATTTCACATAACAGAGGAAGTTTATAAATATTGAGAGTCCTCATATCCTACATGAATATATTATATGAACTAAGAATTTCATAATTCATTTTATTCAAAAGAGGAAGATCCATTTTACACGAATGATATAAATTCATGTCCGTGCAACGCACATGTGTGCTCCTAGTTGTATCTAAACGGGTAGAGCAGACGAAAATGAACCCAAACAAGATGACCTTAGCCACCTTTTCAGCAAGACATTCTTAATACACCAATATCTTACGTGATAATATATTTACTAATGGTAGGTAAATGACATATCATAGAGATTCTAAGAGCATGTTTGTTTTTTTCTATTTTTGTTCCCCGAAACAAAAATTTCTAATTTTTTGTTGTGGGAAACAAAAAAAGAACATAAACAAGTTTGTTTACACTTTTATTCCCAAGAACAAATTTGAACAGAAAGAAAAAGTATAAAAAAAAACTTGTTTCTTGTTATTTGGAACACTTTTTAAGAAACAAAAGAACAAAAACTCAAAACTTGTTTCCTTTGAGCACTTGATTAGTTATTACTAAAGAATGTTTTTTAAGAAAAACTCAAACTCAAAACTTTTTAAGAAAACAGAAGAAGACATTCACTATTACCAAATGTGTTCTTCTTTTCAAAAATTGTTCTCATGAACAAAAATAAAAAAAATTATGTTTAAAATTGTTCTCCACAGCAGAAATGTTACCAAACGCGCCCTAACACGACATAGAAGACTTTACAGCTTCCTTTTCCCAAACATAATCATAACTACTGACCATGATCACCGATTTTTCTAAGAGTAGCTTCGGAATTGTGTGTGGCTGTGTTCAAGAGTCTTCCTAACTAAATATGGTCTAGTAATAAACAGATGTAAACTGAACACTTCAACGAGTGAGAGCTACAATGTGTAAGAGTTTTTCCGAGGTAGACTACATTAACTGGGATTAAAATTTACTCACTTCTGAGTTAGGTAATTATGTACAACAATCGTTTCCTATGCTGTGATGATCCTGCATTTTTCTTTTTATTTGTGTACACAGTGAATGCTGGATTAATCATGATCTCGTACCTGACTATTTATTAATCATTTGATTATCCTTTTGTTACACTATCTTTGGTTACATTTAGCAGATTATGAACATATTACTTTCGGTTATTGTTAAAACATTTTTTCTTGGATACTCTAGATTCCAAGAAAATACTATTGACTGTCACATTGGCATCAGTCCTTTGCGGATTGATAATAGTAGGTATAGCATTGAGTATTATGTGCAAGAGCAGAAGGAAAAGAAGAGGTAAGCTCGCTGGTAATCCAGTCCACTTTCTTCTGGTCGAAATTCTGTTGTCGGACCATGACAAATTAATTATTCCTTTCATGTGATAGATAATGTTCATCCTTGTAGGCTTGGAAAGTCAGAAGGAAGACATTGATTTACCATTATTTGATTTTTCTACCATTGCCATTGCTACCGGGAATTTCTCACAGACCAACATGATTGGAGCAGGTGGCTTTGGTTCAGTGTACCAGGTAATGAGCTATGAATTCTCGAGTTTAGAGAACATGATAAGCTTAATTGAAAAAAAAAAACATGCAGGGAAATCTCTCCACGGGTCAAGAAATAGCAGTGAAGAGGCTGTCCAGAAGTTCAAGACAAGGTCTCGAAGAGTTTATGAATGAAGTCAACCTAATTGCCAAACTTCAGCATAGAAATCTTGTGGGACTGCTTGGCTATTGCATCGAGGGAGAAGAAAGAATGTTAATATACGAGTATATGCCAAATAAAAGCTTGGATTATTTCATCTTCGGTTTGAGCTCCTTGATCCTTTTCATTTCCTTTTCACTCGACCCCCTTCCCATTAGTTTGTATGTCCTTCGTGCCTTTGCATGGGCATACTTCCAAATGCTGACTGATGAACTTATTTTCTTTAGAGTATCGAGCTTAGATGTTAAAGACCTACATTGGGTTGAATGTGTGCAGATGATAATAGAAGCTTCATGTTATCATGGAAAAGTCGCTTTGACATAGCTGTGGGGATTGCCAGAGGACTTCTGTATCTTCACCAAGATTCAAAACTGCAAGTCATTCACAGAGATCTTAAAACAAGCAATATATTGTTAGATTCTGACCTCAATCCCAAAATCTCAGACTTTGGCCTTGCAAGAATCTTTGGAGGCCACGAAAAAGAAGCAAGAACAAAAAGAATTATTGGTAGCCAGTAAGTTTCTCTCATCTTGATTGACACACGACTGTCCATGAGTATTGGGTTGATTTAAGATGTGATATTCTTAATGCAGTGGCTATATGTCTCCAGAATATGCTTTTGATGGAAAATTCTCTGTGAAATCCGATGTTTTTAGCCTTTGTGTAATTTTGTTGGAGATAGTAAGTGGCAAAAGGAACAGAGGGTTCTGCCATCCTGATCATGAACACAACCTTCTTGGGCATGTAAGTATTCCGGCATGAACGTATAAACTCATCTTTTATGTGATGTTTAATGACATGAACGGATTTGTCCTAGGCATGGTTGCTGTGGAGCGCAGGCAGGTCCCTGGAACTCCTACATGAATCTCTATGCGACTCCTTCATCACATCCCAAGTAGAGAGATGCGTTCATGTCGGTTTGGTATGCGTCCAAAATTGTCCTGGTGATAGGCCAACAATGTGTTCAGTCATTTTCATGTTAGTAAATGAGGAAGCAGTCTTGCCACAACCCAAAGAGCCCGGGTTCTTCAAGGAGAGTGGTCCGTCAAGCACAGAGACATCTTCAATAAGGGAAGAATCGTACACAAGAAATGTTGTTACAATCACCGTACCACAAGGTCGATAAACTTCCTGTTGAGGAAGTTCCCTGTGGAATTCAGAGAAGCTTACTCGGTGCATGAAGGTGGAAAGGGTCAGCAGATGGTCTCCAATCACTATAATCTTCAATGTGTGAAAGGTGCAGGGACCTACACTTTGATGTTGCTTCTTCAGATTAGAAAACATTGCTAAAAACAATCAGAAAAGGTTCTGAAGGCATGGATTGCAGTTGCCTCTTCCATGAGTATTTGATATCTGTGCACGCGAATCTGTCACTTTATCCTTCTATGATGTATGGAATAGTACTCTCCCAATGGAAGTACATCGACATTTACAAGCAATATAAAGTTTTTCGCCATTTGCAGAGTATCTATTTTTTGGTCTTAATTGAATGAGTCCAACAACACTTTCGGTGCATTAATCGAAATTATAAGAATAACAAATTCTATTGTCTAGTTTAGTCATAATCAGAAATTGTCAATTATAGAGTTGATCGACCCCACAAAAAAAAAGTTGAAGTGCCGAATCATGACCACCGAAATTTAGCTGAAAGAGCCCAATGGCAACTGGTGAGAAATAGGCCTCACAACAAGAAATGGGGATTTGAGAGAATGACTTTGGTGGATTAACATGAAGAGTGATATTATAAAAGTCGATGATCAATATTGAGAAAGCAAATAGAACAGAGGATCGAAGAAGTAAAGCTAAGAAGATCGAAGATGAAGAAGATGATCAAAGAACATCGCTTCCATTGATGATTGAACACAAGCTTTACAGAGCTTTTCACTGTATTTTCTCAGCTACCTCTCAACTCTCAACTCTCTTCACTTTGATAGTTGCTGTTTTTTACAGAAGATTCTTTTACTCGCGTGTAACAGAAAACTAACTACTGACTCTAGTTAATAAACTCCAGTCAATGAACTCTAGTTGACTTAGAGTTCTTCAGCTTGTTCAATACACAATCACAGATTCTGCTTTCCTCTCTGACTCTTCCACTTCATCATGCTTCAATACGTCAAATCGATTATGAAGAGAAATGCTCGACTGACAAGTGCCTCTGCTCATCATACTACTTCGTTGACTTCCGAGTAGTTGACCATCAGTATCATTGCTGTCGTTCTTGCGGCCATCAATGTCCTCCTCTGCTTTCACCATTGTAGTAATCTCAACAAATATCTGGTTTGACAGCAAGAACAATCGAGGAACTTATTCGCATTGTCTATGGGTTAAGTACTGCGACATTAAAACTATTTCTCACGTAAAGTTTTATTGGCAAAACTACACTGAGAAAAAGGTCACTTTGGAGCACAAGGAACAGTCAAGACTTCTAAAAAAAGAGGAAGTGAAGTGGTGATGGGGTGGAAAGTGAGCATAGTTTTCGGTATTTTCCTTTCTTTCATTTGGTAAGTGAAAATTGCCACCAATAAAAAACTGAGGTCCCCAAATTACAATAAACTGATTTCAGCTGGACAAGCGGAAAGTTCAAAGTACAGACCAGCAAATAAATTTCTCTCCAGAGCACTTAGAGAACCTAAATAAAATGAGAAGATATATTCATCATAGCGATAATCGTCATATATTAGGAGCCTACGGTAGTCAGCTAATTGCTTGGGCATAGTTGTTTGTCTTTTAAAAAAAGCCGCAACTAGTGGCAATAAACAGATTTTTCGAAAAATGAAGCAGTGAAAATCTTAATTGTCATGAATACTTGTGATCATTTTAATTTGGGAGGTTCCAAGTCTAAATTTTGTCAAGTGTACATAGTTTGATGGACCAAAAAGAGGAAGGACAAAGAAATTCAACAAAAGGGTCAATTTTTATTTGCCTTTCTCAAAAATAGGAAAATATTTTCCTTGATTTTAGAATTTTTTTTGTTTGGAATATTATTTTCCGCCCTCCGACTACTACAAAATAATATTTTCCACGAAATGAATGAAGCCTTAATCAATATTTAAATCCTTGAATTGCTTCATTATTTTGGTTTTGAATGGTGTAGGCAAAGTTGAGTCCAATTCGTAATGAGAGAGTTCAGCTAAAAACTCTATAAATAGCACTTAAGTTCCTCATTTAATCCAACATTTCACAATCACCTCACATAAATAGTTTAAGGTAACAAGCGTCACAAAAGACAATCACATTATATTAGTGATCCGGTAGACAATAGAGGAGGAACACTTAAGCTGTGGATCATCGTATTCAACATAAAAATGATAAATTTCAAATCAACTCTTTTCTATTGCTCTGTTTTTAATTCTAGTTATGTCGATTCTAGAGGAAGTCGTTATAATGGCCAACATGCCCCGATTTGAAGGGCTTCAGAAAATAACTCCATTTAAGTGGGAAGAGAAACAAAATGCATTTCACAAAGTAACTAACGACAACCTAAGGGAATTTAGTTCTTGAATAACGATATAAGGTGAAAATAATTATAACCAGACATAGTGTTTTACTATAGAGGCTTGATAATCCAAAAGGAAAGTTTGATCCGCACTTTTCCAACACTTTTGGGATGCGGCTTTACAGTGGACAACAAAACTACAATGTTCCTTTTGACTTGAATGGAATGGTGGAGGAACGTGACGTGCACCCTATAGATGTATAATGCCCATAACATTAGGGTTGTGCAACGGTCCAGGGTTGACCTTGGACCGGCCCAACCCGGCCGGTCCTGGTTGGGTTTTTGAAAGAGCGGGTCGGTCCTCGGTCCTAAATTCTCGAACCCGGTAATGTACGGGTTGATCATTGGTCCTAGGAGATCGGGTTGGTCTAACCCGGACATAAATATTTTTTTAACAAGCCCATAATATGTATTTTGCCTTCTGCCTTCCTCAATATCTTGTTCAATTTTCAAGCCCAAACCCAAGCCATGTCCATTGCCCATATCCCATAGCCCATAGCCCACATGCCCAAGAGTCCAAGACTGCAAGACTATTTCCAAATTTCCAATTCCACTTTCACGAAGACTCGAAGTCTTCAGAATTCAGAGTTCAGAGCAGAGACTCTACTTCTTCTTCTCTTTTGTCTTACTTGAGCTTTTACCCTAATTTGTTGTCGTTGAGCTCTAAATTCGGCCGCCGCTGCTCAGTGCTCACTTGCTCGTTGCCTGCGTGCTTGCTGGCTCGCCCTCTGCTTCGCTCGACGTGCGATTGCCCACTACTTCGCTTGGCGCCCACTGCTTCGCCTGACGTGTCGTTGCCTGCGAAGCCCTTTGCTCGACGCTCGTTGCCCGTCGCTTGCCCGCCTCCCTCCTCTGTCGCTCGCTTGCCTATCGCCCTTCACTCGCCCGACGGCTGTCGCTCACCTCCCTCTTCTGTCGCCCTTAATTGGAGGTATCGCTCACCTCCCTCCTCCTCTGTAATTGGAGCTATTTGGAAGAGTCAATTTTATGCTAAAATTTACTGTATGTATTTTCTTATGTCTATTTGGAGCTATTTGGCATTGAAACTTTTGCATTGAATTGATATCGGGCATTTAGCGATGCTTGTTTAGCAGTCTGGGGATGACCTTGGGACCAGACCGATAGGGTAGGTCTGGTCCCGGTCCCAAGTTTGACGGGTCGATCCACTGTCCCAAAAATTGAAGACCGACACTGTACGGGTCGGTCCTTGGGCTAAGCACGGGACTGGCCCAACCCGAACCATGCACACCCCTACACAACATCACAAATGCCATGATTTTTGTACGGTGTTCATATTTTTTCTTTTTACGACATTCGATGTGAGTGTCATAAGTTTTCTTTTCCTATTAAACTCTATATAACTTAAATACTATATAAATATTTATAAAGGTTCATGACAAGTGTCATATTATGTCAGATTTTTCGGTACCTATGTGAGTATTTCTTGAATTTTGTTTGTACTTAAATGATCAACTAAAAGTTATAGCACTCTAATTGAAAACTCAAAAGTTATTTCGCTTGAATAATTGAAAAAAAGAATGTGGCTCTTAAACAAGCTGTGTATAAAAATCATGATATTTGTGATATGCTTATCTCTAACCGCAGGTCTTGTGAAGTTGACGCTCTCGACTTTTATTTGCACTCCTTGGTTTCTTGTGCTTTTATTATGATGTAAGAGCAGAACACGTGTTGAATTTTCACGCGGATATCCTCCTTCCTGGTTTGTCGCATCACAAGTAAGGTTATGCAAAAGACAAAAAAAAAAGAATATTTTGATGTCAAAATGGAAAATTTAGGAAAAGGAAAACAGGTACAAAAATTGCCTTCACCATACAAACAGTTGTGGTCGAGCTGAGCTACGTAAAGATCTTGTCGACTGACTAATTCAACACCTCTACCTAATCACTTGTTCATTTCAATTCTAATCTGATGTCTATGGCACGACTAGAATTTTCTTAAGAACTAAATGGGTGCTCGAAAGTCTAAAACACGTGAATGCTAGAAACTAATCCCCGACACGACCCTCAAACCAGTTCAAGTAGGTGTTCTTGTCTGTCATTGTGGCGCTCGCTCATGTCTTCAGGTTGCTCGTGTACTATGGAAAAGTCCTTGCCCATGACCCGAACCAAGCAACCGAGCTTTCTCAATGACTTGGTGAGCCGGTCCATAATCCAATTTTCAGAGACAAACAATTTAAGAGAAAATATTGCTAAGAGTTGGAGCTTAGGATGGGTAAAGTATGTTGTCGGGTTTGGGTCAAGATAGATGTAGGTTGCCAACATTAAATTGCATAAAAACGGGCCGATGTTGATCAATTTACGTGGTTGACGGGCTAGCCGGGAGGAGTGCGTATGACTTCTGGCATTGCATTAATATATATCAGTCGCCCATCGACTGCTTGACTTGGTCATCTACGCTCCACTACTGCTTATCCCCGTGGGAATTGCTAATGGTATAGACTGCACCAAAAGTACGGAATATCCTTTCAGCTAGGCTTCAGCTAAATATTGTTGGTGAGATCCTTTGAGTCTAGAACTTGTCATTGAGAGGAAGGAGCCAGCGAAAAAATTAACAGAAGGCTTCATGGCATTGGAAAAGCTCACTTATTTCCCCTTATTTTTCTCTGTTTTTGTCATGCTTGTGCTGAACTTCTCGATCGCATCTGATACCTTAAGTCCAGGTCAGTCCATTGAAGATGGACAGAAGTTGGTCTCTTCAGGCCAAAGCTTTGAGCTCGGCTTCTTCTCTCCAGAAAACTCGACGTATAGGTTCTTGGGGATATGGTACAAATTTAGCCCTGAAAGAGTCGTTTGGGTCGCCAACAGAAACAAACCACTCACTGATTTAAGTGGCGTTCTCACATTTAGCGAGGAGAAGAATCTAGTTGTTCTCAACCGATCAAAGAGTGTCATCTGGTCTTCGAATTCATCCAAGGCTTCAAGAAACCCAGTTGCCCAGCTGTTGGATTCCGGCAACCTTGTCGTTTCAGAGAATACCGGTTCACTTTCTGGGGAGTACTCGTGGCAGAGCTTTGACTATCCAACTGACACACTTTTAGCGGGTATGCGAATGGGATGGAGCCTCAAAACCGGTGTCCAATGGCGTCTGACTTCTTGGAAAAGCACGGACGATCCTTCATCTGGAGAATATACCTACGGAATAGATGTTAATGGGCTGCCCCAATTTGAACTGCTCAAAAGAGACTCCATAAAAGCATTTCGAACAGGGCCATGGAATGGAGACCATTTCCCAGGAGCTCCAGTGATTGAGATTACCTTTTTCAGGCCGATCTTCGTCTACAATGAAACAGATGCATATTTTGAATTCGAATCTTTGAGGGACGATATCATCACCATAATCGCATTGAATCAATCAGGTCATCTGGAACGTCTTCTAAGGAAGAAAGAGAGCCCCGCATGGGATGCCACGGTCCTGGTTCCCCGCGATCCCTGTGATGACTATGGACAGTGTGGTGCTAATGCCGTCTGCAGAAGTAACAAAGACCCTAGATGCCAGTGCTTGGATGGTTTCATGCCCAAGTCCCAAGAAGAGTGGGAAGTAAATTCAACCAGTGGGTGCATTAGGAAAGCTCAGTTGAATTGCTCTGACGGAGAGGGCTTTCTAAAAATTGCAATGCTGACTCCACCCGACTTAGTGAACTTCTGGCTAAACAAGAATATGAGCCTTGAGGAGTGCAAGTTGGAGTGTCTAAAGAACTGTTCTTGTACTGCTTGTGCTAATTCAGATATTAGCGGAAGGGGGAGTGGCTGTTTGATGTGGTTCGGCAATCTCATTGACATAAGAGAATCCAGTCAAGTTAACTATGGACAAAATTTCTACATAAGATTACCTGCTTCTGAGTTAGGTAGATATGCACATAGTGATTCAGTTAACAATCGCTTTTCTATGCTGCAATTATCTTGCTTTATTCATCAGCTTATGATTATAATATTTTCCGAATTTAGTTGACACTTTTTCTTGGATATTCTAGATTCAATCCGCAGCCCTGCCAAAAAGAAAGTACTGTTGACTGTCACAGTGGTTTCGGTCATTTCTGGATTGTTAATGGCAGGTATAGCATTAAGTATCATGTGGAAGAGAAGAATAAAAAGAAGAGGTAAGCTTTTTCCTAACCCAGTTCCCTTTTTACTAAAGAAAATCTGTGTTGAAATTCTTCTGTCGGACCATGACCAATTGAGTATCACTTCCATGTGATAGATAGTATTGATCCTTGTAGGCTTGCAAAGTCAGAAGGAAGAAATTGATTTACCATTATTTGATTTTTCTACCATTGCCATTGCTACTGGACATTTCTCACAGACCAACATGATAGGAGCGGGTGGTTTTGGTTCTGTTTACAAGGTAATGAGCTATGGATTTGTGAATTTACAGAACGTGAGAATTTTATGTAATTAAAAAGAAATGCAGGGAAATCTCTCCAGGGGTCAAGAAATAGCGGTGAAAAGGCTGTCCAAAAGTTCCAGACAAGGTCTTGAAGAGTTCATGAACGAAGTACTACTAATTGCCAAACTTCAGCATAGGAATCTTGTCGGACTTCTCGGCTGTTGCATTGAGGGAGAAGAAAGAATATTGATATATGAGTACATGCCAAACAGAAGCTTGGATTATCTCATTTTCGGTTTGAGCTCCTTGACCCTTTTCATTTCCTTTTCATTTGATCCCCACGACTGCATGGACTCCAAATGCTAATCGCTGATCTTATTTTCGTTTAGAGTGCCGAGCTCAAATGTTAAGACTGACATGGCCGAATGTGTGCAGATGATGACAAAAGCTTCTTGTTACCGTGGAAAAGTCGTTTTGACATTGTTTTAGGAATTGCGAGAGGACTTCTCTATCTTCATCAAGATTCAAAACTACAAGTTGTTCACAGAGATCTCAAAATAAGCAACATATTACTAGATGCTGACCTCAATCCTAAAATATCAGACTTTGGCCTTGCAAGAATCTTTGGAGGCGATGAAAGAGAAGCAAGAACAAGAAGAATTGTTGGTACCTAGTAAGTTTCTCGTCATGATCAACGAGCAATTGTTTATGAACATTGCATAAATTTGAGTTGCAATATTCTTAATGCAGTGGCTATATGTCCCCAGAATATGCTTTTGATGGAAAGTTCTCTGCAAAATCCGATGTGTTTAGCCTTGGTGTAATTTTGCTAGAGATAGTAAGTGGCAAGAGGAACAGAGGGTTCTGCCATCCTGATCATCAACACAACCTTCTTGGGCATGTAAGTAGTGCGGTACGGTTGTATAGACTCATGTTTTTTGGGCGATGTTTGATGACATGAATAGATTCGTGCCAGGCATGGTTGCTGTGGAGGGCAGGCAGGTGCTTGGAGCTTCTACATGAATCTCTATGCGACTCCTTCGTCGCATCCCAAGTAGAGAGATGCATCCATGTCGGTTTGCTATGTGTCCAAAAGTTTCCTGGAGATAGGCCGACGATGTCTTCAGTCGTTTTCATGTTAGCGAATGAGGAAGCAATCTTGCCACAGCCTAAACAGCCTGGTTTCTTCATGGAGAGAGTTCCATCAAGCACAGAGGCATCTTCATCAAGGGAAGAGTCGTACACAGGGAACCTCGTTACTATCACCATGCCGCAAGGTCGATAAACTTCTCCATCGGTAATGTTCCCCACCGTGTGCAAATTATAATTGTAGATCAGCTTTCTCGGTGCCTGAGGGCTACATACAACAATGGATTCTCCTTGTTATGATTCAGTGGCTCAAGTAACTTGGTGAAGGCCTTTTTATTGAAGTTCGTTGTCAATAGTCTCTTTACTCGTCTTTGTAAACCAAGTTGTTCTGGTGGGGGGAAAGCTTCTCATCAATAACCATGAAATCTAACTAAGGCAATGCATGACTTCAATTTCTTGATGGGACACCCTTGTTTATCTTATCTACTGGATTGTCGCACCAAAGATCCTTTTCATTGAATATATCCCCATCATCTATCAGCTTATAAATATTTAACGTGGCTTTTGATACTTTAACATGATTTTTTGTATTGTTTATGATCGATAAAATTAAGGATAGTAATATCAATCTCAAATAACAGAAATGTTAAAGTAATTAAATATTAATCAACGTTTTAATTTAACAAATTAAGCTTTTCAAGCAATTGGCAGTGGTCCCACAAAATCTCAATATGATATCAGAGCATGAGGTCATGAATTCAAATCTTTCTAGACCCCTATTTGCCTCCTCAATTATATATTTCCACGATTGGTTGGTCTGATATAATTTCAGTGATTAATTATTTCTCGTAGTGAGTAGAAGTGCATTTTTTTTCTTTTTAAAGCAGTATTTCTTCATGGTAATTGACTTGCAACTAATTAATTTGATGAGAATCTTCGTGAGAAGAATAAGTTTGCATCAAAAGCAGCTGGTCAATCCGAGACAATTCTTAAAATAATAGATTTTTGATTAATTATTTCTCGCAATGTGTATGAGTCGATTTTTCCTTTTTCTAAAAGTAGTAGCACATTTCTTATTGGTAATTTTCTTAGTACCACTTCATTATTTTGACCAAAATATTGATGAGAAGGACAAATTTAGGCCAGAAGGTAAGGTTGGCGAAGAGGATAAAACCGAAGATAATTGTCATTATTTCGACCATATCACTACGATTGTCAGACGGGCATCAGTAGTTGGCAAGGAAAACAGTTGGAATAGTTAAGTCAAGATGTTGTGCAAAGAACGTTGGATGGACATGTTTCTCAAGCCCAAAAAATAGAGAAAATGACAATAAATGTGTCATAACTTTTATACGGCACTCATTATGATGCTAAAGATTTTCGATGAATTACTTCTTTTTTCTGGTCGATTTGATGAATTAGTTAAATTTTGCTTTTTAGAAGAATGATCACTTAACTGTCAACTTCCAATTTGCAATGCTGGCAATCCAATGTGTACATTTGTTAATTTTGTAACAAACGTAGCTTGAGTGGGCCTCTCATGCCTTTCTATCGGTGGAAATTATGAATCACACCCTAATAAAGTAAACCTTTTTGGACACCCTCAAACTCTTTTATGTTATGCTAGATCATATGGTTCTTCCTAACTATCTACTTACATGTGTACATGTTTGTTCCCGGCCTTAAAAAAGTCTTTATATCTCAAGTTTGCACAGCTTTCTCGTGAGAATATTATATAAACCTTGTAGTCCAATGTGGCGATTTTTCACTAAAACTTCTTAAGATTGCTAGTGCACGTATTTATTTCAATATAACGACAAGCTCTTCCTTAAGTATTGCCTCTAAGAGATTAATTATTATCCTTGCAAGGAGTATTTTTCTTGCACTCTTCACTTATTGTGCTTTCAACTAAGATTTGTGCTTTTGTACCATTCATGGTTTCGCTCAGTATAAAACAAAAGTTTTAATGAGCCTTTATGTAGTGAATTGGCAGTTATTGAAAACTTTTGCACTCTTTGTAACTCCTCGTATTAAGTATTTTCTTGGAAGATTTTCATTATTTTCTCTTAGCATGACAAAATGTATTATATGAACTTTAAATTTCATATTTATTTTACATGAAAGAGAAATTCATGTCCGTGCAACGCACATGTGTGCTACTAGTTGTATCTAAACGGGAAGAGCAGACGATGAACCCTAACAAGATGACCTTAGCTACCTTTTCAGAAAGACATTCTTATACACCAATAATTTACGTGATAATATATTTACTACCGGGCGGTAAGTAAATGACAGATCATGAGATTCTAATATAACATATAAGACTTTGCAGCTTCCTTTTCCCAAACATAATTAATCATTACTACCGACCAAATGTTAAATGACTTTCATGGTCTATCAAAAGAAGAATGATAATGGAGGAATTCGGCGGTCCTTTGATTAATAATATTATTCTAGGCAAATTTGTCATGAAATCCAGCATTCCTGGAGCATTTAAGGTAGATAATCGACTGAAGACAATTATAGAAAGCCATAATGACAGATTAGATTAGAGACATCCCATGTGGGCACGAGTAAGGGATAACATAAGGAAATATAGAAAGGAGATCTGAGGCAAATTAAAACTGTTGTTCATCATATCATTAGTTTGGTTTGAACTAAGGAAAGAGGAGACCAATGAATACAGGTTTTGTTTCAGCTCCGAGATGTCCTTCCATGATCATCGATTTTTCTAAGAGTAGGTTCGGAATTGTACGTGGCTGTGTTCAAGAGTCTTGCTAACTAGATGTGGGCAAGTAATAAATATATGTGAACTAAACACTTCAATGAATGAGAGCTAATGTAAACAACATTAACTTGGATTGAATTTTATTGTTTTACAGGGTTGGTTTCATAAGGTAAGACACCATAATTCTTAATTTTCAGCTTATGAACATAAGATTTTCTGCAATTAGCTAACACACTTTTTCTTGGCTATTCTTGAAGGAATTATGGGTTACTCAAGATGGGCTATGTGCCTAGGGTCATGCGAAATGGGCCAAGCCCAATATGGGAGAGTGATTATATGAAGAAAAATAGTTGCAGAAGAGAATGTACATTAGTTGTCTCTGGTTCTTCTTCTCCAACACAAACAGTGAACACATACGTTCGCTTCTTCCTCTCTCCCTTGACGATTCTCGAAGGATTTTTCATGCCGCAAAGGGGGCATCTAATCTATGGCTATCAAGGTACGTCCGATTGTGATATGCCTTTCAATCGGTGATATAATAGACTTTGGATAATGTTTTCCGCTGCGCTAAATTGGAACATTGGTATCAAAGTCATCGATGTTGTTTCTCGATTGAAATGGTATAGTTTTTTCTATTTACAAATTGGGACTCGGTTTTTACTTTTAATGAACGTACTATTTGTAGGGTTTATTATGTATATCGCTTGATGAAACCGTGATTTGCTTACATATTAAGAAATTACTCGACGAGACGAGCGTTTTAAGTGGCCACACGTCACCGGAGGAGGCCGGGAACGCCGACAAGGGCTATTTGATGTACTGCTGGCAATGTTAGTATTAGGGCAGATGGTTTTTCGTGATTTTTGCAAAATATATACAAAATACATGATATATACATATACTAAAGGGACATGCTAGTCCATATGACACAATGAGCCATCTTGAGAGGAGGTCAGGATGACTTGAGAGGAGGTTAGGATGGCAGCGCAAGGGACACACACACCATCAGCATCGGTGTGCGTGAGATTTATGCACGGTGCGTGTGTTGCATGCACCAATGGTTATGCTCGCGGCTATAATGACGACTGACATCAGTGTGACGTCATGCTGATGTC
Source organism: Melaleuca quinquenervia (assembly GCA_030064385.1). Classification (NCBI taxonomy): domain Eukaryota; kingdom Viridiplantae; phylum Streptophyta; class Magnoliopsida; order Myrtales; family Myrtaceae; genus Melaleuca; species Melaleuca quinquenervia. The sequence continues at coordinate 26,103,060 of CM057723.1, read as the reverse complement.
AGCCAAGGGCCCTGACCCGCAAGATGAGGTCTCGTGCGATTTGACCTGGCCCGAGAACCGACCTAATGCATTTTTTGACTCGCACGATACAGCCCACCAGCCACACGTGCGCCCAGCGCTCAAGAGCCCAGGACTAGCCAAATGCAGCCCACGAACTCTAACCCAAGGCCTTGTGCGATCCAACCCGAACCACAAAGCCATTTGGCCCAAAGCAGTTCCTGACCCTGGTTTGTGACTCGGCCCACAATTCTAGGGCCTGTGAGGTACAACCCCAGCTCCAGCCTGCAAGAATGAACCCACAGTTCACGGCCTGAAAGTTAACAGCCTGAGCAACCCATCCAAGACCAAGATCCAACCCGTAATGAGAGGGCCCGATTGAGGTGAGCATTTCTTGAATTTTTTTGTACTTAAATGATCCATTAAAAGTCATAGCACTCTAATCGAAAACTTAAAAGGTATGTCACTTAAATAATTGAAAGACAAAATACGGCTCTTAAACAAGTTACGTATAAAAATTATGATATTTGTGATATTGTTATCTCTAATCGTAGGTCTTTTGAAGTTTACGCTCTTGACTTTTATTTGCACTCCTCGGTTTCATGTGCTTTTATTATATTATGATCAAACAGCAGAACACGTGTATTGAATTTTCCAGCAGACATCCTCTTTCATGATTTGTCGCCTCACAAGTAAGGTTTTGCAAAAGACAAAAAGAAGAATTTGATGTGAAAATGGAAAATTTAAAAATAGAAAAACACATATAAATATTGCCTTCACTATACAAACCGTTCGGGTCGAGCTGACTTACGTAAAGATCTAGTTGACTGACTCATTCGACACCTTTATCTAATAACTTGTTCATTTCAGTTATTATCTGATGTATATGGCAAGACTAGCATTTTCTCAAGAACTAGATGTGGTAGGCCCTCGTCGTGCCCCATCCTTAGGCATTCGACGGTCCCGAATAATTTATCTTCTAGCCAATCAAATTGCGACGTCCTAGATGGGTCGCTGGCCTTCTCAAACATCAGAATTACAAAGCTATGCGGATGTGATGTTAAAACTCAACTCTTCAAATCAAATCATCCAACATCATCTCAATATTTACAACCATTAGTTTATAAACAATTAAATCTATATGTCCTTAACACAAGCTTAGGAGGGATCATGACTCGCATTTATCTCTCCTTTAACGGTCTCGTCTCAATCTACTCTTGCTCGATCGACTCCTCCTCTGGCTCCACATTTGAATCCTACAATAGATCTGTGGTGGGGTGAGATATGGTGATATTTTAGTGAATCTACCCTAACCCAAAACTAGGAATACCATTACCATAGGGTCCCTACTTACTGCTCAACCTCCAAATATCATTTCCCCAAGTGCAACTATCATCAGTATTTCACTCGCTTCATCATCTATTCTCATTTCGAAAATCATTTTCTTTCTTTCCTCGAGATTAATCAATTCCCTATTCCTCGAATCCTACATAATCACCCTGAAATTCTCTTTCGGTATTTCTAGCTGACCACATTCTTAGCCTCGAATTCAAACCCACATTCTCGAATCAATCACACCGGTGAACTAGATCCATCAGTCTACCGGTCCGCAATCGGGACTCGGCCCAAAGCCCTTCAACAACGTCACATCGTAACCACAATCAGTAAATCTCCTCGAATCGACATTTCGTGCCACCATAGACACTGACTAGCCCTTAGTTGAGTCAACTTCCAAACTAGAGCATATTAACTCAATACATATAATTTCTTCAACAATCTCGTTCCTTTTATCACACAGCCCATCTCTAGTCTCTCTCTTTGTTAACCAATCTACTTATTAGTCAATCTGTTTGGGATCGAGACTTGGCACTAAGCCCAACAACCAATCACGCGCAATCATCGTACATTACGCCATCGAATAAATAAATAACAATTAATTTATATAAGTAAATTACATAACTAAATAGGTAATAAGACTGTCCACGATCGGTCTATATCCTAACTCAACCATTCCGGCTCATTTCCAATTTCCAATTGAATCGTTTTCCCCAATTTTCCTTGACCATCGATCGGCTCATTAGCCAACCATCAATCCATTCCAACGCCAACTCCATGGCACAATTAGCTCGTACAATACCAACCTTAACCATTCGATTTTTCAATCAAGCCAATGCCAAGCTTTGGCATGCCATTTCGATTCACCATTCGCACTATTCATTCGACCATTTAATTCATTCATAAAGAAATAAATTACAATTAAAATAATTAACAAACCATAAATAAATAAATAAATTGCAATTTAAGTAAATAAAGAACGATAAAAAAATAAACAACTAATAACTAAATTGTGTGGTAATTAAATAATTAAGACCGTTTACAACCGATCTGTGACCCTGATTAAGCCTTTCCGACTCATGGTCAATTTCCACGTTCAATTGCCCCAATTGACATATTGTCATCAAAATCGGCTCATTGGCCAATTCTTTCAATCACATACCATCGCCAAGTCCATGGCACGATATCATTATGTCTACTGATCCGTTCAGTCGCCAAGTCCAGGGCATTATTCAATTCCCCAATTTCATGGCATCGTTTAGTCGCCAAATTCAAGATACGACATATCGACTACAGTCGGCTTAATCATCCCATCAACCAATCCCTGGGGCCCACTGCCCTAGGATCCTCGGCTAAAAGCAAAAAACAAAGCGAGCTAGGGTCTACGACCACTTCGGTCAACTCGCAAGACCAAAATGACTTGTCTCAACTTGTCGACACTCATTCGAGTCTCGTCGACCTCCAATTTAAATTAGGGCATATTTTCCCCCTAATCGGCCCAATAAATATTAATTAAATAATAATTCATAATAACCTCTCATTGACGCTTTCACAGCTCAACTGTCACCAATTACTGTTCCGTTAACTAAAAACCCTTTATTAGGCCCTTTGGGCACGTAATCGATCCATTCAAACCCAAACCCTCAGCATTGTAATCCGAGTTACAATAAGGCCTCCCATTTACTCAATCAATCCTCCAAACGTCAAACCCTTAAACCATGCCATTCCGTCGATATCGTGTACTCAACTATAATTGGCCCTATCATCCGTTCACACCATCAAGGTACTCATTAGATCCCATCAATGTCCAATTTGTCCCAATCAGTCCTATTAACCTCAAAAACAGTGATTAGGGCCCCACGACCACCTAATCAGTCCAAGATAATACTTAGGGTACTATGGCCACCTAATCGGTCCAAAATAATACTTAGGGCACTATGGCCACCTAATCGGTCCAAAATAATACTTAGGGCACTATGGCCACCTAATCGGTCCAATTATGCCCCCAACACTCTCCAATTACACATCCAAGCTGTTATTGGACCTCTCATTGTATTCTATTATCCAATTGAGCACCCAATCATCCAAATAAGCAATCCTACCATCTGACTATTTCATCGAACCCATCTATTCATTCCTAATAAGTCTACTAAAGTAATAGCACGCTTAATAAAGGTTTATAGTCCACTCACTTGACATTTCTCTCGCGAATCATCGATTTGCGGTGATGCGATTCTTGTACTTTCGATCGCATTTGGGCTTGCTGCGATTGTCCAATCTTCGATCTGACACCACGGACGAGACGGACGAGGTCGGAAGCAGCTTTTGAACGTCTCGGGAAGCTCCGGCACCGGCGCCAATGAAGCTTCGACGAGGCTCCGGTGAAGCTCTAGTGAGGCCCTCGGGAGCGGCCCATGGCTGTAGGAGGCTAGTCGGGCCCATGACTGAGGCGACAGAGGCCCACGATGGCCGGATATACTCTAGCTAGGCCCCAATAGATCCGTCCAGCACCACTGTGTTGGTTGGGGCGGGATTTGGTGGTCAGACGGCCACCTGAGGTCGGACGGCAGTTTGAGGCAGCTCGGGGTGAAGCTGAGTGGCCGGCGAGCTCCTGGGTGACCTTGGGTGGCGGCGAAGCTACCTGGAATGGCCACGTCGAGCTTGGGTCAGCTCGAGCTTGGTCAGGGCACCAATCGAATCGAGCTTCGATTCATTCAACCCAAACAAAATCAATCCAATTAAGGGCTTAGGGTTTACTCACCAAACTCCCAGGAGTCGATTGGTGCTAGTGGTGGGGGCTGGGTGTCGCCGGGATGGCGAGGGTGGCCGAATGAGGCTCACGGCGAAAGCAAGGGGAAATGATGGTCGTGGGGGCTCCTGTCGGGGGCTGCTGGTGACGATTCGAGTGGCGTCGACAGCGGTAGTTGGCTGGGTTGTGTAGCCGACGTCGTGAGCTTTCCAACAGCACCAAGGCCGAGTCCAATGGAGCTCCGAGTTGGGAGAAAGGAGGCGTCAAATGGGAGGAGCTCGCTCGGGTGGAAAAACGGGAGGGGCTCATGTAGGGGAGAAGGCTCGCCGTTGGTCACGTGGCAGCCATCTAACGGTCACGACTCAGGTCGACGGGACGGCTACGGCATTTGGCAAGCGTAGCCCTGCCGCTGATCGGCCACTAGCTGCGCGGTGGGACTCGCGCGCGCGTGCGCTCCACCCGCTCGACCAAAATCCAAAGAGGAGAGAGAGGAAAGGGAGAGGTTGGGCTAGGCTCCGTGTGGGCTAGGCTACTTCGGATCTGACCTCGTTGTTCGTGGGTATGCCCGGTCCACTGACCCGGTCTGAGTTGACCGTTGACTGGTCAAGGGTCAACGTTGACTAGAGTTGACCAAAAGACAACTTTTCTCAATTTCTTCTGAAATTATCCCTATGCCTAAAATTCACTTCTTTTGGGGCCAAAATGCAATTCACCCAAAGTTGGGGGACCAAAATGTGATTTTCGAAAGTCTGGAATTGCTCGAGATGAATCTTCGTGATTTAGTCTGGGGAACCCCTAGGGCCGACGGGTCACAAATTAGACCCGTAAATTCATCCAATTGAACATCGAAAATGGGGTCAAAAGTGGGCTGTGACAAGATGGGTGCTCGAAAGTCCAAAACATGCAAATGCTGGAAACCAATCCATGACCCAGTAGACACACTTATGTTAAAGGTTTGCTAGGTCCCCTCTCTAACCTATAAAAGGATAGGTATAACCTATATGTTGCTTATATCCCATTGAAAAGCTGCTATTGAGAAATAGGTCATAGATATGAAGATCTGGCATTCCGATAGATTGTCGACATCAAGCGAAATTGTATTGATATATTCTACGTTGGTAAACTCATGGCACAAACAGGTATGTATCTAATTTCGCTGTGTATACAAATTAGTGTTTTACATTCATATACGTCTATCCGATTTGTTCTTGATTAATAGGATGCTTATGGTTAACATCTACATCCAAAAGTTCCCTGCAGATAGGCCAACGGTGTCTTCAGTCGTTTTCATGTTAGCGAATGAGGGAGCAATCTTGCCACAGCCTAAAGAGCCTGGGTTCTTCATGGCGAGAGTTCTGTCAAGCACAGAGGCATCTTCAACAAGGGAAGAATCGCACACATGGAACATCGTTATAATCACTATGCCGGAAGGTTGATAAACTTCCCCATCAATAAATTTCCCCATCGTGTGCAAATTCGAATTGTAGATCTGCTTTCTTGGCACATGACTGTTACAAACAACAAAGGATTCTCTTGATATGATTCAGTGGCTCAAGCAACTTGGTGAAGGCCTTTGTGTTGAAGTTCATTGCCAATAGTCTCTTAACTCGTCTTTGTAAACCAAATTGTCCTAGTGGGGCTAAAGCTTCTCACCACTAGCCATGAAATCCAACTGAGGCAATGCATGACTTGAAATTCTTGATTGGGACACCCTTGGTTAACATATCTACTGGATTGTCACACCGAAAATATTTTTCAATGAAAATATCCCTATCATCTATCAGCTTTTAAAATATTTAACATGGCTTTTGATACTTTAGCATGATTTTTTGTATTTTATATGATCGATAAAATTAAGGATAGTAATATCAATCTCAGATAACATAAGATTATTATGATATACTCTCTTTTTCTCTCTCTGTTTTTTTTTTAATCTTGGAAGTTCTTCTATGAGTCAGGGACGAAAGGAATTTTATTCTCTCAAAGCTTTGAAGAAGCATCCAAGTCATGATGCGGGCGAAACTAGTCACAAGAAAAGACATAAGGTGTCAAACCCGGTTGGTTGGTCCTAGCTAATTTCAGTGGTTAATTATTTCTCGCAGTGAGCACAAGTGCTTTTTTTTTTCCAAAAGCAGAATTTCTTAGTGGTAATTGACTTGCAACCATTTCATTAATTTGACCAGAATCTTCATGAGAAGAACAAATTTGCATCAATGGCATCTGGTCAATCCGTGATGGTTCTTAAAATTAAAGATTAGTGATTAATTATTTTCCTCAATGTATACGAGTAGAACTTTCCTTTTCTTTTCCTTTTTCAAAAAGTAGTAGCACAATTCTTAGTGGTAATTTTCTTAGTATCATTTTATTATTTTGACCAAAATAGTGATAAGAAGGACGAATTCAGGCTAGAAGGTAAGGTTGGCGAAGAGGATAAAACCGAAGAGAATTGTCATTATTTTGACTATATCACTATGATGGTCATCTTGTAAAACTGAAGGTAAAGGCAACGGCCATGGCCAGTGGGGTCGTCGGCCCCTTGACGAGGGCTGGTGACTCCTTGCTAGCACCAGCACCGGGAGAGGGTTGGCAACCCTCTCGCAAATCTAGGCAAGGGTCATCGGCCCCCTTTATTTTTTTTCTTTAATTTTTTTAAACTTAAGTTAAAATTATTTTTGACAAAAAAGCCCTTGACCAACCAAAATATTAGAGTCACCTACTAATCATCGAGATTAGGCCCTTATTTGAAATAGTCTTAACCACTTTAGGTTCTTATTTAAGACAGAAATGACGCTATATGTCTTTATTTGAAACAATATCCACTTCATATATTTATTTGAAAAAATAATAGCATTTTGGGACTTTATTTGAAACTTTCCCTAGAGAAAATGACATTATAAGTTTGATAACTTTTATACAACACTCATTATGGAACCAGATTTTTTTTTGATGAATTACTTAAATGTTACTTTTTAAAAGAATAATAATTTAAATGCCACTTTTTAGAAGAATGATTTTTTAATTATCAACTTCAAGTTGCAATGCTGGCAATCCAATGTGGCATTTGTTAATTTTCGTATCAAACGTAGCTTGAGTGGGACTCTCATGCCTTACTATTGATGGAAAGTATGAATCACATCCCAACAAAATAAACTTTTTGGGACACCCTCGAACTCTTTTTATGTTGTGATAGATCATATGGTTTTTCCAAACTATCCACTTACTTGTATCCATGTTTGTTTAGAATTAAGACCACAAAAAATTCTTTATGTCTCAGGTTTGCAGAGATTATTCTCATGAAAAAATTATATGAACCCTGTACTCTGATGTGGCAATTTTTAAGGGTGTGCATGATTCAATTTTTGGAATAGAAATATGTTTTTCTATTTCTGTTTTAAAATGAGTTTTTGAGAAAAAAACGTGTTTAATAAGAACAAACAAATTCTATTCCATAGATAGAAATTCATTTTGATAAAGAAAAAAGTGTTGTTTTCATTTTTGTTCTATTTTAAAATATTTTTTTTTGTTTAGAGTTTGCAATATGTCTATTTTTTTGGTAATTAAGTTTGCAACATGTCCATTCCTATAAAATTCAAATACTTATTGTTTAGTGTAAAAATTTGACACAACTCTTCTCTGACATTACATGAAACATCTATATAGCCATATTAATCAACCCAAACTCTGCATAGACTCTAATAATCTTTGTCCAAGTGATAACATCTCTTGTGGCCATATTCTCAAACAGGGCTTCCACATTGTCTATAGTTCCACATTTTATGTATAATCCCATAAGTGCATTGTTCACACTCAAGTCAATCTCCATACCAACTCTGATGGCCATATTCCAGGAAGCAATGTCTCTCTTAGGCATTTGGTCAAACAATTCAAGAACAGAATCCATACACTCGCATATAAGTGCATTCAACACGAAGATGTTTTCTAAATAACCCGTTTTAGCCACCAAAGCATGGACTTGCATACATAGTGTTGGAAATTTGGGATGAATATGTGTGGATAATAAATTGTTTCTTATTGGATACCCTTGAGTGGGATATGGGTCCCACATTGAAAGCAACTTAAAGTTGTGAGTGGAAGGTGTAGAAGCATTTGTCCCATATCGAATAAAAAGAAGGCTTATGAGTGCTTTATATATGATTACACTCTTATGAAGTGGTAACATTTAAAGACAAGCACTATGCCCTGCGTGCGCGCAGGGGGATGCAAATTCAGTTCCCGACGAACTTGAACTTGGGCGCGGGCGTGCAACCCTTGTACATGAGTGCAACCTCAGAAAAGTGGTCTTAAAGACAAGTCACTTTTTGCCTTCTTTTTTGGCTGTTACAATATTCCAAAGTGGCTGGATTTGTCTAAGTCTAAAGATACCAGACGATGGACAGTCTAGAGTTGATTAGACTCAGAATGTTAAGGGGACGGCTAGACTCAACGGTAGAGTCTGTAACCGTCGGAATCAATTTTAGTCCGCCATTTTGTAAAAGTAGATTATGGCTTTAAGTTGTAACGATAGATTAATGACGGCGGTTATGGATTTAATGCTGCAACCGTTCACTTAATTCGTCATTAATTTGTAACGGTTGAGTTAATTAGCTAATTAATCTCAAACGGCTAAGTTAATCACCGAAAAACGACCCCCTCACATTTTGTTTAAAAAATGCTATTTCATTCTTTCAGAAGAGGAGCCAAACATTTTTTTTAGAGAGAAAAAAAAATTTCCTAGCATTCTCTGCATCGCATTGTTTTAGAGAGTGTTTAGCACAAAATGTTGTTTAAGTTCGCCGAAAGCCTAGAAATTCTGTTTTTCGTTGCTGTCATCTGTTGTATCATGGGAGACAAACATCCACGTAACCTCACTTGTACTGGAGGGAGCTTCATTGTGTACTGAATGTGACAAATCTGTTTTAAGAAAAATTGTGACTAGCACAAGCTTCGGTTTCCTTAGTCTATTTCTTTTCAATCCTTTTGTTGCATCATGTTTGATATTTATGCATTGTTCGAGTGGATTGATACCTTTCTAAATTGTGTATGTAGAAAAATCTCAAAGTAGATTGGGAGATTCGTGCATATCCTCTAGCAGTCAAACTTTGGAGATGCCAAACTCAAGCCATGAGATTGTGAAGCAAAGTCTGGAGACTGTCAGACTCAAAATGTGATCAGACTGTACAGAGTTTGGAGGTGGCCAGATTCAAGACGCGTTCAGACTGTGCATAGTCTGGAGCAGACAAATTCAAGAGACAAAGTCTAAAGACATCCATTTTAACTGTTAGAATTATTCTAAAGCCATTTAAATCTTTTGTAGATATTCTCCAACACATAGTTCCAATTCAGTCAACCGTCCACAGGCAGTCAGAATCGCAATGAATCTATACTCATTTGCCTGAATACCCAAACTCAAACCTCTACCGCTCCCAACGCTCGGTCCGCCCTTAGCTAGACCAGAGACGACGGCCGTATAAAACAAAGCCACATCGGGATACGGCAGCCCACGGAAGACGGGGAAAGCATCCGAAGTGCAGCCAAGTTTGAGGTAGGCCACGATGAGGGCATTGCCCAAACTGATATTTACCTCAAGCTTGAGGACAAGAGCATGCAACCCTTTGGCCAGGTCGACATCGCTATGTCTCATGGAGAAGCGAAGCAAGTCGAAGCAATCGTCAGTAAGAGAATCCCCCCGCCTCCGGTGGAGAAGGGCTGTCGAAGGGCCTAGACGACAAACGGTGTCGGCTTTTAGAGAGATGGGGTTGTGGGGGCGGCAACGGTGGAGGTTGAGGTAAAAGAAACTGGGTGGCAGTGGCAGTGGACTGAGGAGCTTCGGTTTCGAGAGAGAAAGTGACGATGAAGGTGGCAACGGAGAGGAGAATTTTGGGAGGAGGAAAGGAGAGGGAAGAGCAGAGGTGGGTTAAATAAGGGCGGCCATGGATGCCGGGTAGTCGAACCTCAATTGAACCTCAATTTAATGCCTGCTAGGGCGGCCTTCGGTGAGGGAGAGCAGAGAACGTAGAGGTGAGGCGATTAGGTCGAGCTCTCTGGTTCAACGTTAGGAGGGAGGCAGAGGCGGTGGCGTGCGGACGAGGTGGAGGAGAGGCGATTAGGTTGAGCTCTCTGGTTGAACGTCCGAAGGGAGGTGGAGGGGGAGGCGGAGGCGGCAGCATGCGGACGAGGCGGAGGAGAGGAGAGGCAGCCTTCGATGAGAGAGATGAGAGAACGTTCAGTAGACGAGAGAATGTGGAGGGAAGGAGAGGAGAGGTCAAGGGAAAAGAAGATTAGGTCAAGAGAAATGATTTTTCAATTTTTTTTTCCAGAATCAAAAACAACAAAATTTTGATTACTCATTCCAGACCAAAATCTATTTCTGAAATAAAAAATTTAAAATTTTCTACCAAATAAAATTTTATTCTAAAATGAATTTTGAAACAAAAAAACCTCGTTCCGAAACATAAATTGTGGTCTATCATGTGCACCCTCATTGTCCGAGACTTCTTGATTTGTATGAATGGTATAAAATCTAATGAAGGTCCAAAAAGCTATTGACCGCAGAGGAGCGATCAGATTGGCAATTTTTTTTTTTTTTTTGGTTTTTGTTTTTTCCCTTTCTGCAAATGACAATTTGCTCACGTGCAATAAGAAGTCCTATACAATGACCTGAACCACGCAACCAACCTCTCTCACGGACTTGACGAGCCGGTCCATAATAAGTCACCCACTTTTAAGAGGCAACAATTTAAGGACAAAAATTGCCACAAGTTGGAGCTCGGAATGGGTAGAGTATGTTGGCTTTCATAATGCATGCATAGGCAAAATATATATAAATGCGGTGGAAGTAGCAACCGATACATGTATCTCTAGAGATATTATTTGTGCGTTTTAATTAAAAATGATATTAATAGAGGAGTTTAATGTATTGCATCTCGTAGCATGTCCATGACAATTGGTTCATATGTTCTCGGTTTGAATCCCATAAAATTCAGGTTTTTAGTTCGGACATACTACCAATCGTATAGAAAATGGAAGAGAAAATTGATGGAAGATATGCATGATTGAGGCCAGATCATTTATTTTATATACTTGCCTTTCTTGTACATAGAATCAATTAGGGACATAATTGATTGATTCTTCTATTTTTCCTTTATTACATATTCACTTGTATTATAAATACATGTAATTACATCAAGAACAATACAATGAGAAAAATTCCCACATCTACTTGCGTTCTTCCTTGTTTCCCTTCGGTTTCTATCATGATATTAGAGCCCTTAATCCAAAATTAGCTTCCGCTTGTCTTTCGATTGCCTTCAACAACTATTTGTTGCCCCCGAACCTGCAAATTGGCAGAACAAGTTTTCTTTGCAAAGAAGGAATCGACAATTTTTCCTTACCTTTCTCACCATGACAAAAGACGAAATAGTTCCCAAGGAGGAGCAGACCTCATATTCCATTTCAGTTTCATCATCGGAAAATGCAGGATCGGAAGAACGAAGCAAGGATTTTTTGCTGGGACGAACTGATCAGCAGACAAAAGCCCAAATGGGGATGGGCCAGAGTGAATCAATTCCGACCCAAACTAATCAGAACCATTCGACACTGACCCAGTGGGGACAACCTAATTCCCCTGGTGGATGCATGGCCTACCACCTTAGTACTACACAGGAAGACTCGCCAACTAGGCCCAAGGAGTAAGTCCAAGGAATCCATCCTTGGCAGGCAACTTAATAGGCCTGAATATTGGGCCTAGTGCTATTGGTTCGGCCTCAAATGGTAATTATACAATTCAGCCAGATGGACTGCAAAATTCAAGTTAGGCAACTGGATCGGGGAGCTCGGGTCTGGGATCGGATCCCTACCCGATTCCTCAACCCAGTCGAGGATCCTACCCTATTCTTATCGTCACTGGATGGTCGGAGCTAAGGGATCTCTTGTTCACCACTACCGGCGATGGCCTGAAGCTCCATATTATCAACAAGATGCTCAATGGTTCAAAGAATTATACCGGGTGGGCTACAGAGTTCCGTCATGCCCTCGGGACCAAGAATAAAGAAGGTTTCATAGATGGAACAGTACCTATGTTGAGCAATGAAAGACTCATACGACTATAGAACAAATGCAACAAACTAATTAGAACATGGATTGGAAATACCATTACTCAAGAGGTTGCCGTAGGTCTACCTCCCATCGAGGATCCAAAGTAGATGTGGGACAATATCAAAGAACTGTATTGGAAACTTGATCGGGCGAGGATATTTGCTATCGAACAACAACTTATAGAGCTTAAGCAAGGAAACTTGTTGATTAGGGCCTGTTATCACAAGTTGGTCTCTCTCTGGAATGAACTGGAGACTATGGAAGAGAAATTGGATGCACTAGACTACGTACTCAAGAAATATTGGGCCATTCAGGAGAGGCAGAAGGCCACGAGGTTTTTGCTCATCTTGAATGATGAGTACCTTAGTTTCCAAACCCAAATACTTGCGAGGGATCCACCGCAATTGATTGGAAGAATTTATCAATTGGTTGTCTAGAAAGAGAGCTAGCGGCTCACCGCTTAGGACCATGGAAGGGCAAAGGATGGCCTGATCCTTGTAGCACAAGGATGACGGAGGATATCAGGAGAGAGATTTGGCGCAATGGAAGAGGAAGAGAGGCGAAGCGAGCGAGGTGATGGAGGAAACCTTAGATTTGAGACTTTCACTGATGGACTGGACCGAAGCCGAAAGAATAATGGACTAGAATAGGCCTCACAAACAGAAGGCCAAAAGGCCTTTCTGGGTGGATGACGAGCAAAAGGCCCATCGGTGGTTTCTGTGATTAACAGACTTAGCGACCATGGAGTTGTCACGTCAAGATTCGAGGACAATCAGTCCCATGGCCACAGTGGATCCATGTGGTCAAATAATGCAAAAGGAAAAAATAAAAAATTATATTGTGATTTTCGCAGGATGCCACATCATACAATGGAGACCTATTGGAAACTGCATGGCAACCCCAATAAAAAAAAAGAAGAAGAAGAAGACAGAAGGAAGCCCAAGCACACCAAGTCGTTGGATTGAACCAACCAATTTCTAATGATCAATAACATCAATTGATGAAGGATCTCAAACAGATGGACATTAATCAAAAGGGAGTAAGCTTTTCAGGTATCTCCTATTGTCTATCGAACTCTATTTGCAACAATGCATGTGTTATAGATTCAGGGGTCAGTGATCATATTATATGCAACGATAGACTTTTATTCCAATGTTCTAGAAAATTCCACTTCCCCTAAATCCGTGCAACTTCCAAATGGGGACATCACATTTGTGACTAAAGTGGGCATAGTCGAGCTTAGTTCCCATATCACATTGAAAAATGTCTTGTATGTCCCTCAGTTTCAATTCAATCTTATTTCAGTTTCCAAAGCTTGCACGAACAATTCTTGCAATGTCAAATTTTATGCCGATAAATGTCTGTTTCAGGCCCTTTCAATTGAGAAATTGATGGGATTGGGTAGTGTATTTCGAGGACTTTAATCCAAATACTCTTGTTATTCTTGATAGACAACCTCTCTATAATGCCAATGTCAAAAATAAAGTTTCAATTCTTCATCAAAGACTTGGCCATATTGCTTCCATTCCTTTTGATAATTGTAAAATTTGTCATTTGGCAAAGCAATCTAGAATTCCTTTCCCATCTAGTAAAAATCGAGCTGATCGTTCTTTTGCACTCGTTCATATGGATGTGTGGGGACCTTATCATATCCCACATCATAATGGATTTCGATTCTTTCTCACAATTACGGATGATTATTCTCGTGCCACCTAGATATTCCTTATGAAATCCAAAAATAATTCTATCTCTTTTGAAAAATTTTGTCTCATTGTCACAAAATCAATTTGGGAGGCCCATTCACAAAATCAAAACAAATAATTAGACAGGATTTTTTAATCACGAATGTGAAGATTTCCTGTCTTCTCTTGGGATAATTCATGAAAGTACGAATGTCTACACGCATCATGAAAATGGAGTGGTTGAGAGGAAACACCGTCATATATTTGAAGTTACACGAGCCTTTAAATTTCAAGCTTTTATTCCTGAGTCTTTTTTAGGCGATTGTGTGATCACAACCCCGTATCTTATTAACTGCACACGAACATGAGTTCTTGATGGTAGGAGTCTTTTTGAATTGCTATTCAATAAGAAACTTGTTGTGGATCACCTTCGGGTTTTTGGATGCCTCTAATATGTTACTACTTTGGGACCACGGGGGAAGATAAATCCACGATCCTAGAGATGCATATGCATGGGATACCCAACATTGCAAAAATGATACATGGTTTATGATCTTCAAAAACATGAGATTTTCTTGTCAACAGGGATGTTATTTTTTATGAGGAGATATTCCCATTTAAGGATGTTGATCCATCATCCGAGGCTCCTGACTTATCCGCTTTGAATAAGAATTATCCATCTCATGATGAATCTTTAGCCTCTTTGTATCAAATGGACATGGCACTGCCGCCATTGCCTCCTGTTGATGAATTGCCTGACGTTTCTTCCTCTTTTGATGAGACATACAATAGTGAGTCTATATCATCTTCGGCACCTTGATCTTCTTCGCTTACCAATGCCTCCCCAAATAATGTGGCTTCAAGTTCAAACGATTCTTCTCCTCCAATCGAACCATTCGTGCCTAGACGTTTAGGTTGGACAATCAAGCCATCGACCTAGACTGTCGACTATGTGTGTACTTCACGACGTGGCCCAAGTATATTACATCCCATCTCCTCATATGTTTTATTTGATTGATTATCTTTAGAGCACAAGATTTGTGTTAGTTGAATATTTGAGGCATAAGAGCCATCTTCGTACCATGAAGCCGTCAATAATCCACGTTGGCAAAAAGTAATGGAAGATGAGTTACAGGCCCTAATTGACAATCGGACTTGGGATATCATGTCACTTCCACTAAATCGAAAAGGAGTTGGTTGTAAATGGGTCTATAAAATCAAGTACAAAGGAGATGGATTTGTGGAGTGCTTCAAGGCATGACTTATCGCCAAAGGCTTCACGTAGCAAGAATGTTTTGATTATCATGAAACATTTTCTCCGTAGTAAAGGATATGACGGTTAGCTCTTTTCTATACGTTAGTGCTTGTTGTGATTGGAATTTACACCAAATGGATGTCCATAATACTTTTCTTCATGTCGATCTCAATGAAGAAATTTATATGGAGTTTCATCCAAGCTTACGAAGACAAGGGGAGTTTGGCATATGTCATCTCCACAAGTCCCTATATGGCCTCAAGCAAGGCAATGGAATGATAAGTTTACTAATGCCTTGGTTGCTGCTGCATTTAAATAGTCCAAGCATGACTATGCTCTGTTCATTTGGACCAAAGATACTTCCCAAATTTATCTAATGATATATATAAATGACATCATTATCATAGGAAATGATCATGTTGCCATTAATGGTTTGAAATCATATTTGCATTCCATGTTCCATATTAAGGATTTGAGAGCATCTAAATACTTCCTTAGAATTGAGATCGGCCGTTGCAAATTGGGGATTTCTCTTAGCCAAAGGAAATTCATTCTAGAAATAATATCGGAGGTGGGATTATTAGGTTGTAAGCCGGCAATCATCCTGATTGAGTAGAATCTCAGACTCACTATAGTAGAATATGATGCAGCATCATTTTCACAAATGGAAGATCGAATACTTGAAGATCCATCCAGTTATCAGAGGCTAATGGTTAAATTAATTTATCTCACCATAAATAGGCTAGATATTTGTTTTGCTGTACAGACACTCAATTAATTCATGTATCAGCCTAAGCATTCTCACATGATTGTTGCATTGAAGGTAGTGAAATATTTGAAGAAATCTCCAATATTAGGAATTTTCCTTTCAAAAGAATGCAACATGGAAATGATAGCTTATTGCAACACTGATTATGCTACATGTCCAATGAGTCGGAGGTTTGTGATAGGTTTTGCATTAAACTAGAGAAATCTCTACTTTCTTGGAAAACTAAGAAGCAACTGACAAAATTATTATCTTCAGCCAAAGCAAAGTGTCGGGCAATGGCTAAAACCATTTGCGGGATAATTTCGCTACGCGAACTTTTATCGTATCTTGGCATACAGATAAAAGGTTAGACTACCTTATTTTGTCATAATGATGCGGCCTGAAACTTGCAACAAATCTCTTTCTTCACGAAAAGACAAAGCATGTAGAAGTGGATTGTCATCTTACTCTTAAAAAAATTCAAGAATGAATTATCAAGACAAGTGGAATCAACATATTAGAACAGGTGGCCAAAGCATTATGTCAAAGACAACATGCATATCTATTTAGCAAACTAGGTGTCTTGGATATATACAAGCCATCAGCTTGAGGGGGAGTGTTGGAAGATATGCATGATTGAGGCTATATCATTTATTTTATTTACTTGCCTTTCTTGTACATTGAATCAATTAGGGACATAATTGATCGATTCTTCTATTTTTCCTTTATTACATATTCACTTGTATTATAAATACAAGTAATTACATCAAGAACAATACAATGAGAAAAATTCCCACATCTACTTGCTTTCTTCCTTGTTTCCCTTCGGTTTCTGTCAAAAACACACGGATAACGGATAGTTCAATTGTGTAAGTAGTCCCTTGGAGACCATTGCCACGCTTTCTTGAATGTTCGTGATAATCATAAAAGACAGAAAAACTCTTTTGTCCAATGTAAAAACTCTCTCTAAAATTGCACTTACGATTCATTCAACAACCATTGTTGATATACATGATCAGCAGACTTTGTTGAACTCTCTCTAAAATTATACATACGCACACACCAATTCATTCAGCAATCATTACTAATATACACGATCAACAATGGTTGCTGATAGCGTGTCAGACATACATGTTGATCGTGTGTAGTTATGGATATATACTATCAGCAACGGTTGTAGATAGTGTGTCACACACACATTCTAATCGTCTGCACGTAAAATTAGCAACCGTTGCTAATTGTGATGTGCACACTCCTTTTTTTTAATTATAAATACATTATATATATTGGGCACATTATTATGTGTCCACTTTGTGCGTGCATGTACATCACATGCACTCAATCTCATGACCAAAATTAAATGAACTCTCGCTAAGTTTAAATTCAATATGACTTAATTCAATAACTATGATTGTAAAAATATTTGTAATGTTGTCTTTCCCATTCACTATCATCCTAAATTGTTATAGTGTGTGACATCCACTAGATCATCACCGAGTTGATAGTTAGAATTGCATTAATAGGTTAATATTTTCAAGAGAATTGATTATCCTAATCAATCTCTGTATCCTACAAGTCATGATTGACATCCAACAATATGTTATGACTATCCAGACAATTTAAATATTTTAAGAACATAATAAACCAGCCAACATTAACTATAGTGTATTTCAATCATATTCAATCATTTGCATAAACCTAATTGACATGCATTTTATACAAGGCACAAACAATTAATTTTTGTTACTATCCTAGTCGAGAATTTCAATGCAGTGTCATGATTAGATCATGTAGGACATCACTATTGTACCTTGCATGTAATAAGAAGACATCTTCCATTTCCACACATGTGTATATGTGTACATGAAAGATCTATGACCATCAAGTATAAAGACATAACAATGAATTGTCAATATGCCCACTTATAAATCATAATCATCCAATACACAAGTCAACATTGTACTTCAGATTTAATGATAATTTACACAAGACAAAAACATGAATGATTAAACATTGACCACACTAAAAGCTTCAATATTACTAATTGCTTTATGCATGTCATGTTTAGTGAACTTGTCTGATATAAGTGTCTATGTTATAACTCGAGCATGACTTCTGACTTGTCCATTCTTTAAGTATCCAATACTTAATAGTGAAGTTAAAAGAACAAGGATTTCAATAAGATCATTAATATCCACTCAATAATTCATTGATTAGGAATAGTTTAAAGATTCAGTTTAACTTTGAACTTGTTATATATATTCTAAACATCTCAAAATTAGTCTAGTTACAACTGATCTTATATAATTGTTCATGTATATAACTAATAAGACAAATGTATTAATACATTTTTTTCACTTAAATAATAAAAATGAAAGTAAAACTGAAATACCTATCACGTAACTATTACGTGATCATTTTAGGGCATTACATCCAATAGAGTAAGCATTGGATTTGGTTCGGGATGATTATCAGTCAATAATATTGTATTGCATAAAAATAAATCAATTTAGATCAAACTGTTTTTGAATTGAGGTGGCTCACTTGGTTGACGAGCTAGTCGTGAGGTGTGCGCATGACTTTTTCATGAATCGACATGTAAGTCTCCCAATAAAAACATTTGACTGCTCAACTTGGTCTCCACATTCCGTGGACCATGGTTTTTCATCCCGCTGGAAATTGCTAATGATCTAGACTGCACTAAAAGTACAAAATATCCTGTCAGGTCGGCTTCAGCTAAATATTCTTGGTGAGATCCTTCATGTTCAGAACTGGTCATTGAGAGGGAGAAGCCAGGAAAAAAATTGACAGAAGGCTTTATGGCTTTGGGTAAGCTTACTTTTCCCCCCTTCCGTTTCTTTGTTTTTGTCATGTTTGTGCTGAACTTCTCAATTGCATCTATGATACAATAAGTTCAAGTCAGTCTATTACAGATGGAAAGCAATTGGTCTCTTCAGGCCAAAGCTTTGAGCTTGGCTTCTTTTTTTTTTTCTTTGGTAAATTAAGTTTGAGCTTGGCTTCTTCTCTCCTGAAAAATCCAAGTATAGGTACTCTGGGATATGGTACAAATCTAGCCTGAAAAAGTCGTTCCGGTCGCCAATAGAAACAGCCCAGTCACCTATTCAGATGGTGTTGTCACGTTGAGCGAGGAGATGAATCTAGGTGTTCTCAACCGATCTTAGAGTGTTGTCTGGTCTTCGAATTCCTCGGGGGTTTCAAGAAACCCTGTTGCCCAGCTGTCGGATTTGGGTAACCTCATTGTTTCAGAGAGTACCGGTTCAAGTTCTGGGGAATACTATTGGCAGAGTTTTGACCATCCAACTGACACCTTTTTAGCTGGTATGCGATTAGGATGGAGCCTTAAAACCGGTTTCGAAAGGCATCTAACTCCTTGGAAAAGCACGGATGACCCTTCCTCTGGAGAATACACACACGGACTAAAAGTTAATGAGTTGCCCCAATTTGAAGTGCTCAAAAGAGGCTCGACAAAAACATTTCGAACAGAGCCATGGAATGGAGTATGTTTTATGGGAATGTTTTTTCACAATGAAACAGATATATATTTTAAGTTTGAATCTTCAATGGATGATATCACCACATAATCACATTGATTCAGTCTGATCTTGTGCAACATCTTTTAAGGAAGAAAGAGAGCTCTACAGGGGATGTCATGATCTCATTTCCCCATGATCCATGTGATAACTATGGACAGCGTGGTGCTAACGATGTCTGCAGAAGTGAAAAAGACCCTAGATGCCAGTGTCTGCAAGTTTTCATGTCCAATTCCCTAGAAGAGTGGCAAGTACTTAATTCGACCAGTGGATGCTGAGAAAGATTGAGAATAACCATCAACAAGAAGTTTTAAGATGAAGAAGAAAAGAGGACTCGATGAACCCTAGAAATGAAGAGAAACAGAGCTGTTGAACAGAAAGAGAGAGAGAGAGAACTTTCTGAATTTCCTCTTTCGTATTTTCTTTCTCAATGAGTTATTATGTACAGACCCAAGAGCTTTTATTAATAGTTGCTCTTATCAGTTTTTGTAAAACAGACTCAACAAATATCTAAAATTCCATCACGTGTAAATTCCATCACGTGTATCACAAGCTATATAACAACCCTTACAATCAACTCTTGACAGCTCAGCATCTTCACTTATCTTCAACCACCTCTCGATCTCTATGTGCATTTCTCCTGATCATCACAGCTTGAAGACTGAGCTAAGCTTGATACATGAGCTGAGCTCAGTTTAGAGTGTTCAACATCCCCCCTCAAATTAGGAAGGGGTAAGTACCCCATGCCTAATTTGCTTCGAATTGAACAATGAGCAGCTCGGGATAGTGGTTTTGTAAAAACATCAGCAAGCTGAAACTGACTGGGAACATAGCAAACTCGAAGAAGACCAGAGGAGACCTTTTCACGAACAAAATGGTAATCGATCTCAATATGCTTGGTCCGAGCATGAAGAACAGGATTAGCTGTGAGTGATATAGCCGATTTATTATCACATAATAGTATAGTAGGTGGTTTCAAAGAAATACCAATATCTCTCAACACAAACCCAAGCCAAGTAAGCTCAGCAGTAGTGGATGCAAGAGCACGGTATTCAGCTTCAGTAGATGACCTCGAGACTGTAGGTTGTTTCTTGGCAGACCAGGAAAGAAGATTGGAGCCAAGATAAGTACAAAAACTTGTGGTAGAACGTCTAGAATGGAGACAGCCAGCCCAATCTGCATCAGAGTAAGCATACAAATTCGGGGGACTTGAAGAATGAAGAAAGATCCCATAATGAGTAGTACCCTTAACATATCGAAGTACCCTCTTGAGTTTATTAAAATCACCAACTGTTGGATACTGCAATTTCTGGCATAAAAGATTAGTAACATAGGCCAGATCAGGACGAGTGACTGTGAGATACTGAAGTCCTCCCACTAGACTTCTATACTCAAAAGGATGTGGAAACAAGACATCATCAGAGGGTAATGAAACTGATTTAAGCTGCAAAGGTGTGGAGATGGCTTTACAGTCTGACATATGAGCTTTACTGAGCAAATCCATGGCATATTTAGTTTGACACATGAACAAATGTTGAGCAGTACGCTTTACCTCAATGCCCAAGAAATAGTGGAGAGGGCCAAGGTCTTTCATATGAAACTGTGTACTCATCAGGCTGATCAGCTCAGTGAGAAGAGCAGAAGAAGTGCCTGTAAGAATGATATCATCGACATACAACAATAGGACCATAGTATCAGCTCCGTGATGAAAAACAAAGAGAGACGGATCCGTGGAACTACAATAGAAGCCATGTTCAAGTAAGAAATTACTGAACTTTTCAAACCAAGCCCTTGGTGCTTGGCGTAGTCCATAAAGAGACTTCTTGAGAAGACAGACACTGTGAGGATTGTGATGATCAACAAAGCCAGGAGGCTGTTCCATGTAAACTATTTCATTCAAAGTGCCATGGAGAAAGGCATTCTTGACGTCAAGTTGATGGATGGACCAATTTTTCATCATAGCAACAGATAGAACTAGACGGATTGTAGCATGCTTCACGACAGGGCTAAAAGTGTCTGTGAAATCAACTCCTTCCTCTTGATGAAAACCTTTGGCCACTAAACGAGCTTTTAGTCTATCAAGACTACCATCAGACGCTAGCTTCGTCTTAAACACCCACTTACAGCCAATGACATTCAATCCTCTAGTTCTAGGAACCAAAGTCCAAGTCTGGTTCTCATAGAGAGCGGCCATTTCCTCCTTCATGGCATTATGCCACCCCTGATCAGCTAGAGCTGACTTAACTGTACGAGGTTCAAGAGGGACCTTGTACTCAGTAAGAAAAGCATATTTAGGATTTGGTTTGCGAATACCAGACTTCGATCGAGTTTGCATAGAATGACCAGAAACAGTACCTTGAGATGCTGAAGTCTGATTATGATAAGGAAAGGCAGGTACTGAAGCCACTACTGAATCAGCATTGGCAAGTGATCCTGTAGGGTGTGAAACATCAAGTATTGGAGAAGATATCAAGTCAGTAGAGACAACATCTTCTAATATAGGACAATGTTGAGATGTGGGTAGACTCCTCGAAGTGGTAGAGGATGAATTGATTGAAGATGACTCAGAGAAGGAGTCAAGAAATCGAACTTCATCAATCCAATGCTTGTACAAAGTTGAATGAGAAGGATAAACTGTGGATAACCTTTTCATAAAAGGGTAGAAATTTTCATCAAATGTAACATTTCTACTCACATATATATGTCCAGTTGCAGGTACAAGGCAACGGTAACCCTTGTGATGTTCACTATAGCCCAAGAATACACAAGTGAGAGAACGTGGATCAAACTTGTGTTGAGCATAGGGTCTAAGACATGGAAAGCATGCACATCCAAAGACCCGTAGATAGTCATACTTTGGCTGTTTGTGATATAACCTGCTAAATGGAGACTCCATTTGTAACATAGCAGTAAGGAGACGGTTAATCACATAGTTAGCAGTAGCAAAGGCATCAACCCAATAATGTAATGGAACTCGAGCATGATAAAGCATAGCCAAGCCTAGCTCAACTAGATGTCGATGTTTCCTCTCAGCAATACCATTCTGAGCAGGTGTATGTGGGCAAGAAATATACTGCTTGATACCACAACTTTGTAAATGATTCTTAAAACGAGAACTGGTAAATTCCCCTGCACCATCACACTGGAAAATTTTTATCTTCTGATTAAACTGATTCTCAACCAGTCTTTGAAAGCAAATGAAGATATCATGAAAATCAGTCCTCAGCTTCATAGGATAAAACCAGCAATACCGAGAGAAGTTGTCCACAAAGACCACATAATACTTGAATTGTTGGAATGAATTGATGGGTGAGGGACCCCAAATGTCATAGTGGATTCTCTCCAAACACATAGTGGAAGAAGAATCAGACGAAGGGAAAGGTAAAACAGCACTCTTGGCTATGGAACAACTGCGACAAATAGTCTGAGAAGTAGAGTTACAATGAATCAACTTCTTAGTGTGAAGATAGTGCAATGTTTTGGAATTAGTATGAGCTAGACGTTGATGCCACACAGCCTCAGCTACTGCCTTGTGTCTCTGTGTGAACAATGCCTCAGCCATTCGTGTGTCCACTTGATAAAGCCCTCTCACTTTCTTTCCCAGCATCACCGTTGTATTGTACTGATGATCCTTAAGATAAACCCCAAATTTGTCAAAGACAAATGAGCAAGGATAGTCATTGGTCAATTTAGACACAGAGAGCAAATTTTTCGTAATCTCAGGAACAATGAGAACATCATTGAGAGGTAAAGTCTGACTTCCAACATTTAACATAGTATCACCAACATAGGAAATAGGTAAGCATGACCCATCTCCTATCATAACAGAATCAGTTCCAATATATCGAGAAGGTTTTTGTAAAATACCAGGCTGTGCACTCATGTGAGCTGTGGCTCCAGTGTCTGGAAACCATGCATTGCCACTCAAATCTTCAATATGCATTGCTGCAAGTGCAGTTGGTATTTCTTCAACTTGATAAGTATTATCAAATCGATACCAACAACGAAGAGCATCATGGCCTGGCCGCTTACAAATTTGACATTCTAGACGACTAACGTCAATAGACTTGTCAACCTGCAAAGACTTGTGAAGCATCACAGTCGAAGGAGGATAAGATTTAGTGTCACCATATCTTTGCGATGAACTAGCATATGGTCGAAATCCCTGACCAGATCCAATTGAACCACTACTATGTTTCAAGCGACTACCTCCATATTCATTATTGAAAGTAGATGGTCTATAAAACCGACTTCGTCCAGAGTAACCATATCCACGTCCTCTACTAAGAAAAGGCCGACCTCTTCCAAAAACACGGCCTCCACGATTATAACCTCGATAACCTCCAGAAGTAACCCCTTGATTATCATATTCTCGTTCAAGCTCTTCTTTTTGTTCATTCTGAGACTTCTTTTGCCCAAAATAGGCTAGATTAGGATTGAAGTGATTAGATGTGTAACTCTGCAACCTAGTTTCATATCTTTCCAATTGCGAAATCACCTCGTCATACTCAGGCTGCGGCTTTAAGCAATACATTGTTGTACGAAAATTTTCGTACTCAGATCCCAATCCTTCCAGAACACCAAAAATTCGAGTTATCTCATCAACCGGTTTACCAATAGCATTCAATTGATCACAAATAGACTTATACTCCCTGAGATAAACTGCAAGAGTTCTATCTCGTTTTAGGCATGTTTGCAACTTTCCTCTCAACTCAAACTCTCTAGCTGCCGACTTCTGTGTAAAACGATTAAGCAGCGTTTGCCATACCTCATACGAAGTCTCTAAGCCGATTATTAAGCTTAGAATGTTCTCTGAAACAGCTCCACTAATCCACGAGGATATGAGCTGATCCGTCCTTGTCCAGTCAGTATAATCAGGATTGATGACCTGATCGTCGCTGTCTTCAACTTGAATCATCCGTGTTGGTGATACTATATCTCCGTTCACAAAACCGAAGAGTTCTTGACTTCGTAGGAACCTGTGAACTTGAGCTTGCCATAGCAGAAAATTGTCTTCTGCTAACTTGATTGTAACAAAATTGGATATGTTTACATGAATCGGGAAAGGATACCTCGACGTCCTCGCTGCCATATTCAACTTCAAACAATCTCGATTCACAAAACTGAAATCACACAGCTTCCAGGAGCAGCTCTGATACCATGAGAAAGATTGAGAATAACCATCAACAAGAAGTTTTAAGATGAAGAAGAAAAGAGGACTCGATGAACCCTAGAAATGAAGAGAAACAGAGCTGTTGAAC
Source organism: Melaleuca quinquenervia (assembly GCA_030064385.1). NCBI lineage: Eukaryota > Viridiplantae > Streptophyta > Magnoliopsida > Myrtales > Myrtaceae > Melaleuca > Melaleuca quinquenervia. Next base: position 26,078,388 of record CM057723.1, on the reverse strand, counting down.
AGAAAGAGAGAGAGAACTTTCTGAATTTCCTCTTTCGTATTTTCTTTCTCAATGAGTTATTATGTACAGACCCAAGAGCTTTTATTAATAGTTGCTCTTATCAGTTTTTGTAAAACAGACTCAACAAATATCTAAAATTCCATCACGTGTAAATTCCATCACGTGTATCACAAGCCATATAACAACCCTTACAATCAACTCTTGACAGCTCAGCATCTTCACTTATCTTCAACCACCTCTCGATCTCTATGTGCATTTCTCCTGATCATCACAGCTTGAAGACTGAGCTAAGCTTGATACATGAGCTGAGCTCAGTTTAGAGTGTTCAACAGATGCATTAGGAAGGCTCAGTTGAATTATTCTCAGGAAGGGGGCTTTCTGAAACTTTTGATGCTGAAACTGCCCGATCTCATTGATATGAGAGAACATGAACAAGTCAACTATGAACAAGATAACTACATAAAATTACCTGCTTCTGAGTTAGGTAGTTATGTACAACAATCGCTTTCCTATGCTGTGATGATCTTGCATTTTTCTTTTTATTTGTATACACAGTGAATGCTGGATTAATCCTGATTCGTACCTGACTATTTATTAATCATTTGATTATCCTTTTGTTACACTGTCTTTGGTTACATTTATCAGATTATGAAATTATTACTTTCAGTTATTAGTTAACCCTTTTTTTCTCGGATACTCTAGATTCCAAGAAAATACTATTGACTGTCACAGTGGCTTCAGTCCTTTGCGGATTGATAATGGTAGGTATAACATTGAGTATTATGTGCAAGAGCAGAAGGAAAAGAAGAGGTAAGTTTGCTGGTAATCCAGTCCACTTTCTGCTGTGAAGATTTGCTTCGAAATTCTGTTGTCAGACCATGACGAATTAATTATTACTTTAATGTGATAGATAATGATCATCCTTGTAGGCTTGCAAAGTAAAAGGAAGACATTGATTTACCATTATTTGATTTTTCTTCCATTGCCATTGCTACCGGACATTTCTCACAGGCCAACATGATTGGAGCAGGTGGCTTTAGTTCAGCGTACCAGGTAATGAGCTATGAGTTCTCGAGTTTAAAGAACATGACAAGCTTAATTGAAAAAAAAAAAAAACATCCAGGGAAATCTCTCCACGGGTCAAGAAACAGCAGTGAAGAGGCTGTCCAGAAGTTCAAGACAAGGTCTCGAAGAGTTTATGAATGAAGTCTACCTAATTGCCAAACTTCTGCATAGAAATCTTGTGGGACTTCTTGGTTATTGCATCGAGGGAGAAGAAAGAATGTTAAGATACGAGTATATGCCAAATAAAAGCTTGGATTATTTCATATTTGGTTTGAGCTCCTTGATCCTTTTCATTTCCTTTTCACTGGACCCCCTTCCCATTAGTTTGTATGTCCTTCGTGCCTTTGCATGGACATACATCCAAATGCTGACCCATGAACTTATTTTCTTTTGAGTATCGAGCTTAAATGTCAAGACTTACATTGGGTTGAATGTGTGCAGATGATGACAGAAACTTCTTGTTATCATGGAAAAGTCGCTTTGACATAGCTCTGGGGATTGCCAGAGGACTTCTGTATCTTCACCAAGATTCAAAACTGCAAGTCATTCACAGAGATCTTAAAACAAGCAATATATTGTTAAATTTTAACCTCAATCCCAAAATCTCAGACTTTGGCCTCGCAAGAATCTTTGGAGGCCATGAAAGAGAAGCAAGAACGAAAAGAATCATCGGTACCCAGTAAGTTTCTCTCATCTTGATTGACACACGACTGTCCATGAGTATTGGATTGATTTAAGATGTGATATTCTTAATGCAGTGGATATATGTCTCCAGAATATGCTTTTGATGGGAAATTCTCTGTGAAATCCAATGTTTTTAGCCTTGCTGTAATTTTGCTGGAGATAGTAAGTGGCAAAAGGAACAGAGGGTTCTGCCATCTTGATCATGAACACAACCTTCTTGGGCATGTAAGTAGTCCGGCATGAACATATAAACTCATCTTTTATGTGATGTTTAATGACATGAACGGATTTGTCCTAGGCATGGTTGCTGTGGAGTGAAGGCAGGTCCTTGGAACTCCTACATGAATCTCTATGCGACTCCTTCATCACATCCCAAGTATAGAGATGTGTTCATGTTGGTTTGGTATGCGTCCAAAATTGTCCTCGTGATAGGCCAACAATGCGTTCAGCCATTTTCATGTTAGTAAATGAGGAAGCAGTCTTACCAAAACCGAAACAGCCCAGGTTCTTCAAGGAGAGTGGTCTGTCAAGCACAGAGACGTCTTCAATAAGGGAAGAATCGTATACAAGAAATTTTGTTACAATCACCATGCAGCAAGGTCGATAAACTTCCTGTTGAGGAAGTTCCCTCCAGTGTGGAATTCAGAGAATCTTACTCGGTGCATGAAGGTGGACAGGGTCAGTAGATGGTCTCCAACCACTATAATCTTCAATTTGTGAAAGGTGCAGGGACCTACACTTTGATTTTACTTCTTCGGGTTCTCAAATTTTAGAAAACATTGCTAAAAACAATCAGAAAAGGTTCTGAAGGCATGGATTGCAGCTGCCTCTTCCATGAATATCTGGTATTTGTGCACGCGAATCTGTCAATTTATCCCTCTACGGTGTATGGATTAGTACTCTCCCAATGGAAGTACTTCCGCATTTACGAACAATATAAAGTTTTTTGGCCATTTGCAGAGTATCTGTTGTTTGGCCCTAGTTGAAGGAGTCCAACAACACTTTCAGTGCATTAATTGAAATTATAAGAATAACAAATTCTATTGTCCTGATTCTATTATATACTTTAGTCATTATCTGAAATTGTCAATTATAGAGTTGATCAACCCAAAAAAAAAGTTGAAATGGCTGAATTATGACCACCGAAATCCAGCTGAAGAGCCCAATGGCAACTGGTGAGAAATAGGCCCCAACAACAAGAAATGGGGTTTTGAGAGTAGAACTTTGGTGGATTAACATGAAGAGCGATATTGTAAAAGTTGTTGATCAATATCTGGTTTGCAGCAAGAAAAGTTGAGGAAATTATTCGTATTGTCTACATAAAGGGTTAAGTGTTGCGACATCAAAACTATTTCTCACGTAAAGTTTCAATGGCAAAACTACACTGAGAAAGAGGCCACTTGGGAGCACAAGGAACAGGGCAATTCTTCTAAAAAAAAGGAGTTAAAGTGGTAATGGGGTGGAAAGTGAGCATAGTTTTCGGTATTTTCCTTTCTATTATTTAGTAATTGAAAATTGCCATAAATAAAAAACTGAGGCAGCTCCATGAGTATAATACTCCGTCAAATTACACTCAAGTGATTTCAGCTTGACAAGTAGAAAGTTCACAGTATAGATCAACAAATAAATTTCTCTAAACCAAAGCACTTAGAGTGTGACATTCCAATCCCACATCGTCTAGGAAGAGAGTTTGGGGCCAACTCATATAGTATTACTCACTCTCGAATTACTGACAACATTTTTTTCCGAATTGCATGCTTGTGAGTTTCTATTGAGGGCCGCGAGGATGGTAGACCAAAGGATATAAAGCCATGAAGGCCAGTAGGGGCCTATGGACAATATTGTTGAGACATTGTGTCATTGAGAGGGTATATGACATCCCTGTCCTGCATCTTCAAGGGATGGAGTCCTATGAGAGTTTATATAGTGAAGGTCAACCCGAGAGCTGTAAGGATGGTGGTGTTGGAAATTTGGGATGAATAAAGGGTGAATGAGAAATTATTCTCAAAAGCAAATTCTTAGTGGGATGTGGATCCCATATGTGAAAAGCAACCTTGTGAGTGGGAAGTGTAGAAGCACTAGTCCCACATAGAATAGAAAGAAGGCTTGTGAGTATTTTAAATATGATTGCACTTCATTAGAGTGGTAACGTAAAATCACAAGCACTATGCCTCGCGCGCGCGCAGGGGGTGCAAATCTGGTTCCCGACGAACCTAAACTTGGGTGGGAGCGTGCAACCTGTGCTTAGAGACAAGTGGGCTTAGAGACAACCACGAAAAACTCCGAAAAGTGGGCTTAGAGACAAGTCACTTTTTGTCTTCTTTTCTATACTGTTACGTTTTGGTTACGGTGGGATTCGTCTGAGTCTGATCAGACTGTGGACGTTCTGGCGATGGCCAGACTCAGAATGTTCTGAGACAATCAAACTTTATATAGTCTGAAGAACACCAGACTCAGAACGTTTTGAGACGATCAGACTTTGTACAGTTTGAAGATCACCAGACTCAACGGTAGAGTCTGTAACCGCCAGATTCGGATTAAATGACGATTTTAATCCGTTATTTCATAACAGAAAGTTGCAGTTAAGGTTGTAACGGCTGATTTAAAGCCGTGTTTAATTCCTAAATGTCTGAATTAATTCAAAAACGGTAACTTGTATACCGAAGAGTCTTTCCCCATTATTTATCATTTTTCATTCGTTTTTACTCGGCCGAATGCATACAGTTTTACATGTTCTTCGAAAGAGAAAACAAGTGGATAGTTTTGTTTTGAGGGAGTGTTTAGCGAAGGGCGTTGTTCAAGTTCGCTGAAAAGCTTCGAATATATTCTCTTCGTTACTGTCAACCGCTATGTAGATCCTCATTGTGTACTGGAGGGGACGAATCTGTTTTAAGGAAAACTATGATTAGCACAAACATCGATTTTTTTACATATTCTGCTTTCTTCTTAGTTTTGTAATTGATTTAATCTGTTTGTATTCGCATCGTTTTATTAAAAATCCATTTGAATTATATTCGATTGTCAAATTCGAATATACCCTCCAATAGGTGAACCCAAAGAAAAATAAAACAACGAGAGCCAGTGTGAGCCCAAAACGGGCAATATTATCAATGGTGGAGCAAGGACGTCGTATAGAGAACTTAAATAATATGAAAAGATATTCATCATAGCAATAATCGTCAGAAATTAGAAGTTTACGGTGGTCAGCTAATTGCTTGGGCATAGTTGCTCGTCCTTGAAAAGAAGCTTCAACTAGTGGCAATAAACCCATTTTTCGAAAACTGAAGCAGTGAAAATCTTAAATTTGATGAGTTTTTTCAAGAATAAATTTTGTCAAATTTACATAATTGATGGACCAAAAACAGGAAGGAAAAAAAAATCAACAAAAGGGTCAAAGGTCTGTATCGTTTCATGGCCGCCATTATGCCCAGAGCAGAAGGGCTCCATGCTAACTTTTCAGAAGGTTCTCACGTCTCCAGGGTGATTCAGGCACAAATTATCCCAAAATTTTCATTTTTTGCGGGTTCTCAGTTCAGACCGAGGTGACAAAGGAAGGGCCGAGTTGGGGATCTCCTCGAGGTCTATCGAGCAGCTTGATGCGACAAACTGAGAGGTCCGTAATTGGGACGTCCAGCAATGTAATGGCCGTCGGCTTCCTCGGGACTTTAATATGTAAATAATTATTTTTGGATTGTGGTGTAATACCCTTGGGAATTTTCCCAGTTTAAATTGTAACTTTTGTTCGAGCGTTTGAATTGCCGAAATTTAGTTTTAAATTCCCAAAATTTAAACTAATTGCATTTTGATCCCAAAAGTCTTAGAGTATTATCTTTGGGAGGCTTTTCTGAATTTATGGGATTTTTGTCTAATTTTGTTTATTTTATAATTATAATTATTTTATTAATTTCTTCAGTTGACCACCGAGTCAACGCCCGGACTGGTCTGATCGCGAGTCTGACCAATCCGGCCGTGAACGGACCCGCCCAATTTGTGCGAACCGGTACTCCCCCCTAGCTCGCTCGCTCTCTCTCTCTCTCTCTCTCTCTCTCAGGAATGGACCTACCAACATGGGTCAAAAGGCCAGCCCGACGATTTGGGCAGGCCCCCACGAAAGCCTGGAGCGGCCTGGGCGCGAGCTGGGCGCGGCCTGGGCGTGGGGGAAAAGCCATAACGCGGACCAAGCTCGTTCCACGCGACGCCCGGCTCCGAACTGGGTCGTGACCGACGACGTTGGAGTAATCTCCCAGACGGAACTGACTCGTCCGGTGAGACCCTGTTACATTAAAAACCTAGGCGAGCGACCGAGACCCCAAAAAAAGACAAAAAAAAAGAAACACAGCTTCACTCTGGCATTTCAACAAACAGGTAGTGTGCGGACGAAAACGGCGAGTTTCAGGGTCGATTCCACCTAGATCTCTCCCTATGTCCAACAAGGAGCAAGCGGGGCATGCACAAAACACACAACGAAGCATATACGAGACTGAGGTTTGCTCGGACAGTCGAACAACCGCAACGATCCGACGGACGCAAAACAAAGGGATTGAAGTCGGAAAATAGGCGGCTTCGGGGCGGCGATCGACCGATGCGCTCAAACAGAGTCGAGCCAAGTCACCGTCGCCACGCAAAGTGCCCCTCAGCCGCGGTCCTTGGGGCGAGGCAGAGCAAAAAGAACCCAGTAGAAACTTACCGGTGGGATGGCGACAACTAGGTGGAGGAGTCGCGTAAAAGATGCTGTGTCGAGCGGTGCTCTATCTAGAAACCCTCGCGAGGCGGTCCGAACCCAAAACCTCTTCCCCTTTTCCCTTTTTTGTGCTTCGTTTTCTTCTCTTTCCTCCGCCTTCCTCCTCCTCCCTCTCTGCCCGCTAGATCTCCTCCCCTGCCTTAATTTTTTCCGCCCTTCCGTCTCTGTTCAAAATTTTTTTTTCCTGTTTTTCTCCTCTGCTCTCTCAGCTCTCCTGACCTCGCGTGCGCCAATGCACTTTGACCCTCCTCCAAATCGCGGGGAATCCACGAAGCCTGACCAACTCTGGCGTAGGGGTGATCGGTTTCTTGAGCGGTCCGATTTTCCTCGTAACCGGGAACTGGACCGATGACACCAGTTCCCAATTTTTTGGACCGGGAACCGGACCAATAAAATCTAGGACCGGACCGGATCGGACCAACCGATCCGGTTCTCGGGCTGTCCAATGGGACCAGGATCCATGACCAGTAGAAAAGAAGATTTTCCAAGTTTTGCGCAGACTCGCAAATGGGGAACAACAAAAGAAGAAGAAAATGATAATGATAATGATAAAGACGTGCACTTTCTGTGCACAACTGCACATTCTCCTTCCAACGCATCCTCCTCCCTCAAACAGGATTCAACCCATGATTGATAGACTACATCCACTTTCAAACATTTAAACACAAAGCAGGAAGGACAACACGAAGAAATGGGTCCATTCATCCAAGTGAAGAATGCGTCATGAACCATAAAATTAAATTAAGCAGCGACCACTCCAGTAAAATCTTATAGTCTCTCAAGCTTACCTTCCTCTATCTAGACCCAGAAATCAAGCAGAAAATATTTTCACTGACATGTGGGTTTTCGACGGGTCATGCTAAAATCAGAGGAGCAGGTCACTGCTGGTCTGGAGAAATTGGAGAGGAGGAGTCTGACGGAGGAGTTCTCTCGCTGATCTGGAGGAAATAGATGGAGAGGAGTCGCTCGCTGCTGCCTGCTCGTGCTCGCTGGGAGTGGATGGTACGTAGGAGAGGAAAGAGACGCAGGAAGAAAAGGAAATTAGGGCTCCCTCTCTTAAGTGAAGTCGCGAACACGTTCGAGCCAAGACACGACTGACCGGCGATACCTCACCTCCCTGCTCGCGATCCTCGGAAAAGAAAAAATCCACAGAGCTGCTTATCCGGAGAAAGGCGAGACGTCTAAGGCTGAGAAGCGTTGCGGGACGAGTTGTTGGAACTGCAGCAAGTCGGGAATCCTCGCGGACTCTCTTCTCTTCCCCTCAAACTGAGTTTCTTCTCTGCTTTCTTCTCTGTGTGAAGACCTGCCTCTCTCCTCTTTTTTTCTTCCTTTTTGCGAAGCCTCCCCCCTTCTACTTTTTTTCTTTCTTCAACGAGTCCCTTCCCCCCTTTTGCCTTCTGCCCATTCTTCTCCTTTTAGATAATCCCATCGCCTTGTCACTTCTCCCTGCTTTGCCGCCCCGTCTCATCTCCTCGCGTCAGTCCCCAACACCCTAAAGTCAAGATTTTTTCTGTCAAATCCAGCGAGCACAGAGATCTCGATCCCGGGATTTTGTGAAGCCAAGGAGAAAGAATTCAAAACTTAAAAAGACCACAAGTGGGCCGATTCTTCTCATTCGGTCCTAATGATCCGATTTCACCCAAAAATCAAGAATCGGATCACCCGAGAACTTATTTCATTTTTTGAAATCAGAAACCGAACCAGAAGTATGAAAAATCGGATCAACCCGGCCAGTCCGGTCCGGTCCGGTCCGATACCAGGTTAGGCGGTCCTTCATGCACACCCCTACTCTAGTGCATCCTAGGTGAGCAAGATATTAGGGGAGGAAACGGACATGGGCTTGAGGGAGATGGGCCGAAGTGGGCCGATCATAGCGAAGGGCTGGGGAAGAAAGATGGGCTCCCAAGCAAGTCCACTCGAGCGCGGGAGAGGGTCGAGCCGATTGGGCCAAGTCCAAACGAGCTTTTTTTTTTGTCTTCTCTTTTTTCGAATTAATCAATTAATTAGTTAGTTAATATTTTTTTTCAGAAAGTAAAAGAAACTTCTAAATTATAATTAATGACAACCTTACAAAAATTAAGCGAAAAGTGAATTACCGGATTGGCAAAAATTAGGTATCAATAGAAATTAATCAATGGACTTGACCATTGATGCAGATATTATTGTAGATGTTTAATTATATTTTTTGAATTGTTTTTTCTTAATATGCAATGACACATATTTCATTATATTTAAACTATGATTTCTAGTTTGGCTTTATTTGTTTGCATAAAAGTTGCTTGATCTACTTTAAAGATATGTGCTATTCACTAGGTTGTGATTGCACATTCCATTCATCTATACTCTTTACAAATTCCTCGGCCAGCAGTTGGTAGTAGGAGAGAGCGATATTGAGTAGGACTTTTGACAGTAGAAACTTTAGGGTATATTTTAAAAAATTGCTTATATAAAATAGTAGATAATTTTTGGGTTGTTAAACTCAAATAATACATGTTCTTTTTGGTGGGTTGGAGAAACTCTGATATTGAAATCAACATCTTGATGTATTATATATATTTGGAAGAATATATGTTCATATCATATTATTGATTGTGTTTGAGACTACGTCCATCATAAGAAAGGACAGCCGTGTCATGTCCATTCTTGTAGAGTTTGGAGTGTGACACTTCAACTGTTGCAAACTTATTTATTTGAGGCTCTCTTCATTTTTGTCTTGATTCTGCGAGCCCTTCATCATCGTCATCACTTAAACAATTTACATTGACCATCCTCTAATTCACTAGATATGGCATCTTCCTAATTTAATCTAGTTAATTACTCATCATCTCTCTGTATATGATTGGCCTCTCTCTCTTCCCTCTCTTGTTGTCCTTTAGATTGAACTTGAATACTAGCTCCAACTTCATCTATTTTAGTGCTCTCATTATCATAACACTCAATGTACGCTCTAATTTCCTTGATATGAAGATAATGGTGAACAATATTTCTAATACCATTATCATCATTGAGGATACTCAACCCATCCTTCAAGCTTTTTTCAAGAACATGATAATGCAATTTTTGTATTTTGCATTGAAACAAATGAACTATGCTTCTCAAGATTTCAATATATTATGGCCTTATTATATTGAAGAAGATGGTATCTTCATTTTCCCCAAAATATTCTAGCTTATTGGCGCTAATATCGAATTCCCCATCATAGCAAACAATGATGGCCACAAGCTTATCCCCCATATCGATATTGCAACCAATAAAAAAATGAATTAGGGTTCGGCACCACAAAGCGCCAACATGACAACAAATCATATGGAGGTCCTTACAAACGCATCTACAGTTTATTCTCTGAAAAAATCAACGCTTGTCTTCTAATTGAGATCCCCACAAAACACATCTAGATGTCAACAATGAGAGGGAGAAGATGTCTTCTAGTGGAGGTTCCCCAAATGTTGCCATCTTGGCCCTAATTAGGGTTCATCACCACAAAGCACCAACATGACAACAACTCATAAAAGAGGTCCCTACAAACGCATCTACAATTTATTCTCTGAAAAAATCATCACTTGTCTTCTATTTGAGATCCCCACAAAACGCATCTAGATGTCGACAATGAGAGGGAGAAGATGTCTTCTATTGGAGGTTCCCCAAATGTTGCCATCTTGGCCCTAACTTTTCACCCTCAAATTGACTTACAAAGAGAATATGTCAATAACCCTAAATAAGCGATGTTCCTAGCTTATCAACAACCCTAATTTTCCACCCCCAAATTGACTTGCAGAGAGAGAAGATGTTGAACCTTGGGACAAGTGATGACGGGTGAGTGAGGGATGAAGGGGGATGCTAGCGATGGAGCGAGCAACGACGGGTGACGACTAGGAAGCGATAACGACAAAGATGACTTTTGTCGGCTTAAAAGATTGAGAACCTTTGGACGAAGACTCACTTGTGTGCGACATTATTTTGATTTAGTGTCATTTATTTCTCTGTGCCGAGTCATTTTTTAGAGCCGATGTGGACTGTTTTTTCTTTATCTTTCATTACCACGTCAAATAAAAAAATTAAATATAGTGCTCTCATCATCATAACACTCGATGTACACTCTAATTTCCTTGATATGAAGATAATGGTTAACAATATTTCTAATACCATTATCATCATTGAGGATCCTCAACCCATCGTTCAAGCTTTTTTCAGGAACATGATAATGCAATTTTTGTATTTTACGTTGAAACAAAGGAACTATGCTTCTCAAGATTTCAATATATGATGGCCTTATTATATTGAAGAAGATGGTATCTTCATTTTCCCCAAAATATTCTAGCTTATTGGCGCTAATATCGAATTTCTCATCATAGCAAACAATGATGGCCACAAGCTTATCCCCCATACCAATATTGCAAAAAATAAAAATATGAACTAGGGTTCAGCACCACAAAGCGCCAACATGACAACAAATCATATGGAGGTCCTTACAAATGCATCTACAATTTATTCTTTGAAAAAATCAACACTTGTCTTCTACTAGAGGTCCCCACAAAACACATCTAGATGCCAACAATAAGAGGGAGAAGATGTATTCTATTGGAGGTTCCCCAAATGTTGCCATCTTGGCCCTCATTAGGGTTCGGCACTACAAAGCGCCAACATGACAACAACTCATAAAAGAGGTCCCTACAAACGCATCTACAATTTATTCTCTGAAAAAATCAACACTTGTCTTCTATTTGAGATCCCCACAAAACGCATCTAGATGTCGACAATGAGAGGGAGAAGATATCTTCTATTGGAGGTTCCCCAAATGTTGCCATCTTGGCCCTAACTTTTCACCCCCAAATTGACTTACAAAGACAATATGTCAATAACCCTAAATAAGCGACGTTTCTAGGTTATCAACAACCCTAATTTTCCACCCCCAAATTGACTTGCAGAGAGAGAAGATGTTGAACCTTGGGACAAGTGATGACAGGTGAGTGAGGGATGAAGGGCGATGGAGCGAGCAACGACGGGCGACAACTAGGAAGCGACAACAACAAAGATGACTTTTGTCGTCTTAAAAGATTGAGAACCTTTGGACGAAGACTCACATGTGTGCGACGCCATTTTGATTTAGTGTCCTTTACTTCTCTATGCCGAGTCATTTTTTGGAGCCGACGTGGACTCTATTTTTTATCTTTCATTACCACATCAAATAAAAAAATTAAATATAGATGCCATGCAAATTTTTGGCTGAAATATCTCGTCGTTGGCATTTAAGTGATCATTTTTTATTCGATTTGATATGTAAGTGATTGAGCCAAAAGTTTTGGCACCAAAGTAAGCTTCATGCACAAGTTATAACACTTGTAGTGTCATTCTTCCATTAAAAGTTATAGCACTCTTATTAAAACTTAACAGTTATGTCACTTAAATAATTAAAAGAAAATTTATGGCTCTTATAAAAAGTTATGATATTTGTGATATTGTTATCTCTAATCGCAGGTCTTGTGAAGTTGACACTCTTGACTTTTATTTGCACTCCTTAGTTTCTTATGCTTTTATTATGATCAAAGAGCAGGACATGCATGTTTTTATGTATTTTGTTGATGCTCAATATAGTTGTCAGCCCAATGAAGGCATGTGACTATGCATTCGGGTTATGATACATTTTGAGTCGAGTCACTAGCTTTGTAGATGAAGACCTTATCAAGAGGAGAATCTTAGTCGCCCATGGTAATTAATTAGTGGAGTGGACCATTGATATGGTTTTGATGGAGATTAATCAATAAACTTAACCATTGATGTATATATATTATGGAGGTTTAACTATATATTCCTAGATTGTTTAAAGTTTTGTTAATTTACAACGATGCATATTTGATTATATTTGCAAATTATATGTTAAAATTAAACCATGAGTTCCGTTTGGCATTATATGTCTGCATAATATTTGCTCCATCTACTTTAAAGATGTGTGATATTTACTGGGCTGTGATTGTTCATTCTATTCATCTATACTCTTTTTAGGTTTCTCTGCTAGCGGCTAATAGTAAGAAAGAGTGCTATTGAGCAGGATTTTTGGGAGTAGAAGCTTTGCGATATATTTTAAAAAACCTAGTATGTACTTCTAACTTTAGCGGAAACGTAAAGAATCAAGTTTTCAGCATTTGAATTCTATATAAAATAGAACATAGAAATAGAGAATAAAGAAAGGTGATCAAACACAAGATATATAATGGTCGACTTTTTGATAAGCCTACGTCCACTCTCACGGTATGACAGCCTATTGGCTAGATTTTATTATGAATCAAAAGAATTACAATATCAAGCTTAAGGTTTCTCACTAAAGAGTCTTCTACTATCACTCAAAGCTAGTATGTGTATCACTCTTTTGTTTACAATATAAGCTTAGTTAATGACGTAGGAAATGATTAGCTTCAGACTTTAGAATTATATCTCTCTTGCACGTTTTACTCTCAAAGACTTCAGGTACCTCCTTTATATACTTCTTCATGCCTACTTAACTATTGGTACTTTCCAAATGAATTCTTCCAATCTATCTGTTGGACAAATCAATCAAGGGGATCTCGAGCAATCAAAAGATCATGTAGAGAGTCCGTTAATCTTAGTCGTCCATACAATCAAGATATTCAGTTTCCATAAATGAATACTTGCTTAAACTACTTGTCATTCGATTGATCAATTATTCCCATAAAATATAAAGATAATCAACCACGAACCAAACCAATAAGATATCCAAAATCCAAGTTAATCTCACCCATAAAGGTGACATCTCATTTTGATATTCTCTTTGGATTTGACCGAGAAGGATTGCAAAGACAACTAACATCTGATAGCCAACAGACATTATAGATGGTCATAGACGATGCTCAGTCTGACGTCTTCCAGACGATACAGTTACAAACAGTGCATATTCTGACGTCTATTAGACGGTACAGTTTTTGTCTTCTAGACAATACAATAAGCTAGTCCAGATGATACCTGAATTATACAACAATAGACTATGTATAGTCTGGCTCCTTCAGATTATTTGGCATCTCCAGTAGAGCAATATAGTGTATTTTAACAATCTCTCCCTTTTTTATTATATTCGAGTTTTGTCATTTTCAAAATAATAATATAGTGTACTCTAACATATTTTAATCAATTGTCTATATGAAATTATGGATAGGTTTTGGGTTGGCTGAACTCAAATAATACATGTTTCTTTTTGGTAGATTGGAAAAACTTTGATATTGAAATCAACATAATGATTTATTATTATTATTATTATATATATATATATATTGAAAGAATATATGTTAATATTGGATTATTGATTGTGTTTAAGGCAACGTCCTTCGTAAGAAAAGACGGTCGTGTCATTTCCCATTCTTGTAGAGTATGGGCTGTGACACTTCAACTGCTATAAAGTTATTTATTTGAAACTCCCTTTGTGTTTTCCTTGATTCTATGAGCCCTTCACTTGAACAATTTACATTGGCCATCCTTTGATTGACTAGATATATTATTTTCATAATTTGATTTAGTCAATTACTTATTATCTTTCTATATATGACTAGCCTCTCTCTCTTCCCTCTCCTACTGTCCTTCAGATTGAACCTGAATACTAGCTCTAGTTTCATCTATTTTAGTGCTCTCATCATCATAACACAGGACATACACTCTAGATTCCTTGTTATGGAGACAATTGTGAATAATATCTATAATACTATTATCATCATTGAGTGTAACAACCTGCTTTTGGCCCTTTTCTCGAGGTCCAATTGTGTGAATTTACTAATTTAGTTAGTGGTCTATTGGCCTCGGAAGTCCCTTGGACTAAACCGTAGGTTTTCTCAGGTTATTCCGAACTTTTGAAAATCGTGTTTTGGTCCCCCCGAATTTTAGATAATTACGTTTTGAACCCAAAATGAGTGAATTTTGAGCCTATAGGCAGTTTTGAGAAATTTTCAGAAAAGTTGACTTTTAGTCAGTAGTCAACTCTGATCGACGAGGGACTAGTTAGACTCGTGGAAAATCGGGCTGGATCTGTGTTAACCTAGCCCGTTCACGTGTTGACTAGCCTAGCCTGTGCAAGACTAGGCCCCCTTCCTCCCTCTCTTCTCTCATGCTTTTTACTAAACGGGTGGCGTACATGCGCGGTAGAGGTCCCATCAATGAGCTGTGGCCGACTAGTCACAGGCTATGCCTACCATTCACTATAGGCATTTGGTTGGCGTACCTCTTGGCCATTGGATGGCCGCCAGTTACCTCAAACGTGTTGTCTTCCCCTTTGGACGTGACCACCCCCATTTTCTCTATCCAAGTGAGAGCCTGACTTCACCCTCTCGTTATCCCTCATTTAGCCTCCATTTTCCACGTTATCGGTGGCGTTGGCTTCCTTGTAACCTCCCCTTTCGATCCTAACTGACTTCCGCCCTTGTCATCGCTATCATCGCCATTGAGAGTCCCTGAAAGAGGCCTCCACTATCATTATTCATCCATGTTTCTGACAAGCTAGTGTTCGGCCAATCCGTCGATCTATAGGCCACGCTGATACTTCCAATTGATTGGTAAGTACCCCTAAACCCTATTTATAATTCTTGTTGCGATTGATTTTGGTTTAGGATGGACGGATTTCCAATCAATCGTTGCTTGCCCTAAATTAGGTCGTTGAACCCTAAATGAAGCCCGAGTGCGACGGGAAGTACAAGAAGCGCGTTGCTGTGAGCCACCGCTTAGGATATAGGGGCTAACATGTGAGTGGACTTTTTATACCTCAATTAGATGCATATATTGTTTTAGTATAATTATTAAAATTATTTAAATAGCTAAATTCATGTTTGGATGAACGGGGCTAAGTATGGCCGGGTATAGGATACTATGATGAGGCGAATGAGAGATTGATTAGGAGATCAATGAGCCATAATTGAAAGATATTTGAATGACTTAATTATGTGATTGAATGGCTAAATGGATGAGGCCGATTATGGCCGTGTTTATAGAATCACAGAGGTGGTGAATTGAAGGATCAATTAAGTGACCAATGAGCCTTAATCGTTGGTGGGAGCTCAACAGAACCCAATGAGAGGTTGATGGAAAAGTATTTAGTAGTAATTGAGCTATTAGGCTGATTAGCTGGCCAGTGAGCCTTAATTGGATTGGAAGTCGATGAGACATGAGGAGGTATTGACAGGATTGTGATGAGTTGGATTAATAATGAGAATTGATCAGTGTGGTCGTTGAACCCGATTTGCCTTGACCTCGGCTCTTAGCCAAAGAAACGGAGGCTAGTGGGTCTTAATCCATTGTAGAAGTCAATGGAACTCAAAGGGGTGATGGTCGGATGTTATGCATTTGCATGACTCATTTGTTGGACCAACGTGGTTGATGACCCTGATAGATCATTGAGGATGGCTTTATGACAATGAAATTAATTATGGTCTCAGGTTGGTCGTGGACAATCTTATTTACTTTAATTGCAATTTACTTATATTTTAATTAGTTTTTATTGTACTTGTGGCTAATTTGATTAATAGGTTCAAGGGCTTTGGGCCAAGTCTTGGTCATGAACTAGTGAACTTTATAGGTAAATTTGGATTGTACAGAGAGAAAGACTTTAGATGTGCTGTGTGAGAAAAGAATGGAATCTTTGAAGAACTTTAGAATTGATCTATTCTTAGATGGGACCCAAGCCAATTGAGAACTGGTCAGTGGCTATGATAGCATTGGTTACCGATTTGATGATATTTGCTGGTTGTGGTCACAATGTGACAAATTAAACAACTTTGGGTTAAATCCTAATCGAAGATTGGTTGTCTAACAAATCTAGCTCATGAGTGTGGTTAATTTGAAGATATGGATCAAAATTCAAGGCAAAGCATAAGATTAGTCAAGGAGTGGAAAGAGAATTTCAAGGTTGTTAATGGAGTTGAGGAAATGAAATTTGATCAAACTCGAGGTGAGAGATAGGTGATAGGAGCTTGATTAGAAGTGACAATTGGAGGGTGAGAAGTGAATAGAGACCCTACAACAATAGTGTTTTTAATTATGTATAGGGATAAACTCAGTGATATATCCCAATATCTCACCACACCACCTTAACCCCATTTTCCAGGTACAAAGTGAAGATTGAGCTTGGAGGTGAATCATGTGGGGTGGTCTAGGTTCATTTGTACTGAAGGTTGGTGACAAATCTTTGGATGTTGCTACCTAATGGCCAAAGTGAAGGAAAGACATCAGGACTGACGTGTGCTCAGGAAATGGGGTGTCACATTGAGGATCCTCAGCGCATCCTTCAAGCTTTTTAAAGAACATAATAATGCAATTTTTGTACTTTGCATCGAAACAAATGAACTATGCTTCTTGGGAATTCAATATAGGATGGCCTTATTACATTGAAGAATATGGTATTTTTATTTCCCCTAAAATATTACAACATATCAGCGCCAACAATAAATTCCTCATCATAGCAAATAATGATGGCTACAAGTTTATCCCCCATATCGATATTGCACCCAATAAAAAAATTAATTAGGGTTCGGCACCACAAAGAGCCAACACGACAACAAATCATATGGAGGTCCCTACAAACACATCTATAATTTATTCTCTGAAAAATCAGCACTTGCCTTCTATTGGAGGTCCTCACAAAACACATCTAGATGTGGACAATGGGAGGGAGAAGATATCTTCTACTAGAGGTTCCCCAAATGTTGCCATATGAGCCCTAATTTTCCACCCCCAAATTGATTGACATCTTGTCAACAACCCTAAATAAGCGACATTCCTACGTTATCAACAACCCTGATTTTCCACCCCTAAATTGACTTCCAAATAGATAAGATGTTGAACCTAGGGATGAGTGATGACCGGTGAATGAGTGATGAGGAGTGATGTTGGCAACGGGGCGAGCAATGATGGCCAACGAATAGGAAGCGATGACGACAACTTCTGTCAACTTAGAAGGCTAAGATTAACCTTTGGACGAAGACTCACTCGTGTGCGATGCCGTTTTGATCTAGTGTCCTTTACTTCTTCGTGCGGCATCTTTTTTTGGAGCTGATGTGGACTCCGTTTCTTTTTATCTTTCATTACCATGTCAAATAAAAAAAATTAAATATAGATGCCACGTAAATTTTTGGCCAAAATATCTCATCGTTGGCATTTAAGTGATCATTTACTCTTCAATTTGACATTTAAGTGATTAGGCCAAAAGTTTTGGCACCAAAGTAAGTACTGTATATAAGTTATGACACTTGTAGTGTCCTTCTCCCATTAAAAGTTATAGCACTCTAATTAAAACTTAACAGTTATGTCACTTAAATAATTAAACGAAAAATTATGGCTCTAATAAAAAAATCATGATATTTGTGATATTATTATCTATAACTGCAAGTTTTGTGAAGTTGATGCTCTTGACTTTTATTTGCACTCCTTAGTTTCTTGTGCTTTTATTATGATCAAAGAGTAGAACACGCATGTTATGATGTATTTTGTTGATGCTCAATATAGTTGTAAGCCCAAGGAAGGACATGTGAGTATGCATACGGGTTATAATATTCTTCTGAGCTAATCCACCAGCTTTATAGGTGAAGACCTAACTAAGAGGGGAATCTTAGTCGCCTAGTAACTAAGCCTTGTGTCGTGACCATGGTAATGCATTGAGCAATAGATTAATCAGTGGAGTAGACTATTGATATGGTTTTGATGGAAATTTAATCAATGGACTTGACCATTGATGTATATATTATTATGGAGGTAGTTTTGTTAATATGCAACGATACATATTTGATTATATTTGTATATTTTATGTTAAAATTAAACTATGAGTTCTGTTTGGCTTTATATGTCTTCATAGTAGTTGCTCAATTTACTTTAAAGATATGTGATATTCATTAGGCCGTGATTGCTAATTCCATTTATCTATACTCTTTTTAGGTTCCTTTGCCAACGACTGACAGTAGGAGAAAGTACTATTGAGTAGAACTTTTGGGAGTATAAACTTTAGAGTATATCTTAATCAATTGTTTATATGAAAATTATAGATAGTTTTTGGATTGGCTGAACTCAAATAATACATGTTCTTTTTGGTGAATTGGAGAAACTTTGATATTGAAATCAACCTCTTGATTTATTATATATATTTTGAAAGAATATATGTTGATATCGGGTTATTGATTATGTTTGAGGCCACGTCCTTCGTAAGAAAAGACGACTGTGTCATTTCCCATTCTTGTAGATTTTGGTGTGTGGCACTTAAACTGTTGCAAACTTATTTATTTGAAACTCCTTTCGTTTTTGCCCTGATTTTGTGAGCTCATCATCATCGTTATTACTTGAACAATTTAAACTGGCCAAAAATTCATCCTCTAATTCATTAGATATGGCAAGTTCCCAATCAATTGTTCATGATCTCTTTGTATATGACCAGCCTCTTTCTCTTCCCTCTCTTGTTGTCCTTCATATTGAACCTAAATACTAACTACAGCTTCTTCTCCCACTTCATCTATTTCAGTGTTTCCATCATCATAACACTCGATGTACACTTTAATTTCATTGCCATGAAGATAATGGAAAATAATCTCCCTAATACCATTATCATCCTTGAGGATCATCAACCCATCCTTCAAACTTTTCTTAGTAACAAAATAATTCAATTTTTATTCTTTGCATCGAAACAAATGAATTATGCTCCTCGAGAATTGAAAATATGATAGGCTTGTTACATTGAAGAATATGGTACCTTTATTTCCTCCAAAATATTCCAAGTCATAGGCACCAATGACAAATTCCACATCATAGCAAACAATAATGGCTATAAGCTTGTCCCCTATACCGATATTGCGCCTAATAAAAAATCAATTAGGGTTTAGGACCACAAAACACTAGCATGACAACAAATCACATGGAGGTCCCCATAAACTTATTTATAATTAAGTCTCTAAAAAAATCAGCACTTGTCTTCTACTGGAGGGTCCCCACAAACACATATAGATGTCAAGAATGAAAGAGAGAAGATGTCTTTTACTAGAGGTCCCCCAAATGTTGCCATCTAGGCTCTAATTTTCCACCTCCAAAGTGACTTACAAAGAGAAGATGTCAAAAACCCTAAAAAAGTGACGATTCGTTGTCAACAATCCTGATTTTGTACCCCTAAATTGACTTACAGAGAGAGAAGATGTTGAACCTAGGGACAAGTGGCAGCGAGTGAGTAGGCGATAATGAGCAGTGCCGGTGACGGAGCGAGCAATGATGGGCGACAACCAAGAAGCGATGACAACAAAGATGACTTCCGTTGGCTAAGAAGCTTGAGATTAACCTTTGGATGAAGACTCACTCGTGTATGATGTCGTTTTGATTAAGTATCCTTTGCTTTTCTATGTGGCGTTGTTTTTGGGAGCTGACATGGACTCCATTTTTTTATCTTTCATTACCATGTCATATAAAAAAAGTAAATATAGATGCCGCGTAAATTTTTGACCAAAATATCTTGCCGTTGGCACTTCAACAATCGCTTTCTCTTCGATTTGACACTTAAGTGATTCAGCGGAAAGTTTTGAAACTAAAGTGACTGCCGTACACAAGTTAAGACACTTGTATTGTCCTTTTCCCATTAAAAGTTATATTGCTCTAATCAAAACTTAACAATTGTGTCACTTGATAAATTGAAAGAAAAATTACATCTCTTACAAAATATTATGACATTTGTGATATTGTTATCTCTAACCGTAGGTCTTGTGAAATTGACGCTCTTGACTTTTATTTACACTCCTCGGTTTCTTGTGCTTTTATTACGATCAAAGAGCAAAACACACGTGTTGAATTTTCACGTGGACATCCTCTTTTATGATTTGTCACATCACAAGTAAGGTTTTGGAAAGGACAAGAGGAATTTTGATGTCAAAATGGAAAAATTAGAAATAAGGAAAAGAGGTATAAATAATGCCTTTGCAATACAAACAGTTTGGATCGAGCTGAGTTACGTAAATATCGAGTCGATTGACTCATTCGACCTCTACGCAATAACATGTTCATTTCAATTCTTATCTTGCTTTCGGAAATCTCCAAAGGGGAGGCACTGTCTTGATCTCCAGAAATACAAACTTCTATGTTTTCATTAATTATCTGATATTGTATGGCACGACTTTGCATATTCTTAAGAACTCGAGAGTCCAAACACGTGAATGTTAGAAACCAATCCATAGCCTGACCCTCAAAGCGGTACAAGTAGGTGTTCTTTTCCATCAATGTGGCGCTCGCTCATGTCTTCAGGTTGCTCGTGTGCAATGGAAAGTCCTTGCCCACGACACGAACCAAGCAACCGAGCTTTCTCAATGACTTGGTGAGCCGGTCCATAATCCACTTTTCAGAGACAAACAATTTAAGTAAAAAAAATTGCTAAGAATTGGAGCTCAGGTTAGATAAAGTATGTGTCGGGTTTGGATCAAGATAGATATAGATCACTAACATTATATTGCACAAAAATGGGCCAACGCCCATTGGACGATCTTCAACCGACTCGACCTGCATGGTTGACGGCCTAGCCGTGAGGAGTAGGTATGACTTCTGGCAATGCAATAACAGTTATCAGTCTCCCGATTAGGACATTGACTGCTTGACTTGGTCATCTACGTTCCACGACCCTTGATTCCTTATCCCTCTGGGAAATGCTAATGGTTTGACTGCACCAACTTTCAGCTAGGCTTCAGTTAAATATTGCTGGTGAAATCCTTTGAGTCTAGAACTTGTCATTGAGAGGAAGGAGCCCGCGAAAACGTTAACAGAAGGCTTCATGGCATTTGAGAAGCTCACTTATTCTCCCTTCTTTTTCTCTGTTTTTATCATGATTGGGCTAAACTTCTCGATCGCATCTGACACCATAAGTCCAGGTCAGTCCATTAAAGATGGACAGAAATTGGTCTCTTCAGGCCAAAGCTTTGAACTTGGCTTCTTCTCTCCAGAAAACTCCAAGTATAGGTTCTTGGGGATATGGTACAAATCTAGCCCTGAAAAAGTCGTTTGGGTCGCCAACAGAAACAAACCACTCACTGATTCAAGTGGAGTTCTCACATTTAGCGAGGAGAATCTAGTTGTTCTTAACCGATCAAAGAGTGTCATCTGGTCTTCGAATTCATCCAAGGCTTTAAGAAACCCAGTTGCACAGCTGTTGGATTCCGGCAACCTTGTCGTTTCAGAGAATACCTCTGGTGAGTACTCGTGGCAGAGCTTTGACTATCCAACTGACACCCTTTTAGCAGGTATGCCAATGGGATGGAGCCTCAAAACCGGTGTCCAATGGCTTCTGACTTCTTGGAAAAGCAAGGACGATCCTTCATCTGGAGAATATACCTACGGAATATATCTTAATGGGCTGCCCCAATTTGAACTGCTCCAAAGAGACTCAAAAAAATTTCGAACAGGGCCATGGAATGGAGACCGTTTCCCAGGAGCCCCAGGAGCCCAAGTGGTTGATACTACCTATTTCAGGGATAACTTCACCTACAATGAAACACATGTATATTTTGAATTTGAATCTTTGAAAGATGATACCATCATCATAATCACATTGAATCAGACAGGTTATCTAGAACTTCTTCAAAGGAAGAAAGAGAGCCCCATATGGGATACCACGGTCCTGCTTCCCCATGAATGTGATGCCTATGAACAGTGTGGTGCTAATGCCGTTTGCAGAAATAACAAAGACCAAAGATGCCAGTGCTTGCCGGGTTTCATGGACAAGCCTCGAGAAGGGTGGGAAGTAAATTCAACCAGTGGGTGCATTAGGAAAGCTCAGTTGAATTGCTCTAACGGAGAGGGCTTTCTGGAAATTCCAATGCTGACTCCACCCGACTTTGTGAACTTCTGGCTACACAAGAATATGAGCCTTCAGGAGTGCAAGGTGGAGTGTCTAAAGAACTGTTCTTGTACTGCTTATGCTAATTCAAATGTTAGCGGAAGGGGGAGTGGCTGTTTGATGTGGTTCGGCAATCTCATTGACATAAGAGAATCCAGTCAAGTTAACTATCGACAAAATTTCTACATAAGATTACCTGCTTCTGAGTTAGGTAAATATGCACATAGTGATTCAGTTAACAATCGCTTTTCTACGCTACAATTATCTTGCTTTATTCTCCAGCTTATGATTATAATATTCTCTGAAATTAGTTGACACTTTTTCTTGGCTATTCTAGATTCAATCCGCAGCCCTGTCAAAAAGAAAGTACTGTTGACTATCACAGTGGTTTCGGTCATTTCTGGATTGTTCATGGCAGGTATAGCATCAAGTATAATGTGGAAGAGAATAATGAAGAGAAGAGGTAAGCTGTTTTCCTAATCGAGTCCCCTTTTTACTAAAAAGATCTGTGTTGAAATTCTTCTGTGGGACCATGACCAAATGAGTATCACTTCCATGTGATAGATAGTGTTGATCCTTGTAGGCTTGCAAAGTCAGAGGGAAGACATTGATTTACCATTATTTGATTTTTCTACCATTTCCATTGCTACTGGAAATTTCTCACGGACCAACATGATAGGAGCGGGTGGTTTTGGTTCTGTCTACAAGGTAATGAGCTATGGATTTGTGAGTTTATAGAACGTGAGAATCTTATGTAATTAAAAAGAAAAAGTGCAGGGAAATCTCTCCAGGGGTCAAGAGATAGCGGTGAAAAGGCTGTCCGAAAGTTCAAGACAAGGTCTTGAAGAGTTCATGAACGAAGTACTACTAATTGCCAAACTTCAGCATAGGAATCTTGTCGGACTTCTTGGCTGTTGCATCGAGGGAGAAGAAAGAATATTGATATATGAGTACATGCCAAATAGAAGTTTGGATTATCTCATTTTCGGTTTGAGCTCCTTGATCCTTTTCATTTCCTTTTCACTGACCCCCGCAATATTAGTCTTTATGTCATTTATGCCTCTGCATGGACTCCAAATGCTAATCGTGAACTTATTTTCTTTGAGTGCCGAGCTCAAATGTTAAGACTGAAATGGCCGAATGTCTACAGATGATGACAGAAGCTTCTTGTTAGCGTGGAAAAGTCGCTTTGACATAGTTCTAGGAATTGCGAGAGGACTTCTCTATCTTCATCAAGATTCAAAACTACAAGTCATTCACAGAGATCTCAAAACAAGCAACATATTGTTAGATGCTGACCTCAATCCTAAGATATCAGACTTTGGCCTTGCAAGAATCTTTGGAGGCGATGAAAGAGAAGCAAGAACAAGAAGAATTGTCGGTACCTAGTAAGTTTCTCATCTTGATCAATGAGCAAGTGTTTATGGACATTGCGTAAATTTGAGTTGTGGTATTCTTAATGCAGTGGCTATATGTCCCCAGAATATGCTGTTGATGGAAAGTTCTCCACAAAATCCGATGTTTTTAGCCTTGGTGTAATTTTGCTAGAGATAGTAAGTGGAAAAAGGAACAGAGGGTTCTGCCATCCTAATCATAAACGCAATCTTCTTGGGCATGTAAGTAGTGCAGTATGGTTGTATAGACTCGCGTCTTTTGGGCGACGTTTGATGACATGGATAGATTTGTCCCAGGCATGGTTGCTGTGGAGAGCAGGCAGGTCCTTGGAGCTTCTACATGAATCTCTATGTGACTCCTTCGTCGCATCCCAAGTAGAGAAATGCATCCATGTCGGTTTGCTGTGTGTCCAAAAGTTTCCTCGAGATAGGCCAACTATGTCTTCAGTCGTTTTCATGTTAGCGAATGAGGAAGCAATCTTGCCACCGCCTAAACAGCCTGGGTTCTTCACGGAGAGAGTTCCGTCAAGCACAGAGGCATCTTCAACAAGGGAAGAATCATCCACAAGGAATATCGTTACAGTCACCATGCCAGAAGGTCGATAAACTTCCCCATCGATAATGATCCCTGCCTTGTGCAAATTAGAATTGTAGGTCAGCTTTCTTAGTGCCCGAGGGCTACATATGATAAAGGATTCTCCTTGTTGTCACACCCCCAACTCACGGATAGTAAGATTTGACACGGCCATCTGTTGAAAGAAGATATGCGTATATTTGTTTTCTTATTATGTGAATAGTTACATTAGGAATGTAAATATATTTACATCTTTCTTTCCTTTTTATTACATATTCACTTGTAAAATAAATACATACTCTTGTAAGCTATGAATACAATATAGAAGAA
Source organism: Melaleuca quinquenervia (assembly GCA_030064385.1). Lineage (NCBI taxonomy): Eukaryota > Viridiplantae > Streptophyta > Magnoliopsida > Myrtales > Myrtaceae > Melaleuca > Melaleuca quinquenervia. The sequence continues at coordinate 26,053,768 of CM057723.1, read as the reverse complement.
TTCTTCTTCTCTACAATTTGCACTCTTGCTCTTTTCCAGTCTACTCTGTGACATGGTATCAGAGCATGTCTTGATCTGGGTTTAGCTTCCGCAAAAGATTTTCTTGATTGCCTTCGTTCTTCCGTTTTCTCTTCCACGTTGATGTACCCTGCAAAGCACGGTATAATACTGTACATCTAGCAAGGAATCAGAACTGAGTGCACCTCGACAAACCACCATACTATCTCACAGCCTATTATCATGCCGAAGGACATATCATCCTTTGGGGGAGATCAATCCTCAGAAAATGTGTCATCACAGGATCCAACCCTAGAAAATCAAGGACACAGTAGAGATTCAACTCAAATCATTTCGGATTAGACTCAAGTTATATTAGATCAGACTCACCTGGGCTCGAGTGGGCTACCCAACATGCCTTTTTGGATGTATGGGCTGCCACCATGGTACTATTCACCCGGTCATTTATGGTAAAAAGATTATGTTTTTATTTCATTTGAAGGAATTTTTAACTTTTTAAATTGCAAGATGTTCATTCCAAAAAAATCAAATACTTCTTATTTAGCCCAAAAAAATTAACAGATTGATCACATGTTCTATTGTAATTGAACTTCAAATTCACTATAAGAAATCTCAATCTGGTTAGAATTAGATTTTCACAATTCTTTTTCAGAATGAGTTTCTGAAGAAAGAAACACGTAGACGTTTGGCCCATAATGTCCACAAACTCAGAAAATGGTTGCTTGTCTAGAACAAGAAACAAGTTTGGATTATTCGGCAAGACGAGGGATACAATAAAAGATATTCATTTTTATGATTAAGTGGCTCAAGCAACTCAGTGAAGGCCTTTTTATTGAAATTCATGGCTAATGATTATTCGTAGAGATAAGTAATATAAACTCTTTGACCTTTAATATATCATATGGTTCTATTTACTTCATCCTTATACGAAACCTGGACATGTGCGCTACCAGTGCGCCGTATCTTTTGCTTGGTCCTTATTGAATTAAGTCCAACCACGCTATCAATGCATCGATCAAAATATTAAGAGTGACAAAATACTATGATCCTGAATTTTATTGTCCATTTAAACCATTATCTGAAATTGTCAAAATACATAATCGACTGACCAAAACAAGGAAAAAAGGCCAAATTATGTGTCGTCTCTGGACCGCGGATTTCCAGCTGAATAGTCCAATGGCAACGTGCGAGAAATAGGCCCCAACGGCAATGTTCCATTATGGCCGTCTATAGACAAAGCAGTTATATTTGACCCAAGGAAGAGAAAAAAGAAAAAAAAATGCACAACGACGTGGACTTTCAGACTAAATTATTACCCAGTCCAATGACGAAAAGATCAAATACTGACTCATACGTACCCAAATTTGTTTTGTACCCGTTTTTCACGCACATTCAAAGTCAACAGTTCAGCTCGAGGACGCTCTTATGATCTGGATGATATTAAGAAACGCGTGGTAAGTCAATGTAAGCTACAGTGAGGTCCCGGGCAGACCCGACTCCTTTATCAGTTTAACATTTCACTCTTCATGGTCTGTGCCGGCATTCAGCATGGACTTTCACCCTTCTTCCTTCTCTGGCTTAATATACAGATTATGAGGAAAAGCGAGAGAAGGTAGATGGGAGGCTTCAATAAGATGCAAATAGCTCCTTTATCTACCTGCTTTTGCTGTTTTATCATCCTTGTGTCATTTGCGCGGGGCTTGTCTTCTGAAGCTGACTGCTTGAGTTCAGGCCAGTCTATGAAAGATGGACAGACATTGATTTCTTCAGGCCAAAGCTTTGAGCTCGGCTTCTTCTCTCCCGGTAGCTCCAAGAACAGGTACCTTGGGATATGGTACAAGAGCACTCCTGAAACAGTAGTTTGGGTGGCTAACAGAGGCAACCCACTAACCGAATCGAGTGGTCTTCTGACGTTTGGCCATGAGGGCAATCTAGTTCTTATGAACCAATCGAAGAGTGTTGTTTGGTCTTCAAATTCGTCTGGGGTTCTAACTAATCCTGTTGCACGGCTCCTGGAGGCTGGAAACCTTGTTCTTTGGGATAACAACAGTTGGAATCCCAATGACGCCTATTCATGGCAAAGTTTTGATTACCCGGGCGACACACTTTTAGCCGGTATGAAACTGGGATCGAACTTGAGAACTGGTTTCAAGTGGTATCTGACCGCATGGACAAGCATCGATGATCCTTCCCCTAGCGGCTACACCAGTAGATTAAACGATCAAGGGCTGCCACAAATTGTAATACTCAGGAATGGTTCGACAAAGACATATCGGAGTGGCTTGTGGAATGGAGTCCAGTTCAGCGGTCTCTCAGTGGCAGCGAATTCCATCTCGAGGCAAATGTTGGTTGACAAACAGACGGATGTCTATTTCGCTTATCAAGCTATGAATGACGGAATTATCACCAGAGTCAGTCTGAATGAGTCTGGGTTGTTACAAAGACTAGTGAGAGAGAAAGAGAGTGCTAGTTGGATTGTCATGTACACGGTTCCTAGTGATCCATGTGACAACTACGCATTATGCGGAGCTAATGGTTTCTGCAGAAGTGACAGATACTCGAGATGCGAGTGCTTGCAGGGTTTCATACCCAAGTCACCGAAAGAATGGCAAATGCTTTATTTTTCTGGTGGCTGCATGAGGAAGGTGCCCGTAAATTGTTCAAAAGGAGAAGGGTTTTTTAAACTTTCAAGGGTGAAGCTGCCGGATCTAATTGACTACTCGTTGAACAAGAGCATGAGCCTCGAGGAATGCAAGGTTGAGTGCTTAAAGAACTGTTCTTGTACTGCTTTTGCTAATTCAGATGTCAGAGGAGGAGGGAGTGGGTGCCTCATTTGGTTCACGGATCTAATTGATGTTAGTGACTTTCAAGATGCTTCTTACGAGCAAGATCTATATATCCGTCTAGCAGCATCAGAATTAGGTACATGAATCTCATAACTGGTTGAGCTATTGCTTTGACACGTCACATGAGGCACAAATGCGTACTTCTCATTTTATTAGAGCTTCTCTAGTACTAATTTTAACAGGCCAAAGTAGAAAATTGTGTTACTGAGCCTATGCTACAGAATACTAATTGAAGATGTTTAAAGTCATTATCGCTTCCTATTCCAGATTCCCTTCGCGATCCCACCAAGAAGAGAAAGCTGGTCACCACCACTGTAGCTTCAGCCATTTCCGGATTGCTATTGCTGGGTATTACTCTTGGGATTACAATCTGGAAGAGGAGAACGAAAATAGGGGGTAAGACATTATGTAGACGCATAATAAGCCAGCTTTATTCTTTTAATTATATAACGTCTACTGATGGTAATAATTGGGTTACTAGGCTTGAGGAATGAAATTGACTTGCCACATTTTGATGTCGATACCATTACTGCTGCTACTGACAATTTCTCTCCAAGAAATTTGATTGGAGCTGGAGGCTTTGGTTCCGTCTACAAGGTAAAATAAACTATGTGATGTTTAATTAAATTTTTGCATGAAGATGGCCTATTCTGAAACCGAATTGTGCAGGGAAATCTTTCCACAGACCAAGAAATAGCTGTGAAAAGGTTGTCAAAGGATTCTGGGCAAGGACTTGAAGAGTTCAGGACTGAAGTAGCCTTGATTGCCAGACTTCAACACAGGAATCTCGTCAGCCTTCTTGGCTGCTGCATTGACAGAAACGAAAGAATGTTAATTTACGAATACATGCCAAATAAGAGCTTGAATAACTTTATCTTTGGTCCGTGCCTCTTAATTCTTTTTTACTTTCCCATTACATGTCATTAGTTTGTGTAGATTGAGTACCTCTCATTGATATCAGTGCAAAGGATCAAAAGCTCGAGCTTATATGGGGCTGTTGAATGTCCGCAGATCCCGATAGACGCTTCTTGTTGGCATGGAATAGGCGCTTTGAGATTATTATTGGAATAGGACGTGGAATTCTTTATCTTCACCAAGATTCGAAGCTACAAGTCATTCATAGAGACCTTAAAACAAGCAACATTTTACTGGATGCCAACCTAAATCCCAAAATCTCCGACTTCGGATTAGCAAGAATTTTTGGAGGTGATCAAAAAGAAGCAAGAACAAGAAGAATAATCGGGACTTAGTAAGTTGACTGTCTTAGCTCATATGTTTGCTAGTTGATGAGCTCGAATAGATGGGCTAATTGAGATATGATTTCTGTATGCAGTGGATATATGTCCCCAGAGTATGCCTTCGATGGAAAATTCTCAGTTAAATCCGATGTGTTTAGCTTCGGCGTGCTCTTATTAGAGATAGTAAGTGGGCAAAGGAACAGAGGATTCTGCCATCCAAGCCACCACCACAACCTTCTTGGACATGTAAGTTGAAGCTTAGGATAAGTAATGCTGTTTTCCCAAAACTTAGGCTGTCTTTTATGTCCAAGTCATTTCATATTGAAGTTGAGTAGTCTACTGTGATTGGAGAGTGAGCACGTCTGTTCGTGTTCTTAGGCATGGATGCTGTGGAATGAAGGCAGAGCCTTGGAACTGATGGATGATTCTTTAGCTGATTCCTACGTTGAATTTCAAGTAGAGAGATCTATACAAGTGGGTTTGCTGTGCGTTCAGAGATTTCCCGCAGACAGGCCAACAATGTCTTCTGTTGTCTTCATGCTGGCGAATCCGGAAGCGATCTTGCCGCAGCCTAAGCAGCCTGGTTTCTTCATGGAAAGAAGTCCAACAAGCTCGAATTTAACTTCACCGAGGGAACTCTGTACATGTAATCTCGTCACTATAACAATGCCAGAAGCTCGATAGATGCACTATTGATTCGGCATTTTTGCTAATCTCCTGGAAGTCAAGTGGCTTATTAAGGAAATATATTAGATTCCAAGGCAAAACAAACAGGATGATGCCTGACGATGCTTAATGACCACGGGGATGTCTTTGCACCATGAGTTTCGCATCTGTGTGTGCCGCGAATTTAACTTCGCATGTTCGAACTCGGGTGTGGGCCGGGTGATAAAGGCCCGGCCCGAGGTCGCCTTCATTTTCCTTTTTGTCTTTTTCATTATTTTAGAAAATACAATAAAAGAAATTTCCAACAACTTTCTTCAAAACTAAGCCAAAAGTAAATTATAGGATTGGCAAAAATTAGGTGTCTACAACGAAAGTAAACACATATGCATATGCAGATTATGAAAAATGCTTAATGTTAGATTAGGAAAAACGTTTCGACATTTTCATCAAGATTGCCGAAGGTCTTATTTATCTGCACCATGATTCTAAACTCCAAGTGATTCACCAGGATCTCAAAGCTAGCAACATTTTATTGGATGGCAACCTGAGCCCTAGAATCTTGGATTTTGGGTCAGCGATAATTTTTGCAAATGATGAGAAAGAAGCAAAAACAAAGAGAATCATTGGAACTTAGTAAGAACTCGTTGTTCCATAATATCAAGTGGTCAAGGAGCGGAAGGTAAGGATGGTTTTTGGTATTTCCTTTCTTTTATTACGCTGAGAAAAATTGCGAACAACTGACGACTGAGGTAGCTCCATGAATCTAAAACTTCCTTCAAATTACACTGAAAGAAGTTCACATAGAACAAATAATGTTGGAGGACGGACCAACAAATAAATTTTTCTAAGCCGAAGTGCACAGAGAACCTATATAATATGAAAAGAAGTTCATCAGGGCGATAATGGTCAGCAATGTGAAGACCCCTGTAGTCAACCTAGTTCTTTCTGCGAAAAGAAGCTGCGATTAGTGGCGATGAACCGATTTCCCAAAACTGAAGAAGTTGAGAAGCCAAAATTCGATGGCCAATCGTGATTGACTGCTGGTGGGAGGTCCCAACTCCCAATTTGTCAAATTGTATACAGTTTATGTACCAAAAACAAGCAAAAAAAAAAAAAAAAACAACAACAACAACAGCAACGGAAGGGTCAAATGCATGTATCGTCTCACGAACGTTATGTTGCTCAATGAAAATGGATCCCCCGTCTTAGTGTTAGGATAACCTTATCCATTTAGTCCTCCATTAAAAGGGAGAAAACCCCCATCTCACCATTTATTTCCTGTGTCCTTCCAAACACATTCATTCGTTTCGCGGAAAATATTCTTCCAGGAAATGTTTTTCGGAAATTATGGTGTTCGAGGGGCGGAAAATATTTTACTATGAAAAATGTTTTCCAATCAATAAGAAGTTTCCTTCTAAAACTAAGGAAAATGTTTTCATCTTTTCAAAAAGAATAAAATATTTTTCGGAAGCCAACCAATCCTTAATATCGATTAAATTACTAATAAATCCATCACCTGCTATTGGACCCCCGCCCGCCGCCGGACCCCCATCGGACCGCCGCCGGTCGGCCGCCGGACCATTGGACCTCCGCCCACCGCCGATCGCCCATCGGACCGCCAGTTGCCGGCCAGCTGTCGAACCTCCGCCTGCCACCGGTCATCAGCCGTCCACCAGATCACCAAGCGGCGGCGGCGATAATCAAGCATCTATAAATAAGAAAAAAAGGAAAGAAAAAAATTTGTGAAAATATTTTTTGGAAAATTTAAGTTTCAAACGAACACCGGAAAATATTGTCATTTTTCGGAAAAATGACTTTCTGGAAAATATTTTCCGAAGATGCTTTATTTTTGCGAAACGAACGGACCATTATAGAGAACCCCAATCCGGACCCAATGGTGACTTTTTGAGAAGCTTCTCGCCTTTCCATATAATTTGACCTGACAAATTCTCCCTAAATTTTCAATTTTGGGGGCTCTCGATTCGGACTCTAGCGACTGGTGAAAGCGCCGTGTGGGGATCTCTTTGAGGTGGACGTGGTTAGCTTGATGCGACCAATTGAAAACTCCGTAAACGAAGATCCGGTCATATTCAGACATATAATAATAATCCGTTATGTCATAAATTTAATGTAAAAAGTAACGGATATTGCAATTAAGTTAATGAAAAATATCCAAATAAATAAATAAAGAATGATAAAAAAAATATTAGAAATTTATGTGGTTTGGTGGGGTGTTAGTACCTACTTCACAAGAGGGAATCAAGAGCAAATAATTTATTAATGGTCGGAGAGTCGGAGTTATAATAATAGCACACACGTTCGAATATTTGTTTACACTTAAATTAAGCTCTTGTAAACACCTCAATTAAATGAAAAGGTCAAACCCCAAGTCACCGGCTGAAACAAGAATATCCTGCGCGTTCTCGTGCGGCGGCTAACTTTAATTTCGGAAGTAACTTGTATGTAGCTTTGCAAGGGTCTAATGTCTTCATCGAAAGTGGATAAATAACTCTAAAATGAAAGACAAATGCACAAAAGTCCTCTGACTAAAGAAACGAAGATCCAAAATAGGAAGGTGGATTTCTTGAGACTTCTTACTCTTAACCGATTTGGTTTAAAAAACCAATCCACATCCTCCAACCCAGTTAGGTTTTATATACAAATTCAATTTTGAGACATAATTTAACATGTTTTCTGACCATGCTTGTATACACTTTTAATGACAAAATACTTAGAATTTCACATTACAACTCAGCCAAAGCCCGTCTATGATGCTCCGTAGCTAATGCCACGATCACATTCATAAACAAACGGTGATTGTACTTGATTACAGTCAATCACGACGCCTAGTGTGGTATAATTCAAACATGAATGGGTTTTGAGGTATGAGCTAATCATCAAGCAAAATGTCGCACCTTCACTCGTCCAAATATAGAGGATGGCAGCCATTCTTATGAAGGACGCAGCATACATACATACATACATACATACATACATACATATTAGTCAAAATTTATAAAAATCCACCGGACATAACATGTACATTACCAGTAACCATTAAATTAAATCAAACAAATATCGTCTCAAACATATATGCTACTATCTTAACTCGATCAAACCCAAAAATTTGACTATCAAAATCCTTGCCAACAGCTCTCTCATCCTATTTATCGTTAGTTGAGAACCTGAATTTGCCAGGAGTGATCACATTCCCATTCAGTTCATATTGGAGTTGAGTCGTCTACTGTGATTGGGAGTGAGCACATCTGTTTGTGTTCGTAGGCATGGATGCTGTGGAATGAAGGCAGGGCCTTGGAACTTATGGATGACTCTTTAGCCGACTCCTCTGTCGAATTTCAAGTAGAGAGATCTATACAAGTAGGTTTGTTGTGCGTCCAGAAATTTCCTGCAGACAGGCCAACAATGTCTTCTGTTGTTTTCATGCTGGCGAATCAGGAAGCGATCTTGCCCCAGCCAAAGGAGCCCGGTTTCTTCATGGAGAGAAGCAGCACAAGTCCGAACTTGACTTCACCGAACGAACTCTATACATGTAATCTTGTGACTATAACGATTCCAGAAGCTCGATAAACTTGCTTTTGATTCGGCATTTTTGCTAATCTCCTGGAAGTCTTTTTCAAGTGGCTTAATAAGGAAATCTGTCAGATTTCAATGCAAAACAAACAGTATGATGCCTGATGACGCTTAATGACCACGGTGATGTCTTTGCACCATGAGTGTCGCATCTGTATGTGTTGTGGAAGTGTCAGATGGAGTCTCAGAGTACCAAGGGAATGAATGATTTATGCAAGGAAATAAAATCTAGAACCCGTTCAATCCATAGCGGAATTGGTTAATCGTCTCCAAGTGGAGCTTTAGCAAAAATTTCTAGTGACAGGCTTGATACAAATGCCGATCATTTGACTCGTTGAAGCCTTAACCTGCTAAAAAAATCATAATATGTGTGTTTGATAAATAAAAATGATCTGAAAACAGGCACCACATCGTCTCCAATTGGCACTTCCCAGTTGAGGTCCATATTAATCGCAGCTTTTATTTTTCTCTGTAACTTGTAGTCTTGGAAGCATATCAATGAACCTAAATCATCTATTGAAAATTAATTTGGAGAAGTATGGGTCACCCAAAATAATTTAGTATCTTCTGTTTCCGCAGTCCCCAATGAGAAGCTAATTGACTATGATAGTCGTACGGGTGATCTAGTTGCAAAATCAAAACTTTGAAAAATTGATAAGCACATTTCATATGGCTTCCGTGAAATTCAGTCCATATAATGTCGTACATTGTTATTGAAATCAGCAAGAGATTGCACATAAAAATCTCGAGTTAGAACTCGTTACACATAGTGCCAATTAAGATGGATTCGTAGACTACATCTGAGGGTATTTCAGACACGGAATACTTGACCATCTCCCCTTAGCTGCAAAATAAGAAATAGTCACCATGGGCTACAGTTGTAAGCACATTTCTCAGTCTCCTCTATAAGCATAGCTCAGTTTCACATTCAGAAAACTCATTTGCATGGACTGCAGTGCAGGATTGACGGAGGAGGGGGATCCAGAAACTCATGTTATAGTCACGGTGGACCGGTGTTAAACGTTGACTGAGGATGAGCAAGGTCTTTCTTGGGAAGTGGGGCCCGGGATTTGACTTTAGTTGCCACGTCGCGTGTATAATGTTCACATAACTTAGAACGACTGGGTAGCAGATTTTTCTGCAGTCATTTGGGGGTTGATGTCTAGACCGTAGACATCATTGTTGCGTCAATCTGCACGGAGTTATGGCCGCAGACAAGACAAACGTTTGGGTCACAATTGGCGGGAAGAACAAAAAACAATGTCATTACTTTTCGTTTTTTCTAGCTAGTAGATGCTATTTTTGGGGTTTTCTTTAGAGACGAATGACAGGCAAACTGAAAAAGTAAATATTAAATTTCACAGGGCATATCTGAGCGATTTGCAGCGCTAGAAAAGTCAAGATGGGAATTATACTTAATCAAACCAGAACAAATTTATGGGAAACTGATAAATGTACTTGACCCTGGAGAAGCAATTTTGTCAAAGGATGGGTCCCATGGAAGAAGAAAAAAAAGAAAGAAAGGGAAGACCACCGAGATATAAATAGGGTAGAACGAGGCACGCTCGGGCAAGGAGGGAGAGGAAGAAGAAAAGAAGGGAAAGGGATAGAAAGAAGAAGAAGAAGGGAGAGATAGGGACGAGAAGCTTGTGTCGATAAGTGGTCCTTGCCAAGCCGAATCAAGTACATATCATATTGCCCGGTAAGTGCTCATGCCATTTATTCATCCAATTGAAGTAGTTTTTGGAATTAAGTTGCTGATTCAAAATTTTGTGTAATTTAAGTCGTATAGCTTGATTTTTGAGTTGTTAATATGAGAAATTGCAAGGCTTTGATACTTTAGGGTGTTGTGAAGTCACATGATAAATAGGGTGTATATATGTGTTAGGATATCCTTCTTAATCGAGATTGTAGGTGAAGACCTTACCAATGGAGAAATCTTGATCGCTTTGTTATAAGGTGTTGTGTTATGACTATAGTTAGACATTGAACGATAGTTTAACCGATAGAATTGCCATTGATCGGTTATTTGAGATTAGCCGATGGGATGGATTATTGATGTCTGATGAAACTAACCAATGGAAAAAATAATTGATATGTGTATTATTGAGATTGATCAATGAAGTAGATAATTAATATTTTGTTTTGATATTACTGAAGAATGAGTATTTTATGCATGTGTATGTGATCTTGTAAGAATATAAAACTTATTTTTAACCTCATACAGATACTATACAAAGAATTTCTAATATGTGCAAAGTTCTACGCAAAGACACAATTTGCTTTTGGTATTGTAGATATAAGAACTGTTTATATGAAAGTAATAAATATTTCAATATTTTATTATTTACGTGACCATGAATTTCATTTTTATTTTGACTGTATGCTTACAAACTTGTTTTCAATATATTTCGACCAAACTATATATATATATGTATGTATCTGTATGTATATGCATAGTACGTGCTCAATTTGCTGACAAGATATATGCATTACTCACTGAGTTGTGGTCACTCACTTCTTTCTAATTTTCCAAATCTTTTTAGGTCCTTCAGTTAACGGCCAATAGAGCGATAGTGATATTGATGGGTACTTTTCGAAATTGGATTATATATATATATATATATATATATATATATGGTTGGAGCTACCTCCTTCTTATGAAGAAGTAAAGACGGCCATGTCATTACCCTAATTCCTGTAGGGTTGGCGGTGTGACACCATCAAACCATATGCTCCTTCTTTTTCACGGTATTGAGTGCTCAGAGGTCTCTTAGAGACCTTAACTAATTCAATCAGGTAATGACAGTCTCCCAATTTTGCTACGACTGGGTAGTTATCGAGATTAAAGTTGCCCTTGCTGGGGCTCGAGCCCGTGATCATGCTTCATCAACTGCAGTTTAGTGTTGAATCATATGATTTCCCCAGATGCTGATGGTTTTGCTATTAGTCCCTGATACGAGAAAGCATCGGGAAGGATTGAAGCGTACATGACAATTTGTTATGATTTTGTGGAAGCTCAAATTCAAATTAATATGACGTGAAACGACCGCTAGTCAAACAAGGGCTTCTATGAAAACTTCATTATGGCTACAATATATTATCTGTGCTAAAAATATATGGATTTTGAGATGTATTGTTGACTTTGTCATGTATTTGATAATCGACTATGCTCTCACTCTAAAAAATTTTAAACCCAAAATTGTGATCATTTAAGAAATCATCACTGTTATCCTAAAGTTGCATCGGAATTTTGTGTTTAGAGCGAAGAGATTGAGGAGCAGAGAGGCAACTGAGTATATAATTTTGAAACAGCGGGGTCAACTCAACCTCTACCACTCCTCGAAGAACATATTTCTCAAATAGAAGGGGTCGCGATCGACTGCATAAGTTCAGTGACCATTTATTTTAGTGAAGGCACGCATGAGAAGAGCAAGAGAAAGTCATAGGAAGGCATTGAAATGAAGAGTCCTCCTCTTTTCACCTTCTTGTATCCTTTTATGATCCTTGTTTCAGTGCTAGACCTGTCAAGTGCAGGTGACACGTTAAGCTCAGGCGAGTCCATTAGTGATGGGGAGACGCTAGTTTCCTCAGGACAAAGATTTGAGCTTGGCTTCTTCTCTCCTGGCAACTCCAAGAACAGGTTCTTGGGCATATGGTACAAGATCACTCCTGAGACTGTCGTGTGGGTCGCCAACAGGAACAGTCCGCTTTTCGATTCAAATGGTACTCTCACTATAAAGAATGATGGAGAACTTGTTCTTCTCAACCGGTCAAAGAGTATTGTTTGGTCCTCAAATTCCTCAGGGACACTTGTGAATCCGGTTGCTCAGCTTTTAAACTCGGGAAATCTTGTTCTTAGAGAGAATAGCAGCTCCAGTTCTGATGAGTATTCATGGCAGAGCTTCGACTACCCATCTGACACACAATTGGCAGGTATGAACGTAGGGTTGAACTTGGCAACTGGTTCAGAGAGCTATCTGACTTCCTGGAGAAGTACAGATGATCCGTCCCCTGGAGATTACATGTATAGACTAAATATTCAGGGGTTGCCACAGTGGGAATTAGTATCGACAGATTCAGTAATGAAGTATAGGACGGGACCTTGGAATGGAGCTCAATTCAGTGGTTCTTCCATGGAAGCAAATCCAGTCTCCAAGCCTGCACTAATTTACAACGCAAGCGAAATATATTACACGTATGAGCCTTCATCAGATGGAGTCATTACAAGGATCACACTAAACCAATCTGGATTACTACAACGACTTGTGTACTTGAATTGGAGCACTAAATGGGATATTATGTACTCAATTCCAAATGATTTATGTGACAATTATGCAGAGTGTGGTGCCAATGGTTTCTGCAGAATTGACCAGGCTCGAATATGCGAATGCTTACCCGGGTACACACCTAAGTCGCTGGAGGAATGGGACGTGCTTCAATGGTCTTCGGGCTGCATTAGAATTCTACCCCTTAATTGTTCAAATGGAGAGGGCTTCTTGAAACTTGCCGGTGTGAAACTGCCTGACCTGATAGATTTCTCGTTAGACAAGAACATAAGCCTCAACAATTGCAAGGCCGAGTGCTTAAAGAATTGTTCCTGTGTAGCTTATGCTAATTCAGGTGTTACGGGCGGAGGTAGTGGCTGCCTAATGTGGTATGGTGACCTAATCGATATTAGAGAATTTCAAGAAAATCGCTATGAGCAAAATATGTTCATACGACTGCCAGCTTCCGAACTAGGTAAGTCCATCTTCAAACTGGTAGAGCTCATCTTGCTGAAGCCTTTAGTCTATTAGATGGTTGTGTGGCTATTTCATGTTCTTGTAACCTCCAACTTGTTCCTGCTTCATTTAATTCGTTCATTTTTCTTTCTTTTTGCTTTTTCCCTTTCAAAAGATCATGAATGCGACCCTTAGCTTACGGAACATAATCTACGGTAAAATAACTAACGTGTCCTCCATTTTTCTCCATCTAGATGCAATCCACAGTCTCAAAAATAAGAAAAGATTGGTCCTCATAGGAATTCCAACCATTTCGGGATTTTTCATTCTGGCTGTGGCAATTTGGGTGATCTACAGGAGGAGAAGACTGAAGGCGAGAGGTAAACCTACTATCAACCAAACCCAGTTTCATTTGATTAAAGAGCCTGTGATCAAATTCTTGTCTTAAGCCTATGTTATATTTTAGTCCTGTCATGTCTGATGTTCATATTAAATAGGTTGGAGAATTGGAAAGGATGACTTTGACTTGCCTCTATATGATTTTGCTGTGATCGCTTCTGCTACTGACAATTTCTCTTCGAGAAATTTGATTGGAGAGGGCGGCTTTGGCCCTGTCTACAAGGTAACCTAGGTACATTCTGTAGCTAAATGTTCATGCAAGAGGCACAGAAATGATTGAAATATTGATTATGCAGGGAAATCTTTCAGTAAATCAAGAAATAGCAGTAAAGAGGCTTTCAAAGAATTCAAGGCAAGGTCTTCAAGAGTTTATGAACGAAGTAGTTCTGATTGCAAAACTTCAGCACAGGAATCTCGTTAGTCTTGAGGGATGCTGCACTGAAAGAGCGGAAAGAATTCTAGTTTATGAATATATGCCTAATGGAAGCTTAGATCATTACATTTTTGGTATGACACTCTCGATCTCAGTCTGTTCAAATGAGCTCTTTAACTCGTATACTGAGCAGACATAGCAAGTAGAGCAAAGATCAGTCACTCAAAGCTTTTGTGTCATTTGCTAAAGTGCAGGTCAGGATAAAAGCTTCTTGTTGGATTGGAGAAAAAAATTTGATATTGTAATGGGAATTGCACGGGGACTTCTCTATCTCCATCAAGATTCAAAACTTCAAATTATTCACAGAGACTTAAAGGCAAGCAACATTTTGCTAGATGCCAACCTAAATCCGAAAATCTCAGACTTCGGCTTGGCTAGGATCTTCCGTGGTGATGAAAATGAAGCAAAAACTAGCAGAGTAATCGGAACCTAGTAAGTTCATGTTATCTCTTCCGAGTGCTCAAGTCAGCATTCTAGAGAGCTAATGCATAAATGATCTGCTTACTGCAGCGGCTACATGTCCCCAGAGTATGCTTTTGATGGGAAGTTTTCTGTGAAATCCGATGTATTTAGCTTCGGAGTGCTCCTATTAGAAATTGTAAGTGGCAACAAAAACAGGGGGTTCTGCCATCCAAATCACCACCACAACCTTCTTGGGCACGTAAGTTGAGCTACAAGAGAACATTACTTGTGCTTTCTGGTGCATGTAACCTTGTCTGGTTCACACAGATGTATCAATATAGTCAGTTTCTTCTTTCAATGACAAGCAAGCTAGCTTAATGGTATATTGATCTGTCATAGGCATGGTTGCTTTGGACACAAGGTAGCGCTTTGGATCTTCTCAACGAGTCATTGTGCGACTCTGCCATCGAGCCTCAAGTAGAAAGATGCATCCATGTTGGGTTGTTGTGCGTCCAAAAATTTCCCGCAGACAGGCCGGCCATGTCCGCGGTAGCTTCAATGCTGGGAAGTGAAGGAACGGTCCTGCCTCAACCCAAGCAACCGGGTTTCTTCATGGAAAGAAGTCCGGAAAACTTGAGTTCAACTGGGGAAGATGTTTATTCGTACGGTGCAGTAAGCATCACAATGCCAGCAGGCCGATAGACACTTCGTCATCTGGGATTGAGGTTTTGTACCAATACGAAGAAAACATAGACCGAATTACCATTTTAATGTCCTCCTAAGACAACTTCTCTATGTATGGAATTTCTTCTTAACGCATTGCTTACTAGACAAAAGGAAGAGGCTTACTGTTGATACTGCTAAATTGGGATTCTACTACCAATAGAACAATTATAGAAAAGCAAGTGGCTAAATACCACTGGATCAAATGTATAATACAATGGTCTGTGACAGTTTTTGCAATCTTCAGTGATGAAACTAATCACACTGATTTTTACCAAAAAAAAAAAACTAATCACACTGATATTTACCAAAAAAAAAAAACTA
This sequence comes from Melaleuca quinquenervia, assembly GCA_030064385.1. Lineage (NCBI taxonomy): Eukaryota > Viridiplantae > Streptophyta > Magnoliopsida > Myrtales > Myrtaceae > Melaleuca > Melaleuca quinquenervia. The sequence continues at coordinate 26,038,404 of CM057723.1, read as the reverse complement.
ATCACACTGATGCACCAATCAATTATCAGCTTTGATATCAAGCAGGAGCCCCAATATTTACCTAAGAAGCCAAAATCCAAACCTGCCGGCATATTTAGCTGGACCTGCATTCCCATAAAAGCTTAAACTAATGAGTTATATGTTAATGAGGATATACTAATTATGTCACACCACATCAATAGTATGATATGAGACTTTCTAATATAATCCACACATGCATCTCCGTAGAAACCCTATAAAAAAGTTTGATGTATATTCAGGGCCGCGTTAATTAGGTATATAATGGAGTCAACATTGTCTTGCTCTCGAAAACAATGTACTTCTCTTCCCTTTTCAACTCTTTCTGCACCTAGCGATTAGAAGAGGAGATTTTTTTTTTGGCCAATAACTACTGTGACTTTCATTAATAACTAGAATATGAAACACAAGATTATTCAACATCAAAACATAAAAAAGATCAAAGAGAGTGGGAGGATCGATAATCCAATTCGGAGTAAGAAAGTCAATTCCATGGGCCTTTGCTACCCAATCCCCAATTTGATTTGCATCTCTAGGGCAATAGGGTACCGAAATACCTTTCAACCGGGCTAGAAGCACTTGATAATCCAATTGGCCCATGGACTTTCAGCCTGACCCATGACATATTCCCGGGCTGGTAGAGAGTATGACAAAATGAACATCTTTAGATTTTCTTTCCTATTGCTCTCATTTGTTTGTGCATGCCATTGTTCGCTCAACTTTCCACTGAAAATAATTCTTCCGCAAAGCTAGATCCGCACCGATGGGGAGTTTTTTTTTTTTTTGGCCAATCCGTCAATTAGCAACCTTTGAAAGTCATGGTAAACCCCCGCTACAGATCCAGACCGTAACTCACCGCACCAAGATGCATCCATGTTCAGCTTCTACAAACCATTAGGCGGGGGGTCCATCAATCCAGAGGTAAATTACTTCTTGAGGCTCAAATGAATTTGCTCAGATTCCATTTTAGGAAAAGCTTATACGAACTTATCACTTCCTTGACGAAGTGGCTTGAGCTTGGCTTTAGATTTCAAAGCACCATAGCATTCCTCTCCTTCCATATTGACCATGGGGAGGCGTCAAAGAGGGCTCTCTAGGATGGGTCAGCTCTGGATGTCAAGTTCTTGAAAACTCATTTAATAATTCTTGTTATTGTTGTTGGGGAGGTATCACAATTGAGCCAAGGTTTGACCAGGCATACTTCGTCCACTCGCAAAGAACAAATAGTGTTCGAGCATTTCCGGGGCCATGCGACAAACGGGGCAGAGCAAATCATGCATCATCTTCCTTTTAAAAAGGTTTTCCTTTGTTAAAAATGCATTGTTGCATAAAATTCAAAAAAAAGAACCATATCTTTGAGTAGACGTAAATCTACCATAGTAATGTCCACAATACTCTGGGAGGCTAATATGATGATGATGCATGGTTGGCATTAGGAGAATTTTCTAGGAACCATAGGCTATTGTAACTACTCTTTGACCAAGTAAGAGCCAATCTTGTTACATGTCCATATCGATTTGTCTATCACTGGGTTGGGCTTAAGAGGGATCGAAATAATATTTTCTGATATATTAGCTCTGCAACAAGTTAGGGGTCATTTTGGTTCACTAGGCCAACAATTCTGCCTATAGCTGACCATTTTTCCTCTCTAATATTAATGTTATTTCCATCTTCCACTAGCCATCACACTTTAGGTTCCATCACCTCTTCATTTGCCAACAAGCTTTGTCACCCCTAGGAAGGACGACGGCCCGTATTTACAAGCCATAAATCCTTTTGTGGGAAATAAATATTACTCATCACCTGGCTCCATAAAGCATTTGTTCCTAAAATCATACCCTATGCCTTTCTCCCCAGCATGGCCTCGTTGAAGGCAAGAATTTCTTTGAATCCTGAGCCTCCCGAGTCTTTTGCCGTTTTCAACATTTCACATTTCCTTGAGTGAACACCTCCTTTGGTTGCATTTTGTTTCCACCAAAAGGCTGCAATTCTCTTTTTGATTGACTTACATACTAAGATATAGATTTTGAATATTGACATAATATACTGAGGTAACACCTGAACAACTATCTTAATAAAAATCTCCTAAACCGTATCTGTCATTAATTGTCCTTCCACCCATTTAGTTTCAAATCAACCTTGCTAGCACCCATGTAAACATTTGCTTCTTTGATTGCCCCCAATAAGAAGGAATCCCAAAATACTTCCCATATTATCATGATCTTAGTTCGCCCACCATGTTCCTCTTCAATTGATCAAGACATCCATTACTAGAAAAAAAAAATCTGGAAGAGGAGATGTTAAAGAGACCAATCTGGGTGGGCGCCACTAATTTCAAGACAACAAAGAGGTTTATTCAACCATGTGATGAGCCGACGGAGCTCTCCAATTGCCGGAAAATTAAAGCTATAACGTCCTCCTCAGCCCAACCACCAACAATATTGTCCGCTTTGGCCCTATTGCACTGGCGTGGACGCACCGCCATTCCAGCTATGGCCTCGACCTCACGGCTTTGTTTTTCTCGGTCTATCCGAGAAAACACATTGTTGATGGATAAGGGTGGACCTCTCTACATAAGCCCTCCCAAGACTCCCTCCCTAGGCGATGTGGGACAAGGATGTCACAAATTCCCCTCCTCAATGGCACAGCGTCCCCGCTGTGCCCTCGGCACCAGCGAGCGCCCACTGTGGTCCCCACACGCTGTTGGGAGTCGGCTCTGATACCACTTTGTAACGTTCGCCTCAACCCCACCACCAACAATATTGTCCGCTTTGGCCTACCGCACTGGCACGAACGCACCGCCATCTCAGCTACGGCCTCGACCTCACGGCTTTGTTCTTCTCGGTCTATCCGAGAAAACGCGCTGTTGATAGATAAGGGTGGACCTCTCCACATAAGCCCTCCCAAGACTCCCTCCCTAAGCGATGTGGGACAGAGATGTCACAAACTCCCCCCTTCAATGGCACAGCGTCCCCGTTGTGCCCTCGGCACCAGCGAGCGCCCACTGTGGTCCCCACACGCTGTCGGGAGTCGGCTCTGATACCACTTTGTAACGTCCGCCTCAACCCCACCACCAACAATATTGTCCGCTTTGGCCCTACCGCACTGGCACGGACGCACCGCCATCTCAGCTACGGCCTCGACCTCACGGCTTTGTTCTTTTCGGTCTATCCGAGAAAACGCGTTGTTGATGGATAAGGGTGGACCTCTCTACATAAGCCCTCCCAAGACTCCCTCCCTAGGCAATGTGGGACAGGGTTGTCACAAAAAAACTCATTTATCACATGTGGTCCAAAGACCAGTATTCATTTGCAGAACTCCCGCGTGGGTCAAAAGACTCAAAACAAGCTACTGACCCCCATGATCATCGATTTTTCTAAGAGTAGCTTCGGAATTGTGTGTGGCTGTGTTCAAGAGTCTTCCTAACTAAATATGGTCTAGTAATAAACAGATGTAAACTGAGCACTTCAATGAGTGAGAGCTACAATGTGTAAGAGTTTTTCCGAGGTAGACTACATTAACTGGGATTGAAATTTACTCTTTTACGGGGTTGGCCTAATAAGGCAAGATATAAAATTTCTTAAATTTTTTGGTTAGGTGTATCAGCTTATAATGTACATAAGATTTTTTGAAATTAGTTAATGCATTTTTTCTTGGCTATTGTAGATTCCATCCATAGCCCTGATTATAAGAAGAATTAGAAGTATGTTTGATATGGTAAAAAAATTATGTTTCTATTTCATTTGAAGGAATTTTTAGCTTTTTAAATTTCAAGATGCTCATTCCAATAAAAATCAAATACTTCTTATTTAGCCCAAAAAATTGACAAATTGATCACATGTTCTATTGTAATTGAACTCCAAATTCACTATAAGAAAAATCTGGATAGAATTAGATTTTCCCAATTCTATTTTAGAATGAGTTTCTGAAGAAAGAAACGTGTAAATGTTTGGCCCATAATGTCCACAAACTCAGAAAATGGTTGCTTGTCTGGAACAAGAAACAAGTTTGGATTTTTCGGCAAGACGAGGGATACAATAAAATATTTTTCGTTTTTATGATTAAGTGGCTCAAGCAACTCAGTGAAGGCCTTTTTATTGAAATTCATTGCTAATGATTATTCGTAGAGATAAGTAAAATAAACTCTTTGACCTTTAATATGAGCGTATGGTTCTATTTACTTCATCCTTATACGAAACCTGGACATGTGCGCTACCAGTGCACCAAATCTTTTGCTTTGTCCTTATTGAATTGAGTCCAACCACGCTATCAGTGCATCGATCAAAATATCAAGAGAGACAAAATTCTATGGTCCTGAATTTTATTGTCCATTTAAACCATTATCTGAAATTGTCAAAATACATAATCGACTGACCGAAAAAAGGAAAAAAGGCCAAATTGTGTGTCGTCTCTGGACCGCGGATTTCCAGCTGAATAGTCCAATGGCAACGTGCGAGAAATAGGCCCCAACGGCAATGTTCCATTATGGCCGTCTATAGACAAAGCAGTTATATTTGACCCAAGGAAGACAAAAAAGGAAAAAAAAAATGCACAACGACGTGGACTTTCAGACTAAATTTTTACCCAGTCCAAAGACGAAAAGATCGGATACTGACTCATACGTACCCAAATTTGTTTTGTACCCGTTTTTCACGCACATTCAAAGTCAACAGTTCAGCTCGAGGACGCTCTTATGGTCTGGATGATATTAAGAAACGCGTGGTAAGTCAATGTAAGCTACAGTGAGGTCCCGGGCAGACCCGACTCCTTTATCAGTTTGACATTTCACTCTTCATGGTCTGTGCCAGCATTCAGCATGGACTCTTCACCCTTCTTCCTTCTCTGGCTTAATATACAGATTACGAGGAAAAGCGAGAGAAGGTAGATGGGAGGCTTCAATAAGATGCAAATAGCTCCTTTATCTACCTGCTTTTGCTGTTTTATCATCCTTGTGTCATTTGCGCGGGGCTTGTCTTCTGAAGCTGACTGCTTGAGTTCAGGCCAGTCTATGAAAGATGGACAGACATTGATTTCTTCAGGCCAAAGCTTTGAGCTCGGCTTCTTCTCTCCCGGTAGCTCCAAGAACAGGTACCTTGGGATATGGTACAAGAGCACTCCTGAAACAGTAGTTTGGGTGGCTAACAGAGGCAACCCACTAACCGAATCGAGTGGTCTTCTGACGTTTGGCCATGAGGGGAATCTAGTTCTTCTGAACCAATCGAAGAGTGTTGTTTGGTCTTCAAATTCGTCTGGGGTTCTAACTAATCCTGTTGCACGGCTCCTGGAGGCTGGAAACCTTGTTCTTTGGGATAACAACAGTTGGAATCCCAATGACGCCTATTCATGGCAAAGTTTTGATTACCCGTGCGACACACTTTTAGCCGGTATGAAACTGGGATCGAACTTGAGAACTGGTTTCAAGTGGTATCTGACCGCATGGACAAGCATCGATGATCCTTCCCCTAACGGCTACACCAGTAGATTAAACGATCAAGGGCTGCCACAAATTGTAATACTCAGGAATGGTTCGACAAAGACATATCGGAGTGGCTTGTGGAATGGAGTCCAGTTCAGCGGTCTCTCAGTGTCAGCGAATTCCATCTCGAGGCAAATGTTGGTTGACAACCAGACGGATGTCTATTTCGCTTATCAAGCTATGAATGACGGAATTATCACCAGAGTCAGTCTGAATGAGTCTGGGTTGTTACAAAGACTAGTGAGAGAGAAAGAGAGTGCTAGTTGGATTGTCATGTACACGGTTCCTAGTGATCCATGTGACAACTACGCATTATGCGGAGCTAATGGTTTCTGCAGAAGTGACAGATACTCGAGATGCGAGTGCCTGCAGGGTTTCATACCCAAGTCACCGAAAGAATGGCAAATGCTTTATTTTTCTGATGGCTGCATGAGGAAGGTGCCCGTAAATTGTTCAAAAGGAGAAGGGTTTTTTAAACTTTCAAGGGTGAAGCTGCCGGATCTAATTGACTACTCGTTGAACAAGAGCATGAGCCTCGAGGAATGCAAGGTTGAGTGCTTAAAGAACTGTTCTTGTACTGCTTTTGCTAATTCAGATGTCAGAGGAGGAGGGAGTGGGTGCCTCATTTGGTTCACGGATCTAATTGATGTTAGTGACTTTCAAGATGCTTCTTACGAGCAAGATCTATATATCCGTCTAGCAGCATCAGAATTAGGTACATGAATCTCATAACTGGTTGAGCTATAGCTTTGACACGTTGCACAAATGCGTACTTCTCATTTTATTAGAGCTTCTCTAGTACTAATTTTAACAGGCCAAAGTAGAAAATTGTGTTACTGAGCCTATGCTACAGAATACTAATTGAAGATGTTTGAAGTCATTATCGTTTCCTATTCCAGATTCCCTTCGCGATCCCACCAAGAAGAGAAAGCTGGTCACCACCACTGTAGCTTCAGCCATTTCCGGATTGCTATTGCTGGGTATTACTCTTGGGATTACAATCTGGAAGAGGAGAACGAAAATAGGGGGTAAGACATTATGTAGACGCATAATAAGCCAGTTTTATTCTTTTAATTATATAACGTCTACTGATGGTAATAATTGGGTTACTAGGCTTGAGGAATGAAATTGACTTGCCACATTTTGATGTCGATACCATTACTGCTGCTACTGACAATTTCTCTCCAAGAAATTTGATTGGAGCTGGAGGCTTTGGTTCCGTCTACAAGGTAAAATAAACTATGTGATGTTTAATTAAATTTTTGCATGAAGATGGCCTATTCTGAAACCGAATTGTGCAGGGAAATCTTTCCACAGACCAAGAAATAGCTGTGAAAAGGTTGTCAAAGGATTCTGGGCAAGGACTTGAAGAGTTCAGGACTGAAGTAGCCTTGATTGCCAGACTTCAACACAGGAATCTCGTCAGCCTTCTTGGCTGCTGCATTGACAGAAACGAAAGAATGTTAATTTACGAATACATGCCAAATAAGAGCTTGAATAACTTTATCTTTGGTCCGTGCCTCTTAATTCTTTTTTACTTTCCCATTACATGTCATTAGTTTGTGTAGATTGAGTACCTCTCATAGATATCAGTGCAAAGGATCAAAAGCTCGAGCTTATATGGGGCTGTTGAATGTCCGCAGATCCCGATAGACGCTTCTTGTTGGCATGGAATAGGCGCTTTGAGATTATTATTGGAATAGGACGTGGAATTCTTTATCTTCACCAAGATTCGAAGCTACAAGTCATTCATAGAGACCTTAAAACAAGCAACATTTTACTGGATGCCAACCTAAATCCCAAAATCTCCGACTTCGGATTAGCAAGAATTTTTGGAGGTGATCAAAAAGAAGCAAGAACAAGAAGAATAATCGGGACTTAGTAAGTTGACTGTCTTAGCTCATATGTTTGATAGTTGATGAGCTCGAATAGATGGGCTAATTGAGATATGATTTCTGTATGCAGTGGATATATGTCCCCAGAGTATGCCTTCGATGGAAAATTCTCAGTTAAATCCGATGTGTTTAGCTTTGGCGTGCTCTTATTAGAGATAGTAAGTGGGCAAAGGAACAGAGGATTCTGCCATCCAAGCCACCACCACAACCTTCTTGGACATGTAAGTTGAAGCTTAGGATAAGTAATGCTGTTTTCCCAAAACTTAGGCTGTCTTTTATGTCCAAGTCATTTCATATTGAAGTTGAGTAGTCTACTGTAATTGGAGAGTGAGCACGTCTGTTCGTGTTCTTAGGCATGGATGCTGTGGAATGAAGGCAGAGCCTTGGAACTGATGGACGATTCTTTAGCTGATTCCTACGTTGAATTTCAAGTAGAGAGATCTATACAAGTGGGTTTGCTGTGCGTTCAGAGATTTCCCGCAGACAGGCCAACAATGTCTTCTGTTGTTTTCATGCTGGCAAATCCGGAAGCGATCTTGCCGCAGCCTAAGCAGCCTGGTTTCTTCATGGAAAGAAGTCCAACAAGCTCGAATTTAACTTCACCGAGGGAACTCTGTACATGTAATCTCGTCACTATAACAATGCCAGAAGCTCGATAGACGCACTATTGATTCGGCATTTTTGCTAATCTCCTGGAAGTCAAGTGGCTTAGTAAGCAAATATATTAGATTCCAAGGCAAAACAAACAGGATGATGCCTGACGATGCTTAATGACCACGGGGATGTCTTTGCACCATGAGTTTCGCATCAGTGTGTACCGAACTTCGCATGCGCGAACTCGGGTGTGGGCCGGGTGATAAAGGCCCAGCCCGAGGTCGCCTTCATTTTCCTTTTTGTCTTTTTCATTTTTTTAGAAAATACAATAAAAGAAATTTCCAACAACTTTCTCCAAAACTAATAAGCCAAAAGTAAATTATAGGATTGGCAAAATTTAGGTGTCTACAACTAAAGTAAACACATCTGCATATGCAGATCATGAAAAATGCTTAATGTTAGATTAGGAAAAACGTTTCGACATTTTCATCAAGATTGCCAAAGGTCTTATTTATCTGCACCATAATTCTAAACTCCAAGTGATTCACCAGGATCTCAAAGCTAGCAACATTTTATTGGATGGCAACCTAAGCCCTAGAATCTTGGATTTTGGGTCAGCAATAATTTTTGCAAATGATGAGAAAGAAACAAAAACAAAGAGAACCATTGGAACTTAGTAAGAACACCTTGTTCCATAAAATCAGGTGGTCAAGGAGCGGAAGGTAAGGATGGTTTTTGGTATTTCCTTTCTTTTATTTCGCTGAGAAAAATTGCGAATAACTGACGACTAAGGTAGCTCCATGAATCTAAAACTTCCTTCAAATTACACTGAAAGAAGTTTACAGAGAACAAATAATGTTGGAGGACGGACCAACAAATAAATTTTTCTAAGCCGAAGTGCACAGAGAACCTATATAATATGAAAAGAAGTTCATCAGGGCGATAATGGTCAGCAATGTGAAGACCCCTGTAGTCAACCAAGTTCTTTCTGCGAAAAGAAGCTGCGATTAGTGGCGATGAACCGATTTCCCACAACTGAAGAAATTGAGAAGCTAAAATTCGATGACCAATCGTCATTGACTGCTGGTGGGAGGTTCCAACTCCCTATTTGTCAAATTGTATACAGTTTATATATCAAAGACAAGCAGAAAAATACAACGAAAGGGTCAAATGCATGTATCGTCTCACAAACTCTATGTTGCTCAACGGAAATGGATCCCCCATCTTAGCGTTAGGGTAACCTTATCCATCTAGTCCTCCATTAAAAACATTTTCCCCTATAAAAAGGGGGAAAACCCCCATCTCACCATTGATTCCTCATGTCCTTCCTAACACGTTCATTCGTTTCGCGATAAAATATTCTTCCAGAAAATGTTTTCCGGAAATTGTGATGTTCAAGGGGTGGAAAATATTTTACCATGAAAAATTTTTGTAATCAAGGAGAAGTTTCCTTCTAAAACTAAGGAAAATGTTTTCCTCTTTTCAAAAAGAGTAAAACATTTTTCGAAAGCCAACCAATCCTTGATATCGATTAAATTACCAATATATCCATCGCCAGCTACTGGACCCCCGCCCGTCGCCGGACCCCCGTCGGACCGCCGCCGGCTGGCCGCCATACCACTGGACCTCTGCCCACTGCCAATTGCCGATCGGACCGCCGATCGCCGGCCAACTGCTGGACCATTGCCTGCCGCCGGTCGTCGACCAGCCACTAGACCGCCAAGCGGCGGCGACGATAATCGAGCATCTATAAATGAGAAGAAAAGGAAAGAAAAAAATTTGTGAAAATATTTTTTGGAAAATTTAAGTTTCAAACGAACACTGGAAAATATTGTCATTTTCTCGAAAAATAATTTTTTGGAAAACGAACAGACCATTATAGAGAACCCCAATCTGGACCCAATGGTGACTTTTGAGAAGCTTCTCGCCTTTCCATATAATTTGACCCGACAAATTGTCCCTAAATTTTCAATTTTGGGGGCTCTCGATTCGAACTCTAACAACTGGTGAAAGCGCCATGTGGGGATCTCTTTGAGGTGTATGTGGTTAGCTTGATCCGACCAATTGAAAACTCCGTAAACGAAGATCCGGTCATATTCAGACATATAATAATAATAATCCGTTATGTCATAAATTTAATGTAAAAAGTAACGGATATTGCAATTAAGTTAATGAAAAATATCCAAATAAATAAATAAAGAATGATAAAAAAATATTAAAAATTTATGTGGTTCGGTAGAGTGTCCGTACCTACTTCACAAGAGGGAATCAAGAGCAAATAATTTATTAATGGTCGGAGAGTCAAAGTTATAATAATAGCACACACGTTCGAATATTTGTTTACACTTAAATTAAGCTCTTGTAAACACCCCAATTAAATGAAAAGGTCAAACCCCAAGTCACCGGCTGAAACAAGAATATCCTGCGCGTTCTCATGCGGCGGCTAACTTTATTTTCGGAAGTAACTTGTATGTAGCTTTGCAAGGGTCTAATGTCTTCATCGAAAGTGGATAAATAACTCTAAAATGAAAGACAAATGCACAAAAGTCCTCTGACTAAAGAAACGAAGATCCAAAATAGGAAGGTGGATTTCTTGAGATTTCTTACTCTTAACTGATTTGGTTTAAAAAACCAATCCACATCCTCCAACCCAGTTAGGTTTTATATACAAATTCAAATTTGAGACATAATTTAACATGTTTTCTAACCATGCTTGTATACACTTTTAATGACAAAATACTTAAAATTTCACATTACAACTCAGCCAAAGCCCGTCTATGATGCTCCGTAGCTAATGCCACGATCACATTCATAAACAAACGGTGATTGTACTTGATTACAGTCAATCACGACGCCTAGTGTGGTATAATTCAAACATGAATGGGTTTTGAGGTATGAGCTAATCATCAAGCAAAATGTCGCACCTTCACTCGTCCAAATATAGAGGATGGCAGCCATTCTTATATCTGAAGGACGCAGCATATATACATACATACGTACATATATATATATATATATATTAGTCAAAATTTATAAAATCCACCGGACATAACATGTACATTACCAGTAACCATCAAACTAAATCAAACAAATATCGTCTCAAACATATATGCTACTATCTTAACTCGATCATACCCAAAAATGTGACTATCGAAATCCTTGCCAACAGCTCCCTCACCCTATTTTTCGTTAGTTGAGAACTTGAATTTGCCAGGAGTGATCACATGCCCATTCTTGTCCGACTGGCGGAATTAGCTTTGCATGGCACAAGCAAATGCATTTTTGCTTCTAAATCTTGCATTGCGGTTCTTCTGGATTGAGTTTTGGCATGGAAGCACCTACTTTGTTCACCTGCCCTTTCATTGTCTGCCTGTCGGTCTTCGGCCTATCGACTGCAGCCGAGACATTGAGTTCTGGCTGGTCTATGAAAGATGGAGAGACATTGCTCTCTTCTTGTTTACACGATTCTGTGGCTTCCTTGCTAACGCAAGACGAGGGCTACAATAAAGGATTCTCGTTTTTATGATTCAGTAGCTCAAGCAACTTGGTGAAGGCCTTTTTATTGTAATTCATTGCTGATGATTATTCGTAGAGATAAGTAAGATCGACTCTCTAACATGTTATATGAGCATATGGTTATGTTTACTTCTTCACTTAATCCTTATAGGACAGGTACTCTACCAATGCAGCGTCTGTTGCTGGGTCCTGATTGAATCGAGTCCAACCATCAGTGCACTAATAAAAATAGTAAGAGAGAGAAATTCTATGGTCCTGATTTTATTGTCCATGTAAGTCATTATCTGGAATTGTTGAATGTATAGTTTTTTTTTTTTGGTCGAAGTTGAATGTATAGTTGACTGACCCGAAAAAAAAGGGGGGGGGGGGGGGGGGGGGGTGGCTAAATCATGTATCGTCTCAGGACCGCCGATGTCCAGCCGAGGAATCCAATGGCAACGCGCGAGCAATAGGCCCCAATGGCAATTTTCCATTTTGTCCGTCTATAGTCAAAGCAATTGTCTTTGCCCCAACGAAGAGAAAAAGGGAAAATTGCAAAACGTCGTAAACTTTCAGACTAATTCATCACCCAGTCCAATGACGGAAAGATCGTATAATGACTGGCACCTAAATTTGTCTTGTACGCGTTGTTCACGTACTTGCAAAATTACGGTTCAGCTGGAGGACTCTTCTATGATCTGGATGAGGTCAAGAAACGCGTGGTTAGTCAATGTCTTGGGCCGACTCGACTCCTCTGAGGTCGTGACCCTCCCTCCTAGCGGGCAATTTCACATCAAAGTAGGATTTTTATTTGGTGCAATTTGAGCACAAATATAGTGTTGGAACCCCCTCCGAAGGTTATAAACTTTCGTGGTAATGATGCTATATCAAGGATGTCGTGACGGATTTCCAGTACCCGAAGCTGACGTGCATGATAGGGACACCCATGGGTTACTTCTTCGAGATTGCTCCCTTGAATGCCTATATCCTCACATCTGAAATAGTTTACTATAAGATCCTTCAATATACACTTATCAAACTATATAAGTTCATTAAAGATTCTCACTCGCATTATCGTTACTATCGCCTTGCTTCAATAACGGTGTTCCTCCATACTTAAGACATGGTATTCTATCGGAAGTGTTATACCCTTTTTCACTACATATCAATCTTAAATCTACATTATCAATAGGAATATAACACTAAATACCCTAAAACTGATTTTAGTAATTTACAAATAAACAATACAATCGAATGGAAGACTCAACAGTACGAATTAATTTCGGCCGAGCGTGGCCAAAGACCAAACTCTTCCGTGCGACGAATAAAGAGTGCTCTGTCCGGCTCGTCGTTAATCCTTCTTGGAGTCCAACGTACGGCTTGAAAAAGGGCCGCCCCACCTGTGGGACATCTTCAAGCGGTGAAACTCGGATAAAAGCACGCGCCAGCATTCATGATCTGCGCCACCATATAGCTTAGACTTTTCACCTATTTTCCGTTGGGTACTTGGTGTTTCTAAAAGTATGAATGAAAAGTGAATGTAGGAGTCCCACATTGGACAAGAGAAAAAGTAAGATAGAGTATATATATGGGTTCCTCACAATTGGGGATGGGCCCCAAAGGGTATCCTATTTTTGTGGAAGAGAAGACCTACGCAAAGCTAGTAACCGCACTCGTTCAGCCGGCTCAGATCGAGCCGTGCTCCGAATATAATAATAATAATTTTTTATTTCCTCTTTCTTTTAACTTTAGTCATAAGCCATCATTTCTCTTTTTTTTTTTTTGCAAGTGCGAAATCATTTAAAAAACAAAATACAGTTGAGTTCGAAGGGTATTCTCTTGAAATACCGCGAGAGAGAGATGAGGTTCGTTCTATCTTAGGAGACGTTTTGTCAGTGGCCTTGGTACGAGTTGAGGGGGCAAAAATCGTCCTAAGGACACGACGTCGTCGGGCTCGAACCTAAACTGCTCAAGCATTTCAGCGATTTTCGGCTTCAATCAACGCGAACGGATCAATCGCAACTTCCAGGTTTTCTCTTATCTTGCCAAGTTGCTAGTTAAAGGATTTGTTGCTTGTAATTGTCAGATAGTTAGTGGGAAAAGGAACAGAGGATTCTGCCATCCAAGCCACCAACACAACCTTCTTGGACATGTGAGTTGAAGCTTACGATGAGTGATGCTGTATTCCTAACATTTTGCTTGTCTTTTATATCCAAGTCATTTCATATTGGAGTTGAGTCGTCTACTGTGATTGGGAGTGAGCACATCTGTTTGTGTTCGTAGGCATGGATGCTGGGGAACGAAGGCAGGGCCTTGGAACTTATGGATGACTCTTTAGCCGACTCCTCTGTCGAAGTTCAAGTAGAGAGATCTATCCAAGTAGGTTTGTTGTGCGTCCAGAAATTTCCTGCAGACAGGCCAACGATGTCTTCTGTTGTTTTCATGCCGGCGAATCAGGAAGCGATCTTGCCCCAGCCAAAGGAGCCTGGTTTCTTCATGGAGAGAAGCAACACAAGTCCGAACTTGACTTCACCGAACGAACTCTATACATGTAATCTTGTGACTATATTTATTCCAGAAGCTCGATAGACACACTTTTGATTCGGCATTTTTGCTAATCTCCTGGAAGTCTTAATAAGGAAATCTGTCAGATTTTAAGGCAAAACAAACAGTATGATGCCTGATGCAGTATGATGCCTGATGATGCTTAATGACCACGGTGATGTCTTTGCACCATGAGTGTCGCATCTGTATGTATCGTGGAAATGTCAGATGGAGTCTCAAAGTACCAAGGGAATGAATGATTTATGCAAGGATATAAAATCTAGAACCCGTTCAATCCAAAGCAGAATTGGTTAATCGTCTCCAAGTAGAGCTTTAGCAAAAATTTCCAGTGACAGGCTTGATACAAATGCCGATCATTAGACTCGTTGAAGCCTTAACCTGCTGAAAAATCATAATATGTGTGTTTGATAATTAAAAATGATCTTTAAACAGGCACCACATCGTCTCCAATTGGCACTTCCCATTTGGGTTCCATATTCATCGTAGTTTTAGTTTTCTCTCTGTAACTTCTAGTCTTGGAAGTATGTCAATGAACCATAATCATCTATTGAAAATTAATTTCAGAAGAATGTGTTACCCAAAATACTTTAGTATCTTCTGTTTCTGCAGTCCCCGGTGAGAAGCTAATTGACTATGATAGTCGTACGCGCGTGATCTAGTTGCAAAATCAAAACTTGAAAAATGGATCAGCACATCTCATGTGGCTTCCGTGAAATTCAGTCCATATAATGTCACACCTTTGTTATTGAAATCAACAAGAGATTGCGCATAAAAGTCCTGAGTTGGAACTCGTTACTCCTAGTGTCCCTTGAGATGGATTCAAAGACTACAATCGAGGGTATTACGGACGGAATACTTGACCATCTCCCCTCAGCTGCAAAATAAGGAGTAGTCATCATGGGCTACAGTTGTAAGCACATTTCTCAGTCTCCTCCATGTCCATAGCTCAGTTTCTTCACATGCAGGGAACTCATTTGCATGGACTGCAGTGCAGAATTGACGGAGCAGGGGGATTCAGAAACTCATGAAAGAGACATGGTGGACGAAAAAATTTTAGGTGGTCCGGGACCACTGAGCGGGTGCTACCTGGCCAGTGGACCCTGCATGCTCTCTCATAACATGCGGGCTCACCAGCCAGGTGCCCTTCCTAAATGGTCAGGAACATTGGTCCTAGACCACACAATACTTTCTCCATGGTGGACCGGTGTTAAACGTTGACCGACGATGAGCAAGTTCTTTCTTAGGAAGTGGGGCTCGGGATTTGACTTTAGTTGCCACGTCGCGTGTGTAATGTTGACACAACCTACAACGACTGGGTCGCATTTTTTTCTGCGGTAGACATGGGTTGAGGAAATGTCTAGACCGTAGACTTCATTGCATCAATCTGCACAGAGTTATGGCCGCAGAAGACAAATGGTTGGGTCTGGCGGGAGGAACAAAAAACAATGTCATTACGACCTAGAGTAGCATGCTTTGCCACTTAGGCAAAGCAAGCAATCCATTTCCCTTTTGGTTTCCTCTAGCTAGTAGATGCTATTTTTGGGGGTTTTCTTTAGAGACGAATAACGGGCAAACTGAAAAGGAAATATTATCACAGGGCATATCTGAGCGACTTGCAGCGCCAGAAAAGTCAAGATGGGACTTATACTTAATCAAACCAAAACAAGTTTATGGGAAACTGATAGATGTACTTGACCCTGGAGAAGCAATTTTGTCAAAGGATGGGTCCCACGGAAGAAGAAAGAAAAAGGAAGAAAGGGAAGACCACCGAGAGATAAATAGGGTAGAAAGAGGCACGCTCGGGCAAGGAGGGAGAGGAAGAAGAAAAGAAGGGAAAGGGATAGAAAGAAGAAGAACAGAGAGATAGAGACGAGAAGCTCGTGTCGATAAGTGTTCCTTGCCAAGCCGAATCAAGTACATATCGTATTGCCCGGTAAGTGCTAATGCCATTTGTTCATCCAATTGAAGTAGTTTTTGGAATTAGGTTGTGGATCAAATTTTTGTGTAATTTAAGTAGTAAAGTTGATTTTTGAGTTGTTAATATGAGAAATTGCAAGGCTTTGATACTTTAGGATGTTGTGAATTCACATGATAAATAGTGCGTATACATGTGTTAGGATATCCTTCTTAACTGAGCCACTGACTTTATAGGTGGAGATATTATCAAGAGAGAAATATTGGTCGTTTTGTTATAAGGTGTTGTGTCATGACTATAGTTAGATATTGAACGATAGTTTAACCAATGGAATTGGCCATCGATCTGTTATTTGAGATTAGTCAATGGTATGGATTATTGACGTATGATGAAATTAATTAATTGAAAAAACAATTGATATGTGTATTATTGAGATTGATCAATGAAGTAGATTTTGTTTTGATATTACTGAAAAATGAGTGTTTTATGTATGTGTATGTGATCTTGTTAAAAATATAAACCTTGTTTTTGACCTCATACAGATTCTATACAAAGAATTTCTAATATGTGCAAAGTTCCATGCAAAGATATAATTTGCGTTTGGTATGGTATATATAAGAACTATCGTATATGAAAGTAATAAGTATTTCAATATTTTATTATTCACGTGATCACGAATTTCATTTTTATTTTGACCGCATGCTTACAAAGTTGTTCTAAAAGGAAATTATATATATTTGAAGTTCAATGTACATCATTAGCTAGATTTGAATTTATCGAGTGTGGTTATAGTTTTGATATATATACGTAGTAGGTGCTCGATCTACTTAGAAGATGTATGCATTACTCACTGAGTTGTGGTTACTCACTTCTTTCTTTTCCAAATCTTTTCAAGTCCTTCAATTAACAACCAATAGAGCGATAATGATATTGACGGGTACTTTTCGGAATTGGATTTTTATTTTTATATGGTTGAAACTACCTTCTTCATGTGAAGAAGTAAAGACGGTTGTGTCATTGACCATATTCTGTAGGATTGGCGGTGTGACACCCTCGAACCTTGAGTGCTCACGTCTCTTAGAGACCTGAACTAATTCAATCAGGTAATGACAGTCTCCCAATTTTGCTACGAATGGGTAGTTATCGAGATTAAAGTTGCCTTTGCTGGGGCTTGAGCCCGTGATCATGCTTCATCAACTGCAGTTTAGTGTTGAATCATATGATTTCCCCAGATGATGATGGTTTTGCTATTAGTCCCTGATACGAGAAAGCATCGGGAAGCTTCATGATAGAGAGCTCCAATTCCAGTGAAAAGGATTGAAGCGTACATGACAATTCATTATGATCTTGTGGAAGCTCAAATTCAAATTAATATGGCGTGAAACGACCGCCAGTCAAACAAGGGCTTCTATGAAAACTTCCTCATTGCTACAATATATTATCTGTGCTAAAAATATATGGATTTTGAGATGTATTGTTGACTTTGTCACGTATTTGATAATCGACTATGCTCTCATTCTAAATTTTTTTAAACCCAAAATTGTGATCATTTAAGAAATCATCAATGTTATCCTAAAGTTGCATTAGAATTTTGTGTTTAGAGCGAAGAGTTTGAGGAGCAGAGAGGCAACTGAAATATAATTTTGAGACAGCGGGGTCTAACTCAAGCTCTACCGTTCCTGGCAGAACATATTTCTCAGATCAAGGGGTCTTGAGCGACAGCATAAGTTCAGTGACCATTTATTTTAGTGAAGGCACACATGAGAAGAGCAAGATAAAGTCATAGGAAGGCATTGAAATGAAAAGTCATCCTCTTTTCACCTTCTTGTACCCTTTTATGGTCCTTGTTTCAGTGCTAGACCTGTCAAGTGCAGGTGACACGTTAAGCTCAGGCGAGTCCATTAGTGATGGGGAGACGCTACTTTCCTCGGGACAAAGCTTTGAGCTTGGCTTCTTCTCTCCTGGCAACTCCAAGAACAGGTTCTTGGGCATATGGTACAAGATCACTCCCAAGACTATCGTGTGGGTCGCCAACAGGAACAGTCCCCTTTTCGATTCAAATGGTACTCTCACGATTACTAATGATGGAGCACTTTTTCTTCTCAACCGATCGAAGAGTGTTGTTTGGTCCTCAAATTCCTCAGGGACACTTGTGAATCCAGTTGCTCAGCTTTTAAACTCGGGAAATCTCGTTCTTAGAGAGAATAGCAGTTCCAGTTCTCATGAATATTCATGGCAGAGCTTCGACTACCCATCTGACACACAATTGGCAGGTATGAACGTAGGGTTGAACTTGGCGACTGGTTCAGAGAGCTATCTGACTTCCTGGAGAAGTACAGATGATCCGTCCCCTGGAGATTACATGTATAGATTAAATATTCAGGGGTTGCCACAGTGGGAATTAGTATCGACAGATTCAGTAATGAAGTTTAGGACAGGACCTTGGAATGGAGCTCAATTCAGTGGTGCTTCTATGGAAGCAAGTCCAGTCTCCAAGCCTGCACTAATTTACAACGCAAGCGAAATATATTTAATGTATGAGCCATCAGATGGAGTCATTACAAGGATCACACTAAACCATTCTGGATTACTACAACGACTTGTGTATATGAATTGGAGCGCTAAATGGGATATTATGTACTCAATTCCGAATGATTTATGTGACAATTATGCAGAGTGTGGTGCCAATGGTTTCTGCAGAATTGACCAGGCTCCAATATGCGAATGCTTACCCGGGTACACACCTAAGTCGCTGGAGGAATGGGACGTGCTTCACTGGTCTTCGGGCTGCATTAGAATACTACCCCTGAATTGTTCAAATGGAGAGGGCTTCTTGAAACTTGCCGGTGTGAAACTGCCTGACCTGATAGATTTCTCGTTAGACAAGAACATAAGCCTCAACAATTGCAAGGCCGAGTGCTTAAAGAATTGTTCCTGTGTAGCTTATGCTAATTCAGATGTTACGGGCGGAGGTAGTGGCTGCCTAATGTGGTATGGTGACCTAATCGATATTAGAGAATTTCGAGAAAATCACTATGAGCAAAATATGTTCATACGACTGCCAGCTTCCGAACTAGGTACGTCCATCTTCAAACTGGTAGAGCTCATCTTGCTGAAGCCTTTAGTCTATTAGATGGTTGTGTGGCTATTTCATGTTCTTGTAACCTCCAACTTGTTCCTGCTTCATTTAATTCGTTGAGCATTTTTCTTTCTTTTTGCTTTTTCCCTATCAAAAGATCATGAATGCGACCCTTAGCTTATGGAACATAATCTACGGTAAAATAACTAACGTGTCCTCCATTTTTCTCCATCTAGATGCAATCCACAGTCCCAAAAATAAGAAAAGATTGGTCCTCATAGGAATTCCAACCATTTCGGGATTTTTCATTCTGGCTGTGGCAATTTGGGTGGTCTACAGGAGGAGAAGACTGAAGGCGAGAGGTAAACCTATTATCAACCAAACCCAGTTTCCTTTGATTAAAGAGCCTGTGATCAAATTCTTGTCTTAAGCCTATGTTATATTTTAGTCCTGTCATGTCTGATGTTCATATTAAATAGGTTGGAGAATTGGAAAGGATGACTTTGACTTGCCTCTATATGATTTTGCTGCGATCGCTTCTGCTACCGACAATTTCTCTTCGAGAAATTTGATTGGAGAGGGCGGCTTTGGCCCTGTCTACAAGGTAACCTAGGTACATTCTGTAGCTAAATGTTCATGCAAGATGCACAGAAATGATTGAAATATTGATTATGCAGGGAAATCTTTCAGTAAATCAAGAAATAGCAGTAAAGAGGCTTTCAAAGAATTCAAGGCAAGGTCTTCAAGAGTTTATGAACGAAGTAGTTCTGATTGCAAAACTTCAGCACAGGAATCTCGTTGCTCTTGAGGGATGCTGCACTGAAAGAGAGGAAAGAATTCTAGTTTATGAATATATGCCTAATGGAAGCTTAGATCATTACATTTTTGGTATGACACTCTCCATCTCAGTCTGTTCAAATGAGCTCTTTAACTCGTATACTGAACAGACATAGCAAGTAGAGCAAAGATCAGTCACTCAAAGCTTTTGTGTCATTTGCTAAAGTGCAGGTCAGGATAAAAGCTTCTTGTTGGATTGGAGAAAAAAATTTAATATTGTAATGGGAATTGCACGGGGACTTCTCTATCTCCATCAAGATTCAAAACTTCAAATTATTCACAGAGACTTAAAGGCAAGCAACATTTTGCTAGATGCCAACCTAAATCCGAAAATCTCAGACTTCGGCTTGGCTAGGATCTTCCGTGGTGATGAAAATGAAGCAAAAACTAGCAGAGTAATCGGAACCTAGTAAGTTCATGTTATCTCTTCCGAGTGCTCAAGTCAGCATTCTAGAGAGCTAATGCATAAATGATCTGCTTACTGCAGCGGCTACATGTCCCCTGAGTATGCTTTTGATGGGAAGTTTTCTGTGAAATCCGATGTATTTAGCTTCGGAGTGCTCCTATTAGAAATTGTAAGTGGCAAAAAAAACAGGGGGTTCTGCCATCCAAATCACCACCACAACCTTCTTGGGCACGTAAGTTGAGCTACAAGAGAACATTACTTGTGCTTTCTGGTGCATGTAACTTTGTCTGGTTCACACAGATGTATCAATATAGTCAGTTTCTTCTTTCAATGACAAGCAAGCTAGCTTAATGGTATATTGATCTGTCATAGGCATGGTTGCTTTGGACACAAGGTAGCGCTTTGGATCTTCTCAACGAGTCATTGTGCGACTCTGCCATCGAGCCTCAAGTAGAAAGATGCATCCATGTTGGGTTGTTGTGCGTCCAAAAATTTCCCGCAGACAGGCCGGCCATGTCCGCGGTAGCTTCCATGCTGGGAAGTGAAGGAACGGTCCTGCCTCAACCCAAGCAACCGGGTTTCTTCATGGAAAGAAGTCCGGAAAACTTGAGTTCAACTGAGGAAGATGTTTATTCGTACGGTGCAGTAAGCATCACAATGCCAGCAGGCCGATAGACACTTCGTCATCTGGGATTGAGGTTTTGTACCAATACGAAGAAAACATAGACCGAATTAGCATTTTAATGTCCTCCTAAGACAACTTCTCTATGTCTGGAATTTCTTCTTAACGCATTGCTTACTAGACAAAAGGAAGAGGCTTACTGTTGATACTGCTAAATTGGGATTCTACTACCAATAGAACAATTATAGAAAAGCAAGTGACTAAATACCACTGGATCAAATGTATAATACAATGGTCTGTGACAGTTTTTGCAATCTTCAGTGATGAAACTAATCACACTGATATTTACAAAAAAAAAAAAAACTAATCACACTGATGCACCGATCAATTATCAGCTTTGATATCAAGCAGGAGCCCCGACATTTACCTAAGAAACCAAACTCCAAACCTGCCGGCATATTTAGCTGGACCTACATTCCCATAAAAGCTTAAACTAATGAGTTATATGTTAATGAGGATATATTAATTATGTCACACCACATCAATAGTATGATATGAGACTTTCTAATATAATCCACACATGCATCTCCGTAGAAACCCTATAAAAAAAGTTTGATGTATATTCAAGGCCGCGTTAATTAGATATATAATGGAGTCGCCATTATCTTGCTCTCGAAAACAATGTACTTCTCTTCCCTTTTCAACTCTTTCTGCACCCAGCGATTAGAAGAGGATATTTTTTTTTTTGGCCAATAACTACTGTGACTTTCATTAAAAACTAGAATATGAAACACAAGATTATTCAACATCAAAACATAAAAAAGATCAAAGAGAGTGGGAGGATCGATAATCCAATTCGGAGTAAGAAAGTCAATCCAATGGGCCTTTGCTACCCAATCCCCAATTTGATTTGCATCTCTAGGGTAATAGGGTACCGAAATACCTTTCAACCGGTCTAGAAGCACTTGACAATCCAATTGGCCCATGGACTTTCAGCCTGAACCATGACATATTCCACGGCTGGTAGAGAGTATGACAAAATGAACACCTTTAGATTTTCTTTCCTATTGCTCACATTTGTTTGTGCATGCCATTGTTCGCTTAACTTTCCACAAAAAATAATTCTTCCGCAAAGCTAGATCAGCACCGATGGGGAGTTTTTTTTTTTTTTTGGCCAATCCGTCAATTAGCAACCTTTGAAAGTCATGGTAAACCCCCGCTACAGATCCAGACCGTAACTCGCCGCACCAAGACGCATCCATGTTCACCTTCTACAAACCATTAGGCGGGGGGGTCCATCAATCCAGAGGTAAATTACTTCTTGAGGCTCAAATGAATTTGCTCAGATTCCATTTTAATATGTGTGTTTGATAAATAAAAATGATCTGAAAACAGGCACCACATCGTCTCCAATTGGCACTTCCCAGTTGAGGTCCATATTAATCGCAGCTTTTAGTTTTCTCTGTAACTTGTAGTCTTGGAAGTATATCAATGAACCTAAATCATCTATTGAAAATTAATTTGGACAAGTATGGGTCACCCAAAATAATTTAGTATCTTCTGTTTCCGCAGTCCCCAATGAGAAGCTAATTGACTATGATAGTCGTACGGGTGATCTAGTTGCAAAATCAAAACTTTGAAAAATTGATAAGCACATTTCATATGGCTTCCGTGAAATTCAGTCCATATAATGTCATACATTGTTATTGAAATCAGCAAGAGATTGCACATAAAAATCCCGAGTTAGAACTCGTTACGCATAGTGCCAATTAAGATGGATTCGTAGACTACATCCGAGGTTATTTCAGACACGGAATACTCGACCATCTCCCCTTAGCTGCAAAATAAGAAATAGTCATCATGGGCTACAGTTGTAAGCACATTTCTCAGTCTCCTCTATAAGCATAGCTCAGTTTCTTCACATTCAGAAAACTCATTTGCATGGGCTGCAGTGCAGGATTGACGGAGGAGGGGGATCCAGAAACTCATGTTATAGTCACGGTGGACCGGTGTTAAACGTTGACTGAGGATGAGCAAGGTCTTTCTTGGGAAGTGGGGCCCGGGATTTGACTTTAGTTGCCACGTCGCGTGTATAATGTTCACATAACTTAGAACGACTGGGTAGCAGATTTTTCTGCAGTCATTTGGGGGTTGATGTCTAGACCGTAGACATCATTGTTGCGTCAATCTGCACGGAGTTATGGCCGCAGACAAGACAAACTTTTGGGTCACAATTGGCGGGAAGAACAAAAAACAATGTCATTACTTTTCGTTTTCTCTAGCTAGTAGATGCTATTTTTGGAGTTTTCTTTAGAGACGAATGACAGGCAAACTGAAAAAGTAAATATTAAATTTCACAGGGCATATCTGAGCGACTTGCAGCGCCAGAAAAGTCAAGATGGGAATTATACTTAATCAAACCAGAACAAATTTATGGGAAACTGATAAATGTACTTGACCCTGGAGAAGCAATTTTGTCAAAGGATGGGTCCCATGGAAGAAGAAAAAAAGAAAGAAAGGGAAGACCACCGAGATATAAATAGGGTAGAACGAGGCACGCTCGGGCAAGGAGGGAGAGGAAGAAGAAAAGAAGGGAAAGGGATAGAAAGAAGAAGAAGAAGAAGGGAGAGATAGGGACGAGAAGCTTGTGTCGATAAGTGGTCCTTGCCAAGCCGAATCAAGTACATATCATATTGCCCGGTAAGTGCTCATGCCATTTATTCATCCAATTGAAGTAGTTTTTGGAATTAAGTTGCGGATTCAAAATTTTGTGTAATTTAAGTCGTATAGCTTGATTTTTGAGTTGTTAATATGAGAAATTGCAAGGCTTTGATACTTTAGGGTGTTGTGAAGTCACATGATAAATAGGGTGTATATATGTGTTAGGATATCCTTCTTAATCGAGATTGTAGGTGAAGACCTTACCAATGGAGAAATCTTGGTCGCTTTGTTATAAGGTGTTGTGTTATGACTATAGTTAGACATTGAACGATAGTTTAACCGATAGAATTGCCATACCGATGGGATGGATTATTGATGTATGATGAAACTAACCAATGGAAAAAATAATTGATATGTGTATTATTGAGATTGATCAATGAAGTAGATAATTAATATTTTGTTTTGATATTACTGAAGAATGAGTATTTTATGCATGTGTATGTGATCTTGTAAGAATATAAAACTTATTTTTAACCTCATACAGATACTATACAAAGAATTTCTAATATGTGCAAAGTTCTACGCAAAGACACAATTTGCTTTTGGTATTGTAGATATAAGAACTGTTTATATGAAAGTAATAAATATTTCAATATTTTATTATTTACGTGACCATGAATTTCATTTTTATTTTGACTGTATGCTTACAAACTTGTTTTCAATATATTTCGACCAAACTATATATATATGTATGTATCTGTATGTATATGCATAGTACGTGCTCAATTTGCTGACAAGATATATGCATTACTCACTGAGTTGTGGTCACTCACTTCTTTCTAATTTTCCAAATCTTTTTAGGTCCTTCAGTTAACGGCCAATAGAGCGATAGTGATATTGATGGGTACTTTTCGAAATTGGATTATATATATATATATATATATATATATATGGTTGGTGCTACCTCCTTCTTATGAAGAAGTAAAGACGGCCATGTCATTACCCTAATTCCTGTAGGATTGGCGGTGTGACACCATCAAACCATATGCTCCTCCTTTTTCATGATATTGAGTGCTCAGAGGTCTCTTAGAGACCTTAACTAATTCAATCAGGTAATGACAGTCTCCCAATTTTGCTACGACTGGGTAGTTATCGAGATTAAAGTTGCCCTTGCTGGGGCTCGAGCCCGTGATCATGCTTCATCAACTGCAGTTTAGTGTTGAATCATATGATTTCCCCAGATGATGATGGTTTTGCTATTAGTCCCTGATACGAGAAAGCATCGGGAAGGATTGAAGCGTACATGACAATTTATTATGATTTTGTGGAAGCTCAAATTCAAATTAATATGGCGTGAAACGACCGCCAGTCAAACAAGGGCTTCTATGAAAACTTCCTTATGGCTACAATATATTATCTGTGCTAAAAATATATGGATTTTGAGATGTATTGTTGACTTTGTCATGTATTTGATAATCGACTATGCTCTCACTCTAAAAAATTTTAAACCCAAAATTGTGATCATTTAAGAAATCATCACTGTTATCCTAAAGTTGCATCAGAATTTTGTGTTTAGAGCGAAGAGTTTGAGGAGCAGAGAGGCAACTGAATATATAATTTTGAAACAGCGGGGTCAACTCAACCTCTACCATTCCTGGAAGAACATATTTCTCAAATAGAAGGGGTCGCGATCGACTGCATAAGTTCAGTGACCATTTATTTTAGTGAAGGCACGCATGAGAAGAGCAAGAGAAAGTCATAGGAAGGCAATGAAATGAAAAGTCATCCTCTTTTCACCTTCTTGTACCCTTTTATGGTCCTTGTTTCAGTGCTAGACCTGTCAAGTGCAGGTGACACGTTAAGCTCAGGCGAGTCCATTAGTGATAGGGAGACGCTAGTTTCCTCAGGACAAAGATTTGAGCTTGGCTTCTTCTCTCCTGGCAACTCCAAGAACAGGTTCTTGGGCATATGGTACAAGATCACTCCTGAGACTGTCGTGTGGGTCGCCAACAGGAACAGTCCGCTTTTCGATTCAAATGGTACTCTCACTATAAAGAATGATGGAGCACTTGTTCTTCTCAACCGGTCAAAGAGTGTTGTTTGGTCCTCAAATTCCTCAGGGACACTTGTGAATCCGGTTGCTCAGCTTTTAAACTCGGGAAATCTCGTTCTTAGAGAGAATAGCAGTTCCAGTTCTCATGAATATTCATGGCAGAGCTTCGACTACCCATCTGACACACAATTGGCAGGTATGAACATAGGGTTGAACTTGGCAACTGGTTCAGAGAGCTATCTGACTTCCTGGAGAAGCACAGATGATCCGTCCCCCGGAGATTACATGTTTAGACTAAATATTCAGGGGTTGCCACAATGGGAATTAGTATCGACAGATTCAGTAATGAAGTATAGGACGGGAACTTGGAATGGAGCTCAATTCAGTGGTTCTTCCATGGAAGCAAATCCAGTCTCCAAGCCTGCACTAATTTACAACGCAAGCGAAATATATTACACGTATGAGCCTTCATCAGATGGAGTCATTACAAGGATCACACTAAACCAATCTGGATTACTACAACGACTTGTGTACATGAATTGGAGCACTAAATGGGATATTATGTACTCAAATCCAAATGATTTATGTGACAATTATGCAGAGTGTGGTGCCAATGGTTTCTGCAGAATTGACCAGGCTCGAATATGCGAATGCTTACCCGGGTACACACCTAAGTCGCTGGAGGAATGGGACGTACTTCAATGGTCTTCGGGCTGCATTAGAATTCTACCCCTTAATTGTTCAAATGGAGAGGGCTTCTTGAAACTTGCCGGTGTGAAACTGCCTGACCTGATAGATTTCTCGTTAGACAAGAACATAAGCCTCAACAATTGCAAGGCCATGCTGGGAAGTGAAGGAACGGTCCTGCCTCAACCCAAGCAACCGGGTTTCTTCATGGAAAGAAGTCCGGAAAACTTGAGTTCAACTGGGGAAGATGTTTATTCGTACGGTGCAGTAAGCATCACAATGCCAGCAGGCCGATAGACACTTCGTCATCTGGGATTGAGGTTTTGTACCAATACGAAGAAAACACAGACCGAATTAGCATTTTAATGTCCTCCTAAGACAACTTCTCTATGTCTGGAATTTCTTCTTAACGCATTGCTTACTAGACAAAAGGAAGAGGCTTACTGTTGATACTGCTAAATTGGGATTCTACTACCAATAGAACAATTATAGAAAAGCAAGTGGCTAAATACCACTGGATCAAATGTATAATACAATGGTCTGTGACAGTTTTTGCAATCTTCAGTGATGAAACTAATCACACTGATTTTTACCAAAAAAAAAACTAATCACACTGATATTTACCAAAAAAAAAAAAACTAATCACACTGATGCACCAATCAATTATCAGCTTTGATATCAAGCAGGAGCCCCAATATTTACCTAAGAAGCCAAAATCCAAACCTGCCGGCATATTTAGCTGGACCTACATTCCCATAAAAGCTTAAACTAATGAGTTATATGTTAATGAGGATATACTAATTATGTCACACCACATCAATAGTATGATATGAGACTTTCTAATATAATCCACACATGCATCTCCGTAGAAACCCTATAAAAAAAAGTTTGATGTATATTCAGGGCCGCGTTAATTAGGTATATAATGGAGTCGCCATTGTCTTGCTCTCGAAAACAATGTACTTCTCTTCCCTTTTCAACTCTTTCTCTGCACCCAGCGATTAGAAGAGGAGATTTTTTTTTTTTTGGCCAATAACTACTGTGACTTTCATTAATAACTAGAATATGAAACACAAGATTATTCTACATCAAAACATAACAAAGATCAAAGAGAGTGGGGGGGATCGATAATCCAATTCGGAGTAAGAAAGTCAATTCAATGAGCCTTTGCTACCCAATCCCCAGTTTGATTTGCATCTCTAGGGCAATAGGGTACCGAAATACCTTTCAGCCGGTCTAGAAGCACTTGACAATCCAATTGGCCCATGGACTTTCAGCCTGACCCATGACATATTCCACGGCTGGTAGAGAGTATGACAAAATGAACACCTTTAGATTTTCTTTCCTATTGCTCACATTTGTTTGTGCATGCCATTGTTCGCTTCACTTTCCACAAAAAATAATTCTTCCGCAAAGCTAGATCCGCACCGATGGGGAGTTTTTTTTTTTTGGCCAATCCGTCAATTAGCAACCTTTGAAAGTCATGGTAAACCCCCGCTACAGATCCAGACTGTAACTCGCCGCACCAAGACGCATCCATGTTCAGCTTCTACAAACCATTAGGCGGGGGGTCCATCAATCCAGAGGTAAATTACTTCTTGAGGCTCAAACGAATTTGCTCAGATTCCATTTTAGGAAATGCTTATACGAACTTATCACTTCCTTGACGAAGTGGCTTGAGCTTGGCTTTAGATTTCAAAGCACCATAGCATTCCTCTCCTTCCATATTGACCATGGGGAGGCGTCAAAGAGGGCTCTCTAGGATGGGTCAGCTCTGGATGTCAAGTTCTTGAAAACTCATTTAATAATTCTTGTTATTGTTGTTGGGGAGGTATCACAATTGAGCCAAGGTTTGACCAGGCATACTTCGTCCACTCGCAAAGCACAAATAGTGTTCGAGCATTTCCGGGGCCATGCGACAAACGGGGCAGAGCAAATCATGTATCATCTTCCTTTTAAAAAGGTTTTCCTTTGTTAAAAATGCATTGTTGCATAAAATTCAAGAAAAGAACTATATCTTTGAGTAGACGTAAATCTACCATAGTAATGTCCACAATATTCTGGGAGGCTAATATGATGATGATGCATGGTTGGCATTAGGAGAATTTTCTAGGAACCATAGGCTATTGTAACTAATCTTTGACCGAGTAAGAGCCAATCTTGCTACATGTCCATATCGATTTGTCTACCATTGGGTTGGGCTTAAGAGGGATCGAAATAATATTTTCTGATATATTAGCTCTGCAACAAGTTAGGGGTCATTTTGGTTCACTAGGCCACCAATTCTGCTTATAGGTAACCATTTGTCCTCTCTAATATTAATGTTATTTCCATCTTCCACTAGCCATCACACTTTAGGTTCCATCACCTCTCCATTTGCCAACAAGCTTTGTCACCCCTAGGAAGGACGACGGCCCGTATTTACAAGCCATAAACCCTTTTGTGGGAAATAAATATTACTCATCACCTGGCTCCATAAAGCATTTGGTTCCTAAAATCATACCCTATGCCTGTCTCCCCAGCATGGCCTCGTTGAAGGCAAGAATTTCTTTGAATCCTGAGCCTCCCGAGTCTTTTGCCGTTTTCAACGTTTCACATTTCCTTGAGTGAACACCTCCTTTGGTTGCGTTTTGTTTCCACCAAAAGGCTGCAATTCTCTTTTTGATTGACTTGCATACTAACATATAGATTTTGAATATTGACATAGTATACTGAGGTAACACCTGAACAACTATCTTAATAAAAATCTCCTTAACCGTATCTGTCATTAACTGTCCTTCCACCCATTTAATTTCAAATCAACCTTGCTAGCACCCATGTAAACATTTGCTTCTTTCATTGCCCCCAATAAGAAGGAATCCCAAAATACTTCCCATATTATCATGATCTTAGTTCGCCCACCATGTTCCTCTTCCATTGATCAAGACATCCATTACTAGGAAAAAAAAAATCTGGAAGAGGAGATGTTAAAGAGACCAATCTGGGTGGGCGCCACTGATTTCAAGACAACAAAGAGGTTTATTCAACCATGTGATGAGCCGACGGAGCTCTCCAATTGCCGGAACATTATAGCTCATTTATCACATGTGGTCCAAAGACCAGTATTCATTTGCAGAACTCCCGCGTGGGTCAAAAGACTCAAAACAAGCTACTGACCCCCCAGGAAATTGCAAAGAAAAAGTAGGGAAGACCCAGAAAGCTACCGATCGAAGAAAAGTTAACGAGTAATTTGGTCTCACGGAAGGTGCACTTCAAATGCAATTTTGCCTGCTTGTCAAGGAAAAAAAAATGGCCGGATGGATAGCAATGTCAGCAAAGTTTCCAAATCTCTCCATCTCTTGAGGAAGCAAAAGAGAATCACAGAAGGAAGAGATTGGAAGGAGCTTGCTTAACAAAAACCAAACCAATAGACCGTGTAAAAGTCAACCATTGACTCTTCAATCAACGGGTTCCGTCAGGCCATCCTCGAGATGCCTGAGCATTCGGTCATTGACCCATTAAAATTCCGCCGCCCACTTTTAAATAGCAATCGAAACGCATTAACCGCTACACGCTAAATTGAAAGATCAAAACGAGTATATAGATAGGAATAGAGGTTTCCAATAAAAATTACTACCTACTTTGGAATTTCACAGATCAAAATTTGCCATACCTGATATTTTAATAGTTAAATTCCAGATGCTGCAAATTAAAAGGAAAGTCAGAAAATTGCTACGCCGCCGGATTATAAAACGAACAACAAGTGCGGGCTAAAAAGAGTTAGGTGCGTGATGAGGAAAACGATCACCTGCACACATAGCGGATGACCCTTTTTCCCTCCCCCGTCCGATTAAAAATCTCCAAACCCCCCTTCCTTGAATCTCCCTGTACAAAGATTAGGGGATTTCGATCCAGATGATGAATGCAAATACGACATTATGACATTATTGAGAAAGCCAAGTAAAATAAAATTAGAATATTTATTTTTGGCCGCCACGATGAGGTCCCCAATGTGCAAGGGAAAGGAAGGGAACCTGCCCTTCACCTTCCAAGAAACCAGTGTTCAGACCAAAGCAGACCGACCTCCTGTACCTTTGCTGTCATCCATGGCCGCTGCCTTCTCGGAACTTCCATTGACCCTCCATCCATCTATATCTATACCCACTCCCACAACGCCTCCTTCAACACCCATCTCCCCCAACCTCCCAAAGCATCGATCTTTCTGCGGAAAGTTTGAATCTTTTTTTTCTTCAAGCGGCTGCTGTTTCGATCTTCAATGGCGTCCCAGAGAGCCGAGTCGAGCTTCCACGACTTCTTGCCTACCATGGCCCACAAGCTGGGCGGCGAGGGCCTGATCGGGGAGCTCTGTAACGGGTTCAATCTCTTGATGGACGGCGATAAAGGGGTCATCACGTTCGACAGCCTCAAGAAGAACTCCGCCCTTCTGGGCTTGCAGGACTTGAGCGACGATGATCTGCGCTGTATGCTGAGGGAAGGCGATTTCGACGGCGACGGCGCGCTTAATCAGATGGAGTTCTGCGTCTTGATGTTCAGATTGAGCCCCGAGCTGATGGAGGAGTCTGAGTTTTTGTTGGAAGAGGCTCTTCGGAAGGAGTTTTGAGAAATTTTCTTGATTTTCTCTTTGTTTGGCTGACTCTTATTGACACTTTATATACTGCTCGTTGTATTCCTAATTGCTTACCGATTCTTGATCTGGCATGGAATTGTTCAGAGAAAAAACCAGAATAAAAGGATTTACAGTGTGCCTACTTTGAGCAGCTCCTTTCTTCTCCTTGATTTTGTTGTGTGCGCTCGTGGATGAATGAGTGATCTGTTGGCGGAATATGATTTGGACGTCCTTCACACTGAAATCAAGTCTTATTTGAACTTGGATTTAGCTACTGTACTATCGTTTATATGAAACATCAATCATCAATTGAGCCATTAAATGATAAATAATCGGCTTACCGTTTAGAAAGTGCCAATTTCGGGATGATGAAAGAAATCCAAGTTCCAACTGGATTATATTAGATTGAACTCGCATTGATTTGGCATTTAACAAGTTGCCGCAATTATGCAAACAGGGTCTGTCATTCCTTTAGTTGTCTTGAGCTTAATCTTTGTTGATTCTTGGTCATTCCGAAGGAAAGAGGGGCCAATGTCTCATTCTTTCAGCCAAAAAAAGAAAAAGAAAATATCTTTAGATGAAGCTAAAACAGTAGAAATGGTCCTTAAGATACCTCATGATGCATCTTGTCGTTCCAGTTTTAGTTCTTCAAGAATCTAGTTTAATGATGAACAGTCTCTAAGCATCGATTCGAATTGTTGTTAGTTCCTTCTCGCCTCATGTTCCCCGGGTAACTGGTGATTTTATTTGTTGACACTCTTCTCCCGTGCAACTCCGGAAGTAATGTTTGGCTCCACGAAATCCTCAACCACTTCAAATGCTTTATTTGGAGATTAAAGTAATAATTAGCCCCGGAAGAAAAATTGCAATGGAATTGTCCTCATGGGCTAACTGTTCTCGAGTTAAATATTCCTTTGTCCCGTTGCTTTCGATGGTTCTAGATCCACATAGCGTAAGTGGGAGTACACGAATTGAAGGAGCAGTTGACAGTCGGAACTCTGTCTACGCGTTAAGAAGGACAAAAGCCTCAGAGACAAGATTGATTTCTTTACTTCCTTAAGGAACTAAACAATAGCCGATTATTGTTGACTTTGGTTGTCGCTGATGCAATTATAAACATCCCACTCGACCGTCCCCAGACGCCTGTTTGACTACTGCAGTGTGAAACGCGGTTGGAAGGGCATAAAACAGCAGGATAGTCCATTTGCTTTCTCTTTTTCTGAAGAGAGCAAATCCACCAAAGATTCATTTTTTCAACACCAATTCAGCAGTTGTACCAGTACACACTGCACGTTCGTGTAAAGTAGTAATATGTAAATCGCCATGGAGGACGCCTTTCAACATGTCATTATCAGGTGACGATACTTTGTATGTGCTTGATGCTGTTCGTCAAGGGTCGATTTTTGGTTTTGAAAAAGAGACATTCTAGTCCATTTTATTATCATTTGTTAGGTTTCCACTCAGTTTCTTTCCCTAGATTAATTGCCATGGAGTTCTCTGTTCTTCTGAAAGGGGGCTTCAAGCTGTAAGCCAGGCACATGGACATCCTCTGTCTTCTGCTTTTCGCACAAAGCTTGATCTGGTTCTCGGGCTTCTCAGTCGCAGTCGACACAGTATATGCATCTCAATCAATCAGTGATGGGGAGACACTAGTTTCGAGTGATGGAACCTTCGAATTGGGGTTTTTCAGCCCAGGTAATTTCACGGATCGGTACTTGGGAATCTGGTATAAGAATGTCCCTGTAAAAACCGTTGTCTGGGTTGC
The DNA here is from genome assembly GCA_030064385.1 of Melaleuca quinquenervia. Taxonomy (NCBI): domain Eukaryota; kingdom Viridiplantae; phylum Streptophyta; class Magnoliopsida; order Myrtales; family Myrtaceae; genus Melaleuca; species Melaleuca quinquenervia. The sequence continues at coordinate 26,005,730 of CM057723.1, read as the reverse complement.
AAATAGAAGCAAGCCAATCAATGACTCTTCAGGGACGTTGATGGTTGTCAGCACAGGCAATCTGATCCTCCTCAGCCAGAATAACAGTGTTGTTTGGTCAACTAACTCTACGAAAGACGCCCAAACTCCAGTTTTACTGCTCTTGGATAGCGGAAATCTCGTGCTAAGAGATGACGGAAATGACAGTCCAGGTACTTATTTATGGCAAAGCTTTGATTACCCGTGTGACACATTTTTGCCGGACATGAAGATTGGATGGGATGCGAACAGCAATCTAGAACGGAAATTAACTTCTTGGAAGAGTCAAGATGACCCATCTCCTGGAGATTTCACTTGGGGGTTGGAGAGAAGTAACTACCCTGAACTCGTGGCGTGGAAGGGATCAAATAAGTACTTCAGAAGTGGACCCTGGAATGGACTCCGTTTCAGCGGCGCACCCCAGTCAGGACCCAATCCTGTCTTTTCATATAAGTTCATATACAATGGAACTGAGGTGTACCATACTTTCGCTGTGCAGAACAAATCAGAGCTCGTTCGGATTGTTGTGAATCAAACCAACTATCTATGGGAACTCTCCACTTGGAATGAAGGTTCTGGAAGCTGGATGCTCTTCCTTTCGGTTCCAAAGGACAATTGTGACCATTATGGCCTTTGTGGTGCCTATAGCAAATGCTTGACTGATAAGTTGCCGTATTGCCAGTGTCTGAAAGGATTTTCGCCTAAGTATCCAGACAAGTGGAACTCAAACGACTGGTCACAAGGATGTGCCAGGGATAAGCCTTTAAGTTGCAATGACGCTGATGGATTTATAAAATATACTCAGATGAAATTGCCAGCTACAACATATACTTGGTTGGATGGAAGCTTGAGCCTCAAGGACTGTAGAAGGAGATGTTTGAAGAACTGTTCTTGTACAGCGTACGCAAACTCAGATATCAGAGGGAAAGGTAGCGGTTGCGTGTTATGGTTTGGTGATCTTATCGATATGAGGCAGTTTCCAAGTGGCGGCCAAGACATGTACATTCGGATGCCAGCTTCTGAAATAGGTATCAACTCAATGTGGCCACTTAAGAGATCTTATCGGGGAACTGGATCATTATAGTAAGTTCTTGATTAATTTTGACATATGTGCTCTTCATGTGCAATTCAATGGAGCAGGAAAGAGCAAGCGCAAACTGTTGATGACTGCTATTCTCATACCAGCATTTGGATTACTTGCTGCCATGCTCACGGCCATCTGTTGTGTTTTCAGAAGGAGAATGAACTCTGGAGGTAAATGTACTTTCAGGTTGTTTACAAGTTGTAAGTATTACAGCTTTTTGTTTTATTCAATGTCTAAACAGATGAATGGCTGCTGCAATATTTTTAAACTTCCCTTAGGTTATAAACAAAAAGAAGAACTATAGCAATCTTCGAGTTTGATTAGCATTTACAGAGTTCCATGATACCCCGTTGTGACATTACTTCATAGTTTTTCTTAGTTTTTCTTCTTCTTTGTCATTTTTTTTTTTTTTTGCTATGTGATTTTTTCTTGGATTTGCATGATAGAGAATAGTTGAGACATATGGAGCTGCTCCACTTATGGTATTACAGTGAGAAAAGTTGAGGCAACAGCTAATATTGACTTTTCTGCCTTACTGAAACATCGTGACTTCCATGCACTGCAGATTACCAATTTTTAAATTTCAGCTACATGAGTGTTAGATCTTCTGTCTGCTGCTCATATCATGTGCTTGAATGGAGTTCTCATACTTCCACTATTGAATATACATGCAGCCAGTTGGCCTGTATAACATCCCCCAAACATAGAAGTCGGGGTTGATTCGATGGTTGAGAGAACCATATTGAAGGGAAATTGGACCTTTTTTGTTCTTAATCTCACTGATAAGCCAAAGGCAGAAAAGGTGGGAACAGGCAGTAAAAATTGAGAAACACAGCCAAACAGTAATACCCTAAGATCATCTGCTCTCTTTTGATCTTTATCCTGAATTGAATGTTTATTCCCTACATAAGCTTCACTTCTTTTCATTAATTGGTTAAAATGCAACCTCATCATTTCATAATAGACTGAGTCGTCAAATGTGTATACACTGTAGATCATTTTTTTGCTAAATTTAATGGAGCAATAAATTGCAAAATTACCCAAAATATTTATCTGCATTCTTTTTTCCCTCTTGCATCTTTTGTACTTCAGAGAGAGCCGAAAATGCGACAGAACTTTTAGAGAATGAAGGCACCAAGGATGACCTGGAGCTCCCACTCTTTGATCTAGCTACACTTGCCAAATGCACAAACAATTTTTCGATCGAAAACAAGCTTGGTGAAGGCGGTTTTGGACCTGTATATAAGGTAACTGGAAATATTTTGATTAGATGGTCAGGATCACGGAGATGTATTTACTATTGTAGATCTTACAGTATGTCACATTTTAGGGTACACTGGTTGATGGACAAGAAATTGCTGTAAAGAGACTTTCAACTATCTCTAGACAAGGATTGAAGGAGTTCAAGAATGAAGTCACATTGATTGCAAAACTCCAGCACCGCAACCTAGTAAAGCTTCTTGGTTGTTGCATACAGGGAGAAGAAAAAATGCTTATCTATGAGTACATGGAAAACAAAAGCTTGGATGCCTTTATCTTTGGTAATTCAGTAACTACATTCTGTTCAAATTTGAATATGTCGCTTTTTTTTTTTTGGGTAAGTTGAATATGTTGCTTTTATTGTGAATTTAATTGAAAGTTGGACTAAAGTTGAATAACAATGTGCTAGATCCGGCAAGAGGCAGACTATTGGATTGGAGTAGGAGGTTCCACATTATCTGCGGTGTTGCAAAGGGCCTTCTCTATCTTCATCAAGATTCAAGATTGAGGATAATACATAGAGATCTAAAAGCAAGTAATGTCTTACTTGATGCTGAGATGAACCCGAAAATTTCAGATTTTGGACTGGCTAGAATTTTTGGTGGAGATCAAACAGAAGGGAATACTAGTAGAGTGGCGGGAACCTAGTACGTGTTGCTTCTGCTCATTTTCTTGTGTAGAAAAGTTATTAAGCTTCTGTATTTAACGCTGACCAATTTCAATTGTGTCCCTCAGTGGCTATATGGCACCTGAATATGCAATAGACGGGCTGTTCTCAGTTAAATCAGATGTCTTCAGCTATGGCATTTTGGTCCTGGAGATTATAAGTGGAAAGAGAAATAGAGGATTATATCATTCGGAGAGCAACCTCATTGGACATGTAAGTTTAAGTAAATGAATTCATTGGTTTATATGCAGACGAGAGTTGCCTAAAGAATGATTGATTTTTTATTGGTGTGCTTTAGGCCTGGGAAATGTACAAAGCAGGCAGATCGGTCGAACTGATTGATATGGACATGGTGGACACATGCACTCTATCTGAAGTATTGCGATGCGTTCATATTGCTCTGTTGTGCCTGCAAGAGCATCCTGAGGATAGGCCAACGATGTCATATATCCTGATGATGTTCAGCAGTGAGAATGCTCTGCCTGTGCCCAAGCAACCAGGTTTCCTCGTGGACAGATATCCACGTAAAGAAAGTTCCTCGTCCAGCAAGGCCGAATTGTTATCAGCTAATGAAGTAAGTTTTACACTTCTAGAGGGTCGATAGAAGACCCATCAACGTGGTTCTATAAATTCTTGTCCAGAAATGTGAACTTGCTCTGATTATTTTGATAGTAAATTGTGTCTTTGAAAGAAAAGGAAAACGAGAAGAGACTGGGTTACTTATTGTTTAATGCATGACATTAGCCATATGCCAGTAATAGTTGGAAAAGGACCAAACTTGCGTAGACTGACGTGTACTCTCTTCTTTCACTTGTTTGACAACTTGACATATATACATACAGCACAATGGTGAAATTTCAGCTGCCTTTAGTGAAGTGGGAGATCTATGAGAGAGAAATAGAGAGAAAATAAGCGACTAGTTTACTTCCCTCAGACAAACTGATCGACGACGTGCTCATCACCACCGAATCACCAAATTCTTGAATATCTCAGTTGGTAGATCAGATAAGAGTTTGAAATCATAATAAAGTAAGCAGTATTGCTGGTATTACTTTATTAGAGTACAATTGAGGTGCACCATCGAACTGTTGAATCATTAGGAAGACCAATTAGCCGATCGTTTTCTCTTAACAGAATTACAGAAACCATCAGATCTACCTCATATCACAAGTCTTTTGAGTTGTTTTACCCGTACGAACCATTTCCACTTGCACAGGCTCAAGTGATCATACGAATTCTGAAGATGTCAAAATGAATATTAATGAACTACACAAGTCAGGAAAATGCAAAGCCGTGATGTGTTCCCCTGTCTTATCATCGAGCCTCCAGAAGTGTAAAAGTGATTTCATTGACTACAGAAGAGTCCACGGCAGATGATGAATTTCCTCTCTCCGGATTCCTCTCTACAAGGAAGCCTGGTTGTTTAGGCTCAGCCAACGGGTTGTCACTACCTAACATTGTCACAACAGATGACATGCTCGGCCTATCCTCAGGATGTTCTTGCAGACAGAGGAGACCAATTTGAACACATCGGAACACTTGAGATATATTGCACGTGTCTACCAAGCATGTATCGATCAACTCAGAAGATTTGTCTGCTTGGTACAACTCCCACGCCTGCAAAATGAATAGGCATATCATTCTTTCGGGAACATAATAATGCCATAAAGCTGCTTAAAATTACAGAATATACAAATAAAGAACTCACACGGCCGATCAGACTCTGGTTCGAATGATACAATCCCCTATTCCTCTTTCCACTTACGGTTTCAAGGACTAAAATGCCGAAGCTGAACACATCCGATTTAACTGAAAATAGCCCATCAATGGCATATTCAGGTGCCATATAGCCACTGAGGAACAGCAAAAAATTTGGGACCCGCATTAAAATGAAATTGAAACCACTCAGTTATCTCTATGCAGAGAATACTGGAAGATACTTACTATGTCCCAACCACTCTGTTTGTATTTCCTTCTGTCTCGTCTCCTCCAAATATCCTAGCCATGCCAAAATCTGAAATTTTTGGATTCATCTCATTGTCAAGTAGGACATTACTCGCTTTGAGATCCCGGTGGATTATCCTCAGCCGTGAATCTTGATGAAGATAAAGTAGTCCTCTAGCAACACCACAAATAATCTTGAACCGCTTGTGCCAATCCAATAACTTACTTCTCTCTTTATCTGTCAAGTTTTAATCAAGTCAATCCCATGTGTCATGATTTCTTTACTTTAAGGCAATGGCTGCATTTCAAATCTAAACCGAAATACATCACATAGATTACCAAAAATAAAGGCATTCAAGCTTTTGTTAGGCATGTATTCGTAGATCAACATTTTCTCATCTCCCTGAATGCAACAACCAAGAAGCTTCACTAGATTTCGGTGCTGAAGCTTTGCAATTAGTATGACCTCATTTTTGAACTCCCTCAGTCCTTGCCTAGAGCTACTTGAAAGTCTCTTCACGGCGATTTCTCGTCCATCGACAAGTATACCCTGCAAAACAAACAACGGGAAGATTTACTTCCAATTGCAGGATAATTATGCTATGTTTCAGATTATCCAGTCCAAATTTTGTTCTACCTTGTATACAGGTCCAAAACCACCTTCACCTAGCTTGTTCCTCATCGAAAAATTATTTGTGGATTCAGCAATTGTGTGCAGGTTGAATAATGGGAGCTCTAAGTCATTGTCCGGCCGTTCACTCTCTTGACCTTCAGATATATTTTCTGCTATCTCTAAAATGGAAAATGCGGAGGTACTCAGGGCAAGTCAAAAAAGAGGGCTCGGAAGCATGTGATACTGTAAGTTCCAGTTCTAATTAAGGCAGCAAACAAGCTAATTAATGTGGTAGCATACAAATCTCTGATCATGCCAAACTTTAGTTATCAAATTCATAGATAAAATTTAGCATATTCTTCTCTCTTTTCCTTGACCATTTTCTTTTGGCCATGAAAAGTAAGCATTGTGAGGGGAGTCATGAGAAGAATCTGTACCTCTGAATCTAATCCTACTTCTGCGTGCGTAACAGATGGCAATAGGCATGCCAATAGCTGTGGCAGTTGCTAATACAACTGTGAGAACTATCCACAGCTTGGACCTAGTCTTCCCTGCGTCACTGAAAGGTTCACATAAGAAACATACAAATGCCGGATATGATGGGTAAGTACTCACATTGGAAAGGAAAAAGAACGACTTGATAAAACAGAAATCTAGTGCAAGATCTACTTTTCTAAGAGATGCCAAAAGCAAGACAGCACCTATTTCAGAAGCTGGCATCCGCACATATAGAACCTGCCCATCATCTGGATACTGTCTCATATCCATCAAATCTCCAAACCACATTGCACATCCACTTCCTCGTCCTCTGATGTCTGAGTTTGCATAAGCTGTACATGAACAGTTGTTCAAGCATTTGGTCCTGCAATCGTCGAGGCTCAAGGTACTATCCACTAAACAATGAGTAGTATCTGGCAATTTCATGTTAGAATACTTAATGAATCCATCGCTGGTGCCACAGTTCAGAGGCTTGTTCCGAACACATCCTTGCAACCAATCAGTGGAGTTCCATTCATCCGGATTTTTAGGTGTGAACCCTTTTAAGCATTGGCAATATGGCAGCTGGTTAGTCATGCATTTGCTGTAGGCACCACAAAGGCCATAGTTGTCGCAGGAGTCCTTCGGAACAGTTAGGAAGGGCCTCCAGCTTTGAGTTGCTTCACTCCACATGGAGCGCTCCCACAAATAGTTCGCTTGGTTCAAGACAGTCCTCACATGCACAGATTTGTCGGTGACATGATACATATAGTAAATTTCGTCTCCATCGGATACAAAATCATACCAGAAAATGGAATTGGACTCCTGCTGGGGTGCGCCGCTGAAACGAAGGCCATTCCATGGTCCGCTCCTGAAGTACTTGTTGGAGCCCTTCCATGCTATGACGTCAGGGAAATTACGGTTGGCCATCCCCCAAGTGAAGTCTCCCGGAGACGGGTCATCTGGACTCTTCCAAGAAGATAATTGCCGATCAAGACCGGTCTTCAAGTCCCATCCAAGCTTCATTTCTGGCAAAAAAGTGTCCGTAGGGTAATCGAAGCTCTGCCACAAGTGAGCATCCGAACTGCCATTCTTCTCATCTCTTAGCACAAGATTTCCATTATCTAAGAGCTGTAAAACTGGACTCTCAGTCTGATCGGTTGTGTTGGCAGACCAAACGACACTGCTGTTGTGGCTTAGGAGGATTATATTGCCTGTGCTATTGATCATCAACATGCCGCTGGAGTCGTTAATTGGGTTGCTTCTATTTGCAACCCAAATAACAGTTCTACGTGGGATGCTTTTGTACCAAATCCCCAAGTAACGGCTCGTCGAGCTGCCTGGCCTGAAAAATCCCAGTTCAAAAGTCCCGCCACTTGAAGCTATCGTCTCACCATCACTTAGCGGTTGAGATGCATCAATAGTGTCAACTGCTGCCGCAAAGCCCGAGAAGCACAAAACCAAGCTTCCTATGGCCAGCAAGACACACAGGACATCCATCTTTTGTTCAAGGTTTAAGCTTTGTTTTTGAGAGATAAAGAGACTGTGTCATTAGCGGTAATTAACATAATAAAAGGCAAAAAATATGAGAAGTGTAGACTTGGTGAGCTGTTTTGATTGAGCAAAATTCCGCGTTTTCAGCATTAAACGTCAGCATTTGACTAACTATAGCGGAAATGAGAGGGAGGATGACTGGTTGATGTTCATCTGACAAAGATACATTGACTAAAGTTCATACTTTGACTAGTAAATCACGGATTTCACATTATCTTATCTACTGTAAAGGCAACTACTGGAACCGCTTCATAGTCCACAGCATCAATCAAAACCGAGACTTAGTCTTCATCGCGCATTTTCTCTGGGCTGTACAGAGAATTCAAACTGCCTTTAGCATCAGAGCCTTCGAACTGAAGCCTCGTGATGGAATGCAGTCCGCTCCGACCACCTTGCCACCCGGATGCTTCGGGACATGTCGAATTACTGCACATTCATGTCCAACGTTTTCAAACCATAAATTGGTGACCAAAAGGCACTCGTCCACAAGCTCCAATACAAAATAAGACTAATGGGTTCTTTCTTTCCATTTTTTTCAACGTTCTTCGCCCTACTACCAGCAATATTATCCGTTTTGGACCCCCACTAGCCCAACTCACGAATGCACAATTCAGAAAAAAAAACACTTTCAGTAATTCAAGGGTGGAACATCACATATAAGTTAGCCCAATCTCCTTAGGTAATGTGAAACATGGATGTCACATTTTCCTGTGGGGTCATTATTCTAGTTTGAACCACATTCAGAGAAGTTCCGGCCGTGGACCGAATTTTCACCGTGTTGACAGAGTCGTTCATACACAGCGAGAAACTTCGTCACGTCACCAAGAAAAGAGATGTGAAAAAAGAGCGCACAGTTCAGCTCCACTAAACTCCATTATCTTATCTCCTTGTTCCGTGTTCTTGGTCATTGATTGAGAAATACATTATGGAATTCCAGTGTAAGAAGATATCTGGCAGATTGGTCATAGCGACGGGAAGCATTCCAAAAGCGGTCCTTGTCGAGCGATTGTTTACCTTGGAGGGAAGATTTTTTAGGAAATTAACGGAGAACGAGTTGTGTCGATGCCCTCTAATTTTTTTGTGCTTCTAAGCTACGCTCCTTTAATGAGGTTGGAGCTTGAATTCTTGGTCAGTAGGCCAATATGTACCAAGGTTAGGACATATTCAAGAAAATCATCAAAACAATCATAAATCTATTATGATTGTGCAAATTCACTTCTCCTTTTTTTTGTCCAATTGAGTCGTAAGCCTTTTGCATTTGTGTTAATTCAGTGACGTTGAAAATTTTTAATTATTTTTTTAAGAAAGTTGTACGATGAATTGACAAATTTTACTTAGAAATAAAAAGAGAGAAAATAGAGCAATTGAAGATTTTTAAGTTTTTTGACACTTTGTATAAAATGTTGCAATAAAATGTATGAATAACCGTTAGTTTTATGCATTTATGTCAATTCAGTAATATTAACAGTTTTTAATAATTTTTTTAAAAAAGTTGTACGAATAACTGAATTGACAAATTCAGAGCAGTTGAAGATTTTCAAGTTTTATGACACTTTATATAAAATGTTACAATAAAGTGTATGTGCCCTGCAACTGGATGATTAAAGGACTTGGCGGAAGTTTTGAGCCAAGGACCAAAAAATATTAAATGATCAAAAATAGAAAAAAAAAAGCAATATTAAAATCAAAAAATAGAAAAAAAAAACAACAAGAAAAAGAAGTCTGACATGAGAGGGGTGGAAGGGATGGCAGTAGGTTAAAAGTTGGGATCAGAGGGTCTCGCCGTCTCGGGAGAGAAGAAGAGAAAAAGCAGGAGAGAGAAGAAGAGAAAAGAAAGGAGAGGGCCCCGGCAGAAAAGCATGAAAGGGAAGCGTAGCAGAGAAAACAGAGGGCGAAAGAAGAAGACCCAAACAGTAAAAAACAGGGGGAAGGGCTTCGCAGAAAGCAGTCAGAGAGAAAAAGAGGGAGGGGATGGGAAAAAGAAGAAAAGAAGGGGGCAGCGTGGGTTTGGTTGGTCGCAAGAAGAGAGCAAAGACAGTAGAAAACAAATAAAATGGATCATGACGACTTTCTCGGAAAGATGCTGAAGCCTAGAAAAGTAATATTAAACTTTTCTTTTTTCCAGATCTTATTAAACTCAAAGAACGAAAATAGTTCACTGCTTTAACAATTTAGATACATGTCACAAGGGCCGCTGACAAAATAAGATAGACTGCAGAAGCTATTCGTTTAGGTAAATTATTCTAACACATGAAGTGCCAAAATATCGAGTCAATTCTTAAGTTCTAATTTATTAGCTGGGAGAGTTCTCTGCTTTACTTCATCCACTGCTTTTGTTTTCACTTCAAATCCTTGTTTTTGAAAAAGAAAATTAATCGCTCTACTTTAAGCAGAAATTAAGCTAGTGTAAAGTAGTCTTTTGAATCTTGTGAAATGAGTACTGCTCTTGGACATTGTATTTCCAATTGCGTATCTGCACATATTAAAATTTCTTTCCGTTTAATTTGATTAAGTTCGATTGGACAGGGAAGGCTGTAGTTTCTTTAGATGGATTACATTCCTTCTCTTTAATTTGATTAGGTTTTATTAGCCTAGGAAATCTGTGACTTCTTTAAATTGTTCTCTAATGTGAAAAAACAAAGTAGTTGTTAGCTTTCTTTACAACTTCGTGAAATCTAGGAGGCCTGATCTTCAGGGAGCACAAACGTTGGACAGGAATTAAATGGGGTTTGGTGTCAACAAGAGAATGAGCCTCCGTCAAGTTATTGTGAGCTCTCTTCAAATGCACCTCCATACTTATTAGGGAAAATACCATTAAAAACTCCAAACTATACAATATGTGACACATATATCCTAAACTTCTTTTTTGTAAGATTACCCTAAACTTTTTTTTATGACACAAAAATCCAGAACTTATCTCACTATGACACATTTACCCTAAACTTTTTCTTGTGATATTAAAAACCCTAAAATTATATCTATGTGACACATTTACCTCAATTTGAGTAATTTGGTGATTGGGATTAGAATTAACGACATTACCCAAACTCTCCAGGGTCTCTCATCCTAACCTTGAGTGTAGATCCTCGCGGTTGAGTTTATGTATGTTGGATAATAGGGCAAACATTAGTGAACGGTGGAAGAATGGGGCTCATAAGAATATGCTCTTTGACATCTTCATATTCAGGCCGAATGTTAGCCAATAATTGAAAACCCTCATGTATGGCCATAGAATTAACAGAGATGATACTAACAAAATTCATCCCATTTCTATTTTAATGTTCCAAGATGCTCGGTAAATGGTTTGTGGTGTTGTAGGAGAATTTAGCAGAAAAAATTACTGCCTTAGCTTCTAATGAATAAGAATGGCAATGCTCCTCTCTCTCTCTTTTCTGGCCAAGGCACTAAAGAAGGTTTTTCAACCGACCTCATAATAGTAGCCACTTTAGGCGTATCAAAACTTGAACAAATGATCACATCATATAGATAATAAATTATTAATGGCAGGAGGAAATTATCGGTCTCTAGAAAAATTTTGTACTTCTACCATTTCTCATAGATGACACACTTGTTGATAAGATGCTAAAGCCTATAAAATACTTGATGTTTCGTTTTCTGAGTCTCATTAAATTGAAAAGACAAAATTAATCACGACATTAAAAACTTATATACATGGCAATGGGCTACCTAAAAATAAGATAGACCAAAGAGCAATTCATTTAGGTAAAATATCAAAATCGCGTTAATTTTGAAGTTCTACTTAATGAATTGAGAGATTTTAAGGGAGCATGTTAAATGCAGTTTTCCACTTCTTTCTGTTGCCTTTTATGTTTTACCTCATACAACGCTTCTTGTTTCACTTCAGTGTCCCTTTTTTATTATAAGGAAATGGAGAGCTTGCGATGGGGAAGTTATCGCCAAATAATTAACAATTATATTTTTAGAAATTATTTATAGCAAGAAATATATGTTTTTACTCCTACTCTTTGGACAAGTTTCTAAGCAAAGAAGTCTATTTGATAACGACATAAAATTAATATTCTCATAATAGAAAGCCATTTGATAGACCTTCTCCAACCATGTGCCGGGGACGGTAATGGGCAACTAGCAGTGGCAATGGCGGTTAAGGACAATTGCCATATAATTGATCGGTTTATACTTATAATTTATATAAGATGCTACATGGAAAATTTACCAAATAAAGTCTTAGTTATAGAGCAAGTGTACCAATTCAATCATAAATATTTTTAATTTAATCTTAAACTTTTCGAAGATTTGTCAATTTTGAATGGATATCATCAAAGTTGACATGAACCTTTTTTGTAATTTAAAAAAAATTGTTTTTTTTAATTAAAGTTTCTATTTGTTTGTTGTTTTTTTTAGTTATGGCGGGTGAGGGCAAAGCCTCGCTTGCAATTGATGGCTGGCCATCGCCTGAGCGGGACCACCAACGAAAAGGAAGAGACAAAAAAAACATAAAAGGAAAAAGCGGAATAAAAGAGAAAATTCAGAAAGATTTAAAAAAAAAAGTCTATGTTAGCGCCAGCCATAAATAGCATGCCACATAGGATGATAAATCATCAAAATTGACATGAATTACTTTATTGATAAATCATCAAAATGTTTAAAATTTTGTGGATTTAGGAACGAATTGAATTCGGTACGATTATGTTGACACCTAAATTTTGGCAAAATCATATAGAATTAATTGCATAAAAATTAGTGGTTGATCCGACCTCTAAACAAAAAATCATCATTATTTGCATAGTTCATGTCATTTGCATTATTTCTATTTTTTGCATCATATCATGTCCCATGCACCGTCACACGTGTGATATTATGCACTCAAATTCTCTTGATAAGGGTTTAATTTTTTGTTGTTATTTGATCATTATCTAACCATTGAGATAAACTTTTGAATTGATTAGCTAAAGACCCAACGGATTTTTTTTGACGTCATGATTTATCCTAGTTGCCAAGGTGCTGAGATTTTGAAAAAATAAGGGCTTCTATAAATAGGACTTCTCGATCAATAGGAGGGGGGAGAATTTTTGAGGACCGAAATTTTTCTAAGAAAGAAAGGGAATTTTTGGGAGAATTTTTGGAGAGAGCTTTCTTTTTCTGGAAAATTTTTGCCCGCACAGGAGAGGAAAAGAAGACTTTGACAAAGCAAAAAGGAGGATTTTAACCGAACAAAAAGAGGAAACCCTTTTTTTTTGGACGCACACAGGGAAAACGCGAGAAGAGAAAGAGTGAGAGTGGGCGTCCGAAGTCTTCAACGCCGGCCACCCGCGACACCTCATTCAGGCTTCGGCTCCGGCGGCGCGTCCACGTGCTCCCCTCTTCACTCATAGGTGAGTTTCGGTCAAAATCGTCATCCGTAACCCTCCCTTCACCCCCTTGGACTTGCTGTGATTTTTTCAATTTGGAGGGGTCATAGCCGATTTGGCCGATTTTGAAACTCCCAAGGTTGTATTTTTGCTCGTGCATGCTAGTAGTAGCCTCCAATGCATTATAGGTCTAGAATTTGCCCCTTTTTGATCCCGTGATTGAATGATTTCTCATGCATTACACTTGTTCGACGATTTGCTCGCATGAATCGGCTTGGGTTTTCTTCCGTTTCGTTTGCTTTTCGTTGTTTGTTCGTGTGGCTTGTCGGTGCTGGAGGATTTCCGGCGATTTGGTCGCCGTTCGCCGCGCCTTGCCCGGAGGAAGCAGAGTCCGGCGAAGGTTCCCTGCAACTTCGGCTCGCACGGAGTCCACGCGAGGAAGAAGATGTGGGGCTGGATCGGGCCGAATATGCTGTTGGGCTGGCTTTTCACGCGTGAAGGAGTTGGGCCAAACTGTTCTTGGTGGGTTGAGTCGCGTGCGGGCCGAGCTGGGCGTGCGAAAGAAGGCTGGACGAGCTGGGCTGAGTCTGTTGCAAGTTTGTCCGTGGGCTCACTGTTTTGTGCTAGGCCGAGATGTGACACTGGGCCGAGTATCTCACGCGCAGGAAAGAAGACCTCAGGTGAAATTGGATTGGGCCTAGTGCAAGCCCAGTCCGATCTCTTCTGATTTCGATCGGCCTTTAGCGGGCGGGTCGGGACCGAACCGACCCGGTTCTGTTCCCGACCCGATCGGTTCTGTTCCCGACCCGATTTCGTTTTTTTTTTATTTTATTATTTTCGTTTATTTTTAATTAATTAAAAAAAATTAAAAAATCATTTTTTAGAATTCAATTTTTGAGTGTTTGATTTGTTATTTTCTGTTTAATTTGCTTTTTGTGCCTATTTAGTTAATTTTGCATGTTTGAATTAATTTTGTTGCATTGCATGCATATTAAATTAATTGCACAATTAGGTTAGTTGCATAATTAGATTATTTGCATATTTAGATTTAAAAATTGCATCTTTAGATTAATTCCATATTTAAATTAGAAATCACGTGTTTAGGCTAAATTGCATGTTTAAAATAGTTTGCATGTTCAGTTAATTTGCATAATAAAACTAGCTTGCATATTAGGTAGTGTTGATTGATTTTAAGTAGTTCTAATTAGATTTTTGCATTCTAGGTTTATAATCTTTTGTAGAAATAGGATTTTATTTTAATTCTTAGTTTAAATTAGTTGTCACCTAATTTTAGATAATTAATTAGATTTAAAAAAAATGCATTCCATGTAGTTTTAAAATTGCATTAAGATAGTGGCATTTATAATTTAATTCTCATAGCATGCATTGCATATTATAATGAAAATTCCAAAAAAAAAAAACATCTTTGACTTAGCTTGATTTCATATTTGCTTTTGTTATTTATTTTATTTCTTTCTTTGCTTAAGTGTTTTAAATTAATGTTTGTGCACTTGCATGGTCATCTTTGCATGTTAGGGAAGAAATTTTAAAATTTATCCAAATTGCTTGCCAAATATTTTTGAAATAAATGAAAAGGTACCAAAAGGACGTTAAATTAATCTAACATAATCAAGTCCCCGTACTTAGAATCTCTAGTTCGAAGGAGTAAAGTATAACTCCCGATACTTTACATGGGTTCCTAATCGACCCACCAAAAATAGGTTTGCGGCGACTCCTTTTTAAATTAATCTTGCATGTTAAGAAGTGAAATTTAAATCGCGAATTGGTATGGGCTTGGGAGAGTTCGAGCTAGGTTTAATCTTAGTAATCCATTAGCCGAACCCTAGGTGGTGTACCTTCGGGGAGATCGCGACAGAATATAATAAGATTACGTTGTTTTTCTGGCAATTTCGCCCGGCACAACGCCAGACAGATGATTATTACAAACAGAGGACGTCGTGGAAAGTTCATTCGTTTTACGTAGATGTTGTGTTCCGACGAAAGATGGGAGGAGGGTTTGATTGTCGGAAAATGGATCCCTTGCAGTATTGTAGGGGTGCATTATTGCAGGCCACAACTGTCCGATCTATCGAACGGTTTGGGGTTCATTTTTGTCGAAAAAAAAGAAACACGTCTTAAAATTACCCTGGAAAATAAGCTACGGTTGAACATTTTTCCCCAACCTGCAAAAAAAATAAAATAAAAGGGAGTGGGTTCTATTTAACTCAGACCCAAAAGTTTCAGAGTTGCTTCGGGTCAACCCAACTTGAGCCGACGTAATTTCTTTTTGTGCTTGAATCCCATTTGGAATTTTTGAATAGTCAGAAATATGATCAAAATTATTTTAATAATCTAGGCATATGAAGACATGTCGCCCGAATCAGTTCGTTCAGTCAAGTGACAGATTTTCTATTGGGTGGTTAAAAGATTTTGCTAATGAAAATAACTATGCACTGTTGCATCGTCAAGTAGTTCGATTTTCTTGATAAATCTTAATGATTCTATAATTAAGAGTAATCGTTTTCAAGGTGCATCAATTTCTATCTTATAACCTAAAAGTGGATCGGGCAAGATCAAATTCTAGTCTGTGAAACCGAAATCCAAAATCCGACCGAACTGGTCCTGGAACCAAGCCTGGCTCAATTTGATTCTAACGATAATATTAGTAAATTCCCAAGTCTTGCTCTTGAAAGCTGTATCAAATGACAAACTAAAAAATAGAGCACTAGATTAATGAACAACAAAACAACCCATCAAATTGGAACTGAAGTTTCATCAACTGAATGAAACTTACGAACCATTCATTGCCATTCACTTGCTGCAATTTTTTAACAACAATCTTGAGAATCAAAATCTTTGCATCAAGCAGGAGAGAACATGCTAAGTGTTAAACTTAAGAGGCAGGGTGTGAGGCTTTTTAGGTTTGCAACTTAAGTCTAAAACTTTGCTATAAAAAAAAGTTGGGCCAATTCCATAGTTACAAGGCATTCGGTCTTGTCTTTCAGTACATGTGTAATATCCTAAAGAAATATGCGATTGATACACTTTTAAGAGACGTTGCTTTTTGGGTAAAATTAAAGTTGGATGGTATCAAAATTAAAGTTGCATGGTGCCACATTTAATATGAGTTTAGTTTCATCAAGTGTTCTTCTATGTAACTATTCACTTTCACTCACAAATTGGTCATTTCAGTTGGTGAAGTTTCGGTCCTGATCCGTGGCTAATATTTTTGTTGCTGATACTCTTCAGAGTTTGTTCTTAGTTTCAAACCCTAACTAGAAGGACTGCTTGCCATGCGCTTATAGTGGCCTAGTGCTTACCAACTGGGTCAACTGCATCATTTGCTGGCAATACTGAGCTGTTTCCGTGGCTGCCTTTAAGCTATGAAAAACAATCCTTGATTTGTGGTAGAAGAATGATGACTACCGTAAAAGTAAGGGATTGAGATGCAACTCTATGCTAATTTTTCTTTCCTTGATCACCTCTTGGAACATGCAGGGGCCGACGCCCTTCAGAGATGGGACGATGTCTGATGGTCTTGTCATCGATGTCCGCTGGGAGAGACAAAAGGAGCCCACCAACCAGCCAAGTGGAATCCTATGATGCCACATAGATTCAAAAGCCGAGCAGGAGGGAGAAAAAAAAGGGTCATTTGATCCTAAATCCACTATGCATACATAATTTAATCTTTGAAAAAAAATTGTGTTGGAATGTCCTTTCTCGATTAAAAATGAAAGTGTTAAAAGTGTTGATTTATCTTTACACAGGGCAGTGCATAGAGTTGCCGGCCACTTTGACTTAAGCCATTGCAAGTCTCCGTTCTGTTCTTGCCATTGTCAGCCGTCCAATCAAAATCTCATGTATATCAATTACAGAGTTGATAACCAAGAGGTGCCATGCTAGACTGTTAATCAGCCAAAACTTTATATTCCATACGATGGTAGCATAGCAAAATAATCAGACCTCCATTAGAGTTCGAATCACATCCAAGTTAAGGGTCACACTAAGCAGAGTGTTTGAGTTGAACGAAGCTGAATTGAATATCATTATCATTATTATTGTTGTTGTTGTTGTTTTTAATATTATTATATAATTTATATAGGCCAAATGGTGGTTGAAGATTTTGATGAGGACCAAGTCTCCGTTTCTTGTTTCTCACGCTAGCCGGACCTCCATCGTTTCTTCGCCAGCAAACCTCGTCTTTGTTTGACTTCCACAGCCTCTGGCTTTTACGCTCCGAAAAAACCAATTCCCGTTTGCACTCTTCGATGGTAATCGCTATCTCCGCCCACGAATTTCAAGAACAGTTTTTAATTCCTCTTCTGGTGCGTATCCCATCATCCCCACCCGGTATTTGCCTGTCCTTAGTGATCTCTTATGCTCTTTGTTGGGAATAATAAAATATGAATTGATTTCACTTCAATTGACAAAAACTGAACAAGAACAGTCGCGTTTATTCCTTATACGCCTCAGCAGATCACCATCGACTTCTCCCCATTTTTCTT
The DNA here is from genome assembly GCA_030064385.1 of Melaleuca quinquenervia. Lineage (NCBI taxonomy): Eukaryota > Viridiplantae > Streptophyta > Magnoliopsida > Myrtales > Myrtaceae > Melaleuca > Melaleuca quinquenervia. The sequence goes on along the minus strand of CM057723.1, from coordinate 25,988,278 downwards.
CTTTTATTTTTGTATGTAACTCCTACCATTTTTCCTGTTCGTTTCGTTCTTCATCAAAAGAAGGTTTTAATGTTTCTTGCTTTTGTTTGTGCAGCAACAGGATCGGAGCTTGAGTCCTCCTCCTTGTACGTATCTTTTACCCTCCTCTAAGTATCCGTGGCTGAATTTTCTGTTGCAACTGATGACGCTCTATTTTGGGATTTTAACCTCGTGATCTAATGAAGTTTCCCGAACTTCTGTATCTGTAAGAATCAAAGGACACTTCAATTGCGTGATCGGCCCCCTTTGACTTGTACCATTGCAAGTCTTTGTCCTGTTCTCACCATCAACTATATATGTCATTCCTCACACAACTCAACGGACCACCATCAACTTCTCCACATTTTCATGTTCCTTTCGTTCTTCATCAGAAAGTTCTTCATTTATTGCCTTCGTTTCTGCAGCAACTGGACCGGAGCTTTTGACGTCCTCGGGTATGTATCTTTTACCCCTATATGCCTGTCTGAATCTTCTGTTGCTACTCGTGATGCTCGTTTGCAGGATTTTAACCTCGCAATCTACTTAAAATCTCCACGTCTTTTTTTTTTGGTAACGGAAAATCTCCACGTCGTCTATATCTGTAAGAAACAAAGAACACTTCAGTTGTTTAATCGGCCCAAATATATAACAGAAAGCTATGCCCTAGCTCGACCCAAAATAATGTCCGGTCTTGTTTCATAAACAACTGTTAACTGGAGTTTTTTTTCCTTTGGGTCGGTGGAATGCATTTTTCAGTACAAATTGCAGGGGTAGTGTCCAAGTCTCCTAAATAAGTGAATGAGAAGTAAGGGCACATATTGAACAATTATGACCATTCATTGAATAGACACCATCCATTCATGCACGTTCGGTAAAAAACCGAACCTCATATGATGAAAAGGCATCAATCATTCATTCATTCTAATTCGAGTCAAGTGCAATATTCTGAATATAATAGTTGAGTTCGACCGGTTTTTCCTTGTAATACCAGAAGAGAGAAATGGATTCGTTCTATCTTTGGAGACATTTGTACGACGGCCTTGGTACGTGTTGATGTGGCAAAATCGTCTTAAGGACATAACGTGCATTTTTTAGGCTTGAATCAACATCTTCAACAAACTTTGCTTTTGGATCAATCAAGGCAAGTTTCGTCCATTTAGTTTGTTGTGTACGGACGCATTTTTCCTACGATTCTTTCTTCCTACGCTGTGCTATTCTTTTCTTCAACGTCTGTTTTTGTTTATTTTGCTTTGCTATAGACGAACACTGTCCACTTAGTCTTCTTCTCACCAACACAAATGACACATAAGCAAAGGACGAAGACTTTTATTGCTTCATTAAGAATCACTTACATAATTAGCTGAGTGTGTTCAGTCAAGCGATTGGTCGGAGATGCTATAGATCCGTGTCGGAACCACATGGCAAATCTCAACTCAGACTACTTGGAAGCCACCGGTCAAGCCATACTCGATGTCTGCAAAACATATATTTTACTGTGTACTTAGAATTAGTTTGTGAAGAACCCAAGTAAAGGGAAGTACAAGCGGGTGGCACTTGGCCCGGGGCGTGAAATTCTGCTGTAATTGGAGTCAAGGGCGAGATTAGGGGCTTAAAGGAGAGCGCGAGCATGAGAGAGATTACCCAAGAAAGAGTGCACGGCCATGAACATTGAACGAGGAAGAAAACCAGATTCCCAAAGATTGAAAAAATAAAAAATAAATAAATCATTGAAAAAACAACCAAAGGTGGTTATAAATTTGAAGAGCAAAATTTCCAGAACCCAAAACCAAACATGTTTGCTTCATGTCCGAGAATGAAAGCGGAAATTGGCTAGAAATGAGGATGGGAGCAGGGCCTTTTGATAAAAGAACTGAGAATTGACGAAGATTTTGACCCAATTCCCAGGTCCTAAATTAATTTAGTATCCCGACGCCATTCTTTAACCTAAAGAAATCCGGGGTCTTCCTTGAAACCTATTTGCTCATTCTTTTGAGGGATACAGAGAAAAATGCCCAGAGAGAAGGACGCCTTTCGGGTTCATGTAGAGTTCCTGCAGAACAACAACGAGTGGAAGTGTAACTTTTGCAACAATAAGTATCGCGGAAGTGTGACCAGGATCAAGGCCCACTTAGCCGGAGTTGGAGGATTTGGGATTCAAGGTTGCAAGGACGTCGGTGCCCAAGTGAGATCGGAAGCCAGAAAAGCACTGAAGGGTAAAGGAGCTGCAGAGTCGAGCAATGGAACGGAAGGCAATGCTGAAGAGGGTCCGCATCTGCCTGTGACTGCAAACTATGAAGATGTTTGGAGAGAAATTTCATTGGCTGGTATACCGTACCGGAGCTCTGATGTCACAAACACTGGAGGTGCAAATTCATCCGCCTTTCTTTCATGGGTTGAGATGAATTTGCCCGGTCAGCCTCTCCCTGCTCAAGACAAGATCCCAGAGGACATCTCATTATGGCCTCAACAACCTCAACCTCATGCTGGTGATTCTTCTATTCAGCAGCGGAATTTTAGTTATCCCGGTGACCATTCAGATCTCGCACCTGAAGCTTGGACTAACGTGCCACACCCACCGAATGCAGAAGAGAGAGAACTCAATACGGAGGTTCCACGAGGTATGTGCATCTCCAAATTCACCATGTGTTAAAGCTCGTGCAGGAAGCTTAATTTATCTTCTTATCCTTACCTAAATCAGCGATATAAGCAGGACCCTCAGATTTCTATCGGTAATTAAAAAAAAAAACACAGAATATACCGGTATTGATTGGAAGAAACTAGTTTGATGAGTGTCGGTCATTGATTACCAATATTTCTTTGAGAATGAGCAAGCAAATGCTTTGAAGGGTGACATTGAAATCTTCAAACGCCCCGGCCCACTCTATCCCCTCAGATCACCTGCATAAAGAAATTTCGCCTTCAAACAAATGACAAAGAGTCCTGTGAAACACAGAATCTTTACATTAAAGTGCGATAACTTGTTGCACAAAATTTTGCCTTTAAATAAGTTCACCTGATTAGTGAACTTTATTGGCTTGTTGGCTGACTTGGGAGATGGACAGTTGCATCTATACGCATATAAGCATCGGTCTAACTTCAATCTTGAGCACCAAAATTGTGCACATCAGTTCATATTTCATCTACGTTTACCTCAGGAATTACCAAAAGCACTTCCAAATTGAGGAGGAGGATGCATGGAAGGGCTAGCATGTATAGGGTTAAGCACTTCCAATTTTTCAGATATTTTTGGGACTCGTATCAACTTGACTATTTCATGAATTTCGTTGAAATTTCCTTTTTCCCCCTCAACGAGTCCAACGGTGTTACCAATTAATCTCATAGTCCTTGGCCAAGGAACACATCTCATGAAAATTAACAACAAGAAATCTTGAATAGAATAAAATTATGAAAGAAGAGTTCAAATGATTGGTGTCTTTTCGCTAAATACTGTTAGTGGTTGAGAATCCAGTGCTGGATAAAAAATTATTTCATGTAAACCTCTGATATCCATCAACTGCACAGAGATAGGAATTATCTTTTATCATGAATTTGACCATTTTGTATGATGATCCTCAAATTTGAATTGTCCGGTTTTTATGAATGATAAGATATGTTAAGACAAAAAAGAAGTTATCATAAAGATATGGTTTTGGTTCATGGTTTTAAATAAAATGAGTTTTAGCATTCCTTGAAAATTATTATAATGTACACAAACGGCATCTCTGCTAATGTTGATATATAAAATTTATAAATCTATTGTTATCTAAAAGTAAGGAATCGTCTTTTTGATTTTGATAAGTCATTGCCTTTCTTTTTGTGTTTTTAAAAGTGGCTACTTCAGCTTCAACTGTTTGAATTCTCAATACCGTTTTTTAATTTTTCATCAAACAAATGACAGGATTCTCTGGAAATCCTTTTTTTTTCTATGCAGTTCTTTTTTATATTTCATAAAAAATGACATGTTTTCCTGGCAGTCTTCTTTTTTCTTTCATCACCCCTCCCGAAAAAAGTACAATGTAATGTAGGAAGAATGATATGAAATGACCCCCTTTTTCGTATTGACATATAGAAATAGAAAATCCAACTCAAATATTCGAAGAATTGTCTTATAGGATACAAAATGGGTCGACGGTGCTTTAATTAGAAAATGGAATTATAAGGGAGAAATTTCTTAATCAATTTGGTAATTATTCATGACATGTGTGCTGTCATAATATATTAGTCTTTTAATTTTTTTTTCTTGGATCTACTTTTAGTGACCTTTCTTTATTTTCTTTCTTTCGTTGCCTAACATTAGTTATTTTGAAAAATGACCGTAAAATACATATTATCAACATCGTTTTTGTTATATTTGGAGTGGATGAACCCCTAAGAAGATAAAAAAAAATTCATAAACACATCGTTTGCTATAGAGAATTTTGATTATTTTAAAATTTTCAAAGCAGACTTCATTAGTCCAATATTTTTCTCTGAACAAAATATTTCAAAATTCATTAAAATGAAGATTCTAATGGTTTAAAGCATCATAAGTACATCATTTTTATTCCTCTATTTCATCGGCAATAACTATTTTTATGTAATCTTTTTTTTATCGATTTTCTTATCTAATTGCAATTTTTCGGTCTTTTAGAATTATCTAAATAGATTGCAATTCGTCCAACAGACAACTCTTTCAGAAAAAATTTAAAAGTCACAGATATGCAGATCCTACTGATTCAAAAAGATTATGGTTGTCCAAAATCTGTCAGTGTTAGAAAATTTTATGACTAATGATGATGCTTTTAGTTAAAAAAAAAGTTATAAAGCTCTAGTTGGAAATATACAATTGCAAGTATATCTAAGTTTTGTGTTCAGAGGTTATTTTGCTATAATTTGACTATGGAGATAGGTAAATCTCCATTTAGTACTCAACTTTATAGTAATTCTAAAATCTCACTGGAATCCGTGTAGTACTCAACTGCTTCAAAAGTTCATTTTAATCCGTAATATATTCAGCTCCTATAGTCGATCTCATTGCTGTTGTAAATGCAATGGCAAGCCACATTTCCTCCAATTTCGATCACTGGGGCTTCCAACTCTTTTTCAGAATAGATCCACGCCCAAGTGAAGGGCTCATATCATCTGCATGTCAAAAGCGTGTGAGGATTTCCTTCATGAAAATGGTACATGGTAGCTTTATGTGTGAAATGTAAAATAATCAGTTTGAAGTGGGAATAAGAGAAAAAGGAGGGCCCTGACAAGGTGGTTTAAAATTAGATTTGCAGCTACTTAGATCGGGAAGATGAAAAAGAGGGAATGTTTGTGTTCGTAGGCTTTATTTAGATGAGTCTTCTTGTTTTGTATTACAATGATGACAGAACTAAGCTGTTTTAAAAATGAGATTTGCAACTAATGAGTTTCTTTTCTCTTTTCTTTTCGTAGTTTACAACCTTGCATTTATCTAATTCTATTTGGACATAACTGTTGATTTCTTCTTTTCATAAATATATATTGTTTTATCAACATTGTGTTTCTATAAAATACTATCGAGTATTTCATTGATGTTAGATGCGAGGATATACGATGCATTGGTGGATGGTCAACCTGGTACTTGTAGACTTGTCGATGAGAATACTTCAACCCTGAAAAGAAAACTGGAAGAGCTAAGCAATCGAGAAGCAGACATGGATGAGTTGGAGGCATGGTGTAGGAAAGCAGAAAGGATAAAAGGAGAATACTGGAGCATGGTGCAAGCATTCCGAGAAGGCAGGTCTCTTGCCCCACAGCAGGTAGAAAGAGTGGATGACTTAAGCAAAGAAGTTGAAGATATTCTAGGCCACTGTAGCTTCCGAAAAGGATTGACGACACAGGCTGCTGGATGTAGGAAAAGTGTTCCCTTGGTAACAACGGAGCTAGTTGGGACAGAAAGTGAGAAGATAATAAAAGAGATTGGTGACTTTCTCACAAATAATGAGATTTTCATCATTGGCATTTATGGAATGGGGGGAGTTGGCAAGACAGCTATTTTAATGCATGTCCATAATAGACTACTTGACAATCCAGCCTTTGATGATGTGTTTTGGGTCACTGTACCACAGGATTTTAGTGACTATGAACTACAAGACAAGATTGCCAATGTAGTCGGACTAGACAATCTCTCAAAAAATGAGGACATGAAGAGGAGGGCGTGCATATTGAATCGGCATTTGGAAAAGAAGAGAGCTGTCTTAATTTTAGATGGCCTGTGGATGCACTTCAACATTGAGGATGTGGGAATTCCAGTTGAGAAGGGTGGCATTAAGTTGGTACTAACAACACGATCACTAGGCGTGTGTCATAAGATGCTCTGCCAAAAACAAATCGAAATCCAACCTCTAAAGAAGTATGATAGTTGGAGCTTATTTTTTGATAAACTTTGCTTTAGTAGAGAAAGTCCTTTAGAAGTTGCAGAAATGGCAATGTCCATTACTGACAAGTGTGGGGGTTTGCCACTTGGGATCATTGAGATTGCAACTCGCATGAGGGGAGTAGAGAAAGTGCAGGAATGGAGAGCCATGTTGCGGAAATTAGAAGACTTGACAATGGAACTTGATGTGTTCAAGAGTCTGAAACTCAGTTACATGAACTTGGGTGATCATCAGGTACAACAATGTTTCCTGCATTCAGTAGTGTGTTTTGGATTTCAAGAAGATCCTCCATGTAAAAGAGAGTTGGTAGAGTCCTTCATAGATGAGGGCTTGCTAGGTGGAATTGGCACCCGGCAAGAACTACACGACCAGGGCAAAACCATATTGGATAAATTAAGAAAGGCTTACCTGTGCCAGCATCAAGAAGAGGCAGAAGAAGAGTATCCGTATCTACACCCGTTGACAAGAGGCATGGCATTGCATATGGTGAACAGCACGACTCACATGATCAAGGCCCATATGAGATTGAAAGAAATCCCAGAGGATAAATTCTGGACCGATGGTCTAGAGAAAGTCTTCTTACAAGGCAACGAAATAAAAGAAATCCCATATGGGATATCGCCAAATTGCCCTAAACTAACGAGGCTTTCATTGAATCACAATGTCTCTTTGGAAGCCATCGACGGATCTTTCTTTAGGCATCTAAAGGGGCTGAAGGTTGTCGATTTCAGCCACACAGGACTCGTAGAATTATCGGATGCCATCTCTGATTTGGAGAGCTTGGAAGCACTATTACTGCGAGGGTGTGAGGAATTATGTCGTATACCTTGTGTGCGAAAATTGAAATCCCTGAAAAAGCTGGACCTGAATGGGTGTTTAATGATTGAAGAAGTGCCGGAGGGGATGGAGATGTTGGTAAATCTGAGTTACCTCGACCTAGGTGGCACGGAGATAGAGACGTTACCAGAACGAGTGCTAGCGAAGCTGGTGAACTTGCAGTATCTGGTTGTGAATAGCGTGATGGATGAGGAGGACGAAGAACTCGAGGCAGAAGGACTCTATTGCGATGCTCCAAATGTTGAAACATTCAATGCATGGGTGAGATTTCTCGAGCATAGCAGCTTTCGACAATACTTACTGGCGTTGAAGGTATCGGGAGACGATGACAGAGGGAGACATGGCTCCTTTGAGGGTGATTACAAGAGGGAGATATCTATCGAGAGTTGCCATCGAATTGCGGCAACGGGAGATGGAGAAATTGGTGGGGATGGCCGCGCCCTACTTCCGAAAAATGTGCAACGACTAGAAGTAGGGCGTTGCGATGGGATGACAAGTTTGTGCGAGGTGGGCCCACTTGATCATCTAGAGAAGCTGGAGATAGTGGAATGGGAGGAGCTGGAGGAAATGGGGGATGTCCACTTCCCGAAACTTCGAGAGCTGTACATCAAAGGGTGTTCCAAACTGAAGCGATTGGAGGAGGGGCAGGGGCTTCCGTGTCTAGAAGAGCTTTCACTAATTGGCTGTGTGGAATTAGAGGGGATTAACATAGCGGCACCGGGACCTAATCTCAAAAGAATTGAGGTGGAGGGGTGTCTTAAATTGAAGAGAGTGGTGGAATGGGGGTGGCTGAACACTAGCTTTCCAAAGCTGAAGAGCATGACGATAACTGATTGTGAGGAATTAGAGGAGATAACAGCGGGGCCATTGCCAAGTGGGGCCACTTGCTTTCTTAACTATCTTAATATAAAAGGATGCAACAACCTGAAGAGAGTGCTGCTGACGCACGACATGTTGCTCCACCCTTCTCATCTCCGATTCATACACGTGGAAAACTGCGAGGGCATAGAGGCGATAACAGGCACTGTTCCGGACGTGACGCACTACTCCTTCCCGAATTTGATATGCTTGTATCTATGGAATCTCCCGAAACTGAGGAGCATATGCGATGGGACTATGAGTTGCGATTCCATCCAATGGATTAGCATACGGAATTGTCCGAAGCTGAAGAGGATTCCCCTCCCTTCTCATCCGCCTTCTCTTCGAGAGATTCGGATAGATGGGCAGGAGTGGGAGTCGCTAGAGTGGGACTATCCCCTCGCCCGCTCTTAGGTCAGGTATTTTTTGTGGTGAGTTGCCCCACACAATAATTACAACTCAGTTATTATCTGCATCTAGAGATGGATCTCCCATGTGGGACGGTAGAATTCCCTTTTTTTAAACCAACAGAGGCCCAGTGCATATAGCTTTTATTACTACTTGAAAGTTCATCAAAATATTTATATTATTCATTGAGAATTTTTTTTTGTAAATATTCATTGAGAATTATTTGTCATGACAACGTTCAAAAATCAAGGTAACCAAAAAAAAAAAAACTCCCCTTCACTTTCAAAGAACAATAATAGCGATATTCGAAAGTCAATTATTAAGTTTCACCTTATTAGTTGGGACAATTTAAGAAAGCTTGTCAACTGTTTTTTTTTTTTTGGGTGCCTGTTTTACCACAGCTAGTGCTTCTATTTTAAATTTCAAACTCCTGTGTGATTTTTAATTCAATCCTTGTATTGTTCCCAAAAAATTAAACCAATGTCGATTAGCCTTTCTCATATTTAAGTGCCAAAAGATCAATTCGACTCTTAATTCGTACCTTATTAGTTGGGACAGCTTAAGAGAGCGGGTCAGCTGTTTTCTTTTGCCTTTTTCGTGTTTTACCTCATCTAAAGCTTCTATTTTAATTTCAAATTCCTTTCTAATTTCTGATTTAATCCCTGTGTTGTAACTAGAAAATCAAACCGTTGGAGATTAGCATTTCTCATTTTTATGGCGTGTTCATTTCATAAAAAACAAACGATTTGAAAAATATTTTCTTTAAGTCTAATAATTTGTGTTGCTTGCGAAAAGAAATGGATGAATGAGAACTATTTACATCGTTTACATAAATAATTAGACGTAAATTGTAGTCTCTAAGGAAAAATATTTTTGTTGACTAATTGATTCAAATGATATAAGTAATCGTTTTCTAAAACGCATTTTGCAAATCATTAACTTTCCATGAAACAAACACGGTTATAGTTTTCTCTTGGACTTCTAATTGCATACTTGCACTTGTTAAATTTAATCATTAAATTTGACTACCTCAACGAGTCTCAAATTTCTTTCATATGGTTTACATTCTTTCTCTTTAACTTGATTAGCTAAAGAAGTGTCTAATTTCTTCTATTGATTTCTCTATTTACAGCTGAAGCTTTGTAGGCTGAGATTTTGGAAGCGCAAGTAGTGGACAAAAATTAGGCAGAGGTAAATGTCATCAAGCAAATGCGCCACAGATCATGTTTTTGGTAAGCACTCTCAAAGTGCATTGCCATACAGATGTTGATAGGTTTTTCATTAATAGTCATTTGGCGTGATGCTTTTGTACAAGATGATCTTTGCAAATGACTAAAGAAATTTAATCTTTCTACACCCAAACTGATGAAGCTGTCAACAATCGATTGAGGATGAATTGTCTTTGTGACAACACACGACATCAATGTTAGCCATCATCACCTCATCCTGCTTGATTGATGTTTGAAGTACAATCCCGCTGTGACATATGCCTAATTTATGCCTTCTTTTCCTTGTCTATGATGAAAATCTTTGTAACCTATACTTCTCAATCTGTTTTCCTGAGACCATATATGAAGAACTTCAAGAGAAAATGAAATTGAAGAAGAAGAGGATCTGAAGATTCATCAACTTCATCTGAAAACCCTTCAAAGTTTACAATTGCTTGAGCTTATCTATTATAGTAGCTCAAGTCACAATTACAGCCAAGCATAGAGTAGACTCAAAACAGAATCTACCGCACAACTAACTAACTAACAGAGTCAACTCTTTTATCTTTGACTACTGTATTTGTATCTACTTCCGTAGACAATACATCAAATCTATTATACAGCAATGCATCTTCATTCTTATGAATGGCTTCTGTCTTGACGGACTTCACACGATACACTCTTCCTCCTCCATAGTTAGCCTTAGCTTTCAAACTCTACGCATGCTTCTCACTTGAATCAGTCGAGTTAGTCTTCAAGGACTTCTCCAATGAGTTAATAGATGAACTGTGACTAATAGTCTTGACATCCCCTCGCAAACTGGGTAAGGACCGAGAGCCGAGCCCCGCAAACTGGGTAAGGGCCGAGTGCCGAGACCCAATTTGCTCCGAAAAGTAAAATGATGAGCTCGAGATAAGGCCTTTGTGAAGATATCAGCAACTTGACTATAGCTTGGAACATACCGAAGACGGAGAAGACCTAAAGAAACCTTCTCACGCACAAAGTGATAAGGCCTTTGGTAATGTTCATTTTCGTTCTAGAAATAGAAAACCAAAAATTTATTTGTTCTCATTTCTCGTCCCAAACCTATCCTTAGCCATTTTTTCATCCCATAACAGAATGAGAATGTGAATTTGCCAAATAGATTTATCATCCCAAACTTGTCCGGGAACGAGAAATTGAGAATAAAAATAGTTACCAAATGCGCCCTAAGGGCCGCAAGGATGGTGAACTCGAGAAAAAACAAAGCCGTGAGGTCGAGGCCGTAACTGAGATGCATTTGCATTTATGTCAATGCGGTCGGGTCAAAGCGGACAATATTATTGGTAATGAGGCTGAGGATAATGTTACAAATCACATATTCAATTAAGATAATTTTAGACCTTTTCTGGTGAATTTGCAACTTTTTACATGGAGAAAGTGAAAGCAGAGGAAGAAACAAGACTAAAAGAATGTGGGAACAGGATGGGCCTCCTGCGCACTGGATTCCACCTTTCTCTATGGCTGTTCACGCTCCCGTGCATTTTCCACGAAAGTCTTGTTGTCTAACGTCAAGTGTTTTGTCAGCCGTCCAATCAAAATTTCAAGTATATCGATTATAGAGTTGATTACGCAACAGTTGCTGTGCCAAGCTGTGAATCAGCCAACATTTTATTATTCTGTACAAAGGTAGCATAATAAAATAATCAGATTCCTCCATAGCCTCTTGCCTTTTCGCTCCACCTAAAACTGCAGCGGGGCGGAAAAAGCCGATTCCCCGTTGCATTCTTGGATGGTAATTGCGACCTGTGCCGCTGAATTTCAAGAACAGTTTTAATTCCTCTTCTGGTACGTATCACATCATCCCCACCCGGATTTGCCTGTCCTAGCGATCTCTTGTGCTCTTTTTTGGAAATCCCACTACCGAAAAATGAATTGATTTCACTTCAATTGACAAAAGCTGAACAAGAACAGTAATTTAATTCCTTATACGCCTCAGCAGTACGATCAACTTCTCCCCATTTTTTTTTTCTCTTTCTTCTTTTATTTTTGTATGTAACTTCTCCCATTTTTCCTGTTCGTTTCGTTCTTTATCAAAAGAAGGTTTTTATGTTTCTTGCTTTTGTTTGCGCAGCAACAGGATCGGAACTTGAGTCCTCTTCCTTGTACGTATCTTACGGTCTCCTCAGTATCCCTGTCTGAATTTCCTGTTGCATCTCATGACGCTTTATTTTAGGATTTGAAACTCGTGATGTACTGAAGTTTCCCGATCTTCTGTGTCTGTAAGAATCAAAGGACACTTCAATTGTGTGATCGGCCCACTTTGACTTGTACCATTGCAAGTTTTTGTCCTGTTGTCACCGGCGACTATATGTCATTCCTTGTCCTGTTGTCACCGGCGACCATATGTCATTCCTCACGCAACTCAGCGGACCACCATCAACTTCTCCCCATTTTCCCGTTCCTTTCGTTCTTCATCAGAAAGTTTTCATTTTTTGCCTTCGTTTCTGCAGCAACTGGACCGGAGCTTTTGACCTCCTCGGGTATGTATCTTTTACCCTTGTTATATATGCCTGTCTGAATTTTCTCTTGCTACTCGCGATTCTCTTTTGTGGGATTTTGACCTCGCAATCTATTTAAAATCTCCACGTTTTCTATATTTAAGCTGTATTTGTTTTGTGAAAAATAAAGGATTTGAAAAATATTATTTTTAGAATGATCCTTTGAATCTTTTACTAAATCAGCGAATAAAAAAATATATATCATCCAAGAAAACTTTTAGACACAAATTGTTATCGATAATAAAAAATTATTTTTTTATCGATTGATTATTTTAAATAATGCAAACAATCAATTTTGGATATATATTTTTCAAATTATTTATTTTTCACAAAACAAATAGAGTTCAAATTGCTGAATTATTTGAATTGGCTTGGAGCAAGATCCGGGTGTTTGTGGGAAATGCATGTGCTACGTACTCATAAAGTAAATCATCCTATATATCAAATACTTCCATGGTATCCCCACGTTCATGTTATAGTCAAATTGGATTTTTTTTTTCTCTTTCCGATTATGATTTGTATCGCAAGGATAAGAAGGTCCACCCTAGCTAAGAACAAAAGGATTAAACATGTCTAACTGATTGCATAGGCACTCCCTTGTTTCCCCGTGTCAGTCATGTGCACCTCTTGATGTCATTTGAAGGGGTTGGTTTCGGACATCTATTAATTGTGCTTGTCATCGTGAATTGCTATTATTTTTTTTTATAAAGTATGCAATTTTTATATCGAATTTGTATGTCAATGTTAGTCGCAAACTCAAAACTATATATGTATATTCAGTTTCCAGACGTATTATAGTTATAATAAATGAAAATTCTCTATGAATCATTCGTTTTTATTCTAAGTAAATTATCTATATTATATGAAATAAAGAGGATCTTCTACTTTTGAGGGATCTCAAACTTTTCTTCTTCCTCTAATATTTTCAATTAATTATTTTATAAGCGTTTAATCCAAGGGACATAATGTCAGTCAATAATATTTTCAATGTATTATCATATCAAGTGATTTTGATTAATCTTTCGGCTTTCAAGTTCTTGCACGCACGCAATCCATGTGGATGTATGCTAGTTGCCATCAACCCTTCCATAGCTAATCTCAAGATTGGCCTTGTGTTTGGCATGATAACAAAACTAAACTGCAAAGTCGAGTTGGAGCCAATTCCATAAAATTAGTATTCCCAAGCTCAATAACAAAGGGTGGCCTTTGTAACAAAAATAAAACCAAAGCGCCAAGTGAAGCTGAAGCCGAAGTCCATTAAGCTGAATTTGAAATCGCAAAGGCAAGTCCAACATACATGTGGCTCGGCCCTACTTAATATGATTCGATTAAGCATTAAATAATACTTAATTATTACATATATTGGCATATTATTGTACCCACTTTTCGAAATCGCATCGGTTTCCACCATTTTAATAAATATGATCAACAAAAACATGTAGAGACATTGACAAACCCAGGGAGATGTGGGGAGCCGAGGGTCGGTGGTGGCCTCTGCCCCCCTTAGGGCCCAAACTTCCCTTAAAATTAGAAAAATTACTTCATTGACGGACCTATGGTGAAAGATTGTTGGTCTGGGCACTTGTGTACAAGCTTAATAATTGGTTTGCGGTTTTTAATATTCTTAAAAGTGAGCTGCGTAGTGTGGGGCATTAGGAGCTCAGACATGTACATTAGCTTGTGTTGATGGAAAACACTTTTCCAATTAGTTTCGTTTGTATGGTAAAAGACGCACTCATCTCAAGATAGACGAAAAGTTCGTCTAGTGGAAGAAATAGGATGTTTAGTTGTGTATGACCACTTGTAATGAGATTGTGATGCTGTGGATGTATCTTAATTGAATGCACCATACGGTGCTCCATTTTTCACTGCATCATCCGTAATACGTACTATACAGTGACAAGGGGCTAAGGTGTCTCGTACATTAAACACATCATTCCCATGTCATCAATTCTATTTTCTCTTTGAAATTTGGTTTTGTACCCTGTATGACTTTGGCATTGTTGGTTTACAGCTGACGATAGGATCTTAATTCAACAAGCACGGAATGAGGCAGCTGAACTCCAGATATAGATACGAGATGCCTGTGGATGTATAGGCAAAAGGGTTAGTCACCTCTTAGAATAAAATGAGAAACTTGTACTATATAGTCAATCTGATCTTGCAAGAACCGGCATGGAAACTCGTTTTCGGGAATGAGACACTAGTACTGCATAATCAGATTGATCCTCCAAGATACTGGCATTGAGTGATTATTCTCACTCCGGGGCGTCTGTTTGAATCATTGCTTCTTCCCATTTGTAGAATAAGAATTTGGTCAAACGACCGAGAAGGGTTATATATCAAAGACTTACAAGCTCTGTAGTTCATGCATTAATTACTTTTTTTATTGCGAAACTAAAAGGACTTCATTAGACAACTCACAGACATGAGAAACTTTATTAGGAAATGTGTGAAAGTACGTGAATGAAAAGCAGAGATTTTTTCTTGTCTAAGAGAGGTAAGTTAGTCGAGATATTTGACAACATCACTCACGGAAATGGCCGGTCTTCGAGAGCCCTCATTGCTGGCACTTTATGGCTAATTTGGAACAAACGAAACGCATGGGTGTTCCGCAACTGCAAACCGAGACCCAGGCAAATCGTGGGGGAAGCAATCAGCTTACCAAATCTCTACAAAAAAATGGAATCCCAACATCGCTAGGCTTAAAGGATGTGAAGACTCACCCGATTATTGGATGCCGCCGTTGATAGGTTGCCAGAAATTGAATGTAGACGGGTCTTGGTGCAGCCAATTGAGGCTGGGAGCCGCCGCCGGCGTTTGTAAAGACTCCTGGAAGCTGCTCGTCGATGGTTTCGCCAAGAAATTCCATGCTCCGTCGGCCCTCGTGCGGGAAGGACTGAAGTTCGAGGAAGAGAAGCTCGTGTGCAATAGGAAAAGTGAACAGAACTCCTCAAGTACAAAAGTACGGGTGTCGCTCGTACTTCACAATTTGACCACAGTGAACTCAATTTGCCCAAAGCCCGTAACCAAAAAGACCCCCGAAGACGCCCTCTCCCACATCCTCTTAATAGCCCTTGTCATCTCAAGATTTGCCAAAACGGCTCCTCCTGATGGGCTTGCGAAAAAGGCTGGTATTTGTTGTCTCTGTGGGTAAAGTCTGGGTCTTTGTGTGTATGTGCGTGTTCGGCACCGACACTTAAGGTGTTTGCTGGGTTGTCATCTCATACTTGCTGTTGTTGTTCTTTCCCGGCTTGTAACTTTGGCGAAGACTGTTGCTACTTCACTTGTGTGCGCGCTCTCTGTATTTTAATGGTGATTTTTTTGCAGGAAATTTCAGGATAATAGGTCGATGCCGTTCTTGGTGAGCTGTTGGAGTTGAGGTTCTCGGGGCGAAATAGACGTAGGTGGAAGGAAATTTGTGTATCCGTGTTCTCTTCTTCGTATACACAGTACAAGATGGCTTGTGCAATCTCCAGTGGGATGCTAAGAGTATTCAAGGTACTTTAGGCAGGCATGAGAACTTTTTCAGGGCATGCTTTGGAGCAGTACCTGGGTGGATTGGTAATTGAGTTGTTTCCTTTCGATGACTATAACCTCGCTACTTTGCTAGTCAAGCAAAAAAAGAAAAAAAAAGGAAATTTTGCTGGCTGATGTGGGGTTTTATTTTTATTTTTTTTCTCCTTTCCTTTTTCTTCTCTTCTTTTTTTTTTTTCCCTACAGGCAAGGTCTTCCAACCACCAACAGCCCTCATTCGTCCTCGCCTAGATTTGGGTGAGGCCTAGGGATCGCAAGCAAGGCGGCTTTGCCAAAATCTGGGCGAGGCCATGACTACCTTTGCTCACAACCGTGCCTCATGATCTAGGGGCGTGGGCAAGGCCAACCTCACGAGCCACGAGGAAAGGTGACCATACCTTGCCAGCCACAAGCAAGGTTGCCTTTGCCTGCAACCCCTACAAGCCTTGCCTTGATCTGGCCGAGGACGATCGGGCGACAACAAGGGCTACATGATCCTTGCCCTTGTCGGCCACTATGAGAGAAAAAGGAAGGAAGAAAAGAAAAATGAATATCTAACAAATATTTGGAAAAAAAAATCAAAAATTTTACGTCAGCCCACTAGCATTAGCTAGCTAAAATTGGTTGATTGACTGAAATAACAAAATGTTTAGAACTAAATTGATAAAAAAATTATGATTTAATTGACGCAATTTGTATTAATTGAACGATTTTTTTTTTTGGTGATTTTCCCATAGCTCAAGACCTTACAGTGGCTTCCAAGATATACGCCCCGCCATGTAGCACATAGCCTTTTGACTAGCACATATCAATAGCTTAGGGCTCGATTGAAGATCCAGCAACTTCTATGAAACTTGTTGCTCAACCGTTTCATTGTAGTGAGATCGATATTGGATACATAAGATGTCACATTTGTACCGGTGTTGTTTGTATATAATTGTGATTAGTTTCCCACTATTTATAAGATGCATGTATCTTTTGTTTCAAAAGACTAGCTCGCCAACAAAAGTACTCATGGTGGAAGACACGGTCGACAAAACAAGTGAGTGAAATTGGGAACATTGAGACACATAATCAAAATTAAATAGATCTTAGCTGTCAAAGGTTGAAATCAGAATCAAGGGGGTAGTATTGCTAGTATTACTTTATTGGAGTACAAATGAGATGCACCATGAAACTAGAATCATTATCAATTCTTAATAGCCGATCATTTGCTTTAACAGAATTAATGGAAACATGCAGGTTTATGTCCTATCACAAGTTTGTTAAGCGTCGCCCGTGCAAACCATTTACAGTTGCACAGGCTTAAATGATAACATGAATTCTGAAGAAGTCATCATGTATATCACAAGTCATCAGTTTACTTTCAAGAGAAATCATTTTTTAGGTTAGATATAAAGTTGGATGGTGTCACATTAAAAGTTAGAGTCTATTCCGTAAATGTTTTTCTATGTAATTGTCCGCTTTCATGAAAAAAGTCATTTAATTTCTTAAGTTTTCACCTATATTCTTGACCATAAATTTATATTGTTGAAACTCTTTAGAAATTGTTTCATTTTTTAAGCCAAATCTAGAAGGTATGCCTGTCGCGCATTGCCTCCTAGCTTTGTTCTTGCTAACTCGATCAGTTGCGTCATTTTCCAGCAAAACTGAGCGATTTCCACAACTATGTCTAGGCTATGAATGAATCCTTGATTTTGAGATAGAATGATGACGACTACTGTAATGAAGGGTCGATGCATGTGCGATTATGTAATTATCTTTCTTCCTTGATCAACTCTATTAAAACAAGGCATCAATGCCTCTCAACCATCGACTGATGTCTCGTAGTCTTGTCATTGATGTCGGTTGGAAATAGGAATCTATTGAGCATATAAGTAGAATCCCACGATACTACGGAGTTCAAAAACTGAGCAGGAGGGGAGAAAAAATGGTCCTTGGATCGTAAATCCACAATCCACCACGCAAACATGTCTTAATCTTTGAAAAATGTTGAAATGATCTTTTTCTAACCAAAAAAAAAAAGGAAGGTAAATTGAAGACGTTAATTTATTTTTAGGTAGGGCCATGGACAAAGTAGCCACCCACCTTGACTTTTCCCATTGCAAGTCTTTGTCCTGTTCTCACCGGTAACTCCATTTAATTCCTCACCCAACTCAGTGGACCACCATCAACTTCTCCCCATTATTCCTGTTCCCTTCGTTCTTCATCAGAAAGTTTCTCATTTCTCGCCTTCGTTTCTGCAGCAACTGGACCGGAGCTTTAGACCTCCTCGGGTATGTAGAGACATTGACGGACTTGGAGAGGTCCAGAGGCCCAGGGTTCGGTGGCAGCCTCTGCCTATCTTAAGGCCCAAATTTCCTTTGAAATTGAGGGAAGAAAGCATACATTTCCCGAACCATGAACGAAATGAAGGCCCAAGTTCCTTTTCTTCTTCTCTCTTGGCTGGGCCATGTGTAGGCCAGCCCATCCCGGGTCCAGAATACCTAGCCATTGATCCGGACAGGCCCTTCACAGCTGCAACCCAGCCTAGCGTGGGCCCAGCAGAGGCAGAAGTCAGCCAGGCCTCTCCTAGCTATGACCCACCCGTTTCGCACGACACCGCCAACCAAGGTTGAGACGGCCGGCGCCAAACGCCTGCCTCGACTCCATGACTCACATCGCAGCAGCACGAATCGAATGCGGGCCGAAATACGAAGAACGATGGCCTTAGTTCTAGGTGATGAGCAAAGGAGAATCGGGTGGTTTTCGTCACGAAACAAGACTTGATCTTATTTCAAGATACACAATAAAGACAGAGGCAACACTCAAAGCAATATAGAACATGTCGTAATGGCGGGGGTCGTAGCTCGTTTGGACCGATGGCCAGCCACCTTGGCTCGGTTCCGGGGCGACGGTCGATGGAAGTCAAAGCTGGGGTATTGGTCTGGAAGGCGTGGCGGAGGCTTCGAGTGGGTGCCTCTAATTTCCTTTCCTTCTCCACTTTCCTTTCATCTGCGCTTCCTTCCTCTTTCTCCCTTTTGGTCTTCTTTTGTCTTCTTTTTCTCTTTCTCTCTCCTACTTTTTTTTCTCTCTTGCCGAGCCATCCCCCCTCTCCACTGTCTTCTCTGTCTTCTCGTTCTTCTTCACTCTTCTTCTCTCTCCTCCTCTTCCATTTTTTTTCGTGCGGCGGCCCACTGCCCAAGAAGCCTCCTCTTTGACTTTTCCCTCCCATCCATTAACTCTCTGCAGTGCAGACCTCTTCTTTTTTCTGTTTTCTAAAATTTTTCGATTTTTTAAATTAGCTAATCCCTTTTTCTTTCTTTTTTTTCATAATCTAATTAATTTTAACTTAATTAATAATCAGAAAATAAAAAAGAAATTTCTAATTAATAATTAATAATATATTTTTTTTCAAAAATTAAGCTAAAGATAAATTATCAAACCGACAAAATTAGATGTCAACAATAACTGCTTTCACTAAAAACTTGATCACTTCATTTTATAAAGTTTTGCTAGGATCAGTGCCTATAGATCGATATTGATAATACTCTTCAGAAGTTGTTCTAGGAAATATGCCTATCATGCATTGCCTATTGATTTAGTGCTTGCTAACTTGATTAGTTGGGTCATTTTTCCATAAAACCGAGCAATTTTCATGGCTATGTTTATCCTATAAATAAATCCTTGATTTGCTATGGAAGGATGATGACTACCATAAAATGAGGGCCCGATGCAGGTGTAATTCTGTAATTATCTTCCTTCGTTGATCAACTCTATTAAAATAAGGGGTCGATGTCCCTCAACCATCGGCTGATGTCTCGTCGTCTTGTCATTGAGGTCGGCTGAGAGGTACAATAGGAACCCACCGAGCAGATAAGTAGCATCCCACGATACTGCGTAGTTTCAAAAACTAAGCAGGAGGGGAGAAAAATGGTCCTTGACTCCTTGGATCGTAAATCCACCGCGCAAACATGTCTTAATCTTTGAAAAATGTTGAAATGACCTTTTCCTAACCACAAAAAAAAAGGACGGGATATTAATTTACTTTTAGGTAGGGCCAAGGCCCATGGACAAAGTAGCCACCCACCTTCACTTTTCCCATTGCAAGTCATTGTCCTGTTCTCACCGGTAACTCCATTTAATTCCTCACGTAACTCAGCGGACCCCCATCAACTTCTCCCAATTTTTCCTGTTCCCTTCGTTCTTCATTAGAAAGTTTCTCATTTCTTGCCTCCGTTTCTGCAGCAACTGGACCGGAGCTTTAGACCTCCGCGGGTATGTATCTTTAACCCATTGTTATATATGCCTGTCTGAATTTTCTGTTGCCCTAGCTCGCCCCAAAATCTTGTCCGGTCTTGTTTCAGAAATAACTGTTCTGGAGTTCCTCTTTTTTTTTTTGGGCGGGACGGGGGGGAGGAATGCATTTTCTAGTACATATGATAGATCAGCAAAGGACGAAGACTTTTATTGGTTATCAATTACATAATTAGCTGAGTGTGGTCAGTCAAGCCATTGGTCGGAGATGCGATAGATCCATCTCTGAACCACATGGCAAATCTCGACCCAGACTGCTTTGGAAGCCATCGGTCAAGCCATACTCGATGCCTGCAAAACAGATAGTTTACTGTGTACTTAGAATTAGTTTGCAAACAACCCAAGTAAACGGAAGAACCAGAGGATGCAACTTGGCCCGGGGCGTGAAATTTTGCTGTGATTGGAGTCAAGGGCGAGATTAGGGGCTTAAGGGAGAGCGAGCATGAGAGAGAGATTACCCAGGAGTGCACGGCCATGAACATTGAACGAGGAAGAAAACCAGTTTCCCAAAGATTGAAAAGATAAAAAAATAAATAAATCGTTGAAAAAACAACAAAAGGTGGTTATAAATTTGAAGAGCAAAATTTCCAGAACCCAAAACCAAACATGTTTGCTTCATGTCCGAGAATGAAAGCGGAAATTGGCTAGAAATGAGGGTGGGATCACTGGAGCAGGGCCTTTTTCTAAAAGAACTGAGAATTGACGAAGATTTTGACCCAATTCCCAATTCCTAAATTAATTTAGTATCCCAACGCCATTCTTTAACCTAAAGAAATCCGAGGTCTTCCTTGAAACCTATTTGCTCATTCTTTTGAGGGATACAGAGAAAATGCCCAGAGAGAAGGACCCCTTTCGGGATCATATAGACTTCCTGCAGAACAACGAATGGAAGTGTAACTTTTGCAACAACAAGTACCGCGGAAGTGTGACCAGGATCAAGGCCCACTTAGCCGGAGTTCCACTATATGGGATTCAAGGCTGCAAGGACGTCGATGCCCAAGTGAGATCGGAAGCCAAAAAAGCAATGAAGGGTAAAGGAGCTGCAGAGTCGAGTAACGGATTCGAAGGCAATGCTGAAGAGGGTCTGCATCTGCCTGTGACTGCGAACTATGAAGATGTTTTTAGAGAAACTTCATTGGCTGGTATACCGTACCGGAGCTCTGATGTCACAAACACTGGAGGTGGAAATTCATTCGCCTTTCTTCCATTGGTTGAGATGAATTTGCCCGGTCAGCCACTCCCTGCTCACCCGATCCCAGGGAGGGACATCTTTTTATGCCCACAGCAACCTCAACCTCATGCTGGTGATACTTACATTCAGCCGCAGAATAGTAGTTATCCCAGTGACCGTCCAGATCTCGCACCTGAAGCTTGGACTAACGGGTCACTCCCACCGAATGCAGAAGAGAGAGAACTCGATACGGAGGTTCCACGAGGTACGTGCATCTCCAAATTCACCATGTGTTAAAGCTCGTGCAGGAAGCTTAATTTATCTTCTTATCCTTACCTAAATCAGCGATATAGGCAGGACCCTCTGATTTCTATCAGTAATTAAAAAAAACACAGAATATGCCGGAATTGATTGGAAGAAAGGAGTTTGATGAGTGTCGGTCATTGATAACTAATATTTCTTTGAGAATGAGCAAGCAAATGCTTTGAAGGGTGACATTGAAATCTTGAAACGCCCCGGCCCACTCTATCCCCTCAGATCATCTGCATAAAGAAATTTCGCCTTCAAACAAATGACAAAGAGTCCTGTGAAACACAGAATCTTTACATTAAAGTGCAATAACTTGTTGCACAAAATTTTTGCCTTTAAATAAGTTCACCTGATTAGTGAACTTTATTGGCTTGTTGGCTGACTTGGGAGATGGACAATTGCATCTATACGCATAGAAGCATCGGTCTAACTTCAATCTTGAGCACCAAAAATGTGCACATCAGTTCATATTACATCTACGTTTACCTCAGGAATTACCAAAAGCACTTCCAAATTGAGGAGGAGGATGCATGGAAGGGCTAGCATGTATAGGGTTAAGCACTTCCAATTTTTCAGATATTTTTGGGACTCGTATCAACTTGACTATTTCATGAATTTCGTTTAAATTCCCTTGTTTCCCCTTCAACGAGTCCAACGGTGTTACCAATTAATCTCATAGTCCTTGGCCAAGGAACACATCTCATGAAAATTAACAACAAGAAATCTTGAATAGAAATAAAATTATGAAAGAAGAGTTTCAAATGATTGGTGTCCTTTCACTAATTATTGTTAGTGGTTGAGAGTACTGTGTTGGATAAAAAAGTATTTCGTGATGGGCCTAAAATTTGATCGGCCGCTTTTTTTTTTTTCTTATGAACGATAAGATATGTTAAGACAAAAAAGAATTTATCATAAACATATGATTTTTTTTGTTTGTGGTTTTAAATAAAATAAGTTATGGCATTCCTTAAAAATTATTATAATGTACACAGACGGCATGTCTGCTAATGTTGATATATATATAAGATTTAAATGATCTGTTGTTATCTAAAGGAGAGAGAAGTGAGGGATCCTCTTTTTGATTTTAACAGGTCATTGTCTTTCTTTTTGTTCTTTTAAAAGTGGCTATTTCAGCTTCAACTATTTGAATTATAGATACCATTTTTTATTTTTAATCTAGCAAATGACAGGATTTTCTGGAAATCCTTTTTCCTTCTATGTAATTCTTTTGTATATTTCATGAAAAAAATGACATATTGTCCTGGCAATCTTGTTTTGTTCTTTCATCATATGAGAAAACCCCCTTCCCCTCCCCCCCCCCCCCCCCGGGGGAAATGAGGAATGTCTCATTTTTACAGTTTTAATTAAAAAATTCAACTTAGGGTCTGGTTATGGAACTTGTGTCTTTAGCATCTATGCTTAATTTTTGGGGTTGATCTAAATTTTTCTAGTATTTTATGCTCGAGCTTTTTAAAAGAATAGGTACGTTGAATCTATACAATAATGATGAAGATGATGTAGAAGAAGACAACGATGATGATGATGTCTTTCTTAAGGGTTTGCCTTTAAGAGTGACGCATAGGAGTCTAAATTGCTAGAGATTGATTATTCTCTTTGCACATAGTGTTTTCTTGCACTCTCCACTCATTTTGCCTTCAACTAAGATTACTTGCTTCATTTAGTACCATGAGTTTTATCCCAAAAAAAAATTATAATCATTTTTAATGTTCCAATTAGCAATTATTTAAAATCATTTTTACAAATCCTTTTTATAAATCATTTATTAGGAACATTTTATTATTATCTCTCAATATGACAGTAATAGAGTTGATTTCATACAAAATTTCTCTATGTCATGTAATTAGTGCCATTAAGAATTCCTAAACTATTATCAAATCCACATATTTTACACAAACATATGTTATGAACTTGGAACTGCTCTTTTCTTACAATAAGAAGATTCATATGAAATATGATACGTTTTCACGAGTAATTCCTGCTAAAAATACATGTTCCGATTTTCACATTTATACATTAAGATGTCAAATATAGGGAGAACTAATTCTATACAGCTCTAAATATCAATGCAACCCATCCCATATAGGCCTGAATATTACCTCAACCCATCCCTAGAAACTCAAAGAGCCCAACGGCTCAACCCAAGCCAATAGCGGTAAACTCAGCAGACTCAAAACCCAAAATGGAGTTTACCCATTCATCAACCCATTAAGTGACGAAGCCTAGCAACACGGCAAGGACTTGCGCAATCCCAAATTCCCCTTCTCTCTCTTCCTTTGATAATTTGTTTTTTTATTTATTTACAACCTTGCACTTTATCTTATTTCATTTCGACCCAATCGTTGCCTTCTTCTTTTCATAAATTCATGTTGTTTTATGAATATTATGTTTCTATAAATACTGAAAATATTTCCTTGATGTTAGATGTGAGTACATATGATGCACCGGTGGAATCGGATGGTCAACTTGGTACTTGTGGGCTTGTCGACCAGGATATGCCAACTTTGAAGAGAAAGCTGAAAGAACTAAGCAATCGAGAAGCAGACATGCTTGAGTTGGAGGCATTGTGTAGGAAAACGAAAACCATAAAAGGAGAATACTGGAGTATGGTCAGAGCTTTTCGAGAAGGCAGACCTCTTGCTTTACAGCAGAAAGAAAGAGTGGATGACTTGAGCAAAGCAATTGAAGAGGTTTTGGGCCACTGTAGCTTTCAAAAACGGTCGACAACACATGCTGCAGGATGTAGGGAAATTTTTCCATTGGTAACAACAGAGCTAGTAGGCGATGGAATTCAGGAAACAATCGAAGATATTTGCGACTATTTAATGGGGGATGAGATTTTCATCATCGGCATTTATGGAATGGGGGGAGTTGGCAAGACGGCCATTTTAATGCATGTCCATAATAAAATACTTGAGAATCCTACCTTCAGTGATGTGTTCTGGATCACTGTACCTCAGGAGTTCAGTGTGTACGAACTACAAGACGAGATTGCCAATGTAGTTGGATTAGACAATCTCTCAAAGTTTAAGGATGTGAAGAGGAGGGCGTGCATATTGAAGAGGCATTTGAAGAACAAGATGGCTGTCTTAATTTTAGATGATGTATGGATGCACTTCGACGTTGAAGATGTAGGAATTCCAGTTGAGAAGGGTGGCATTAAGTTGGTACTGGCAACTCGATCACAAGATGTCTGTCATAAGATGCTTTGCCAAGAAGAAATCATAATAGATCCTTTGGAGAAAAATGATAGTTGGAGGTTATTTTTAAAGAAACTTTCATATAACGGAGAATTTTCTTCAGAAGTTGAAAAAATTGCGAGGTCCATTGTTGATAAGTGTCTGGGTTTGCCACTTGGGATCATTGAGGTTGCAACTCGCATGAGGAAAGTAAAGGAAGTGCACGAATGGAGAGCCATGTTGAGGAAATTAAAAGACTTGTCAATGGAACTTGACGTGTTCAAGAGTCTGAAACTCAGTTACACAAACTTGGCTGATCCTCAAGTACAACAGTGTTTCTTGCATTTAGTATTGTGTTTTGGATTTGAAGAATATTATTTGTATGACAAAGAGGTGGTAGAATCTTTCATAGATGAGGGCTTGCTAGGTGGAATTGGCACCCGACAAGAACTACACGACCAGGGCAAAACCATATTGGTTACATTAAAAAAAGGTTGCCTATTGGAGAATGTAGATAACGTATCAATGTTGTATCGACCGCTACACCTATTGACAAGAGACATGGCATTACATATGGTAAGCAGCACAACTCACATGGTCAAGGCCTGTATGGAATTGAGAGAAATTCCGGAGGAAGAATTTTGGACCGATAGCCTAGAGAAAGCCTTCTTAGAAGGCAACAACATAAAAGAAATCCCATACGGGATATCGCCAAATTGCCCTAAACTAACGAGGCTATCATTGAAAGATAATGTCTCTTTGGAAGCCATCGACGGATCTTTCTTTAGGCATTTAAAGGGGCTGAAGGTTGTCGATTTCAGCAACACGGCACTCACAGAATTAGCGGATGCCATCTCTGATTTGGAGAGCTTGGAAGCACTGCTACTGCGACGGTGTAAGGAATTACGTCGTATACCTCGTGTGCGAAAATTGGAATCTCTGAAAAAGCTGGACCTGAAGGGGTGTTCAATGATCGAAGAAGTGCCGGAGGGGATGGAGATGTTGGTAAATCTGAGTTACCTCGACCTAGGTGGCACGAAGATAGAGACGTTACCAGAACGAGTGCTAGCGAAGCTGGTGAACTTGCAGTATCTGGTTATCGATAGCGTCATGTATCAGGAGGTCCCAGAACTCTTAATAGAAGGACTCTATTTTGTTGCTCTAAATGTTGAAACATTCAATGCATGGGTGAGGCTTCTCGAGCATAGCATCTTTCAACAATACAAACTGGCATTGAACTTATCAATACAGTACGGATTCGAGAGTGTTGACGCGAGGGAGATAATCATCGAGAGTTGCCATCGTATCGCGGCGAGGGGAGATGGAGAAATTGGGGGGGGGGGGGCGGCTGCGCCCTACTTCCGAAAAATGTGCAACTACTACTAGTAACGCGTTGCGATGGGATGACAAGTTTGTGCGACGTGGGCCCACTTGATCATCTGGAGGAGCTGATTATAGACGAATGGGAGGAGTTGGAGGAAATGGGGGATGTCCACTTCCCGAAACTTAGAGAGCTGGAAATCCGTGGGTGCTCCAAACTGAAGCGATTGGAGGAGGGGCAGGGGCTTCCGTGTCTAGAGAAGTTTACGCTAAGGGGCTCTGAGAAATTAGAGGGGATCAACATAGCGGCACCTAATCTCAAAACAATTGAGGTGGAGGAGTGTCCTAAAATGAAGAGAGTGGTGGAATGGGGGTGGCTGAACACTAGCTTTCCAAAGCTGGAGAGCATGAATATAATCAATTGCCAGGAATTAGAGGAGATAACAGCGAGGCCATTGCCAAGTTGGGGGGCCACTTGCTTTCTTAATGATCTTCGTATAATAGGATGCAACAACCTGAAGGGGGTGCTGCTGACAAACGACATGTTGCTCCACCTCTCTCATCTCCGAGACATACGCGTGGACAACTGCGAGGGCATAGAGGCGATAGCTGGCACTGTTCCGGACGTGACGCGCTGCAATTTGATAACAGGCTACTCCTTCCAGAATTTGATACGCCTGGCTCTATTAGATCTCCCAGAACTGAGTCGCATATGCGATGGGACCATGAGTTGCGATTCCATCGAATCTATTAGCATATGGAAAGCTGAAGAGGATTCCCCTCCCTTCTCGTCCGCCTTCTCTTCGAGCGATTCAGATAGATGGGCAGGAGTGGGAGTCACTAGAGTGGGACTATCCCCTCGCCCGCTCTTAGGGCAGGTGTTTTCTGTGGTGAGTTGCCCCACACAATAATTACAACTCTGTTATTATCTGCATCTAGAGATGGATCTCCCATGTGGGACGGTAGAATTCCCTTTTTTTAAACCAACAGAGGCCCGGTGCATATAGCTTTTATTACTACTTGAAAGTTCATCAAAATATTTATATTATTCATTGAGAATTATTTGTCATGACGTTGTTCAAAAATCAAGGTAACCCAAAAAAAAAAAAAAACTTCCCTTCACTTTCAAAGAACAATAATAGCGATATTCGAAAATCAATTCTTAAGTTTCACCTTATTAGTTGGGACAATTTAAGAAAGCTTGTCAACTGTTTCACCTTATACGCCTCAGCAGATCACCATCGACTTCTCCCCATTTTTTTTTATCTTTCTTCTTTTATTTTCGTATGTAACTTCTCCCATTTTTCCTGTTCGTTTCGTTCTTTATCGAAAGAAGGGTTTTATGTTTCTTGCTTTTGTTTGCGCAGCAACAGGATCGGAGCTTGAGTCCTCTTCCTTGTACGTATCTTTTACGGTCTCCTCAGTATCCCTGTCTGAATTTCCTGTTGCATCTCATGACGCTCTATTTTAGGATTTGAAACTCGTGATCTACTGAAGTTTCCCGATCTTCTTTGTCTGTAAGAATCGAAGGACACTTCAATTCTGTGATCGGCCCACTTTGACTTGTACCATTGCAAGTTTTTGTCCTGTTGTCACCGGCGACTATATGTCATTCCTCATGCAACTCAGCGGACCACCATCAACTTCTCCCCATTTTCCCGTTCCTTTCGTTCTTCATCAGAAAGTTTTCATTTTTTGCCTTCGTTTCTGCAGCAACTGGACCGGAGCTTTTGACCTCCTCGGGTATGTGTATCTTTTACCCTTGTTATATATGCCTGTCTGAATTTACTGTTGCTACTCGCGATTCTCTTTTGTAGGATTTTGACCTCGCAATCTAATTAAAATCGCCACGTCTTCTATATCTGTAAGAAACAATGAACACTTCGGTTGTTTAATCGGCCCAAATATAGAACAGAAAGCTCTAGCTTGTCCCAAAATCATGGCCGGTCTTGTTTCAGAGACAACTGTTCTGGAGTTTTTTTTAAGGGGGGGGTGGGAGAGAATGCATTTTCTAGTACATTTGATAGATAAGCAAAGGACGAAGACTTTTATATTGCTTTATTACGAAAGAATTACTTAAATAATTAGCTGAGCGTGATCAGTCAAGTCAAAGGTCGGAGATGCCACAGATCCATCTCTGAACCACATGGCAAATCTCAACCCGAACTACTTTGGAAGCCACCGGTCAAGCCATACTCGATGCCTCCAAAACAGATAGTTTACCGCATACTTATGTTGATAGATTTTTCATTAATAGTCATTTGGCGCCGATTATCCATTGAAGATGAATTGTCTTTCTAACAACACACGACATCGATATTACCACTGTCACCACCTCATCCTGCTCGATTGATGTTTGAAGTACAATCCTGTGGTAACATATGCCTAATTTATGCCTTCTTTTCATTATCTATGATGAAAATCTTTGTTTCCTATACTTCTCAATTTGTTTTCCTGAGACGATATATGCCTAATTTATGCCTTCTTGAAACCTTCCCCCAATTTTATACATAGGATCGTACCTCACAATTAATCTGGAGCTAGCAAATACTCCCATAACTTTGAATGAATGATAATGGTGTTAGTCCTCAGCACCTTTTTTTTCTTTTTTATGGCCAAGGCACTCTTTTCACATTTTAAAAGAGATTCTCGCTCCCACTTTACAGAAAGGACAATTCTAAGTACACGATAATTTTCCATAAAATACTCACCGTGTAGGAAACTAACAAAGTCAAGAGTTTTGTTTTGTAATATTCACCTCAGTGATAATACTCACCGAGGTATAGGCATCCGGTTCTTTAGCGCTGGCTAAGCGCAAAGGGCCCAAGTGGAGTCATCGGTCACAAAAAAAAAAACATCTAGAGCTATTGACAAACCCAGGGAGATGTGGGGAGCCGAGGGTCGGTGGTGGCCTCTGCCCCCCTTAGGGCCCAAACTTCCCTTAAAATTAGAAAAATGTATACTTCATTGACGGACCTATGGTGAAAGATTGTTGGGCACTTGTGTACAAGTTTAATAATTGGTTTGCGGGTTTTAATATTCTTAAAAGTGAGCTGCGTAGTGTGGGGCATCAGGAGCTCAGACATGTACATTAGCTTGTGTTGACAGAAAACACTTTTGCAATTAGTTTCGTTTGTATGGTAAAAGACGCACTCATCTCAAGACAGACTGAAAAGTTCGTCTAGTGGAAGAAATAGGATGTTTAGTTGTGTATGACCACTTGTAATGAGATTGGGATGCTGTGGACGTATCTTAATTGAATGCACCATATGGTGCTCAATTTTTCACTCCGTAATACGTACTATACAGTGATAAGGGGCTAAGGTGTCTCGTACATTAAACACATCATTCCCATGCCATCAATTCTATTTTCTCTTTTAAATTTGGTTTTGTACCCTATATGACTTTGGCATTGTTGGTTTACAGCTGACGCTAGGATCTTAATTCAACAAGCACGGAATGAGGCAGCTGAATTCCAAATATAGATACGAGATGCCTGTGGATGTATAGGCAAAAGGGTTAGTCACCTCTTAGAATAAAATGAGAAACTTGTACTATATAGTCAATCTGATCTTGCAAGAACCGGCACGGAAACTTGTTTTCGGGAATGAGACACTGGTACTGCATAATCAGATTGATCCTCCAAGATACTGGCATTGAGTGATTATTGTCACGCCCGAAATCCTCCCAGGTAATATCACCGATATTATTAATGAATTACATTTGAAATTACACAAAAGTGCAGCGGAACCTTAATAAATAAACCCCTGACTAAAATTGGGGACTATCCAGAAAATAACATCAAACTCTTAAACAAAATAATGTCAACTAAAGTCTCCCGTAACATCAAATTCAAATACAATAAAATCCAAAACCAATAAGAATCCAGCTCATCTTAATACTTCAGTATAGATCATAAAATAAACAAATAACAGACTAAATTATCGAGAGCCTCCAGTCTCATCCGGCCCTCGAGGAGGTGCCCTATGGTCTGGTCCTGTAAAAATGGTTAAATAACAACAATGAGATTTTCAGTGAGTCTACACCCTAACTCCTAATTAGGAGAATACCACCCTAGGGTCCCTATTGTTCTTCTTATTATATATTTTATTTATTTATTTGTTTTGTCAAATAATCTAATTTTACGCCTATGGCCAATTGTCTTATTAAATCACTACCTAACTCCACTCCATCAACCGAATCAATACTATAGATAAATAATCAATTCGGACCAATCAACAATCACCACAGAACCAACAATAATTTAAAGAACATTCGTCATAAAACATCCATAAATGAAATGATAATTAAATAAATACTCAAAACCATACCGGTACAATTTCGGGATTATACCCTAAATTGTCACAATCGACCACTTGAGTGCACCAATCTGGGACTTGCCCGGGTTCCTAGTCGAATCCAAGATCATTCGACATTTCTACGGGTTTTTGTCACCATCATTGGCTGTCATTTGGCCAAACACACAACCTAATTTGAAATATAAACATTCCAGAATTTATTTGCTCCAATAATCCCTTTTTAATATCAATTAATACTATTAACTTATTCAAATATGTATATATTAAACCTAAATATTTAATTTATATATTTATTTCCGAAATTTACCATTTTATCCACTTCTTAGCTCAAAATTTACCATTCTGCCCCTGACCACACCAAATTTACAGTTCTGCCCCTGTCCTAGTCAAAATCTGAACTTTCTACCCTTGATTCTTCTGTTTTCCGATTTTGCCCTTGATTCAACCCAAAATTCCGATTCTGCCCTTGGCCCTACCGAATTTCCGATTCCGTCCCTGGTCATTCCGAAATTTCCATTTCTACCCTTAGTCTACCCGAAATCCCGATTCTGCCCCTACTTCTTCCAGAAATTCCATTTTTAGCCCCTGATCTATCCGAAACTATACTTTTGCCCCCTAAATCTATCCGAATTCGCGCTTCTACCCCAAACTTCTTGGGAATTTCTATTTTCGCCCCCTTATTCCTCTAAACCTCATGATTTACCCATAAATCAAATAATTAAACTACTAAAGTGAAATAAACGCCTAATTAAAAGTTAGGGCGAACTCACCCTTGAACCGCGGTCGTCGTCCGATCGCCGGCGAATTTCCGACGGGTCGCCGGCGATGCTCCGGCGAACTTCCGGCAAGGTGGTCTCAACGCCGGCGAACCAACTACCCACTTCCCGAGCTTGTTCGTGCGCGGTGGATGAGCGTGGGGCTGCTGGGAGTGGCTGGCGGTGGCAGGGCGGCGTGGCTTGGCGCCGGGGAGCTGCTGGGGGTGGCGTCGAGGCGTGGCGGTGGCTGGAGATGCAACGGTGGCAAGCTCGACCCGCGTCCAGCAGCTGTTCATTCAGCGAACCCGCGATTAAACAGGAGTCCGAAGCCACTCAAGCCAAATTGAAGCTAATGACTACCTAGAAACGTTCGAAGAGGTCTTGGGAGGGCTTCCCACCCGCCAATCGTGACTGGGTCCGAGGAGGTGGCCGGCGGTGACGTCGAACCGCGACTTCGTTCCAGCGCAGGGGAGGTCGCGGTCGAGCTTCGTCTACGACGTGGAACGACGAAGACAGCAACTAAACGACTGAGAGCGAGCCTAACAAGTTTCACCGCGAGCTTTCGTGCCAATTTTCTAGACTATTTGTTGAGTAATCATCCCCAATTTTGCAGCTAGGGTTTCGTCTCTTTTCAAGACAATTTTGCGCGATGGAAACGGAACTAACGAAGGAGATGACCAGCTGGCGAACGACAAGGCTGCCGCGTGTCTTGCCGTTGGCCAGATCGCGATTTCCTCGCGATTTTGGTTGGATCATGGCTAGGTTTCTCACCCACGGCCGTTCCTCGCGAAGAAGACGATGAACAGGAGGAAGGAGAAGGGAAGTCGGGCTGGGCCGAAGAAGCCGGGCCACCCGTGGGCCGTGGCCTGCACGCGCGTGAAAGAGAGAAAATGGGCTTGGTCGGCGCAAAATCCACCAAGGAAGAAGAAATCGTGTGAAATAAAAGGGAAGGGAAAATTAAGCCAAAACATTTCTAATTTATTTCCTCAAAATAAAATCAAGTACAATTTTTTTTCTCCAAAATTGAGTCCCTAAAAAAAATTGGGCTGTTACAATTCTTCCCCCCTTAGGACATTTCGTCCTCGAAATTCTCATTACTAACCCCCTCAAACAAGTAAGGGTAATTGCTCCTCATGGCTTCTTCGCTTTCCCAAGTCGCTCCTTCAGTGTCGTGGTACTGCCAGACTACTTTGACTAATGGAATCACTTTATTTCTCAAGCGTTGTTCTCTGCGGTCTTCAATCCTGATCGGCCTCTCCACGTATGACACACTGTCGTCAACCTCAATCTCTTCGAAGCTCAGCACATGCGAGGGGTCGGGTTCGTACTTCCTCAGCATAGACACGTGGAAAACATTATGAACGTGAGCTAGATTAGGTGGTAGAGCTAGACGATAGGCTGCAACTCCAATCCTCTCCAGTATCTCGAATGGTCCCACGTACCTCGGGCTCAACTTACCCTTCTTGCCGAAACGTGACAATCCTCTCTTAGGTGACACCTTCAAGAACACGTGATCACCCTCCTGAAACTCCAGAGGTCTTCGTCTCTTATCGGCATAACTCTTTTGGTGGCTTTGAGCGGTCTTCATTCTCTCTCTAATGACCTTGACTGCTTCCACTGACTGCTGAACCAGTTCTGGACCCGTGATTTTCCGCTCGCCGACCTCCTCCCAACATAATGGAGTTCGACAAGCACGTCCATACAACGCCTCAAAAGGGGCCATTCCTATGCTCTGCTGGAAGCTGTTATTATAAGCGAACTCTACCAAGTGCAACTGATCCTCCCAACTACCCTTGAAATCCAATATACACGCTCGCAGCATGTCCTCCAGGGTCTGGATGGTCCGCTCAGACTGTCCATCTGTCTGTGGGTGATAAGCGGTACTATATTGTAACCTTGTTCCCAAAGCGTCCTGTAAGCTTCTCCAAAAGGCGGCTGTGAACCTCGGGTCACGGTCAGATGTGACCGTCATAGGAACTCCGTGAAGTCTAACTATCAGTCGGACATACAACTCGGCTAATCGGTCCAAGGCAAAGTCCTTACGCACTGCGATGAAATGAGCAGACTTGGTCAATCTATCCACTATGACCCAAATAGCGTCATGGCCTCGCTGACTCCTGGGCAGGCCTGTCACAAAGTCCATGGTGATATGCTCCCACTTCCATTCTGGAACTTCCAAGGGTCTCAATAGACCTCCTGGCTTGCAATGTTGTGCCTTCACCTGCTGACATGTCAAACACTTAGCCACGTGCTTCGCGACATCTACTTTCATTCCATTCCACCAGTAGTGCGGTCTCAAGTTCTGGTACATCTTAGTACTCCCCGGGTGGATGCTGTAGTTGCTCCTGTGAGCTTCTGTCAATAGTTCTTCCTTGAGTGTCGCATCATCAGGCACACATAGCCTTCCTCTAAATCTCAGTATCCCATCCTCGGATATCTGAAAGTCTGGTTTTCTTTGATCCTCTCTTGTTTGGATAATCTTCTGAAGAGCTGGGTCTAGTGACTGCAAGGATTTAATCCTTGATTGAATCAGTGGCTCCACACGTAAGGTGGCCATCAAACAGGTGAGATGACTTATCTCGAACTTATAATCAAAGTCTCTCGCCTCTTCTAGAAGATGCCACTCTTTCGCCATCAAGTGTGCCATCGACGATTTCCTACTAAGGGCATCAGCTACCTTATTGGCCTTTCCTGGATGGTATACAATGTCACAGTCATAATCCTTCAGGAGCTCCATCCATCGGCGTTGTCTCATGTTCAACTCTTTCTGAGAAAATAAGTACTTAAGACTCTGGTGGTCCGTATAAATCGGAAACTTCTCTCCACATAAGTAGTGCCTCCAAATCTTGAGAGCGAAGATGATGGCAGCCAACTCAAGGTCGTGTGTCGGATAATTCTGCTCGTGGGGCCTTAATTGCCTCGACGCATATGCCACTACTCGTCCATGCTGCATCAAAACACACCCCAAACCATGGTACGAGGCGTCACTATAAATCTCGAACCCACCTGGACCTGATGGAATTGTCAACACCGGGGCGGTAGTCAACCTCCTCTTAAGCTCTTGGAAGCTCCTTTCACACCTGTCAGTCCACTCAAACTTAGTGTCTTTCTTGAGGAGACTAGTCAGTGGTGCCGCTATACCCGAGAATTTCTCCACAAAGCGACGATAGTAACCAGCCAAGCCCAAGAAACTCCTAATCTCAGTTATCGTTGTGGGCCTTGGCCATTCCGTAACCGCCTCAATCTTAGCTGGGTCCACCGAGATTCCTTCACCTGAGATAACATGACCCAAGAAAGCCACACGACCTAACCAGAACTCACACTTGCTGAACTTGGCGTAGAGTCCATGGTCTCGCAAAGTCATCAACACAATCCTCAGATGCCGTTCATGTTCCTCGAGACTCTTCGAGTACACCAAAATATCGTCTATAAATACAATGACGAACTGATCCAAGTACTCCTTAAACACCCGATTCATCATATCCATAAATGCAGCAGGGGCGTTAGTCAATCCAAATGGCATCACCGTGAACTCATAATGGCCATACCGCGTACGAAACGCGGTCTTCGGGACATCCTCCTTTCTGATCCTCAACTGATGATAACCTGTCCTCAGGTCTATTTTGGAGAACACTGAGGCACCTTGTAACTGGTCAAACAGATCATCGATCCTCGGTAAAGGGTACTTATTCTTGATCGTCACCTGATTCAATAGTCGGTAGTCAATGCACAGCCTCATTGACCCATCCTTCTTCTTCACGAAGAGAACAGGCGCACCCCAAGGTGACGCACTAGGACGTATGAATCCCTTGTCTAACAAATCTTGCATCTGAACTTTAAGCTCTTTCAACTCTGATAAAGCCATCCGATAGGGAGGTTTGGAAATAGGTGTCGTACCAGGAGCTAGTTCAATCACGAACTCAACTTCTCTCTCCGGGGGCAGTCCAGGTAGCTCCTTTGGGAAAACATCAGCGAACTCTCGCACTACAGCGATTTCTTCAATCATCGGTCCTTCAACCGATGTGTCAACCACCGTGGCCAAGAAACTCTGGCACCCATCCTCGAGTAGCTTCACAGCCTCGAGAGATGAAATCAATGTCACCGATGGGCCTCCTCTACTTCCCACGAACTTATAACTAGGGCGGTCCACCGGTTGGAACTGAATCATCTGATTGTAGCAGTCCACCGTGGCTCTTTGTTCTCTTAGCCAATCCATCCCAACAATCATGTCAAAGTCATACATACTCAGCACAGCCAAATCAATGACCCCTTTCACCCCACTGATCACTATCTCACACCCCTTACACCCCTCAACCGACAAAACCCTATCTTTCATAGGGGTGGTAACACTAAGAACCATATCTAGTGGCTCTAAATTCAATTCAGCTAACTTAGCAAACTGAGCAGCTACAAACGAATGGGTAGCTCCAGTATCAAATAGTGCATAAGCGGCATGATGATGTAATGAGACCATACCTGTGATCACTCCACCTGCATTCTGAGCCTCAGCTCGATTCACCGCATACACCCTTCCCTGAGCTGGCGGCCGCTCCCTATTGTTCGGACCGAAGTTCCTAGCAGGCGGTCCCACACGAGCCAAAGCAGCAACCCCAGTTGGGCGGCGCGGACAATCTCTCTGTAAGTGGCCATGCTGACCACACCCAAAACAAGCTCCAGTCCTGAGGGGGCAAACGCCGGCCCTATGGAATCTACCACAGTTATTGCACTTGTTGAACGACGGAGATGCCGGTCGTTTGAAATTCCCTCTTCTAGGCGGTATTGGAAACCTATTCCCCGTCATAGGTCTCTTCCCAAATCTGCGGTTGTCTCTACCCAGAGCATCCCTCGGTACTGACGCAGAAGCGCTCTCCGCTATATCTCTCTCCACTGTAAGGGCCTTACTGAAAACTTCATCGTAATCATGCAACTCAAAAGGCACCAATCTACTCCTGATATCAGGTCTCAACCCATCCTGAAACTTGATGGCTCTATCCTCAGGATCCTCCACAATCTTTCGGCTATACTTGGATAGCTCCGCGAACTTTGCCTCGTACTCCTCCACTGTCATCTGACCCTGGCGAAGCCTCAAGAACTCCGCCATCTTTTGCTCCCTCGCAGCATTGGAGAAGTATTTGTGGTTGAAAGCCTCCACAAACGCAGCCCAGGTCGGCACCACTCCCATCGGGAATATTCTGTCCTTGGTGGCCTTCCACCAATTCTTGGCATTGTCCTGCAGCTGGAACACGGCCAATACAACCTTATCAGCGTTCGTACACCTCAGTACCGAGAACACAGTCTCGATACCCTCAAGCCACGAAACGGCGGCCTCTGAGTCTCCTTTTCCTTGGAACTTTGGCGGCTTCAATTTCAAGAACTGCTCCACTTGTCTTTGAATCCTTCCCTCCTCATCCGCGCCTTCAGCAACAGGAACAGCCGGAATTGGATTAGCCATAACATTGGTTCTTCTCTCCTCGTTAGGTGCCTGACCTGCAACACCTTCAACAGGGGGAGGTGCATTCATGTTCAATACAGCGGCGACATCCGCTTCCGCCGCAGCAGCAACAACAGCTGCCATGGCAGCTTCTTGATTCTGGGCAGCATTCGCTGCAGCGGCAGCAGCAGCAGCATTAGCAGCCTCCTGATTCCGAGCCTGCTGATCTAACCGATCCCTAAGATCCTCTATCGACTTCATGAGGACTTCAATCCTCGGGTCAGGGGGAGCCTCAGTCCCCACGCCAAAGCGACCCAAAGTCGCCTTTCTCCTCGGCGGTCTATCACTTCCGCTCATGCTAGCAGCCTGTTTAACTTGTATTAGTAAGACAACAATATAACAATCTAACATGACATGATACTTCTTACGGTAATCAGTATCGTACGACATCAAAACCTCAAACAGGGTGCACAATTTTAATCTCACATTAAATCATCACAATATTCATCATGTCAATCAATCAGAGGCGCGGCCACACCGCCATGTGATATCTAACAACATGCCTCACTAAGACGCAGTCACACTGCCCTGTGACGTCCCAACGACGTGTCTTCCTAAGGCGCAGCCACACTGCCATGTGTCGTCTCCTCAACGAGCCTATCAAAATATTCATCGATAGGGCGCGGCCACACCGCCGTGCGACATCCCATGGACATGCCCTTGTGAGGCACGGCCACACCGCATGTGATGCCCCAGCGACATACCTTCCTCCGAGGCGTGGCCACACCACCATGTGATGTCCTGGTAACAAGCCTCACACCACTCACTCTTCGTAATCACCTTCTACCATCATTTTAAACGAAGTCGAACGCTCGGCCTTGCTGCACATGTCCGGACCATGCCAACTCGGCTAAGTGCACAACTATCCATTTTAGATATTAATCTGACATGTCCCATTCCATGTGAGATTAATATTTACCTTAGGAATATCCCTATTAGGCAAATATAGCTATTGTTCTATACTTGATTATTATTTTAGAATTTTTTTTTATATCCCCAGCATTATGTGCCTAACCTTATCACTCCGTTTCCTAACCTGGCTCTGATACCAAAAATTGTCACGCCCGAAATCCTCCCAGGTAATATCACCGATATTATTAATGAATTACATTTGAAATTACACAAAAGTGCAGCGGAACCTTAATAAATAAACCCCTGACTAAAATTGGGGACTATCCAGAAAATAACATCAAACTCTTAAACAAAATAATGTCAACTAAAGTCTCCCGTAACATCAAATTCAAATACAATAAAATCCAAAACCAATAAGAATCCAGCTCATCTTAATACTTCAGTATAGATCATAAAATAAACAAATAACAGACTAAATTATCGAGAGCCTCCAGTCTCATCCGGCCCTCGAGGAGGTGCCCTATGGTCTGGTCCTGTAAAAATGGTTAAATAACAACAATGAGATTTTCAGTGAGTCTACACCCTAACTCCTAATTAGGAGAATACCACCCTAGGGTCCCTATTGTTCTTCTTATTATATATTTTATTTATTTGTTTGTTTTGTCAAATAATCTAATTTTACGCCTATGGCCAATTGTCTTATTAAATCACTACCTAACTCCACTCCATCAACCGAATCAATACTATAGATAAATAATCAATTCGGACCAATCAACAATCACCACAGAACCAACAATAATTTAAAGAACATTCGTCATAAAACATCCATAAATGAAATGATAATTAAATAAATACTCAAAACCATACCGGTACAATTTCGGGATTATACCCTAAATTGTCACAATCGACCACTTGAGTGCACCAATCTGGGACTTGCCCGGGTTCCTAGTCGAATCCAAGATCATTCGACATTTCTACGGGTTTTTGTCACCATCATTGGCTGTCATTTGGCCAAACACACAACCTAATTTGAAATATAAACATTCCAGAATTTATTTGCTCCAATAATCCCTTTTTAATATCAATTAATACTATTAACTTATTCAAATATGTATATATTAAACCTAAATATTTAATTTATATATTTATTTCCGAAATTTACCATTTTATCCACTTCTTAGCTCAAAATTTACCATTCTGCCCCTGACCACACCAAATTTACAGTTCTGCCCCTGTCCTAGTCAAAATCTGAACTTTCTACCCTTGATTCTTCTGTTTTCCGATTTTGCCCTTGATTCAACCCAAAATTCCGATTCTGCCCTTGGCCCTACCGAATTTCCGATTCCGTCCCTGGTCATTCCGAAATTTCCATTTCTACCCTTAGTCTACCCGAAATCCCGATTCTGCCCCTACTTCTTCCAGAAATTCCATTTTTAGCCCCTGATCTATCCGAAACTATACTTTTGCCCCCTAAATCTATCCGAATTCGCGCTTCTACCCCAAACTTCTTGGGAATTTCTATTTTCGCCCCCTTATTCCTCTAAACCTCATGATTTACCCATAAATCAAATAATTAAACTACTAAAGTGAAATAAACGCCTAATTAAAAGTTAGGGCGAACTCACCCTTGAACCGCGGTCGTCGTCCGATCGCCGGCGAATTTCCGACGGGTCGCCGGCGATGCTCCGGCGAACTTCCGGCAAGGTGGTCTCAACGCCGGCGAACCAACTACCCACTTCCCGAGCTTGTTCGTGCGCGGTGGATGAGCGTGGGGCTGCTGGGAGTGGCTGGCGGTGGCAGGGCGGCGTGGCTTGGCGCCGGGGAGCTGCTGGGGGTGGCGTCGAGGCGTGGCGGTGGCTGGAGATGCAACGGTGGCAAGCTCGACCCGCGTCCAGCAGCTGTTCATTCAGCGAACCCGCGATTAAACAGGAGTCCGAAGCCACTCAAGCCAAATTGAAGCTAATGACTACCTAGAAACGTTCGAAGAGGTCTTGGGAGGGCTTCCCACCCGCCAATCGTGACTGGGTCCGAGGAGGTGGCCGGCGGTGACGTCGAACCGCGACTTCGTTCCAGCGCAGGGGAGGTCGCGGTCGAGCTTCGTCTACGACGTGGAACGACGAAGACAGCAACTAAACGACTGAGAGCGAGCCTAACAAGTTTCACCGCGAGCTTTCGTGCCAATTTTCTAGACTATTTGTTGAGTAATCATCCCCAATTTTGCAGCTAGGGTTTCGTCTCTTTTCAAGACAATTTTGCGCGATGGAAACGGAACTAACGAAGGAGATGACCAGCTGGCGAACGACAAGGCTGCCGCGTGTCTTGCCGTTGGCCAGATCGCGATTTCCTCGCGATTTTGGTTGGATCATGGCTAGGGTTTCTCACCCACGGCCGTTCCTCGCGAAGAAGACGATGAACAGGAGGAAGGAGAAGGGAAGTCGGGCTGGGCCGAAGAAGCCGGGCCACCCGTGGGCCGTGGCCTGCACGCGCGTGAAAGAGAGAAAATGGGCTTGGTCGGCGCAAAATCCACCAAGGAAGAAGAAATCGTGTGAAATAAAAGGGAAGGGAAAATTAAGCCAAAACATTTCTAATTTATTTCCTCAAAATAAAATCAAGTACAATTTTTTTTTCTCCAAAATTGAGTCCCTAAAAAAAATTGGGCTGTTACAATTATTCTCACTCTGGGGCGTCTGTTTGAATCATTGCTTCTTCCCATTTGTAGAATAAGGATTTGGTCAAACGACCGAGAAGGGTTATATATCAAAGACTTACAAGCTCTGTAGTTCATGCATTTATTTATTAATTTTTTTTATTGCGAAACTAAAAGGACTTCATTAGACAACTCACAGACATGAGAAACTTTATTAGGAAATGTGTGAAAGTACGTGAATGAAAAGCAGAGATTTTTTCTTGTCTAAGAGAGGTAAGTTAGTCGAGATATTTGACAACATCACTCACGGAAATGGCCGTGTCTTCGAGAGCCCTCATTGCTGGCACTTTATGGCTAATTTGGAACAAACGAAACGCATGGGTGTTCCGCAACCGCAAACCGAGACCCAGGCAAATCGTGGAGGAAGCAATCAGCTTACCAAATCTCTACAAAAAAATGGAATCCCAACAACGCTGGGCTTAAAGGATGTGAAGACTCACCCGATTATTGGATGCCGCCGTCGATAGGTTGCCAGAAATTGAATGTAGACGGGTCTTGGTGCAGCGAATTGAGGCTGGGAGCCGCCGCCGGCGTTTGTAAAGACTCCTGGAGGCTGCTCGTCGATGGTTTCGCCAAGAAATTCCATGCTCCGTCGGCCCTCGTGCGGGAAGGACTGAAGTTCGTGGAAGAGAAGCTCGTGTGCAATAGGAAAAGTGAACAGAACTCCTCAAGTACATAAGTGCGGGTGTCGCTCGTACCTCACAATTTGACCACAGTGAACTCAATTTGCCCAAAGCCCGTAACCAAAAAGACCCCCGAAGATGCCCTCTCCCACATCCTCATAATAGCCCTTGTCATCTCAAGATTTGCCAAAACGGCTCCTCCTGATGGGCTTGCGAAAAAGGCTGGTATTTGTTGTCTCTGTGGGTAAAGTCTGTGTCTTTGTGTGTATGTGTGTGTTCGGCACCAGACACTTAAGGTGTTTGCTGGGTTGTCATCTCATAGTTGCTGTTGTTCTTTTTTCCCGGCTTGTTACTTTGGCGGAGACTATTGCTACTTCACTTGTGTGCGCGCTCTGTGTATTTTCGTGGTGATCTTTTTGCAGGAAATTTCAGGATAATAGGACAATGCCGTTCTTGGTGAGCTGTTGGAGTTGAGGTTCTCGGGGCGAAATAGACGTAGGTGGAAGGAAATTTGTGTATCCGTGTTCTCTTCTTCGTATACACAGTACAAGATGGCTTATGCAATTTCGAGTGGGATGCTAAGAGCATTCAAGGTACTTTAGGCAGGCATGAGAACTTTTTTCAGGGCATGCATTGGAGCAGTACCTGGGTGGATTGGTAATTGAGTTGTTTCCTTTCGATGACTATAACCTTGCTACTTTGCTAGTCAAGAAAAAAAATAGAAAAAAAGGAAATTTTGCTCACTGATGTGGGGTTTTATTTTTATTTTTTTGCTCCTTTCCTTTTTCTTCTCTTCTTTTTTTTTTCCCTATAGGCAAGGTCTTCCAATCACCAACAGCCCTCGTCTGTCCTCGCCTAGATTTGGGTGAGGCCTAGGGATTGCAAGCAAGGCGGCTTTGCCCAAATCTGGGCGAGGCCATGACTACCTTTACTCATAACCGTGCCTCATGATCTAGGGTCGTGGACAAGGCCAACCTCACAAGCCACGAGGAACGGTGACCATACCTTGCCAGCCACAAGCAAGGTTGCCTTTGCCTGCAACCCCTACAAGCCTTGCCTTGATCTAGCCGAGGACGATCGGGCGGCAACGAGGGCTACATGACCTTTGCCCTCGTCAGCCACTATGAGAGAAAAAGGAAGGAAGGAAAGAAAAATGAATATCTAACAAATATTTGGAAAATAAAAAATAAAAAATTTTACGTCAGTCCACT
This sequence comes from Melaleuca quinquenervia, assembly GCA_030064385.1. NCBI lineage: Eukaryota > Viridiplantae > Streptophyta > Magnoliopsida > Myrtales > Myrtaceae > Melaleuca > Melaleuca quinquenervia. The sequence continues at coordinate 25,946,256 of CM057723.1, read as the reverse complement.
AGCATTAGCCAGCTAAAATTGGTTGATTTACTAAAATAACAACAAGTTTAGAACTAAATTGATAAAAAAATTTATTATTTAATCGACGTAATTTGTATTAATTGAACTATTTTTTTTGGTGATTTTCCCATAGCTCAAGACCTTACAGTGGCTTCCAAGATATACGCCCCGCCATGTAGCACATAGCCTTTTGACTAGCACATATCAATAGCTCAGGGCTCGATTGAAGATCCAGCAACTTCTATGAAACTTGTTGCTTAACCGTTTCATTGTAGTGAGATCGAGATTGGATACATAAGATGTCACATTTGTACCGGTGTTGTTTGTATATAATTGTGATTAGTTTCCCACTATTTATAAGATGCATGTATCTTTTGTTTCAAAAGACTAGCTCGCCAACAAAAGTACTTATGGTGGAAGACACGGTCGACAAAACAAGTGAGTGAAATTGGGAACATTGAGTTACATAATCAAAATTAAATAGATCTTAGTTGTCAAAGGTTGAAATCAGAATCAAGGGGGTAGTATTGCTAGTATTACTTTATTGGAGTACAACTGAGATGCACCGTGAAACTAGAATCATTATCAATTCTTAATAGCCGATCATTTGCTTTAATGAACTAAACGAGTACAGAGAAATGCAAAACTGAGATATTTTCTCCTGTCTTCTCATCGAGCCTCCATAAGTGTAAAAGTGATTTCATTGACTCCAGAAGAGTTGATGCCAGACAATGAATTTCCTCTGCGCAGATTCCACTCCACAAGGAAGCCTGGTTGTTTGGGCTCAGCCAACGAGTTGTCACTAGCCAACATTGTCACAACAGCTGACATGCTTGGCCTATCCTCAGGATGTTCTTGCAGACAGAGGAGACCTACATGAACGCATCGTGACACTTGAGATGATTTGTACGTGTCCACCAAGCATGTATCGATCAATTCGGAAGATTTGCCTGCTTGGTACAACTCCCAAGCCCGCAAAATGGAAAGGGATATCGTTCTTCCAGGGACTTCACTGCACCACGAAGCTACTTAAAATTGCAGAATATATATAATAGACTACTCACATGGCTGACCAAACTCTGGTTCGAGTGGTATAATCCCCTGTTCCTCTTTCCACTTACAGTTTCAAGGACCAAAATGCCAAAGCTGAACACATTTGATTTAGCTGAAAATAGCCCATCAATGGCATATTCGGGTGCCATGTAGCCACTGACGAACAGAAGAAAATTCAGAACACGCATTAGTAATAATCACAAACGCCCTTTTAACTCTATGCAGAGAATAGAGAATACTGGAAGATACTTACTATGTCCCAACCACTCTGTTTGTATTTCCTTCTGTCTCGTCTCCTCCAAATATCCTAGCCATGCCAAAATCTGAAATTTTTGGATTCATCTTATTGTCAAGTAGGACATTACTCGCTTTGAGATCCCGGTGGATTATCCTCAACCTTGAATCTTGGTGAAGATAAAGTAGGCCCCTAGCTACACCGCAGATAATATGGAACCGCTTTTGCCAATCCAATAACTTACTTCTTTCTTTATCTGTCAAGTTTTAGTCTAGTCAGTCCACGTCTTGTAAATATTTTTTTAGCAGGCAAAAGCTGTATTTTCTACCTAAACCGAAATGTATCAACTAGTTTACCAAAAATGAAGGCATCCAAGCTTTTGTTGGGCATGTATTCGTAGATCAGCATTTTTTCGTCTCCCTGAATGCAACAGCCAAGAAGCTTTACTAGATTCCGGTGCTGAAGTTTCACTATTAGTATGACCTCATTTTTGAACTCCCTCAGTCCTTGCCTAGATCTACTTGAAAGTCTCTTCACAGCAATTTCTTGTCCATCTACAAGTATACCCTGAAAAAAAGGAACAAGATTCAATTCCAATCGCAGGATCATTGTGCTGTCTTTTGGTGTCTGGTCCATATTTTATTTTACCTTGTATACAGGTCCAAAACCGCCTTCGCCTAGCTTGTTCCTCATCGAAAAATTATTTGTGGACGCAGCAATCGTGTGAAGGTCAAATGATGGGAGCTCCAAGTCATCGTCGTCGGGGTGATCAATCTCTCGTCCTTCAGATATATCTTCTGCTATCTCTAAAATGGAAAATCAGGAGGTATTCAGTGCAAGTAAAAAGAACGCGTGGATGCGTGTGATACTCTAAGTTCCAATTTTAATTAAGACGGAAGACAAAACTATTTTCTGCGGTATCATGCAACTCTCTAACCATGCCAAACTTTTAGCTATCAAATTCAGAGTGAATAATTTTCGGTATTCTTCTTTTTTCCTCAATTACAAGTTTTCTTTTTGGCATGGAAACTAAGCTTTGTGAGGAGAGCCATGAGAAGAAATCCGTACCTCTGAAGTTTTTCCTTCTTCTGCATAAGTAACAGATGGCGATAAGCATTCCAATAGCTGTGGCAATTGCTGATACAACCATCAGAACTACCCATAACTCGGACTTACTCTTCCCTGCTCCATTGAAAAGCTCAAATAAAGAACGTACGAATGCCTAATAGTATGGTAGCTCTTGGAAAGATGTGTGCTCACAAGGAAAAAGAATGATCGATAAGACGGAAATCTAGTGCAAGATCTACTTTAATAAGAGAGGCCAAAACAAGATAGTACCCATTTCAGAAGCTGGCATCCGCACATAGAGAACCTGCCCAGCATCTGGATACTGTCTCATATCCATCAGATCACCGAGCCACATTGCACATCCGCTTCCTCGTCCTCTGACATCTGAGTTTGCATATGCAATGCATGAACAGTTGTTCAAGCATTTGGTCCTGCAATCATCAAGGCTCAACGTACTATCCACTGAACAATGAGTAGTGTCCGGCAATTTCATGTGAGTATACTTTGCGAATCCGTCGCTGGTGCTGCAGTTCAGAGGCTTGTTCCGAACACATCCTTGCATCCAATCATTGGAGTTCCATTCATCCAGATTTCTAGGTGTGAATCCTTTTAAGCATCGGCAATACGGCAACTGGTTAGTCATGCATTTGCTGTAGACACCACAAAGGCCATAATTGTCGCAGGAGTCCTTTGGTACCGTGAGGAAGGGTCTCCAACTTTGAGTTGCTTCAATCCATGTGGACCGCTCCCACAAGTAGTTCGTTTGATTCAAGACGGTCCTCATGAGCACGGTTTTGTTGGTGACGTCATACATATAGTGAATTTCATCTGCATCAGATACAAAATTATACGAGAAAATCGGATTGGATCCCTGCTGCTGTGCGCCACTGAAACAAAGGCCATTCCATGGTCCGGTCCTAAAGTACTTGTTGGGGCCCTTCCAAGCTACGAGCTCAGGGAAATTAGGATTGGCCATCCCCCAAGTGAAATCTCCCGGAGACGGGTCGTCCGGACTCTTCCAGGAAGATAATTGCCGATTGAGACCGGTCTTCAAGTCGTATCCAAGCTTCATTTCAGGCAAGAAAGTGTCGGTTGGGTAATCGAAGCTTTGCCACAAATGAGTATCCAAACTACCATTCCTGTCATCTCTCAGCACAAGATTTCCATTATCTAAGAGCTTTAAAACTGGATTCTTGGCCTGCTTGGTCGAGTTAGCGGACCAAACAACACTGCCGTTGCGGCTTAGGAGGACAACATTGCCGGTGCTACTGATCATCAATGCACCGCTAGAGCCGTTAATTGGGTTGCTTCTATTTGCAACCCAGACAACAGTTCTAACGGGGATGTTCTTATACCAAATTCCCAAGTAACGGCCCGTCGAACCGCCTGGACTGAAAAATCCCAGTTCAAAAGTGCCACCACTCGAAGCTATACTCTCGCCATCATTTAACGGTTGAGACGCATCAATAGTGTCAACAGCCACCACGGAGCCCGAGAAGAACAAAACCAAACTTCCTGTCACAAGCAAAAGACAAAGGTTATCCATCTTGCGGGCGTTCAAGGTTTAAGCTTTGTTTTGGGGGGGGGATAGGGAAACTTTCATTAGCTGTGATTAACGTAGTTAAAGGCGGAAATATAACTGTGCGGACTTCGTCAATGGTTGTTTGATGGGACTAAATTGTGTTTTCAACATTAAACGTCATCATTGTATCACCAAAAAATCATACCACGATCCCAAGATATAATATACATATCAAAACAAATTTGAGTTATTTCATTTCAATAAAATTTTATACAAATCACAAATATTCATTCAATACATCACAGGAATTCAAACATCATTGATCAATCTCATTAATTCACGCATCAATAATCTATTCCGTCACCAATCTCAAATCACACATTTATAATTGATTCTATATTCAATACCAACTCAAGACTCTAGAAGTAACTCTCGTGAAATGTATATTGGCGTGTAACACTTAGTCTTTAACCAAGACATATCAAGAGTACAAGTTCCTATAGGTGATTCTCGTGAGACTCGCATCCCTATGTAGCACTGAACCCTTTACTAACACATATCAATAGTTGAAGATTCTAAAGGTAACTCTTACAAGATTCGCATCACCATACAACACTTTAACCCTTGACTAACACATATCATAGATTCAAAGCCTCGAAGGTGGCTCTCATTAGACTCGCATCACCATGTAGCACTTAACCCTTAATTAACATGTATCGATACTTGAAGGCCTGAGTGGCTCACACAATACTTGTGTCGCCATGTAGCGCTTAGTCATTGACCAATCCATATTATAACTAGTTTCACAAACTAAAACAAATAACTTTTCACAAATCAATTCTTCTCACAAAACCAATTTAAAATTCATGTCAAAAATCATTCTCTCTATACCGATAACCTTTAGCAACTTAGCTCAATTGCTGAAAATACTTTTTACAAATTATATCTTAAATCATTTCATAAACCTTATTCACATATGGGTATGTATGTATTAACTTTCCTAACACTTCTCTTTACCATTCTCAAATAACCAAGAGCAACAAACACTCGATTCAGATTTGTATGCAATAAAAATATTATTTCATAACTCATAGTATATTAATTTTAGAATATAATGCCGCAAACTCGATTAAGAAATTGCACCACTTATTTGAAAATGTTTACGATCAAACAACAAAGATTACTCCAACCATTAAACTCGTATTTTGAGCACTGCAAATCGAAATATATCCGACTTAACGAAGATCTCATGGTGTGGAATCCTTAATTTCCGTTTTCCTTTTCCTTTCCCTTTCCCTTTCTCCTTTCTCTTCTTCTCATCGTGTTTCATGCGTCCTCTTTTTCGCTTTCAAGGGCTGAACGGGCCCTTCTTCTTTTTCATTTTCTTCGATGTGTTGACCAGTTGACCCTTGCTATTACGGTGACTTCAGTCTTCACTGCGCAGTTTCTCTGTGGTGGAAGGAGAAGTCAAACCGCACTTTGCATCAGAGTCCTCCAACTGAAGCCAAGGGAGGGATGCCGTCTGTCCCCAACCATCTTGCCGTCCAGACAACGTTAAAACTAGTTCCTTTTGAGGTCTTGTTTAAATGCTTTTGGATATGTCGAGTGACTTTATACTGATTTCCAATCTTGTCGAACCATAAATTGATGATTAGAAGGCACTCATCGACAATCTTTTAAGACTAGTGGGTTCCTTCTTTCCATCTTTTTAGGGAGGGTCATCTTTCTAGCTGGAAGCTTCATCAGAGAAATTTCAGTCCTTGACCGAATTTCCACCGTGTTGACAAAGAAACGTTCGTTCACATGCAGCGAGAAATTACATCACAAAGTCACCAAAGAAGAATATGTACAAGAAGAGCAGTTAAGCTTTATTATAGTACTCTATATTATCTTTTTTCTCCTGTTGTTAGTCATTGATTAAGAAATACTTTATGGAATTCAAGTGGAATAAGATATGGGACAGATTGGTCGCAAATCTTCAATAGAATATTTGAAGATGACCAATTATCTAGCCCAATATGACCAGTCAGAATGCTATGAGCTTCCTAACATGTTCCTAGGAATATGAAAGCAGTGCAAATAAACAGAAATTGCCTAATTCTAAGTAAATAAGGAAGAATAGAGCGTGTACACGATAATCCCTAGAGGCACCGTTGCTGGAAGAGTTGGCTTACATCGAATTATGAAATAAAAGGACATAGCCATTAGTTGAAAAGATTTTCAGCTTTATTGATCCTTTTCTATAAGACTCGTCACAAAAAAATATGTGATTGCATTGAGATTATGACTGAAGGATCAGCCCCTTCCAAGGAACATACACGCGTTTGAGATACAAATACACAAATGTAGGGAAATCCATTTAGAAGAATATGGATTGGCAAAACTAGAAACATAGCATGGCATGGACGGATGGTTTGTGAAAAATTTAATTTAGCGGATAAGTTAATGCTAAATAATTCCAAGACAATTTAACTTTTAACCCATTAAATTTCCTGTACCTCTACGGGGAAATAAAGCCCATCGATCACTATAATACAATGCAACGCTAATGCGCCAGCCGCTAATTCATATAAGACGCTACACTAGATAGCCAACACATAATAAAAAGAAACACTAGAAGAAAAGATAGGAAGTTTATCGCAGCTTTCAACCAACATGCTCCAAAGTGGACGTCGTTGAAAGTTTGATTTTCTTACGCGCAAGTTGTGTTTCTCCAAAAATGTGTGGGATTTTGACTATGATCACAAATAATTCTAACAATCCGGGCATACTATGACCCGGGACTGAATCTGTTTGCTAAGTCAAGGGATAGATTTTCCATTGGGTGGTTAAAAGATTTTGCTCATGGGAATAGCTTATTACAGATTGTTTTATCACTAAGTAGATCAATTTACTAGGAAATCTTAGTATTTCTAACATTGTTCAACAAATCCAGGGGCTGGGTCGGGTTGACCTTGTTTAACTAGACTTCATTCTATTGTTCGCTTAAACTTGGGAATTAAAAATTGACATAGTTACCAAAACATTCAGTCTTTTTTTTCAATATATGTGTAATGTTTTAAAGAAATATACAATTGACATAACTTTTTAGATATGTCACTTTTTAAGTAAAAAAAAATCTAAAGTTGGATGGTGTTACGTTAAAAAGTTGGAGTTTTGTTTTGTAAGTGTTTCTCTACGTAATTGTTCACTTTCATTCACAAATTGGTCATTTCCTTTGTGAAGTTTCAACCCTAATTCCTACCTAAAAATTATTGTTATTGATACTCTAAGTTGTTCTTAGTTTCAAGCTATATCTAGGACCAATAGTGGCTGTGCATAAGGTTGCCGCCCCCTTTGACTTATACCGATGTACAAGTCTTTCTTCTGTTCTCACCAATAACTATACTTTATTCCTCAAACAACTCAGCAGACCCCCACCGATTTTCTCCAATTTTGTTTTTCCTTTCGTTCTTTATCAGAAGTTGCCTTCGTTTCGGCAGGGACTGGACAGGAGCTTGAGTCCTCCTCCTTGTATGTATCTTTTACCCTCGTCATATATATGCCTGTTCGATTTTTCTGCTGCAACACATGACGCTCTGTTCTAGGATTTTTACCTTGTAATCCACTTATATTTTCCTGATCTTCTATATCTGTAAGAAACAAAGCACACTTCAGTGGTTTAACCGGCCCAATATAGAACAGAAAATTAAGCACTAACTCATAAGAAATCATGTCTGATCTTGTTTTGGAAACACCTGTTCTAGGTGTTATTTTCTGGAATGCTTCCTCTATTAGATAAGATAGTTGATGTTTCCCGTGAGCAAAGAGCAAAGACTTTTATTGCTTCATCAAACATAAATTACCTAATTAGCTGAGTGGATGGTCAAGCGCTTGGTCAGATATGCTGTCAATCCACATCCGAACCACATCGTAAATCGCAACTCAAACTAGCTTCGGAAGCCACTGGTCAAGCCGTATTTGATGCGTGGGGACCGGATAGATTACCTCGCATCCTTAGAAGTAATTGACATTCAAACGACTCAAGTAAATGGAAGAACTTGAAGGTGCAGCTAAGGCTGGGCCATCAAACTCTGCTGTAAATGGAATCAAGGGCTAGATCTTGAGCTCGTTGAGGGTGGATTTGCAAGTGAGGTTGCACTCTCTTGCAAACTTCAACTGGCAACAATGGAGTAGCGCTACCTACCCATGGGTAGCCCAACTGGTTAGGGCGAACTTAGACTTCTTTGAGGTTTCGGGTTCGATTCCCCAGGGAAGCACCTGTGATTTAAGTGGGGGGCCATGGCGGTAGGTTGCTGTGCTAGTCTCTCCCGAGGAATAGTCGAGGTGCGCGCAAGCTGGCCCGAACACCTCGGTTACCAAAAAAAAAAAAAAACAATGGAGTAGCGCTTGCAAGCGACAAACTACCATATTCAGCGCAGGAAAGCCGAAGCAACCGAGAAATTGCCCAAGAGACAGAGAGAGCGCACAAGCATGAACAATGAACAAGAAAGAAAACCGCGTTTCGAAAGAGAGGAGAACGTTGAAAAGAACAAAAGGTAGTACACAGTCTGAAGAGAGAGATCTGAGATCTGTTTTTCCAGAACCCAACCAAACATTTTTTCTTCGTGCGCGACAATAAAAAGAGAATTTGGCTAGGAATGAGGGTGGGGTCACTGTAGCAGGACCTTTTCTTAAAGAAGTCCAAGATTAATTAAACATCTCTCGAAGATCTGAGAATTACACGCTCTGACGCCATTCTTCACCTAAAAAGGGCTCGTCTCCCCTCCCCAAAGCCCTAAGTAACCGTGAAACTCCCGGTAGGATTCAAGGTCTTCATTGTTAGTAAGTTATCCTTTGAATCGTATCAGCTCATTCTTTTGTTGGATGCAGTAAAAATGCCCAGAGAGACGGACCCCTTTTGGAAGCATGTGAGCCCCCTGCCTAACAAAATGTGGATCTGTAAGTTTTGCGGCAATCAGTATGCGGGAAGCGCGACCAGGATCAAGGCCCACTTAGCCAGAGTTGGAGGATACGGGATTCAAGGATGCAAGATCGTCGATGATGGAGTGAGATCAGAAGCCCAAAAAGCATTGAAGGGGAAAGGACGCGTCGAGTCAAGCGACGGATCAGAAGGCAATGTCCAGGGGTCATCATACCGTCATTTAGTCAGTTCCAGTCTTACGCAGGGTCCACGTCAGCCCGCGACTGTGAGCAACGAAAATGCTTGGACGTTCGCTGCCATGCCGAACCTGAGCTCTGATGCCATGAGCACTGTAAGCGCAAGTTCATCAGCCTTTCTTCCATTGCATGAGACGAATGTGCCCATTCAGTCTCTTCCTCCTCAATACATAAGCCCACGTACGGACTTCTCATTCTGGCCATCGAATTTGAGTTATCCGAGCAGCGGCAGAGACCCCACGCCTGAAACTTTGACTGACATGGCACGCCCACTGAATGCAGAGCAGGGGGAACCCAGTACAGAGGCTCCACAAGGTATGCGCATCTCCAAATTCAGAGTCTGTTGAAGCTCGCAGGATGCTTAATTTGTCTTCTTATCTTTACCCAGAATAAGTATTTAGGCATGGAGCACAGATTGCCATCAGCAAGAGAAAACCCGAAATGGATAGGATTTAATGGGAACGGAGCAGTTTAAGAGAAATGATTACTAATAATTCCTTGAAAATGAACAGACAAATTCTTTGAAGTGCGACATTCAAATTTTGAAATGCCATGGTTCTAGCTGTGCCCTCAGATCCCCTACATAAAGAACATTTGCTTTCAAACAGATGAAAAGAGTCATGCGAAACAAAGGAACTAGAAGTCTACCCAAGCACCTCTTATTAAACCAGTTGTCATTTCTATCCAAATGCACTCTCATCTCCTGTTACTCGTTAATAAGTTGCAAGTTATTTCTCATATAATTGGCCTAACATAAGTCTATGGCTCTAGACTTTATCATATGTCTTCTTTTGAGTGAATTTATGGTAAATGTTAGCTTCAACTCTCATATCATCCATATGACACACGAGCACATCAATCCAAGAAAGAAACCACGTCTGTTAGATAGATACCCGCAGGATGTACGACCTGCATGGATAGGTATTCTTATTGACAGAGTACAATAATTATTTTCTTTTCAATTGTACATTATTTACTCCCAAATCATTCTGTAGTTGATGGGCTACACACTAGAATGTCACCTCTATGAGACTTCAGCCGACAATACCATCGATGACCTTTGTCAATCCCCTACTGTGCATCAATCATCTTGACCTTAAGTTATATATATATATATATATGTATATCATTTGTTCTCATAATCTTGAATAAGTATGGTTGAAATTTGTTGGGACACCAACGAAGGTAGAAGAACAGGACAAAACATTGTCATCCCATAGTAGAATCTAAACCCACTGTCCCCCAATTGTACACACTCGTCAATCCACAAACAGACCAAGCCCCAGCAACAAGGCAAGAGCTCATACAACCAACCCCCCCCCCCCCCCTTAATCCTTGATCCTTTGGGTACATCCTTAATCTTTTGAAAAATTTTCATTTCAACAGAATTGCACATTTCTTTATTTCATGTATTTTCTTTGTGAATATAATTTTTCTATAAAACACTATAAGGATTCCCTCTTTGTTAGATGCGAGGCCAGATGATGCACTCATGAATAGTCGACTAAGTGCTTGGGGACTTGTCCATGAGAATATGCCTACTCTAAAAAGAAAGCTAGAAAAGCTAAGCAGTCGAGAAGCTGACATGGATCAGTTGGAGATATGGTGTAGTAAAGCCAACAGGATAAAAGGAGAATACTGAAGTATGATGCAAGCATTTCGAGAGCGCAGATCACTTTCTTCGCAGCAAGTAGAGCGAGTGGATGTCTTGTTCAAGAATGTTGAAGAGATTCTAGGCCATGGTTGCTTGCAAAAGGGGTCGACGAAGCAGGCTACAGAAGGTAGGAACAGTTTGCCCTTGGTAACTACAAAACTAGTAGGCGATGAAAGTGAGAATAAAATAAAAATGATCTGCGACTATTTGATGGAGGATGAGATTTTTGTGATTGGCACTTATGGAATGGGGGAGTTGGGAAGACAGCCATTCTTATGCATGTCCATAACAGATTACTCCTTAAGAATCCTGCAAATAATGTATTTTGGGTCACTGTCCCTGAAAGGTTTAGCGTTTATGAACTACAAAACGTGATTGCCAATGTAGTTGGACTAGACAATCTCTCTGAGTATGTGGACGTGAAAAAGAGGGCGTGCATATTAGATAGGCATCTAAAGAAGAAGAGATCTGTATTAATTTTAGATGGCCTATGGATGCACTTCAAAGTTGAGGATGTGGGAATTCCAGTTGGAAAAAATGGTTTAAGTTGGTTCTCACAAGTTGATCATTGGATGTGTGTCGTAAGATGCTCTGCCAAAAGCATATCAAAATACAACTCCTAGATCAGGCACATGGTTGGAGCTTATTTTTAGAGAAACTTGGCTTTAAGAGAGAACTCCCTTTAGAAGTCGAAGAAATTGCGAGGTCCATTGTGAATAAGTGTGACGGTTTGCCACTTGGTATTATTGAGATTGCAACTCGCATGAGAGGAGTAGAGGAAGTGCACGAATGGAAAGACGTGTTGCAAAGGTTAGAAGACTCGAGTATGAAACTTGGTGTACAAGAGCCTGAAAATCAGTTACATGACCCTGGGTAATCCTTTAATGCAACAGTGTTTCCTGCATCTTGTGCTCTGTTTCGGAGAAGATCTTTCTGAAATTAATAGAGGGGATTTGATAGAATCCTTCATAGATGAGGGTTTGTTAAGTGGAACTGCCACCCGGCAAGAACTGCACGAGCAAGGTAATACTATACTGGATAAGATAATACTGGCATGTCTGTGGAATGAACTAGAAGAAGAGCGACAGTATGTACACCCGTTGATAAGGGACATGACATTGCAAATGGTAATGAGCACAACTCACATGGTTAAGGCCAGAATGGGGTTGAAGGAAATTCCAAAGGATAAATTCTGGACCAATCATCTGGAGAAAGTCCTTTTGCAAGGCAACTGCATAAAAGAAATCCCAAACAGCATATCGCCAAATTGTCCTAAACTTAGGACGTTATTGTTGAATGACAATCCCCTGTTGACAGTTGTCCAGGAATCCTTCTTCAGCGATCTAATTGGTTTGAAGGTTCTAGATCTCAGCAGCACCGGAATCGCAAAATTACCGGACTCCATCTCTCGCTTGGAGAGCTTGGAAGCACTGTTACTTCGGGGATGTCGGGAATTACGTCATATACCTTGTGTAGGAAAACTGCGGTCCCTAAGAAAGTTGGACCTGAATGGGTGTGTATGTCTTGCAGAAGTGCCAGAGGGAATGGCGATGTTGGTACAGCTGACCTACCTCGACCTAGATGGCACAGAGATCAAGATGTTACCAGAAGGAGTGTTGGGAAAGCTGGTGAACTTGCAATATCTTGCGATTCAAGAGGTGAGGGCAGGGGAAGAGACAAAACTAACGAAGGTGGAAGCACTCTGTTGCCGTGTTCCAAATGTTAAAACATTCAATGCATGCGCGAGGTTTCTCGATCAAAACAGCTCCCACGATTACCAACTGGCACTGAATGTATTTATAGGGAAGGGCAAATATGAGAGGCATATAATCATCGAAGGTTGCGACGGGATTGCAGCAAGCGTAGATGGACGAATTGGTGGGGACGGGTGCGCTCTACTTCCGCAAAGTGTGCAGGTACTGGAAGTAGGACTGTGCGGCGGCGTGTCAAGGTTGTATGACATAGGCCCACTTAAGAATCTGGTGAAGCTGAAGATAGAGGAATGGGAGAAATTGGAGGAGCTGGATCCTCTCCAGCTCCCTCACCTGCGGAAACTGACAATCGCTGATTGTCCTAAACTGAAGCATCTTTTAGAATGGGAGTGGCTGACTACTGGCCTTCGAAGTCTGGATAAGATTCACATATGGCGTTGTGAGAAATTAGGGGAGATAATAGCAGGGTCCATACCACGTGGAGCTACTTGTCTTCTTCGAAGTCTAGAAATAATAGGATGCAATAACATCAAGAGGGAGCTGCTGACGTGCGACCAGTTGCGCCACCTCCCTTCCCTCCAAACCATCAAGGTCGAATCCTGCAAGGGCATAGAGGCGATAGTACGCAATGTGGCCACCTTCACGCGCTCCTCGACACTCCCAAGGTTAACTCGCCTCACCCTGAAAAATCTTCCGAAACTGAGGACCGTATTCGATGGGACCATGAGTTGCGATTCCATCGAGCAGATTGACGTGAAAGGATGTCCTCACCTCGAGAGCACTCCTCTGCGGCTGCACCCTGCTTGACAATGGCCTCCCGCTTTCTCTTCGAGTGATCAAGATAGACAATCGGCAAACGTGGGAGTCACTGGACGGGGACCATTCCCTGGCTCCTTCTTCACTTGAAGGCTTCCTCTGGTTTTATGCCTAGTGCCACACCACACGGCGGTAAATGACTTTTATTACGACTTTAAAGTATGGCAAAGGGGTCATGTTATTAGTGGAATGTAGTTCTTATGGTTTTGTACAAAAATTGGGAAAGAAACAAAAAAAGCTACTGCCTTAACTTAGAGTGAATTATAATGGCAATATTCCTCTTTCTTTTTTTGGCCAAGGCCCTCTTTGTACATTTTAACAGATGATCTTTTTGCACCGACCTTATTAAAATAGCCATTTGGATCATACTAAAGTTTTGGACAATTTGATATACAAATCCCTATATGTCAAAGAATCACTTTTTTGTCCTGTGACGGCAAGAATTGCTGTATTTTGGGCTGCGAAATCTCACATCAACTGGAGGAATAACTCCTTGAACGACACAATTCAATGGGCGACAAAACACTTATCCGGCAAACACTTCCACCGGATTATTGTGAGGTTCACTCTATGTGCTATGTGCCATATCATTTGGAAGACACGCAATAATATTTTGTTTAGTAACGAGGACTTATTTGTACCGGCAATAAGGATGAAGATGATCAAAATGGTGAAAGATAAGGCATTGACACTTAACCATGTACTGGACACTCCTAGAAATAGGAAGGTCCAAGTTAGTTGGGGAATCAATGATTCTATGTTTCTTTAAGCCGTCCTTCAGTGTTGTGGTAGTTTGGGTAGTGTGATTTGGTTTGTTAATTGGAGAACCATGGTACTCTCCCGCTTATTGACGTACTAAGTGAGAGTTCTGATGTGGTACCAGGTATCTCTCCTTTTGTATAATTGGCCAAAAAATCAATTCAAACATTTAATTTAACAAAAAAAAATCACTTTTCGTGATCACAAAATGTTCACATTAGTGAGATAACAAATTATTAGTGGAGATAACAAATTATTAGTGGCGGTAGGAAAATTTATCAGCCTTAGAGATATCTGGTATGGCTACCGTTTCTGATACACAAAAAAAAAATGTATTGATCATGACACCCTTGTTGGCGAGATGCTAAAGCCTAGAAAAATAGCATTTCATGTATTTTTTTTTCCTATGTCTCGTTCAACTGAAATGATAAAAATAAAACATGACTTTATTGATACTTGTCAAATGGGCCGCTGAGTCAGGGACAAATAAAAAGCTATTTGTATCGGTAAAATATTAAAGTCGAGTCCATTCTTGAGTTCTATTCATTATTGAGAAAGTTTAAGTGAATGAAACTTGTTTAGGGAAACTGATGAGCCATTGGAGGTCTATTGCACAACCGCAGCCAAATTCTCTATAATGAAAACAATCGCTGATGAAAGGTGCGGGAAGTCGAGTTTGGACGTGAAATTTTAGCTAGCTTTTGTGTTGAACCAGAAATGCAGGTGTCTGGTTCAAATTGTTCAGCAGTAATTACACTCTCCGCTGGAGCTTTGGCTGCTGGGTTAGGCAAGTAATGCTCTATCCATAAATGTCTGATCACATTTGAAGCTTAGTTGTCAAATTTTGTTGAAATATGGAAACACAAATGGCCGCCACTAGCTTTTATCTCTAATTTTTGGTACTTTGAAATGGTCAATTGCAATATTTAGGATTTTATTAGTATAACTACAATAGATTTATGACTCTTTTTTTTTTTGTGATTTTCCCATGGTTCAAGACTCTAGCTCCCACCATACCTAATTTTCCCATGGTTCAAGACTTTTTTTTTTGGACGATGTCTGGTGGTCTTGTCATTGATGTTAGCTGGGAGGGACAAAAGGAGCCCACCAACCGGCCAAGTGGAATCCCATGATGCCACATAGATTCAAAAGCTGGAGCAGGAGGGGAGAAAAAAAAAAGGTCCATTTGATCCTAAATCCACTGTGCATACATAATTTAATCTTTGAAAAAAAAATTATGGTGGAATGTCCTTTCTCGATTACAAACGAAAGTGTTAAAAGTGTCGATTTATCTTTAGACAAGCCAGTGCATGAAAGTTGCCGCCCACTTTGACTTAAGCCAATTGCAAGTCTTCGTTTTGTCCTCGCCATTGTCAGTCGTCCAATTAAAGTTTCATGTATATCAATTACAGAGTTGATTATGTGTCAATATTTTGATCCAATGATGGGAAAGGGATAAGACATACTAAGCTAAAGTAGGTGATCCATTTTCACATTTTATTATTACGTACGAAGGTAGCATAACAAAATAATCAGATTCCTCCATCATTCAAGCCAACCACCCTTTTATTATAATCACATTTTATTATTGTTGTTTTTATATTATTATATAGTTCATATAGGCCAAATAGTGGTTGAAGACTTTGACGAGGGCCAAGTCTCTGTTTTCTTTTATTTCTCACACGCTAGCCGAACCTCCATCGTTTCTTCCCAGCAGGCCCTTTTTTGTTTGACTTCCATAGCCTCTTGCCTTTTTGCTCCTCTTAAAATTGCAGCGTGGCGGCAATAGCCAATTCTCCGTTGAATTCTTGGATGGTAATCGCGAAGCTTTAATTCCTCTTCTGGTACGTATCAAATCATTCCCACCCGGTATTTGCCCGTCCTTAGTGATCTCTTATGCTCTTTGTTGGGAATCCAACTAACGAAAAATGAATTGATTTCACTTCAATTGACAAAAACTAAACAAGAACAGTCGCGTTTATTCCTTATATGCCTCAGCAGATCACGATCGACTTCTCCCCATTTTTTCTTTTTCTTCTTTTATTTTTGTATGTAACTTCTGCCATTTTTCCTGTTCGTTTCGTTCTTCATCAAAAGAAGGTTTTAATGTTTCTTGCTTTTGTTTGTACAGCAACAGGATCGGAGCTTGAGTCCTCGTCCTTGTACGTATCCTTTACCCTCCTCTAAGTATCCGTGGCTGAATTTTCTCTTGCAACTGATGACGCTCTCTATTTTGGGATTTTAACCTCGTGATCTACTGAAGTTTCCCGATCTTCTGTGTCTGTAAGAATCAAAGGGCACTTCAATTGTGTGATCGGCCCACTTTGACTTGTACCATTGCAAGTCTTTGTCCTGTTCTCACCAGCAACTATATATGTCATTCCTCACACAACTCAGTGGAGCACCATCAACTTCTCCACATTTTCCTGTTCCTTTCGTTCTTCATCAGAAAGTTCTTCATTTCTTGCCTTCGTTTCTGCAGCAACTTGACCGGAGCTTTTGACCTCCTCGGGTATGTATCTTTTACCCTTGTTATATATGCTTGTCTGAATCTTCTGTTACTACTCATGATGCTCGTTTGTTGGAGATTAACCTCGCAATCTACTTGAAGGGTCCGTTCGTTTGACAAAAAATAATTCTCCGGAAAATTTGTTCAGGGGACGGAAAATATTTTCTTGAAAAAAATATATTCCAATTAACAAAAAATTTCCTTCTAAAACTAAGGAAAATATTTTCTGTTTTTGTAAAGCAGAAAACATTTTTCGAATTTTCTTTCTCTCTCTCGTCGTGAGTCTACGAGCAATTTAATCGTTGAATCTCTAGTCGCTGGATCATCGGACCACCGTCGGATACCGCCCACCACCAACCAGCAGCCAGATAATTTTCCAAAAAAAAGTTATCAAAATATTTTTTTGAAAATTTTTTATGTTTCAAACGAACACCGAAAAATATTGTCATTTGCCAAAAAAAATAACTTTTTGAAAAATATCTTTCGAAATTGCTTTTTTTTTTTTCTCTTTTGCCGAGCCATCCCTTCTCTCTCTTTCCTATCTTTCTTCTTCACTCTTCTACTCTCTCCTCCTCTTTCATTTTGTTTTCGTGCGCCAGCCCACTGCCCAAGAAGCCTCCTCTGTGACTTTTCCCTCCTTTCCATTGACTCTCTGCAGTGCAGACCTCCTCTTTTTTCAGTTTTTTTTTTCTATTCTTTTATTTGTTTCGATTTTTACAATTAGCCAATCCCTTTTTCTTTCTTTTTTTTTCTTAATTTAATTAATAATCAATTTTTTAAATTTTTTTCAGAAAATAAAAAATAAATTTCTAATTAATAATATTTTTTTAAAATTAAGCTAAATATAAATTATTAGGCCGACAAATTTAGATGTCAACAATAACAACTTTTACTAAAAACTTAATCATTTAATTTGTGAAGCTTTGCCAGGATCCGTGCCTATAGATTGATATTGATAATACTCTTTAGAAGTTGTTCTTTATTTCAAGCCAAATCTAGGAGGTATGTCTATCATTCATCGCCTATTGATTTAGTGCTTGCTAACTTGATTAGTTGCGTCATTTTCCCACAAAACTGAGCAATTTTCATGGCTATGTTTAGGCTATGAATAAATCCTTGATTTGCGATGGAAGGATGACGACTATCATAACATGAGGGGCCGCATGAGGTGCAATTCTGTAATTGTCTTTCTTCCTTGATCAACTCTATTAAAAAGGACATAAGCAACTCAGTAACTCCATTTTATTCCTCACGGAACTCAGTGGACCACCATCAACTTCTCCCCATTTTCCTGTTCCTTTCGTTCTCCATCAGAAAGCTTTTCATTTCTTGCCTTCGTTTCTGCAGCAACTGGACTGGAGCTTTAGACCTCCTCGGGTATGTATCTTTAACCCATTGTTATACATGGCTGTCCGAATTTTCTGTTGCCCTAGCTCTCCCCAAAATCTTGTCCGGTCTTGTTTCAGAAATAACTGTTCTGGAGTTCCTCTTTTTTTTTTTTTTTGGGCGGGGCGGGGCGGGGCGGGGGGAGGAATGCATTTTCTAGTACATATGATAGATCAGCAAAGGACGAGGACTTTTATTGGTTATTTAAGAATTGATTACATAATTAGCTGAGTGTGGTCAGTTAACATTGAACGAGGAAGAAAAGCAGTTTCCCAAATATTGAAAAAATAAAAAATAAATAAAACATTGAAAAAACAACAAAAGGTGGTTATAAATTTGATGAGCAAAATTTCCAGAACCCAACCAAACAAGTTTGCTTCATGTTCGAGAATGAAAGCGGAAATTGGCTAGAAATGAGGGTGGGATCACTGGAGCAGGTCCTTTTTCTAAAAGAATTGAGAATTGACGAAGATTTTGACCCAATTCCCAGGTCCAAAATTAATTTAATACCCCGACGCCATTCTTCACCCTAAAGAAATCCGAGGTCTTCCTTGGAACTTATTTGCTCATTCCTTTGAGGGATACAGAGAAAATGCCTAGAGAGAAGGACGCCTTTCGGATTTATGTAGAGTTCCTACGGAACAACCAGTGGAAGTGTAACTTTTGCAACAACAAGTACCGGGGAAGTGTGACCAGGATCAAGGCCCATTTAGCCGGAGTTCCAGGATTTGGGATTCAAGGCTGCAAGGACGTCAATGCCCAAGTGAGATCGGAAGCCAGCAAAGCAATGAAGGGCAAAGGAGCAGCAGAGTCGAGCAATGGATTAGAAGTTAATGCTGAAGAGGGTCCGCATCTGCCTGTGAGTGGGAACTATGAAGATGCTGGGAGAGAAACTTCAGTCGCTAATATACCGTACCTGAGCTCTGATGTCATAAACGCTGTAGGTGCAAGTTCATCAGCCTTTCATCCATTGCCTGAGATGAATTTGCCCGGTCAGTCTCTTCCTGCTCAAAACACGATCCCAGGGTGGGACACCTTATCGTGGTCACAACAACCTCAACCTCATGCTGGTGATTCTTCCATTCAGCTGCGGAATTTTAGTTTTCCGAGTGGCCATCCAGATCTCGAACCTGAAGCTTGGACTAATATGCCACACCCACCGAATGCAGAAGAGAGAGAACTCGATACAGAGGTTCCACGAGGTATGTGCATCTCCAAATTCACCATGTGTTAAAGCTTGTGCAGGAAGCTTAATTTATCTTCTTATCCTTACCTAAATCAGCGATATAGGCAGGACCCTCAGATTTCTATCAGTAATTAGAAAAAAAAAAAAACACAGAATATACCAGAATTGGTTGGAAGAAAGGAGTTTGATGAGAGTCGGTCATTGATAACTAATATTTTTTTGAGAATGAGCAAATAAATGCTTTGAAGGGTGACATTGAAATCTTGAAACACCCCGCCCTACTCTATCCCCTTAGATAATCTGCATAAAGAAAGTTCGCCTTCAAACACAAAGAGTCCTGTGAAACACAGGATCTACACATTAAAGTGCAATAGCTTGTCGCACAAATCTTTGCCTGTAAATAAGTTCACCTGATTAGTGAACTTTCTTGGCTTGTCGGCTGATTTGGGAGATGGAAAATTGTATTAATACACATAGAAGCATCGGTCTAACTTTAATCCCATGCACCAAAATTGTGAACATCAGTTCATATTTCATCCATGTTTACCTAATGAATTACCAAAAGCACTTGCAAATTGATGAGGAGGATGCATGGAAGGGCGAGCATGTATAGGGTAAAGCACTTTCAGGTTTTTAGATATTTTTTGGATTGGCATGGACTTGACTATTTCATGAATTTCATCGAAATTTCCTTTTTTTCCCTCAATGAGTCCAACAGTGTACCAATTAATCTCATAGTCTTGGCCAAGCAATACATCTCTTTGAAAATTAACAAGAAGAGATCTTGATTTGAAATAAAAATACGAAAGAAGAGTTCGGTTGCTTGGTGTTTTTTCTTTTTTTGCCAAGTAATGTTAGTGGTTGAAAATACAGTGCTGCATAAAAAATATTTCATGTGAACCTTTGATATCCATCAACTGTACAAAGATAGGAATTATTATAATGCACACAATCGGCGTCTCCGCTAATGTTGATATATAAGATTTACATAATCTATTGTTATCTAATGGAGAGAAAAGTGAGGGATCCTCTTTTTAATTTTGACAGGTCATTGCCTTTCTTTTTGTTGTTTTTTCAATAATTTGAATTCTCGATACCAATTTTTTTATTTTTCATCAAATAAATGACGGGATTTTCTGAAAATCCTTCTTTTTATGTAATTCTTTTGTATATTTCAAGAGAAAGGACATATTTTCCTGGCAATCTTGGTTTTGTTCTTTCATCATATGAGAACACCCCCCCCCCCAAACCTTCAACCCCAAAAAAAATGATGCAATGATATGAACTGACCCCTTTTTCATATTGACATATAGAAAATAGTAAATCCAACTCAAATTTTCTAAGAATAATCTTATAGGATCCAAAATGGCTGGGTGATTTTTTTATTAGAAAATGAAATTATAAGGGACAAGTTTCTTAAATCAATTTTCCAATTTATTTATGGCATGTGTGCTATCAGAGTATATTAGTCGTTTAAAAAAATTATTGGATCTACTTTTAGTGACCATTCTTAGTTTTTATTCTTTCATTGGCTAACGCTAGTTAGTAGTTATTTTAGAAAACGACCGTCAAATACATATTATTAGCTAGTTTCATGATACGTTCTCATAAAAAAAAAATCCATAATACCTTGTTCTTGTTTTATTTGGAGCGGATGACACTGTGGATGGGATGAATCATCTGTTAAACGATGGTATAGGTTAGACAGCGCACTCACATGCCACCTATATGAGACTTTAACTGACAATACCTTCAATGACTTTGCCTTCGAGTGGAATTGTCTATGAATACTATTTGTTTTCTTATTATTGAAATCCTTGGGACACTGTGGATGACGTATGGTGGGACGAGAGATTGGTTTTTCGTGCCTCCAACCCATCAATCATATGTGATTTATCGTTTTATTGGGGCTATCTGATACCGTCACGTGTGAGTGACATCATCTACCAATCAAAGATCAAATTGAAGGCAAGTATATCTCTTTTTTAGTTAGGACAGTTGAGACATTAGTCTTTTGTTCATTAGATGTGGAAATGAGGGATATCTCCTTTTTACAATTTCAATTTCAAAATTCAACTCAGGGTCTGGTTATGGAAGCTGTATTTGTAACATCTAAAATTAACTTTTTGGGTTGGTCTAAACTTTTATAGTATTTTGTAGCTCGAGCTTTTTGGAAGAATAAGTACACAATAGCATCTATACAATAACAACAACAACAATAATAATAAGCTCTTTCTTGGGGATTTGCCTTCAAGAGTGACGCATAGGAGTCTAAATTGCACGAGATTGATTATTCTCTTTGCACATAATTTTTTCTTGCACTCTTTACTCATTTTGCCTTCAACTAAGATTACTTGCTTCATTTAGTACCATGAGTTTTGTCCCCCAAAAAAATTATAATGATTCTCAACGTTCCAATTAGCAATTATTGTAAATTCTTTTTTAATCCTTTTTATAAATTATTTGTTAGAAATATTTTATTAGTTTCTCTTAATATGACAGTAATAGACTTGATTTCATACAAAATTTCTCTATGTCATGTAATAAGTGCCATTAAGAATTCCCTAACTATTACCAAGTCGACATATTTTACACAAACATATATTATGAACTTGGAATTGCTCTTTGTTTAAAACATGAAGATTCATATGAAATATGACATGTTTTCACGAGTAATTCATGCTGAAAATACATGCTTTAATTTTCACATTTGTACATTAAGATGTAAAATATAGGGAGAACTACTTCCATACAAGTCTAAATATCAATACAACCCATCCCATATAAGCCCGAATATTTCCTCAACCCATCCCTAGAAACCCAAAGAGCCCAACGGCTCAACCCAAACCAATAGCAGCTAAACTCAGCAGACTCAAAACCCAAAGTGGAGTTTACCCATTCATTAACCCATTAAGAGATCAAGAGTAGCAACACGGCAAGTGCTTGCGCAATCCCAAATTTCCCTTCTTTTTCTTCCTTTGACAATTTGTTTTTTTTATTTACAACCTCGCACTTTAACTAATTACATTTCGACACAATTGTTGCCTTCTTCGTTTCATAAATTCTTTTTGTTTTATGAATATTATGTTTCTATAAAATACTGAGAGAATTTCCTTGATGTTAGATGTCAGGATATATGATGCACCAGTGGATAGTCAACCTGGTACTTGTGGGCTTGTCGACAAGGATATGCCAACTTTGAAGAGAAAGCTGAAAGAACTAAGCAATCGAGAAACAGACATGCTTAAGTTGGAGGCATTGTGTAGGAAAACAAAAACAATAAAAGGAGAATATTGGAGTATGGTCAGAGCCTTCCGAGAAGGCAAATCTCTTGTTCTACAGCAGAAAGAAAGAGTGGATGACTTGAGCAAAGCAGTTGAAGAGATTTTAGACCACTGTAGCTTTCAAAAAGGGTTGATGACCCATGCTGCAGGATATAGGAAAAGTTTTCCATTGGTAACAACAGAGCTAGTGGGCTATGAAAGAGGGGAGATAATAAAAGAGATTGGTGACTTTCTCACAAATAATGAGATCTTCATCATTGGCATTTATGGAATGGGGGGAGTTGGCAAGACAGCTATTTTAATGCATGTCCATAATAGACTACTTGATAATCCAGCCTTTGATGATGTGTTTTGGGTCACTGTACCACAGGATTTTAGTGACTATGAACTACAAGACAAGATTGCCATTGCAGTCGGACTAGACAATCTCTCAAAGGATGAGGACATGAAGAGGAGGGCGTGCATATTGAATCGGCATTTGGAAAAGAAGAGAGCTGTCTTAATTTTAGATGGCCTGTGGATGCACTTCAACATTGAGGATGTGGGAATTCCAGTTGAGAAGGGTGGCATTAAGTTGGTGCTAACAACACGATCACTAGGCGTGTGTCATAAGATGCTCTGCCAAAAACAAATCGAAATCCAACCTCTAAAGCTGGAGTATGATCATTGGAGCTTATTTTTAGATAAACTTTGCTTTAGGGGAGAAATCCCTTCAGAAGTCAAAGAAATTGTGTCGTCCATTATTGATAAGTGTGGGGGTTTGCCACTTGGGATCATTGAGATTGCAACTCACATGAGGGGAGTAGAGGAAGTGCATGAATGGAGAGCCATGTTGCGCAAATTAACAGATTTGACAATGGAACTTGACGTGTTCAAGAGTCTAAAGCTCAGTTACATAAACTTGGGTGATCCTCAAGTACAACAATGTTTCCTACATTCGGTAGTGTGTTTTGGATTTCAAGAAGATCCTCCATGTAAAAGAGAGTTGGTAGAGTCCTTCATAGATGAGGGCTTGCTAGGTGGAATTGGCACCAGACAAGAACTACACGACCAGGGCAAAACCATATTGGATACATTAAAAAAAGGTTGCCTATTGGAGAAAGCAGATTACATAGAAGAAGAGTGTCAATTGCTACACCCATTGACAAGAGACATGGCATTACATATGGTAAGCAGCACAACTCACATGGTCAAGGCCCGTATGGAATTGAGAGAAATTCCAGAGGAAAAATTCTGGACCGATGGTCTAGAGAAAGTCTTCTTACAAGGCAACCACATAAAAGAAATCCCATACGGGATATCGCCAAATTGCCCTAAACTAACGAGGCTATCATTGAATGACAATGTCTCTTTGGAAGCCATTGACGGATCTTTCTTTAGGCATCTGAAGGGGCTGAAGGTTGTCGATTTCAGCCACACGGGACTCACAGAATTAGCAGATGCCATCTCTGATTTGGAGAGCTTGGAAGCACTGTTACTGCGAGGGTGTGAGGAATTATGTCATATACCTTGTGTGCGAAAATTGGGATCTCTGAAAAAGCTGGACCTGAGTGGGTGTTCAATGATCGAAGAAGTGCCGGAGGGGATGGAGATGTTGGCAAATCTGAGTTACCTCGACCTAGGTGGCACGAAGATAGAGACGTTACCAAAACGAGTGCTAGCGAAGCTGGTGAACTTGCAGTATCTGGTTGTGAATAGCGTGATAAATGAGGAGGACGAAGACCTCAAGGTAGAAGGACTCTATTGCAATGCTCCAAATGTTGAAACATTCAATGCATGGGTGAGATTTCTCGAGCATAGCAGCTTTCGACAATACAAACTGTCGTTGAAGGTATCAGGAGACGATTGGAGATGGAGACATCGCCACTTTGAGGGTGATTACAAGAGGGAGATATTTATCGAGAGTTGCCATCGTATCGCGGCAAGGGGAGATGGAGAAATTGGTGGGGATGGCCGCGCCCTACTTCCGAAAAATGTGCAGCGACTACAATTAAGGCGTTTCGATGGGATGACAAGTTTGTGCAAGGTAGGCCCACTCGACTATCTAGAGAGGCTGGAGGTAGAGGAATGGGAGGAGTTGGAGGAAATGGGTGATGTCCACTTCCCGAAACTTAGAGAGCTGGAAATCCGTGGGTGCTCCAAACTGAAGCATCTCTTGGAGGAGGGGCAGGGGCTACCGTGTCTACAAGTGTTTTTTCTCATTGGCTGTGTGGAATTAGAGGGGATTAACATAGCGGCACCGGGACCTAATCTCAAAAGTATTGTGGTGAGGGAGTGTCCTAAATTGAAGAGAGTGGTGGAATGGGGGTGGCTGAACACTAGCTTTCCAAAGCTGGTGGGCATATTCATAGCCGGTTGCAAGGAATTAGAGGAGATAACAGCGGGGCCATTGCCAAGTGGGGCCACTTGCTTTCTTAATCATCTTGATATAAGCGAATGCCACAACCTGAAGGGGGTGCTGCTGACACACGACATGTTGCTCCACCTCTCTCGTCTCCGAGACATACGCGTGGTGAACTGCGAGGGCATAGAGGCAATAGCTGGCACTGTTCCCGACGTGACGCACTCCTCCTTCCCGAATTTAACAAACCTGTATCTATGTAATCTCCCGAAACTGAGGAGCATATGGGATGGGATCATGAGTTGCGATTCCATCGAATCTATTTCCATACGGGATTGTCCGAAGCTGAAGAGGATTCCCCTCCCTTCTCGTCCGCCTTCTCTTCGAGCGATTTGGATAGATGGGCAGGAGTGGGAGTCGCTAGAGTGGGACTATCCCCTTGCCCACTCTTAGGCCAGGTTTTTTTGTGGTGAGTTGCCCCACACAATAATTACAGCTCTGTTATTATTTGCATCTAGAGATGGATCTCCCATGTGGGACGGTAGAATTCCCTTTTTTTAAACCAACAGAGGCCCGGTGCATATAGCTTTTATTATTAATTGAAAGTTCATCAAAATATTTATATTATTCATGGAGAATTTTTTTTTGGTAAATATTCATTGAGAATTATTTGTCATGACGTTGTTCAAAAATCAAGGTAACCCAAAAAAAAAAAAAACTCCCCTTCACTTTCAAAGAACAATAATAGCGATATTTGAAAGTCAATTCTTAAGTTTCACCTTATTAGTTGGGACAATTTAAGAAAGCTTGTCAACTGTTTCACCTTATACGCCTCAGCAGATCACCATCGACTTCTCCCCATTTTTTTTTTATCTTTCTTCTTTTATTTTCGTATGTAACTTCTCCCATTTTTCCTGTTCGTTTCGTTCTTTATCAAAAGAAGGTTTTTTTACGTTTCTTGCTTTTGTTTGCGCAGCAACAGGATCGGAGCTTGAGTCCTCTTCCTTGTACGTATCTTTTACGGTCTCCTCAGTATCCCTGTCTGAATTTCCTGTTGCATCTCATGACGCTCTATTTAGGATTTGAAACTCGTGATGTACTGAAGTTTGCCGATCTTCTGTGTCTGTAAGAATCAAAGGACACTTCAATTGTGTGATCGACCCACTTTGACTTGTACCATTGCAAGTTTTTGTCCTGTTGTCACCGGCGACTATATGTCATTCCTCACGCAACTCAGCGGACCACCATCAACTTCTCCCCATTTCCCCGTTCCTTTCGTTCTTCATCAGAAAGTTTTCATTTATTGCCTTCGTTTCTGCAGCAACTGGACCGGAGCTTTTGACCTCCTCGGGTATGTATCTTTTACCCTTGTTATATATGCCTGTCTGAATTTTCTCTTGCTACTCGCGATTCTCTTTTGTGGGATTTTGACCTCGCAATCTATTTAAAATCTCCACGTCTTCTATATCTGCAAGAAACAAAGAACACTTCGGTTGTTTAATCGGCCCAAATATAGAACAGAAAGCTCTAGCTTGTCCCAAAATCATGTCCGGTCTTGTTTCAGAGACAACTGTTCTGGAGTTTTTTTTTTTTTGGGGGGGGGGGGGGGGGGAGAGAATGCATTTTCTTGTACATTTGATAGATAAGCAAAGGACGAAGACTTTTATATTGCTTTATTAAGAAAGAATTACTTAAATAATTAGCTGAGCATGGTCAGTCAAGCCAACTGTCGGAGATGCCACAGATCCATCTCTGAACCACTTGGCAAATCTCAACCTGGACTACTTTGGAAGCCACCGGTCAAGCCATACTCGATGCCTGCAAAACAGATAGTTTACCGCATACTTATGTTGATAGATTTTTCATTAATAGTCATTTGGCGCCGATTATCCATTGAAGATGAATTGTCTTTCTAACAACACACGACATCGATATTACCATTGTCACCACCTCATCCTGCTCGATTGATGTTTGAAGTACAATCCCGTGGTAACATATGCCTAATTTATGCCTTCTTTTCATTATCTATGATGAAAATCTTTGTTTCCTATACTTCTCAGTTTGTTTTCCTGAGACGATATATGCCTAATTTATGCCTTCTTGAAACCTTCCCCCAATTTTATACACAGGATCGTACCTCACAATTAATCTGGAGCTAGCAAATACTCCCATAACTTTGAATGAATGATAATGGTGTTAGTCCTCAGCACCTTTTTTTTTTCTTTTTTATGGCCAAGGCACTCTTTTCACATTTTAAAAGACGATTCTCGCTCCCACTTTACAGAAAGGACAATTCTAAGTACACAATAATTTTCCATGAAATACTCACCGTGTAGGAAACTAACAAAGTCAAGAGTTTTGTTTTGTAATACTCACCTCAGTGATAATACTCACTGAGGTATAGGCACCCGGTTCTTTAAAGCTGGCTAAGCGCAAAGGGGCCCAAGTGGAGTCCTCGTTCACAAAAAAAAAAAACATCTAGAGCCATTGACAAACCCAGGGAGATGTGGGGAGCCGAGGGTCGGTGGTGGTCTCTGCCCCCCTTAGGGCCCAAACTTCCCTTAAAATTAGAAAAATGTATACTTCATTGACGGACCAATGGTGAAAGATTGTTGGTCTGGGCACTTGTGTACAAGTTTAATAATTGGTTTGCGGGTTTTAATATTCTTAAAAGTGAGCTGCGTAGTGTGGGGCATCAGGAGCTCAGACATGTACATTAGCTTGTGTTGACAGAAAACACTTTTGCAATTAGTTTCGTTTGTATGGTAAAAGACGCACTCATCCCAAGACAGACTGAAAAGTTCGTCTAGTGGAAGAAATAGGATGTTTAGTTGTGTATGCCCACTTGTAATGAGATTGGGATGCTGTGGACGTATCTTAATTGAATGCACCATATGGTGCTCAATTTTTCACTGCATCATCCGTAATACGTACTATACAGTGACAAGGGGCTAAGGTGTCTCGTACATTAAACACATCATTCCCATGCCATCAATTCTATTTTCTCTTTGAAATTTGGTTTTGTACCCTGATGACTTTGGCATTGTTGGTTTACAGCTAACGCTAGGATCTTAATTCAACAAGCACGGAATGAGGCAGCTGAATTCCAGATATAGATACGAGATGCCTGTGGATGTATAGGCAAAAGGGTTAGTCACCTCTTAGAATAAAATGAGAAACTTGTACTATATAGTCAATCTGATCTTGCAAGAACCGGCATGGAAACTGGTTTTCGGGAATGAGACACTAGTACTGCATAATCAGATTGATCCTCCAAGATACTGTCATTGAGTGATTATTCTCACTCCCGGGTGTCTGTTTGAATCATTGCTTCTTCCCATTTGTAGAATAAGGATTTGGTCAAACGATCGAGAAGGGTTATATATCAAAGACTTACAAGCTCTGTAGTTCATGCATTTATTTATTAATTTTTTATTGCGAAACTAAAAGGACTTCATTAGACAACTCACAGACATGAGAAACTTTATTAGGAAATGTTGTGAAAGTACGTGAATGAAAAGCAGAGATTTTTTTTTTGTCTAAGAGAGGTAAGTTAGTCGAGATATTTGACAACATCACTCACAGAAATGGCCGGTCTTCGAGAGCCCTCATTGCTGGCACTTTATGGCTAATTTGGAACAAACGAAACGCATGGGTGTTTCGCAACCGCAAACCGAGACCCAGGCAAATCGCGGAGGAAGCAATCAGCTTACCAAATCTCTACAAAAAAATGGAATCCCAACAACGCTAGGCTTAAAGGATGTGAAGACTCACCCGATTATTGGATGCTGCTCGTCGATGGTTTCGCCTAGAAATTCCATGCTCCGTCGGCCCTCGTGCGGGAAGGACTGAAGTTCGTGGAAGAGAAGCTCGTGTGCGATAGGAAAAGTGAACAGAACTCCTCAAGAACAAAAGTGCGGGTGTCGCGCGTACCTCACAATTTGACCACAGTGAACTCAATTTGCCCAAAGCCCGTAACCAAAAAGACCCCCGAAGACGCCCTCTCCCCCATCCTCTTAATAGCCCTTGTCATCTCAAGATTTGGCAAAACGGCTCCTCCTGATGGGCTTGCGAAAAAGGCTGGTATTTGTTGTCTCTGTGGGTAAAGTCCGTGTCTTTGTGTGAATGTGTGTGTTCCGCACCGACACTTAAGGTGTTTGCTGGGTTGTCATCTCATAGTTGCTTGGTGTTGTTGTTCTTTCCCGGCTTGTTACTTTGGCGGAGACTATTGCTACTTCACTTGTGTGCGCTCTCTCTGTATTTTCGTGGTATTTTTTTGCAGGAAATTTCAGGATAATAGGACAATGCCGTTCTTGGTGAGCTGTTGGAGTTGAGGTTCTCGGGGCGAAATAGACGTAGGTGGAAGGAAATTTACATATTTTTTTGCTACTTTGCTAGTCAAGCAAAAAAAAAAAAAGGAAAAAAAAGGATTTTGCTGGCTGATGTGGGGTTTTATTTTTATTTTTTTTCTCCTTTCCTTTTTCTTCTCTTCTTTGTTTTTCCCCTACCGACGAGGTCTTCCAACTACCAACAGCCCTCATCTGTCCTCGCCTAGATTTGGGTGAGGTCTAGGGATTGCAAGCAAGGCGGCTTTGCCCAAATCTAGGCGAGGCCATGACTACCTTTGCTCACAACCGTGCCTCATGATCTAGGGGCGTGGGCAAGGCCAACCTCACAAGCCACAAGGAAAGGTGACCATACCTCACCAGCCACAAGCAAGGCTCCCTTTGCCTGCAACCCCTACAAGCCTTACCTTCATCTAGCTCAAGGACGATCGGGCAGCAACGAGGGCTACATGACCCTTGCCCTTGTCGGCCACTATGAGAGAAAAAGGAAGGAAGAAAAGAAAAATGAATATCTAACAAATATTTGGAAAAAAAATAAAAAATTTTACGTCAGCCCACTAGCATTACTAAAATTGGTTGATTGACTGAAATAACAAAAAGTTTAGAACTAAATTGATATAAAAATTATGATTTAATTGACGCAATTTGTATTAATTGAACGATTTTTTGGTGATTTTCCCATAGCTCAAGATCTTACAGTAGCTTCCAAGATATACACCCCGCCATGTAGCACATAGCCTTTTGACTAACACATATCAATAGTTCAAGGCTCGATTAAAGATCCAACAACTTCTATGAAACTTGTTGCTTAACTGTTCCATTGTAGTGAGATCGAGCTTGGATACGTAAGGTGTCACATTTGTACTGGTTTTGTTTGTATATAACTATGATTAGTTTCCCACTATTTATAAGATGCATGTATCTTTTGTTTCAAAAGACTAGCTCGCCAACAAAAGTACTTATGGTGGAAGACACGGTCGACAAAACAAGTGAGTGAAATTGGGAACATTGAGATACGTAATCAAAATCAAATAGATCTTAGTTGTCAAATGTTGAAATCAGAATCAAGGGGGTAGTGTTGCTAGTATTACTTTATTGGAGTACAACTGAGATGCACCATGAAACTAGAATCATTATCAATTCTTAATAGCCGATCATTTGCTTTAATGAACTAAACGAGTACAGAGAAATGCAAAACTGAGATATTTTCTCCTGTCTTCTCATCGAGCCCCTAGCTACACCGCAGATAATGGAACCGCTTTTGCCAATCCAATAACTTACTTCTTTCTTTATTTGTCAAGTTTTAGTCTAGTCAGTCCGCGTCTCGTGAATACTTTTTTAGCAGGCAAAAGCTGTATTTTCTACCTAAACCGAAATGTATCAACTAGTTTACCAAAAATGAAGGCATCCAAGCTTTTGTTGGGCATGTATTCGTAGATCAGCATTTTTTCGTCTCCCTGAATGCAACAGCCAAGAAGCTTTACTAGATTCCGGTGCTGAAGTTTCATTATCAGCATGACCTCATTTTTGAACTCCCTCAGTCCTTGCCTAGATCTACTTGAAAGTCTCTTCACAGCAATTTCTTGTCCATCTACAAGTATACCCTGAAAAAAAGGAACAAGATTCAATTCCAATCGCAGGATCATTTTGCTATCTTTTGGTGTCTGGTCCATATTTTATTTTACCTTGTATACAGGTCCAAAACCGCCTTCGCCTAGCTTGTTCCTCATCGAAAAATTATTTGTGGACTCAGCAATCGTGTGAAGGTCAAATGATGGGAGCTCCAAGTCGTCGTCGTCGGGGTGTTCAATCTCTCGTCCTTCAGATATATCTTCTGCTATCTCTAAAATGGAAAATCAGGAGGTATTCAGTGCAAGTAAAAAGAACGCGTGGATGCGTGTGATACTCTAAGTTCCAATTTTAATTAAGACAGAAGACAAAACTATTTTCTGCGGTATCATGCAACTCTCTAACCATGCCAAACTTTTAGCTATCAAATTCAGAGTGAATAATTTTCGGTATTCTTCTTTTTTCCTCAATTACAAGTTTTCTTTTTGGCCTGGAAACTAAGCTTTGTGAGGAGAGCCATGAGAAGAAATCCGTACCTCTGAAGTTTTTCCTTCTTCTGCATAAGTAACAGATGGCGATAAGCATTCCAATAGCTGTGGCAATTGCTGATACAACCATCAGAACTACCCATAACTCGGACTTACTCTTCCCTGCTCCATTGAAAAGCTCAAATAAAGAACGTACGAATGCCTAATAGTATGGTAGCTCTTGAAAGATGTGCGCTCACGAGGAAAAAGAATGATCGATAAGACGGAAATCTAGTGCAAGATCTACTTTAATAAGAGAGGCCAAAACAAGATAGTACCCATTTCAGAAGCTGGCATCCGCACATAGAGAACCTGCCCAGAATCTGGATACTGTCTCATATCCATCAGATCACCGAACCACATTGCACATCCGCTTCCTCTTCCTCTGACATCTGTGTTCGCATATGCAATGCATGAACAGTTGTTCAAGCATTTGGTCCTGCAATCATCAAGGCTCAACGTACCATCCACTGAACAATTAGTAGTGTCCGGCAATTTCATGTGAGTATACTTTGCGAATCCGTCGCTGGTGCTGCAGTTCAGAGGCTTGTTCCGAACACATCCTTGCGTCCAATCATTGGAGTTCCATTCATCCAGATTTCTAGGTGTGAATCCTTTTAAGCATCGGCAATACGGCAACTGGTTAGTCATGCGTTTGCTGTATACACCACAAAGGCCATAATTGTCGCAGGAGTCCTTTGGTACCGTGAGGAAGGGTCTCCAACTTTGAGTTGCTTCAATCCATGTGGACCGCTCCCACAAGTAGTTCGTTTGATTCAAGACGGTCCTCATGAGCACGGTTTTGTTGGTGACGTTATACTTATGGTAAGTTTCATCTGCATCAGATACAAAACCATGCGAGAAAATTGGATTGGATCCCTGCTGCTGTGCGCCACTGAAACAAAGGCCATTCCATGGTCCGGTCCTAAAGTACTTGTTGGTGCCCTTCCAAGCTACGAGCTCAGGGAAATTAGGATTGGCCATCCCCCAAGTGAAATCTCCCGGAGACGGGTCGTCCGGACTCTTCCAGGAAGATAATTACCGATTGAGACGGTTCTTCAAGTCCCATCCAAGCTTCATTTCAGGCAAGAAAGTGTCGGTTGGGTAATCGAAGCTTTGCCACAAATGAGTATCCAAACTATCATTCTTGTCATCTCTCAGCACAAGATTTCCAATTATCTAAGGCTGCGTTTGATCGACCGGATAAAAAGCAGGATAGGATATGTTTTATCCTATCTCGCGTTTGGTAACCGTTCAAGATAGGATAAGGTCGGATATAGAGGGGATATAGACCGGATAAAAAAATCCCAGGGGGAGGGTGGGATAAGGTGGGATAGGATTTCTTTTATCCGAAACACAAAACCCCACTTTTTTTTTCCTTTCTCCGTCGTGCATCCACAAACTACTCCAACTTCTCTATTGGGTTTGAGTCATATAGTCGGACCGAGTTTTCCTGACTTGGTCAAAATTTTATTTTTTTTCAAATTAAAAAATACTAAATAATAAAAATAATAATACCATAAATTTAAAATTCAAAAAATTCAAAAATTCATTCTTGTTATAAAAAATGTCTAGGTGTTCAGACTATTCCAACTTCTTTGTTGGGTTCGAGTCATATAGTCGAACCGAGTTTCCCTGATTCGGTTCAAAAAAAATTTTCAAATTAAAAAAATACTAAATAATAAAATAATACCATAAATTCAAAAATTCAAAAAATTCAAAATTAAATTTTTGTTAAAAAATGTCTAGTTGTTTGACCATAATTTATTTCATATAGTATTAATTCTATAAGTCTTGAACCAATTTTAGATTTTTATTTTAAATAAATATTTTTAGTTTAACATAAAAAATGAGAAAACCCTTATAAAGTTTTAAACTCAATTGAATAAGCTCTGACCGAAAATATCAGTGTCGAAATCTTCTCCTTAATAGTTATCCGATTCACATCGAAATTTTACGAAAGTGATGAATTGTAATGTACTTTATATGTGCGAATTATTCAAAGATCGTTCATTAACATGATTAATTGTCATTGCATCCTTGTAACAGTTGGAAAAAAAAAAAAGAAACGAATGAACTTTGGACTTTATGCTTTGTTCTAATTGGACATTTGTTTGATTTGGTATTATATCTATAACAAAATAGAAACTAATGAAAAATTTGTAAGAGACAAAAAGAATTCATGTTTTAAAGTGAATATATTGAAATTGAGGTTATTTTAAAAACGTTTGATATTGAAAGGGGTAACCAAAAAATTACTTCAAATAAACGGAAAAAAATGCATAATCATGAAACTCGACGATAATCTGTTAATTTGAAAAAGATTATTGGTTTAGATGATTTTTTGAATATTAAACATGCAAATTTGTATTTGTCTAATATTATTTATATTAAAATATTTGAATTTAAATATTTAGTTCACCAAACAACAAATTTGATAAGATATAAGGATATCCGACTTTAAATCCGTAGTATGTCAAACAGTAGATTGGATAGGATATGATGATATCCGACTTTAAATCCGAAATTCACCAAACAATGGATGGGATATGAAGAAATCCAAGGATTTTTTATCCTATCATATCCAGTCATATCCCGTCTAGAAATCCGGACGACCAAACGCAGCCTAAGAGCTTTAAAACTGGATTCTTGGCCTGCTTGGTTGAGTTGGCAGACCAAACGACACTGCCGTTGCGGCTTAGGAGGACAACATTGCCGGTGCTACTGATCATCAATGCGCCGCTAGAGTCGTTAATTGGGTTGCTTCTATTTGCAACCCAGACAACAGTTCTAACGGGGATGTTCTTATACCAAATTCCCAAGTAACGGCCCGTCGAACGCCCTGGACTGAAAAATCCCAGTTCAAAAGTGCCGCCACTCGAAGCTATACTCTCGCCATCACTTAACGGTTGAGACACATCAATAGTGTCAACTGCCACCACGAAGCCCGAGGAGAACAAAACCAAACTTCCTGTCACAAGCAGAAGACAAAGGTTATCCATCTTGCGGGCATTCAAGGTTTAAGCTTTGTTTTGGGGGGGATAAGGAAACTTTCATTAGCTGTTATTAACGTAATTAAAGGCGGAAATATAAATGCATGGACTTCGTCAGTGGTTGTTTAATGGGACTAAATAGTGTTTTCAACATTAAACATCAGCATTTGACTGACACTAGGGGTGAGCATCCGGAACCGCCCAACCCTGGACCGGACCGGACCGGCCCGGATCGGCCGGGTTGGTCCGGTTCTTCATCCTTCCGGTCCGGTCCACGGTTCCAAAAAATGGAACCGGTTCGGTTCCCAGTTCCTGGGTGGAACCGGATCGGACCGGACCAAAAGGACTGGACCAAGGACCATTGGTCATTCTCTATTAGAACAAAGTTTGATACTAAATGTGGTCATATTGTCACTACTTTTAATGCATGATTGCATCATGATCGCACACGTTTTAGATGATAAAGAGTCAAAGTTAAACCCTATTACCTTTAGCAATCTCTCGGTTACTCTTGGGATTCCCTTTGGTGTTGTTTTGCTCGTATGAAGGAGTCTATTTCAATGATCTCTTCACTCAAGCATGTTGCATTCAGCTGGACATTTACTGGACATGTGTATAAAAGAAGTGGGATTTGATTTGGAGCCAAGCAAGGGTTACCATTTCCCTAATGGGTATTAATCTATCGGTTAATTTGTTTATATCATATCTATCTAAAATCGCATGATAGAGATATAGAGCCTTCACAATTCAGTACTCATGTGAGGATATTACATAGTTTTAGCTTGGTTGTCGTCATTTCCTTGATGTGTATTACCTTGAAATCAATATGATGGTATATGTGCATAATGTAATTTTGAGAATAATTACAATAAGAATTCTAAAACTTTGGGCCGAAGTGCAGTTATATTTATAGCTTTCCATTTGTTCAATTAAGTCCTCAACTTGGACCCATCGGTCCGGTCCGGTCCGGTCCTAAAAAACGGGAATCGGTCCCGTCGGTCCAGTTCCCAGTTCCGGGGGGAACCGGACCGCCCTAGGAACCGATCACCCCTAACTGACACTTGGTGGAAATAAGAGGGAGGATGGCTGGTACTATGTTCATCTGACAATGATACTTTGACAAGTAAATCACGGCTTTCCCATCACCTTATCCATCGTAGGGGCAACTACATGGACCGCTTCATAGTCCTTAACATCAATCAACACCGGGACTGTCACCCCATCAAAACCAACCGGACTGAGGAATGACATGGCCATCCTTCTACCATAATAGAATGATGCAGCTTGACCAAAAATCAATAATTTGTTATCAAAATATATATCTTCATATACAAATATATATCTGATAAATCAACAATTTGAATACATTATCAGAATTTTTATGATCCATCAAAAGATGCCAACTAACACTTAAATCCAGTCAATCTCAACTCAATAAAAAACAACTAAGTAAGTTCATATTCAAAAGTCCCCATTGATAGCACTCTTGTACTATGGGCTACTATCTAAGCAACCCAAAAAACAATAAAAACAAATGAATGAGTAGTTGCGACAAAGTGAGTAGTACTTCTCTTCTAACTAAATCGAGCAACCAATCTGCATATATATATATATATATAACCAAAAAACCATACCTCAGTCCCAAGATGCAATATAAATATCAAAACAAATTTGAGTTGTTTCGTTTCAATAAAATTTTATACAAATCACAAATATATTCACGCATTGATCAATCTCATTAATTCACGCATCACCAATATATTCCGTCACCAATCTCAAATCACACATTAATAATAAATTCCATGTTCAATACCAACTCAAAACTCTAGAAGTGACGCTCGTGAAATTTATATTATCGTGTAGCAATTAATCTTTGACCAAGGCACATCAAGAGTACAAGTCCCTATAGGCGACTCTCGTGAGACTCGCATCCCTATCTAGCACTTAACCCTTTACTAACGCATATCAATAGTTGAAGATTCTAAAGGTGACTCTTACAAGATTCGCATCACCATACAACACTTACCCTTAACTAATACATATCATTAATTCAAAGCCCCAAAGGTGGCTCTCATTAGACTTTCATCGCCTTGTGGCACTTAACCCTTAATTAACACTTATTAATACTTGAAGGCCTAAGTGGCTCACACAATACTTGTGTTGCCATGTAGCACGTAGTCCACGACCAATCCATATTATAGTTATTTTGACAAACTAAAACAAATAACCTTTCACAAATCAATTCTTCTCACAAAACCAATTTAGAATCCATGTCATAAATCATTTTCTCTATACCAAATAGATAACCTTTAGCAACTTAGCTCAATTGCTACATATACTTTTTACAAATTATTTCTTAAATTATTTCATAAACCTTATTCACAATGCAATATATATATATATATATCTATCTATGTATTAACTTTCATAACACTTTTCTTTATCATTCTAAATTACCCAAAAGCTGTAAACGCTCGATCCAAATTTGTATGCAATAAAAATATTATTTCATAACTCGTAATATATTACTTTCAAAATGTAATGCCGCAAACTTGAATAAGAAATTGCACCACTTATTTGAATATCTTTACGATCAAACAACAAAGATTACTCCCACCATTGAACTCGTATTTTGAGCACTGCAAATCGAAATATATCCGACTTAACGAAGATCTCATGGTGTGGAATCCTTACTTTCCGTTTTCCTTTCCCTTTCTCCTCTCTCTTCTTCTCATCGTGTTTCATGCGTCCCCTTTTTCGCTTTCAAGGGCTGAACGGCCCTTCTTCTTTTTCATTTTCTTCGATGTGTTGACCAGTTGACCCTTGCTATTACGGTTACTTCATTCTTCACTGCGCAGTTTCTCTGTGGTGGACGAAGAACTCAAACCGCCCTTTGCATCAGAGTCCTCCAACTGAAGCCGAGGGAGGGATGCAGTCTGTCCCAACCATCTTGCCGTCCAGACAACGTTAAACTAGTTCCTTTTGAGGTCTTGTTTAAATGCTTTTGGACACGTCGAGTGACTTTATCTTAATTTCCAATCTTATCGAACCATAAATTGGTGATTAGAAGGCACTCATCGACAAGCTTAAATATAATATTAGGAACTTTAAGACTAGCGGTTCCTTCTTTGCATCTTTCTAGGGAGGGTCATTATTCTAGCTGGAAGCTCCATCAGAGAAATTTCGGTCCTTAACCGAATTTCCACCGTGTTTGACCACCGTGTTTGACGAGGAAAAGTTCGTTCACATGCAGAGAAAAATAACATCGTGCCACCAAAAAAGAAGATGTGCAAAAAGAGCACGCAGTTAAGCATATAGCGTAATTGGTTTCACAAACCAAAGCATATAGCTATTCACGAACCAAATCTTTCCTCAAAATCAATGCAGAATCTATATTATAAATTGTTTTCTCCAATTCAAACGGACAACCTTTAATAACTCAACTCAATCGCTAAAATCATTCATAACTCATTTCTTAGGCCAGATTTAATACCATTCATAACACATTTTCGAAATATTATTAGATAATTGAAGAGCAACAAATGATCGATAAAAATTTTTATGCAATAATAATGTTATTCCATAATTTATAATATAGTGCTTTCTGAATTTGAGGTCACATACTCGAGAAAGAGATTGCATCACTTATTTAGAATTGTCTACAACAAAATACAAAAAGATTAGTCGGATTGTTAAAATCACAATTCAAGCTTTCCCAATTGAAATATAACCTCCTCATTGTGAACCGCTCGCAATTGGGAAATAAACTCGCAATTCAAGGGTCAAATCCTTCCTTTTTCCTTTCCCTTTTATTTTTCTCCTTTCCTTCTTTTACATGTGTTTCGTGCGTCCCCCTTTTCACTTTCAAGGGCAGAACGGCCCTTCTACTTTTTCTTTTTCTTTGGCGTGTTGACCAGTTGACCCTCACCATTGCGTGACTTCAGTCTGCATTGCGCATCTTCTCTGTGGTGGACTGAACCCAAACCGCCTTTCCCATCGGAGTCATCCATTGAGGCCCAGTGAGGGATTTATTCAGTTCCAACCATCTTGCCATCCGGACAACATGAAAAGCAGCTCCTCTTGAGGTCTTGTTTGAATGCTTTTGGACATGTCAAATGACTACATACTAATTTCCAATGTCATCAAACCATAAATTAGCGATCGAAACACACTCATCGACAAGCTTTAACATAAAATTGTGAACTTTAAGACAAGTGGGTTCCTTCTTTCCCTCTTTCTAGTGGGGCCATTGTTACGGTGGTGAAGCACCATCAGAGTAGTTTCGGTCCTTCACCGAATTTCCAGCAAGAAAAGTTTGTTCACATGTAGAGAGAAACTTAATCACGTCACCCAAAAAGGTGATGCCCTAAAAGTACACACGCCTTTCAAAAAAGCAGATGCCTTAGAAAAGCACCATGTTAAGTTCCATTATACTACATTATCTTATCTCTTGTTTGTTCTTGGTCATTAATTAAGAAATACGCTACATAATTTTGTTGGAATGGGATATATGACAGATTGGTCACTGCTGGAGAGAAAACATAGCATGGCACAGTCGGATGGATTGCAAAAATTCTCATTGGACGCATAAGTCAATGCCAAAAAATTTCATAACCACCTAACTCTAACGCATCATATTTGCTCCTTCCTTCCCACATGGAAATGAAGCTCATGCATCACTATAATACAATGCAGTTAATGTTAATGTTCCAGCCACTACTTCACATAATAAGCTACACTAGACAGCCAACATGTGGTGAAACAGGATTAGAAGAAAAGGTAGGAAGTTGATCATCAGCTTTCGACCAACATCCTCAAAAAAGGACGTCATGAAAAAGTTTAGTTCTCTTACGCGCATGTCGTGTTCCAACAGAAATGTGTGGGATTTTGATTGTGCAGCCTAATTGGGGTGACTTGATGGCCAGAAGTCGGGAACCAATTGGGCAGTTATAATATATTACCCAACTTCCTCAGGCATACTTAGGAAATTCAGCGTATTTCCAGACGTGGTTTTGCTTAATTTCACGAGGATAAGAAACCGGAGCGGGTTCATTTTTTGCCAAAAAGCACGTCTCAAAATCTGCTCTCCATTCGACCAAAAAAAAAAATGAAGTGTCTGTGCTCGAAAATAAGGTATGGGTGGACAATTTTCCCAACCCGCAAAATTTTCCGGGTCTACCCAACTCGGACCGCTTTAAGCTGACAATTGTGAAGAATCCTTTTTTGGTGTTTGAATCCTAATTGAAATTTTGAAATAATCAGAAGTACAATAGAAAATAATTCTAATAATCTAGGCATACTATGGCTCGGGACTCAATTTGCTTGCCAAGTCAAGTGATAGATATTCTGTTGGGTGGCTAAAAGATTTTGCTAATGGAAATAACTAATTGCATACCATCACATCATTGAGTAATCAATTTATTACGTAAGTCTCGGTATTTTTAACACTGTTCAAGCAATTCAAGAGTTCGGTCTGCTTGACTCTTTTCAATTAGACTTGATAGCTGCAAGGATTTTTTTTTTTGCTTGAATTAAAGTTGGGAATTAAGAATCGGCATAATTACAAGCATTCACTTTTGTTTGTCACGTGTCTACAATATCCTAAAGAAATATAGCATTGATAAACTTTCAAGAGAAATCATTTTTTAGGTTAGATATAAAGTTGGATGGTGTCACATTAAAATTCAGAGTTTATTCTGTGAATGTTTTTTTCTATGTAATTGTCCGCTTTCACTAAAACAAATTTGGTCATTTTATTTCTAAAGTATTCATCTGGACTCAAGCCAAATCTAGAAGTTATGCCCATGGCGCATCGTCTACTGGCTTAGTTCTTGCTAACTCGATCAATTGCATCATTTTTCAGCAAAATTGAGCAATTTCCACGGCTATGTTTAGGTTATGAATAGATCCTTGATTTGCCATGGAAGGATGACTACTACTGTAAAATGAGGAGCCGATCCAAGTGCAATTCTATAATTATATTTCTTCCTTAATCAACTCTATTAAAATAAGGCATCGATGCCCCTCGACCATCGGCTGATGTCTAGTAGTCTTGTCATTGATGTCGGCTGGGAGGTACAATAAGAACCCACCGAGCAGATAAGTAGAATCCCACGATACCACGTAGTTTCAAAAACTGAGCAGGAGGGGAGAGAAATGGTCCTTGACTCCTTGGATCGTAAATCCACAATCCACGGCGCAAACATGTCTCAATCTTTGAAAAATGTTGAAATGATCTTTTTCTAACCAAAAAAAAAAAAGGAAGGTAAATCGAAGATGTTAATTTATTTTTAGGTAGGGCCATGGACAAAGTAGCCGCCCACTTTGACTTTTCCCATTCCAAGTCTTTGTCCTGTTCTCACCAATAACTCCATTTTACTCCTCACGGAACTCAGTGGAGCACCATCAACTTCTCCCCATTTTCCTGTTCCTTTCGTTCTTCATCAGAAAGCTTTTCATTTCTTCCCTTCGTTTCTGCAGCAACTGGACCTGAGCTTTAGACCTCCTCGGGTATGTATCTTTTACCCCTTGTTATATATGCCTGTCTGAATTTTCTGTTGCCCTAGCTCGCCCCAAAATCTTGTCCGGTCTTGTTTCAGAAATAACTGTTCTGGAGTTCCTCTTTTTTTTTTTGGGCGGGGCGAGGGGGAGGAATGCATTTTCTAGTACATATGATAGATCAGCAAAGGACGAAGATTTTTATTGGTTATTTAAGAATCAATTACATAATTAGCTGAGTGTGGTCAGTGAAGCCATTGGTCGGAGATGCGATAGATCCATCTCTGAACCACATGGCAAATCTCGACCCAGACTCCTTTGGAAGCCACCGGTCAAGCCATACTCGATGCCTGCAAAACAGATATTTTACTGTGTTCTTAGAATTAGTTTGTAAAGAAGCCAAGTAAACGGAAGTACCAGAGGATGCAACTTGGCCCGGGGCGTGAAATTTTGCTGTGATTGGAGTCAAGGGCGAGATTAGGGGCTTAAGGGAGAGCGAGCATGAGAGAGAGATTACCCAAGAAAGAGTGCACAGCCATGAACATTGAACGAGGAAGAAAACCAGTTTCCCAAAGATTGAAAAAATAAAAAATAAATAAAACATTGAAAAAACAACAAAAGGTGGTTATAAATTTGATGAGCAAAATTTCCAGAACCCAACCAAACAAGTTTGCTTCATATCCGAGAATGAAAGCGGAAATTGGCTAGAAATGAGGGTGGGATCACTAGAGCAGGTCCTTTTTCTAAAATTATTGAGAATTGATGAAGATTTTGACCCAATTCCCAAGTCCAAAATTAATTTAATATCCCAAACGCCACTCTTCACCCTAATGAAATCCGAGGTCTTCCTTGAAACCTATTTGCTCATTATTCTGAGGGATACAGAGAAAATGCCCCGAGAGAAGGACCCCTTTTGGGATTATGTAGAGTCCCTGCCGAACAAAGAGTGGAAGTGTAACTTTTGCAACAACAAGTATAGCGGAAGTGTGACCAGGATCAAGGCCCATTTAGCCGGAGTTCCAGGACTTGGGATTCAAGGCTGCAAGGACGTCGATGCCCAAGTGAGATCGGAAGCCAGCATAGCAATGAAGGGTAAAGGAGCGGCAGAGTCGAGCAATGGATTAGAAGTTAATGCTGAAGAGGGCTTGCCTCTGCCTGTGAGTGGAAACTATGAAGATGCTGGGAGAGCAACTTCAGTCGCTCATATACCGTACCTGAGCTGTGATGTCACAAACGCTGTAGGTGCAAGTTCATCAGCCTTTCATTCATCGCCTGAGATGAATTTGGCCGGTCAGTCTCTTCCTGCTCAAAACACGATCCCAGGGTGGGACACCTTATCGTGGTCACAACCACCTCAACCTCTTGCTGGTGGTTCTTCCATTCAGCTGCGGAATTTTAGTGTTCCCAGTAGCCATCCAGATCTCCAACCTGAAGCTTTGACTAACGTGCCACGCCCACTGAATGCAGGAGGGGGAGAACCCAATACAGAGGTTCCACGAGGTATGTGCATCTCCAAAATTCACCATGTGTTAAAGCCTGTGCAGGAAGCTTAATTTATCTTCTTATCCTTACCTAAATCAGCGATATAGGCA
The DNA here is from genome assembly GCA_030064385.1 of Melaleuca quinquenervia. Lineage (NCBI taxonomy): Eukaryota > Viridiplantae > Streptophyta > Magnoliopsida > Myrtales > Myrtaceae > Melaleuca > Melaleuca quinquenervia. The sequence goes on along the minus strand of CM057723.1, from coordinate 25,904,046 downwards.
TGACGCTCAGATTTGTGTCAGTAATAAAAAACACAGAATACACCCGAATTGATTGGAAAAGAGGACTTTGACGAGAGTCGATCATCAATAACTACTATTTCTTTGAGAATGAGCAAACAAATCCTTTGGAGGGTGACATTGAAATCTTCAAACACCCCGGCCCTCTTTATCCCTCAGATCACCTACATAAAGAAACTTCACTTTCAAACAAATGACAAAGAGTCATGTGAAGCACAGGATCCTCAAATCAAAGTGTAATAACTTATCACACAAAATATTGCATGTAACTAAGTTCACTAACTGATTAGTGAACTTTCTTGGCTTGTTGGCTGACTTGGGAGATGGACAATTGTATCAATACAAATATAAGCATCGGGCTAACTTCAATCCCATGCACCAAAATTGTGAACATGAGTTCATATTTCATCTATGTTTACCTCATGAATTGCCCAAAGCACTTCCAAATTGAGGAGGAGGATGCATGGAAGGGAGGGCATGTATAGGGTTAAGCACTTTCAGGTTTTCAGATATTTTTGGGATTGGTATCAACTTGATTATTTTGTGAATTTCATAAATTTCCTTGTTTCCCCTCAACGAGTCTAGCGGTGTACCGATTAATCTCATAGTTCTTGCCCAAGCAACACATCTCATGAAAATTAACAACAACAAATCTTGTTTGGAAATAAAATTACGAAAAAAGAGTTTCAAATTATTGGTGTCCTTTCGCTAATTATTGTTAGTGGTTGAGAGTACTGTGTTGGATAAAAAAAATATTTCGTGATGAGCCTAAAATTTGATCGGGTGCTTTTTTTTTTTTCTTATGAACGATAAGATATGTTAAGGCAAAAAAGAAGTTATCATAAACATATGATTTTTTTGTTCATGGTTTTAAATAAAATAAGTTATGGCATTCCTTAAAAATTATTATAATGTACACAGACGGCATCTCTGCTAATGTTGATATATATAAGATTTACATGATCTGTTGTTATCTAAAGGAGAGAGAAGTGAGGGATTCTCTTTTTGATTTTAACAGGTCATTGTCTTTTTTTTTTGTTCTTTTAAAAGTGGATATTTCAGCTTCAACTATTTGAATTATCGATACCATCTTTTATTTTTAATCTAGCAAATGACAGGATTTTCTGCAAATCATTTTTCCTTCTATGTAATTCTTTTGTATATTTCATGAAAAAAATGACATATTGTCCTGGCAATCTTGTTTTGTTCTTTCATCATATGGGAAAACCCCTTCCCTCCCCCCCCCCCCCCCGGGAAATGAGGAATGTCTCATTTTTACAGTTTTAATTTCAAAATTCAACTTAGGGTCTGGTTATGGAACTTGTGTTTTTAACATCTATGCTTAATTTTTGGGGTTGATCTAAATTTTTCTAGTATTTTATGCTCGAGCTTTTTAAAAGAATAGGTACGTTGAATCTATACAATAATGATGAAGAATGATGTAGAAGAAGACGATGATGATGATGATCTCTTTCTTAAGAGTTTGCCTTTAAGAGTGACGCATAGGAGTCTGAATTGCTAGAGATTGATTATTCTCTTTGCACATAGTGTTTTCTTGCACTCTCCACTCATTTTGCCTTCAACTAAGATTTCTTGCTTCATTTAGTACCATGAGTTTTATCCCAAAAAAAAAATTATAATCATTTTTAATGTTCCAATTGGCAATTATTTAAAATCCTTTTTATAAATCATTTATTAGGAACATTTTATTATTATCTCTCAATATGACAGTAATAGAGTTGATTTCATTCAAAATTTCTCTATGTCATGTAATTAGTGCCATTAAGAATTCCCAAACTATTATCAAATCCACATATTTTACACAAACATATGTTATGAAAACTGCTATTTTCTTACAATAAGAAGATTCATATGAAATATGATACGTTTTCACGAGTAATTCCTGCTAAAAATACATGTTCCGATTTTCACATTTATACATTAAGATGTCAAATATAGGGAGAACTAATTCTATACAGCTCTAAATATCAATGCAACCCATCCCATATAGGCCTGAATATTACCTCAACCCATCCCTAGAAACTCAAAGAGCCCAACGGCTCAACCCAAGCCAATAGCGGCTAAACTCAGCAGACTCAAAACCCAAAATGGAGTTTACCCATTCATCAACCCACTAAGTGACCAAGCCTAGCAACACGGCAAGTGCTTGCGCAATCCCAAATTCCCCTTCTCTCTCTTCCTTTGGTAATTTGTTTTTTTATTTTACAATTTTGCACTTTATCTTATTTCATTTCGACCCAATCGTTGCCGCCTTCTTTTCACAAATTCATATTGTTTTATGGATATTATGTTTCTTTAAATACTGAAAATATTTCCTTGATGTTAGATGTGAGTACATATGATGCACCAGTGGATGGTCAACTTGGTATTTGTGGGCTTGTCGACGAAGATATGCCAACTTTGAAGAGAAAGCTGAAAGAACTAAGCAATCGAGAAGCAGAAATGCTTGAGTTGGAGGCATTGTGTAGGAAAACGAAAACGATAAAAGGAGAATACTGGAGTATGGTCAGAGCTTTCCGAGAAGGCAGACCTCTTGCTTTACAGCAGAAAGAAAGAGTGGATGACTTGAGCAAAGCAGTTGAAGAGGTTTTAGGCCACTGTAGCTTTCAAAAAGGGTCGGCGACACATGCTGCAGGATGTAGGGAAATTTTTCCATTGGTAACAACAGAGCTAGTAGGCGATGAAAGTCAGGCAACAATCCGAAATATTTGCAACTATTTAATGAAGCATGAGATTTTCATCATCGGCATTTGTGGAATGGGGGGAGTTGGGAAGACGGCCATTTTAATGCATGTCCATAATAGAATGCTTGAGAATCGTGTCTTCAGTGATGTATTTTGGATCACTGTACCTCAGGAGTTCAGTGTGTACGAACTACAAGACGAGATTGCCAATGTAGTTGGATTGGACAATCTCTCAAAGTTTAAGGATGTGAAGAGGAGGGCGTGCATATTGAAAAAGCATTTGGAGAAGAAGAGAGCTGTCTTAATTTTAGATGATTTATGGATGCACTTCGACGTTGAAGATGTAGGAATTCCAATTGAGAAGGGTGGCATTAAGTTGGTGCTGACAACTCGATCACAAGTTATCTGTCATAAGATGCTATGCCAAGAAGAGATCATAATATATCCTCTGTTAGAGGAGGAAGATTGGAGCTTATTTTTAAAGAAATTTTCATCTAACAGAAAACTTTCTTCAGAAGTTGAAGAAACTGCGAGGTCCATTGTTGGTAAGTGTGGGGGTTTGCCACTTGGGATCATTGAGGTTGCAACTCGCATGAGGAGAGTAGAGGAAGTGCACGAATGGAGAGCCATGTTGCGGAAATTAAAAGACTTGTCAATGGAACTTGACGTGTTCAAGAGTCTGAAACTCAGTTACACAAACTTGGGTGATCCTCAAGTACAACAGTGTTTCTTGCATTTAGTATTGTGTTTTGGATTTGAAGAACGTCCTTTGTGTGAAAAAGAGTTGGTAGAATCTTTTATAGATGAGGGCTTGCTAGGTGGAATTGGCACCCGACAAGAATTACACGACCAGGGCAAGCCCATATTGGATACATTAAGAAAGAGTTTCCTATGGGAGAATGGAGATTACATAGATCGCATATTAAGAAGGTATCGACTGCTACACCCGTTGACAAGAGACATGGCATTACATATGGTAAGCAGCACAACTCACATGGTCAAGGCCCGTATGGAGTTGGGAGAAATTCCAGAGGAAAAATTCTGGACCGATAGTCTAGAGAAAGTCTACTTACAAGGCAACCACATTAAAGAAATTCCATACGGCATATCGCCAAATTGCCCTAAACTAACGAGGCTATCATTGAATGATAATGTCTCTTTGGAAGCCATTGACGGATCTTTCTTTAGGCATTTGAAGGGGCTGAAGGTTGTCGATTTCAGCCACACGGGACTCAAAGAATTGGCGGATGCCATCTCTGATTTGACGAGCTTGGAAGCACTGCTACTACGAGGGTGTGAGAAATTACGTCGTATACCTTGTGTGCGAAAATTAGAATCCCTGAAAAAGCTGGATCTGAATGGGTGTTCAATGATCGAAGAAGTGCCAGAGGGGATGGAGATGTTGGTAAATCTGAGTTACCTCGACCTACATGGCACGAAGATAGAGACGTTACCAGAACGAGTGCTAGGGAAGCTGGTGAATTTGCAGTATGTGGTTATGACTAGCGACATGGATGAGGAGTGGACAAAACTCAAGGTAGAAGGACTCTATTGCGTTGCTCTAAATGTTGAAACATTCAATGCATGGGTGAGATTTCTCGAGCATAGCAGCTTTCGACAATACAATCTGTTATTGAGGGTATCAGGACACTGCGATTTCGAGGATGCTGACACGAGGGAGATAACCATCGAGAGTTGCCAGCGTATCGCGGCGAGGGGAGATGGAGAAATTGGGGGGGGCGGCCGCGTCCTACTTCCGAAAAATGTGCAACGACTAGAAGTAAGGTGTTGCGATGGGATGACAAGTTTGTGCGAGGTGGGCCCACTTGATCATCTGGAGAAGCTGGAGATAGTGGATTGCGAGGAGTTGGAGGAAATGGGGGATGTCCACTTCCCGAAACTTAGAGAGCTGGAAATCCGTGGGTGTTCCAAACTGAAGCGATTGGAGGAGGGGCAGGGGCTTCCGTGTCTAGAAGGGCTTTCACTAGGTGTCTGTGAGGAATTAGAGGGGATTAACATAGCGGCACCTAATCTCAAAAGAATTGAGGTGTTGGAGTGTACTAAAATGAAGAGAGTGGTGGAATGGGGGTGGCTGAACACTAGCTTTCGAAAGCTGGAGAGCATGGAGATATTTCACTGTGAGGAATTAAAGGAGATAACAGCGGGGCCATTGCCAAGTGGGGCCACTTGCTTTCTTAATCATCTTCTTATAAGAGGATGCAACAACCTGAAGGGGGCGCTGCTGACGCACGACATGTTGCGCCACCTCCCTCATCTCCGAGACATACGCGTGGACTCCTGCAAGGACATAGAGGCGATAGCTGGCACTGTTCCCGACGAGGCGCACTCCTCCTTCCCGAATTTAACAAGCCTGACTCTACATGATCTCCCCGAACTGAGTCGCATATGCGATGGGACCATGAGTTGCCCGAATTTAACAAGCCTGACTCTACGTGATCTCCCCGAACTGAGTCGCATATGCGATGGGACCATGAGTTGCCCGAATTTAACAAGCCTGACTCTACGTGATCTCCCCGAACTGAGTCGCATATGCGATGGGACCATGAGTTGCCCGAATTTAACAAGCCTGACTCTACGTGATCTCCCCGAACTGAGTCGCATATGCGATGGGACCATGAGTTGCGATTCCATCAAATCTATTGACATATGGAAGTGTCCGAAGCTGAAGAGGATTCCATTGCAACTGCGCCCGCACCCACTTTACGATAGCCTTCTTTCTCCACCCCGGTCTCTTCAAGAGATTCTGATGGTTCAGGAGCAGTGGGAGTCGCTGGAGTGGGATCATCCCCTTGCCCGTTCTTCACTTGAACCCCTCGTCAAGTTTCAAGAGTGAGTCGCCGCACACAATTTTGCATTTATTTTATTCTCTCCATCTAAGGATCAATCTCCTGTAAGAGGACAGAATCCCCCTTTTTTTAATACCAACCGTACCCCAATGCGTATAACTTTTATAACAACTTACAGGTATATGAAATGGTTATATTATTTATTGAAAGTCATTTACCATGGCCTTGTTCAATTAAATAAAAAAAAACTTTTAATCTTTACTCTTTCGAAGAACAGCAGTGACAATATTCCAAAACTTAATAGTGCCAAAATATCAATTCAACTCGTACCTTTTCAGTTGGGACAGTCTAAGAGAGTGTGTCATTTGCTTTCTTTTGCCTCTTCTGTTTTACCTCATCCGGTGCTTCTATTTTCTAATTTCAAATTCCCTTCTGATTTTTTTATTTAATCTCTGTATTGTCACCGAAAAATCGAACCATTGTAGATTATTCTCTCTCATTTTTAAAGACGTGTTCATTTTCGTGAAAAATGAATGATTTGTAAAAATATTTTCCTTGTTTGGGTTGCTTGCAAAAATGAATGGATGAACGAGAATTATTTACATCTTTTACGGAAATATTTAGACGTAAATTGTAGTCGCTAATGGAAAATATTTTTGTTGGCTAATTAATTCAAACGATATATGCATTTTGCAAATTTTTTCGCTTTCCGCGAAACAAACACAATTATAGGCATCTCTTGGACTTTCGGAATTGCATACTTGCACATGTCAAATTTAATCATTAAATTCGACTACTTCTATGAGTCTCAAATTTCTTCGGATGGTTTACATTCTCTCTCTTTTAACTTGATTGGCGAAAGAAGTCTCTTATTTCTTCTATTGTTTTTCTGTATTTACAGCTGGAGACTACAGCTTTCCAGACATATTTCGGAAGCGCGAGTGGGGAACGGAAATTAGGTAGGGGTTGGTGTCATTAGGCAAATGGGCCACAGATCATGTTTTCGGTAAGCTCTCTCAAAGTTCATCGCCATGCTTATGTTGATAGATTTTTCATTAATAGTCACGTGGCACGATACTTGGTACAGTATGAAGATGATCTTTGCAAACGACTGGTGAAATTTAATCTTTCTACACCCAAACTGATGAAGCCGCTGATGATCGTTTGAGGATGACTTGTTTTTCTGACTAACACACGACATGGATGTTCACGCCATCACCACCTCATCTTGCTCGATCGATATTTGAAGTACAATTCCCGTGGTGGCATATGTCTAATTTGTGCCTTCTTTTCCTTGTCTATGATGAAAATCTTTGTTTCCTGTACTTCTCCATTTGTTTTCCTGAGACGATATATGCCTAATTTATGCCTTCTTGAACCCTTCCTCCAATTTTATGCCCAAGGATTGTACCTCACACTTAATCTAAAGCTAGCAATACTCTCTTAACTTTGAACGAATGATAACGGTAATAGTCCTTAGCACCTTTTTTTAATAGCCTAAGGTACTATTTGCACATTTTAAAGGACCATTCTTGCTCCCAATTTACAAAATGAACCATTCTAGGTATTCAATAATTTTACATAAATTGTTCACCGTATATGAAACCATCAGAGTTAAGAGTTTTGTTTTCATATACTAAGTATGTTGGATGCATTATTTTGCTTCTTGTGTGTAGCAATGGAATGTTTGGCAAATTTAGGGTGTATTTAGTTCGTGAAAAATAAACGGTTTGAAAACGTTTTCTTTAAAATTTTGTATCTCTTACTAAATCAATGAACAAAAAACATTTATATCTTCTACGAAAACATTCAAACACAAGCTGTTATGTTAATAAAAATATTCCTTTATCGATTGATTATTTTAAGCAATGTAAACGAACAATTTTGGACACATTTTTTAAATTATTTATTTCTCACAAACAAATGAAGTTCAAATAGTACTGTTTGAATTAGCTTGGGGTGAGATCCAGATGTTTGGAAGAAATGCTTGTGCTATGGACTCATAAAGTAATAAGTCAGCCTATATATGTCAAGGACTTCCATCAGTCTCCAATACTTTTCTTAATACCCACGTTAATTTTATAGCCAAATTGGATTTTTTTTTCTGATTATAATTTATCGCCAGAGTAAGAAGGTCCAATCTAGCTAAGAAAAAAACGATTAACATGGCTTATCCCAAATAGCATGGGCACTCACTTGCTTCTCGTGTCAGTCACATGCACCTCTTGACGTCATTTTTTTTGTCAAAACAAAACTTTCATTCATTTTTTAAAATAATATATTAAAGGTACATAGAAATATTTAAAATATAACAAATATGAAAGAAAAAATATAAATAATAAAAAACATAGTTTGTAATCGGCACACTCTTATCCCTGAAAAACAAATCTATCAAGGTAAACTTTTGGCGACTAATGAAGGATTGAATTGAAGTCCGCAATCATCGAAGATTAATTATAGAAATTTATTCAAACTCTGACCAATATATGGAGAGAGAAAATAAAGGATATTTAGAATAGCAAAAAGAGAGAATCAAAGGTTAAGTAGGCTCTCAACTTCAAAATATGAAGCCAAGCGCCTGCGGAAGAGTTTCAAAAAAGGAAGAGTTAATGTCATTTGAAGGGGTTATTTTTGGGCATCTATAAGTTGTATTTGTCATGGTGAATTGCTACTCTTTTGTAAAGTCTGCAATTTTTATATCAAATTTGTATGTTAATGTTGGTTCAAATCTCAAACTGTATGTGTATATTTAGTTTCTGGAAAATGGTATTTATAATAAATCAAAATAATCTATGAATCATTCATTTCTAATTTGAGTTAATTATCTATACTATTATATGAAACAAAGAGGATCTTCTACTACTTTGAGGGATGTCAATTTTTTCTTCTCCTCAGATATTTTCATTTTATTTCGCAAGTGCTTAATCCAAGGGAAAGTACACGAGTTGATAAATCTATTTCATCTCTCACGTGTTTCAATATTCGAATTGAATTTTCTAATATCCAACTGCAAGACAACTATTCTTAAAAAAGCATTTCAAATCTCGAAGTATTTTTATCTTTCCACATAATGCAATCTCCTCGGATTGTGTAGTTAAATGATTCCTTTTCACTAATCAATCATGATTTCGAGTGATTTGGATTAATCTTCAGCCTTCAAATTCTTGTACATCCGCTAGTCCGTGTGGGATATGGCTATGCATGACGACAAAACTAAAGGGCCGGGTCGAATTGAAGCCTAGCCCATAAATTTCGAACTTCCCAAGCCCAATGACAAAGGTTGGCCTTCGTTTACAAAATTAAAACCAAAAGCGAAGCTGAAGTGGCGGTACATTAAATTGAATTTAATGGCAAGTCAACATACATGTGGCCCGGCCTTACTTATCATTCAATTAAGCACTTGTTAATATTTAATTATCGCATACATTGGCGTATTATTGTACCTACTTTTTTCAATTGTATTGGTTTCCCACCATTTTAATAAAAATGGTCGACAGAGACATCTAGAGATGTTGACGGGCTTGGAGAGGTCCAGAGGCTCAGGGATATATGGCGGCCTCTGCCCACCTTAAGGCCCAAATTTCATATAAAATTGAGAGAAAAAAGTGTACATTTCCCTAACAATGTACAAAATAAAGCGCTGAATGATATTTCTATATAACAACAAGCGCAGCAAGTTAAAGCAGATATGTTCACTCACAAGTCACGAACACCGACTATCACCCGATGTTCGGACGACCATTCTCTCTCTCTCTCTCTCTCATGCCCACTCTTCGACTATTTGGTTTAGGGTTCTTCTTCTTGTTGTTGTTCGTGTGGTCTCCTTGCGTCGCTGCTCCTCTGCCCAAAATTCGGTCGTTGTTCTGCAAAATTTGGTCGTCGATTTTTATTGAGATGAGCTAGATCGAATGTTCCCTGATTTTCTGATTGAATGTTGTACAGAGTATGCTTTCAAGGCAGCCAAGGCTGCTGGAAGCACCTCGCTTGGCCTCCGAGAGAGAGACTCTGTTCGTGTTAGTCACACAAAATAAGGTCCCTGTGGGTGTAGTATCTCAATTAGCGTAGAACATCTTTCCCCGGCTGGTCTTGAGCTCAAGTTCTTGTGTTTTCTCTGACATGGAGTTCTTTTGACAGGATAAGCTTCTACACCAGACAAGGGTGACGCATCCTTTTTATTATCAAGAAGGTTCCTCAGCTGGCTAGCTACTGGAATGACGGGCTTGTTTCTCTCGACTTCTTTATTATACGGTAAAAGTTCGTTGGTCTGAGTGCTTGTACAAGCTCAATAAACGGTCTTCACTCTTGTGGGCTTTGATATCTTTGAAAGCGAGCTGCCTAGTGCGCGGCATCTGGAGTCAAGACATGTACATTAGCCTGTGTTGATAAAAACGCTTGTGCAATTAGTCTCGTTTGTATGGTAACGTCGCTTTCTTCTCAAGACTGAAAAAGCTCGTCTAGTGGAAGAAATAGGATAGTTAGTTGTGCTTGATTACTTGTAATGAGACAAGGGGTTAGTGCTATTTCGTGACAATGACATATCTTAATTATATGGGCCGGACAGTGCACGATTTTTCACTGCATCATCTATAATATGTACGCTACAGTGACGACAGGCTACGGTATCTTGAATGTTGATTACATCATTCCAATGTCGTCAATTCTATTTTTTTCTCTCTGAAATTTGGTCTTGTAGCCTGTATCACTTTGGCATTGCTGTTTTACAGCTGATGCTGGGACCTTGGTTCAGCAAGCATGGAATGAGGCAGCTGAATTCCACTTCAGATACGGATACAAGATGCCTGTGGATGTATAGGCAAAATGATTAGTCACATCTTAGAATAAAATGAGAAACTTGTACTATATAGTCAATCTAATCTTGCAATAACCAGGATGGAAACTCGTTTTCAGGAATGAGACGCTAGTGCAGCATGGTCAGGTTGATCTGAGTGATTGAGCTCATTTTGGGGCGTTTGTTTGAATTATTGCTTCTTCCCATTTGTAGACTAAGGATTTGGTCAAACAAAGGAGAAGAGTTATATATTAAAGACTTGCAAGCTCTATAGTTCTTGCATTTATTTGTTAATTTTATTTTTATTTTGGTGTTTTGATGGTCATCCATCTTGTTTTTGTCTTGTAAATCCATGTTTTATGGTCCCTCCGCATGCAATTTTTCGCTCTCTGTCTATACAGTTCAGACTCAGTTGCACCATTTGGTGACAGTAGCTCTTAAGCACTAAACCCTGCTATAAAGTCCCTTTTTATCACTGTCGATGGAAAACAAATCGATTGATTGTTCTGAACTTCCAGCGATTGGCTCAACAGTTTCATAATCGAACAAAAAGGGTGCCGATGCGGTTTGGGCGTACTGATGAATCTACTCGAAAGCGCGGGAAAAAACGAATATATAAGAACTGAGATTACTTTAGAAGGAAATTTTTGGAAATTGAAGTACGTATGAGAGGAACACAACTAAGAATTATAATCGCAAGGAAACGGAGAGCAAAGAAAATGTGAAGATAGATGAAGATGTCAGAGTTCAACCTAGCTTTATCAAAAAAATATATATATCTTTTTATTTATGTACTATTTACACTTATCTAAAGTAATGTAGTTCTAATTTTTCTAATTAAATCATTCTATCTCCACAAAATTCTATTTTCTAATTAAGTCCATCCGGCACCAAATCGAACTAAATCCAACTAAAGTGACTCTAGGCAACATTATAGTGTGAGGGCATAATACTTGTCTAATGTAGACGACCTCGTGGTTGTTTAGATTGGCATAATTTTATCTGTATCAACCCTGACATCTATATATTTCCACCCACATATATGTAAGGTGTCCGCATGTCTTATCCAATATCGTACTTTGGCATCATCCAATGACTGCTTCAGTTAAATTTAGTTGGATTTGGTGCGGGAGACTTGATTCGAAAACATTGTGAAACTAAAAAGACTCGATTAGACAACTTATAATTATGAGAAACTTGATCAGGAAATGTGTGAAAGTAGGAACGAAAAGCAGAGATCTTCCCTTGTCTAAGAGAGGTGATTTTCTGCATAATCAGGATAGAGTTGGTTGTGCCTCCCTTAAGTCAAAGAACCGGTGGTTTCAATGCTTTTGCGTAAAGCAAAATGATTTCACATGCGTGTCTTTCATCCAACCCATCGATAGCAGGGCTAGTGACTCCGATTCCTTAAAAGTAAGCTTGACCATGTGTTGCCATGAGCAACATAGCCTAATACTCTCGTATAAGCTATGCCGATGGTATCATCATGTAGTGTTTAATGCTTTATTCTGAAGACACGTTGAATCGAAGGTCGGTACGATGCGTTCTCATCAAGTGATGGCAACATGAGTGAATGAAAGACAATACTCTTGCAAACATTCTCTCCTTGTCTAAGAGAATGGCTTCTGCCATGCTGCTCTCTCACGTCGAAAAGGCATAATCAAGAAAAAGGAAAAGAGAGACAGAATCAGTCGACTCTGTTCCTGTAATCAATGCTGCTGTGGTCATACGCGACTTTCAAAATATTCTAGAGAGGATGGGACAAACCTATCGTCATAAACACTCAGTTAAGCCTACATTGATCAAGTTTAGGATTTAAAGCAAGAGAATTGAGTTCGTTCATACACTCTCCCCACCTTCCATTCCAGCCATTGTATCATACAGAGGCCGATTTAATGTCTCCGGCAGGTAAAACGCCAGCATCCCTCCCAGAATTGCACAAACCGCAAAGACCGCAAATGGGAAGCCACTGCCTAAGACCACCACTAAGGGCGCCAGAATCGCACCCATTTGCGCCGCCTGAGCTCCACAGCCAAGAGCCGCATTCCTCACCACTGTCGGAAACAGCTCCGCTGTGTAGATAAAGAGCAAGTTATATGTGCCGGCCATGCCAAAAATCCCGAGAATTCCGCACACCATCCTCGCCACTTTCCATGCCCCTTGTATCGTCATCAAGCTCCCAATAAGACAAAAGAATCCACTGAACCACTGTGTTCCAATCGCCAATGGCTTCCTCCCGAACTTATCGAGCAAGAGGGCCGTTATCGTAAAGGCCGGCATTTCAGCCACTCCATTGAGGAACACGTTAAGGTAAAGGTTGGTCTGGAGATTGACGACGTTTAGGCTAATGCCATAGTACACGACGGAACAGAGGAAGTTGATTGCCACGGCCAAGAAAAGGCGAATCCGAGTGATAGGTGACTTCAGCACATCGATGACAGACCCTGTTATCACGTCTTTTGTGTCCGCCTGAACTTTGCAGGATGGACCATTTTTCGAGTTTTCATTCACTTCCTCATCAAGTGCAAGGATGACATCATCGGGAAGGTGTTTCTTGTTGGCTTTGGCGATAGCTCGCATAAGCTTCATAGCCTCACCAATCTTCCCCCGGACGAGATACCAACGTGGGGACTCCGAGATGAAAGGGAGGACCCCCACAAGGAAGAGCAAGGAGGGAATGGAGGAAGCGATGTAGAGTTCCCGCCATGAGCGAAACACATAAGCGATGCCGGAGAGAAGAGATATGCCGCACGAGAAGAAGTAAAAGGTGGACATTCCTGCTGCTCCGCGTTTCTTTGGGCCGATAGGCTCGGTGGCTAGTACGAAAGCACATAGGCCAACCCCACCCGTGCTAAATCCAGTAATGAAGCGGAGGAGGCAATAGGTCCAGTAATCCGGAGAGAGTGCTGTCAAGCAACCGAAGATGGTGTTCAGGATACAAACCACCGTGAGAGAGCCTTTTCTGCCCAAGGACGAGTCTGAGAGATGACCAAATACCCCGGCTCCTGCAACACACGGCATAAGAAGTCATCAGACTATGAATGCAATCCCTCGGAAATTGAAGTGCCTCGGTACAGCGGTTAGATAACGAGCTAATGCATAATGCTTCTACTTGCTTCAGTTCATAATGCATTCTTCTCCAGTTTCTTGCATGAGAAGCAAAACTAATTAGACGAATCTAATTTGAACTGTGTCTGTGCCATTTTGCTTTCATTTATCTCTTGGCACTTGATCGAGATCAAACCATTGTCCTTAGGAAAAGGATGAAAAGAAAGAGAGCGGTTGAGTTCAATGCTTTTAAATCAACCAGAGCAAAAAATTTATACTGCATTTGCGAGACTGAAAAGTACTTGCTATGCAGCTCAACCATGAAGAGTCGTGCATTCGACAAAGCACGCCGGCATTTTGTTTGTAGTTAACTTGAAAACGCTGTGACTCGTCTGATGCACATTAATGCATTTCGTGTGGAGCATAGGAGTGCTCTTTGACTGCAATAGAAAATTTCATTAGACGTTCATCTCGGAATAGCTGTCAGAAAGAGAGACGAAGCCCACCGGTGCGAACCGTGACAATGTTTAACGTTAATTACATGACCACTTTCTGCATAGAATGGCAAATTTCCTCGACGCACTAACATTCGGGATAAATATCAAATTCAATCGACGGTCACGTTTAACTTTCTTCTTGGACGTTGCAAACCCAGAACCGACAAGAAAGTCAAAAAAGAGTCCACTACAAGAAAACACCAAATTAGCTACGTCAAATTAGCCACGATACAAAATTCGTCCCTAATAGAGACGGATTTTGCTACGACAAAGCAATATCATTGCAAATTATCAACGAAAAAACATTAGTCATCGCTAAACAACGACGACACAAACGTCGTCACTATTTGCCACATCCTTTGCGACAAACATACTAAACTCGTCACAAAACTAGCTCCGAAAAAAGATTCGTAGCTAACTCTGTCGCCAATTAGCCACAACTATTGTTGTTCGTCGCTAGTTGGCCACAAATAAGTCAGTTCGTTGCAAATTAGCCATAATTTTTGCATCGACCAGTTTTTCGTTGATAATTAGCGACTCATTTAAGAAGGAAGTCGCTAATTAGCCACGAAATTATTATTTCATGGCTAATTAGCAACGCAAACGGCATTTCGTGGGAGAGTGAGTCACTAATTAGCGACTACGTACTTTGTCATGACTAATTATCCACGACGTTTTGCGAAGAATATAAGGCTAACCTAGCAGCGCAGTCACTCTTATTTTTGCATTGAACCCCTGAAAGCCCCATTTTCTTCCTTTGGCGGCGCAAAAACCCTAAGTAAGGTTAGTGTATTTCTTCGTTCTTTCTCTGTTTAATTATATTGTAGACATGTTAATGTGATGGTGTCGAGTGGGATTATTCAGATGTATGTATGTACGGCTTGGTTTGTTCAATTTAGGATAGCGGCCAGATTTGGGCAAAGGAGCCTAGATCTGGGCAAAAGAAGCGACCTCTCTTCATTTGAACATAGAGACAGAACACTATGCAGAAAAAAAAAAAGATAGTTACATATCCGATTAGGGTAAATTCCAAGTGTATTGAAACCAAAAGTACATATATTAGCCATTGATTTGTTCGAAATAATATTAGAAGTATAAAATTTATGTCATGTGTTCATTTGAGGGGATTATCTTAATTAGTAAGATTTAATTATAATTATTATTAGTACACTTGAGATGATTAGATATAATTAAGTGTGTGGTCATAATGAAACAGTTTGAGCATGTATTTATTATTGTACTTCTTACTAATGTTAGTATAGTAGTGAAGTACACAAGCAGGTTAAACATCACTAATTAGCTATGAGCCGAGCCCCAATGGCAGATACTTAGCCATAACTAGCAACTTGTTGTCACAAATCAATCACGACTAGTCAACAGTTATCACAAATCAGCCACGACTAGTCAATTGTCGTCACAAATCAGCCGCGACAAATAACCTATCGTCACAAATCAGCCACGACCAGTCAACTATCGTCACAAATCAGCCACGATCAATAACCTGTCATCACAAATCAGCCACGATAGTAAATTGTCGTTACAAATCAGTCACGATCAGTTAAATGTTGTCACAAATTAATTAGTCACGATTAGTTAATTGTCGTCACAAATCAGCCATGATAGTAAATTGTCGTCACAAATCAGCCACAATTAGTTAATTGTTGTCACAAATCAGCCACCACTAGTTAATTATCATCACAAATCAGCCACAAGCAGGATCATGTTTGTTGCTAATTAGCCACGCCTTGGTACCCTTCGTCGCTAATATAGGGTTTAGGATTTATGTTACAGGGGTTAGGATTTAGGATTTAGCGACGGTCATGAGCACCACCGTGGCTAATTTGCTACGATTTTGTATCAGTTGTCGCTAATTACCTACGGCAAATTTGGTAGCTGTCGCTAAGTACATTAAACATTAAGTACGTATGAAAAATTACTAAAATGAGCTTTTCAAATGTGTTTTCTACCAAACAACAATTCTTTCAAAGTTGATTTTCAAAACTGAATTTACCAAACACTATTTGCATTTCCCCCAAAACTCATTTGCAAAAAGTTTAGCATTTTCCCCAAAGTTCATTTACAAAGTTGAACCAAACACACCCTCAGTCTTACTGATATATCATTGAAAAGCTATAATTTAATAATTATATAATATTTAAATTTTATAAAATTTAGTACTATTTATTAAGGAATAGAGAACATAATTTTTTTGGATAAATGAATGTGAGAGAAAATTTAATATACGAATCACACTAGAAATGTGGTTTCAATTTTTTTGCTATAGCCGTTTAGCCACAAACTGTTTGTCGTGGCTAAGTCGGGATATTATCCTTAGACGCGTAAGGTCCCTGAAGTTCAACACTTAGTCCTTTTTTTTTTTTCAACCGGGAGCTCAAGTTTAGGGGAGACTCAGCCGTACCTCCGCTGCACCGATCAGTTAGACCGTCGCCCGATCCGCCGCTTCTCCACCGGTGGGTCATGTCTTCGACCATCAGAAACTTGCTTAGGGCACTCTCTTCCCCACAAACAAGATCAGTTGGATAAATTCCTCCTCGTCTTGATCGATGGTTTCGACGGTGGCCGAAGACGAACGAGTCACCCACAAAGTCCTCCTCCTCCTCCTCGACTGTAGCTGCCTGAATAGGATTAACGGTTAGCGTCTATCTCAACTCGCGAATACCCATCTGCCTTTGGTTGCCCTAATGGTTAAGGTTCGATCGATTGCTCTTCGATTAGTGTTTTGTCAATTAGGGTTTCAATTATGGTATGATTAGTAGGGTTATTTGCTATTTATGGTTTCGATTAGGGTTGCGATTATGATTCTCTGATTAGGGTGTGCTGGGTTAGGGTTCGATTAGTGTTTTTGAAGAGGGTTTCGATTAGGGTTTGGGTGAGGGTTGGCTGAGTTGGGTTAGCTGATTAGGGTTTGGTTTAGGATTATCGATTAGGGTATACGCTGATTAAGAAAAGATTATGTGCAAAATATATATCAAGCTAATCAAGCTAAGACAATTATATATTAGAAGAGACAATACTCTAATCAAGCTAAGACGATTATATATTAGAAGAGACAATACTTACATGATTGATTAGCAAGTCAGAATAAAGTGTTGAAGCAAAAACCACTCTTTGTTATCTTAAAAAAAAAATGAACTTTCATATCTAGGGACACATGCCTGACCTAAGCACTAGAAACAACAATGAGAAAAGCAGGACGTATAGTGCACAGAAATGATTCAACTTCAAGCAATGGATGAGGTTCGAATCTTGGCTCACCGATTGGAGAAATGGATAAGGTTTGAATTTGTAACAATTTAACAGCTTGCAATTAATTATGGCAGATATTTTATTGCCAGTTACATTTTAGCTAATAATTGGTTATGCTTACATGGTACATTTAATGCATTCTTCTGTAATACTAATTTATGGATTTATTAACTATCGGCCTACTTCCTCATAATTTCACATTCTTCATTTCTGTCTTTCACTATTTATACATGATGTTGAGGTTATACTCCAATCTTTTTTTTTTCCAATCTTTGTGGCATATTGGATACATTTTCCTGACTTATGCGGTAAAGTGAAAGTATGTTGAGCTGCCTAATTGAGAAAGAAAGTTGAATGACTTTGTTACTAGGACATAATTCGGTCTTTGCTTCTGTGTGTGTGATCCGGTTAATAATTTAATGTCTGAATCAAAGTCCAACAGCCGTCCATGAATTGCTTAGGTCTTTACTTTATATCAGCTTATCTAAAATCGAAATATACTGCAGGTCAGAAGGTGCATCCATGTCAGAAGTTCAGAGGATAAGAAGAAGAAGCATAAGCATCACCCGAGATTGGCGATGATATTGTAAGGTAGGTTGGTGTTTACTTTATTCTTTTCTTGTTCCAGGACTACTACGTTCATGTCAATCAACATCATGGGAAGAAAAAAAAAACCTATCTTTTGCTCATTTGTTAAACTACTTGAATGTGGTTATGCTACCAAAGGAAAAAAGAAAAAAAATAGGTATTTCTTTCTTGTATTGGGAGGAAGCAATTGTCCTTTCTTGTGTATTCCTACTAGAATTGGTTCATCTTGTCACGGTTTTTACCGAAGTATTAGCTAATCTAAGTTTGGTGCTTGACAAAATACTAGAAACAATATTGTTTGGCACTCTTATATGTACAATGTAACAAGTAAACTGCAAAAGTCATGCAAAGACAAAGACTTTTCATGATTTGAGGAATAATGTGCTTAGAGAAACATAAAGTTCATGCCATAGCCAATTAATGTGCTTAGAGAAGCAAAAAGAAGTTGGACTATGAATTTCACTCACAACCTAGGAATATGTTTCTGTCAATGCATACGTTTGATTTTGGATTCTGCAATATTTTCTCCTTATCTCATATCGTGAAAGATTTTGCAACTATGCAGTTATTATCCAGTAATCTTTTGAGTTGTGGAGAGATAAAGGGTTGAGTGACCCTCTTTCCTCTTAGGCTCTAAGCCAATTGAACTTTTGACTTTTTGGAAATATTATTCTATTTATTATGTTCAATGATAGCATCCAGAGATTTAGAATTCTGAAATTACAGACAGACATATATCTAACAAAAAGAACTGACACAATACAATCTTAGATTAGTGCCTTCACTAGTAGATGGTCACAAAGACTAAGAATCATTGGCACCTAACATCTACAAAAGTATGTCGTTGATTATTTGCGTGGATTTGTTGGTTACAGCCCAAGTCAATGATTTATGCGATGGTTGGTGTCATGTGAAGGTAGGATATAGCGGGTGCTAGTGTAGGTATGAAAACTGAAGTTAATAATAGACGTAACTCATCAACATTGTCCTAATTTACTTATCTATTTCAGATCGAGCGACAACGAACATGCGGGCTTCAGCAATTTTTTGATGCAGCATTAAGGCTAGCTAGGGTTTTGGAGCTCCATGCAACTTGGCTTTTTTTTTTTTTAATTTTAGGTTTATAGGTAGTAGTTGTATGTAAAAGCTGGTAGGGTTTTATAAGGATCCTGAATAGTGTATGTGATATCCGGACAATGTAATTTATGGCCCTCTACTATATGATATGAGATTTTTTTTGTAAAGTTTGTTATTGTACATACTCAATTAGGTCTAAATGCTCAGGCGATTGTTGTACTCACGGGATTCTGTCACATTTGGCGATGACAATTCGAATAACAGTAGCTAATTAGCGACGGCAAAAACAACGTCCATCGCTAATGCTATCCAGGCATAAGCAATTAAAATTCGACTAAGTAGCGACGACAGATTTACATCGTTGCTAATTTGCTACGACTATTGGGTTGTCGTGGCTAACCAGCGACGCTACTAGCCACCGTCGCTAAACGATGTGGGTAAACCCACAGATAGTACAATGGTGGTATTAGTGTAATGACGGCATTTAGTGACGAGCACTAACTTATTCTGTGGCAAATTGCGGACGACATTTGTCATGAACATTTGCTGGTAGCTAATTAGGGACGACCTTATTGTTGTAGCTAATTTGCGACGTACAATGTCCCGTCACAAATTAGCAACGAGTTATGAACAGGTCGTTGCTAAAATTAGCGATACTTTATAGGCGACGGTAGGGTGTTCGTCACTAATGTCGTGGCTAATTATTTTAGCTACGGCTTTTTGGATTATATTCGTGGTAAAATCCGTGGCAAAGATAAACACTCCACCCTAATCATGCCAGCCACTAATTTTTCTGTTTCCGCCTCTACAGCTTTCGCAGAAACCAGAAACACGGGCCTCATATTCTAATGAAGGCCTTGTCGTTTTGTAAAAGTTTATCCACGAAGATAGGATATACGGAGCATCAAGAGTTTTCGGTCCCCACTAAAACCCTAATGACCCCGAACGTCATCCCTACTATCAAGTTCGAACTGACCAGCGACTAGACAAGATGATGACGAGGAAGAGAGACTCGAGTGCAGAGACGCACGGGCAAACGCTAAAGAGCCATTATGGCCACAAATTAGTCAAAACTTAAATGAACAAAGCACTAGAAAGGGAAACTAACGATCCATCTCTTTTTACTTGACGCTATCGCTGGCAGATATAAATATGAAGTCCAGATATTGCACAAAGCAACAATTTGAACGTAATGAATGTCACGAGCACGTTATAAGGTCTAATTAGCAGAACATCAGAGCAACCTCTGGATTGATCGAGAAGAGACATACGAAGGGAGACGTACCAATCATGCACCCGCTGAAGAACAAGGCCTGGACCAACCCTACCTTGTACTTCTCCCCGCAGAGCAGCCCCCACTCGCTCACCGTGGAGCTCCCGCTGCCCTCCAACCACTCCCATGAGCCCGGCTCCAGCCCGCAGACCCCGGCGGCCGCCCAGTCGCAGCCTTGCCCGGGGGCGGCGCACCGCCAGGCCGGCTCGCGGTCCGCGAATATCATGACCATGGTGTGGAAGGCCTCGAGGGACCAAGCGAGGCTGGCGAGCACGAAGTGCCTCAGCTGCCACGGCCCGAACTCGCCACAGTACTTCTGGAGCATCCCATCGATGCAAATCATGTCGGGCTCGGATTTGGGGCGGGGCTCGCCTCCCCCCTCCGCCACCTCCGCCGGAGGAGCAGGAGGAGAGGGGAGGAGAGGGGACTGGAGAGAGTCCTCATGGGAGGGTGGCGATGCAGCGGAGGACATGGGTGTGGCTTTCTAGGTGGTTCTTCGCAGCGGTAGATGCTCTAGCAGCCGAACACATGTACTCTGTAGGGTCCTCGTATTGCGCTTTACCCAGTATTTCCGTCTTTCAAACGAGTGTTGACGGGAATGCCACCTGTCGATGGTCGACAGTGGGACCGTGGAGCTTGTGTAGGCCGTTGGATGGGAGTTGTTCAGATCCAGGGGAATGTTCTGTGGATCTCATGATGGACCTGAGCCGGCGAAATGGAAAGCGTTTCTATTGGTGGAATAAGCTTAATTAGTTCCCTATAATTAGAAGATCACATGTTACTAATCGAGTGCGCCGGATAAAGCAGGCGGAGTCAGCGAGTCGGCATTTTGGGCAAAATCGCTCCACCAACTTGTAAAGTATCCTCACCAGGATTCTTTTTTACTTCCCTTCTATAGAATTTGGGAGGAAACGGCACAAATAATCGATATGTAATGTGATCACTAAACTTTTTAATTTATTTAGTGTAACTTCTCAACTTTTCATTCAATATATAATTTGATCCTTGAACTTTTACTACGCGTTTAACTTAGCCACCAACATTCAATATTACTCCCGAACCTGAATTAATGAAATCTACATAATCCATTGACTAAATTGACCGCATGTTAAAATGCTTACGGATCATATTAAAGAAACCAAAAAATTCACGAACCACTTTATGCATTAAGCCAAAATTTATAGATCGTCTATATTGTTACCCTATACTTTGGTGGCTGAATTCTCCTGTGATGATACTTGAGGTGATGTGATTGGCATATGAAATCGGCTTATCAAATCGGGCATTTGGCCTTTTGCATCTCAACTCCAAAATTACCTAGGCTACCCCCGACATGCGTGTACTGCAAAAAGATTTAATCCTGAAGCCGATCAAGTGCGTCATTTGATTAAAGTCTATTTAACAACAAAGCACCCACAGCATATATAAAAAAGGACTTCAATCACTTCGACCAAGGAAAAAAAAAAAAAAGAAAAAAAC
The DNA here is from genome assembly GCA_030064385.1 of Melaleuca quinquenervia. Taxonomy (NCBI): domain Eukaryota; kingdom Viridiplantae; phylum Streptophyta; class Magnoliopsida; order Myrtales; family Myrtaceae; genus Melaleuca; species Melaleuca quinquenervia. Next base: position 25,882,498 of record CM057723.1, on the reverse strand, counting down.
ACCACCAGCAATTAGAACTAATAGTCACAACCACGAGAAAGTGTGGCTGCGCTCATTTTCCAGGGCGTTGGACCCCACAAGCACTTGCAAAGCAGGGACAGGGCACTACACAGAAACTTTATCGTTTTCTGCGAAAGTGCACGACTCTCAAACAAACAGCATGCGACATCTACAGCTACGAAGTTCGAGGTACGGAGTGAATCTTTGATCTTGAATACAGTAGGTCTGCATCGGAATCACAACATCACTCGCTTTAGGAAAACAACCACCCCCCCCCCCCCCCCCCCCACCCCCGCGGTGGATGCATGCCCGACACACCTATAAAGATCAGTCGACTCGAAAGGTCAAGATACATGAATCGAACTTAGTTTATCAGTGCCAAGCAGAAATGGACATCAGGCTCCTCTGCTTCCAACCCAACAGCATGGCCCCTTCCTTCTCTTCCACCGTGAAATTCTCCGAGTAACGCCTTAGCAAGCTCTTAACCACTGAATTCACGTAAGCGCTCAATGGGTATTGACTGAACCCGGTCATCTGCAACCTTGACCTCCACTTGCCGAACGGTTCGTGGCGCCCCACCCTTTCCTTTCCCTCGCACGCGATGATGTCGATGATGTCCCTCGTCAGGAGATGCCGCGCTGCATTGATCCGATCGTTTCCGTCCCTCGGCAGTGCCGTGTCTATGGACTCGAACATCGCCGAGTAGTAATCTAGAGTTTCGATGAACCTCGTGAGGAATGGGCTTGTGTTTGTATTCGATTCTTGCTCGATTAGAGTGATCACTTTGGGCGAAAGGGACTTCACCATCCTCAGAAGCCCGTCCCTTGGGTTGCTCGTGTCAACGCTCTCATCTGGGGTGCGGTGGAGCTGCAGCGGAAAGTTCACGGCCAAAGCCTCCCCTGCCCTTATATCGAGCATGTCTCTAGTAAAACCCGGCAAAAGCAAACTTAGTCCATTGAACTCCACAGGAATCTTGAATTGCTCAGAAATCCCTGCCAACTTCCTCTCCACTTCCTCCAATCCAACTCGACGAGCGTATCTAGATACAGGGTCGTCGATCCCTGGCCCCACCGGGCCTCGCCGCCAGCGCCTGAAGCAGAGTGACCCATTGAGTTCCCTGCGCAATCCGAAAGTCTATTATGTGGATGCGGTCCTCGTTTCTGCAAGCCTCCGCAATGGCTCCATTAGCTGCCATGTAACCAAACTTCAAGTAAGGGTAGATTTCATACAAGACATGCATGTAGGCGCGAGAGTCTTTGCTTCGTGACTCTTTAAATATCATCGTTTTGTATTGCTTGCAAAAAAAAAATGAATAAACAAGAATTATTTACATCATTTATGAAAATATTTAGATATAAATTGTAGTTCTTAACAAAAAATATTTTTGTTGGTTGATCAATTTCAACGATATAATCGATAATTTTTTTTTCAAAAAGCATTTGTCAAATCATATACTGGTGCTTACTCGTGTCATTCCCCAGCAGGCCTTGCTCAGCTCAGCCACGGTTTGGGTGTCCGGAGCGGATAGGCTCCCTCGTTGCAGCTGCGAGAAGGCAAAACGGGGCCTGGTTTTCAGGCTGCAGATCACGTTTTTGCATACCTGTGACTGGCTGGGTTGTGCAATCGGGGTCCACGTGATGAATTTGCAGAGCTTGAATTTGATGAATGGATCTTCCGGACCCGGATCCCCTGTCACGTCAGGGGATCCGGACCATTCATTGCCAGATTGTATTGTTGAAAGCTACTATGCTCGAGAAGCCTCGCCCATGCATTGAATGTTTCAACATTTTAGAGCTTCTCAATAGAGTCCTTCTACCTCGAGTTTTGTGTTCTCCTCATCCATGACGCTATTCGTAACCACATACTGCAAATTCACCAGCTTCCCTAGCACTCGTTCTGGTAACGTCTCTATCTTCGTGCCACGTTGGTCGAGGTAATTCAGATTTACCTCGACGTGTGTCGTTGGTGAAGTTTCGATCCTGATCCATGACTAAATTTTGTGTTGCTGATACTCTTCAGAGTTTGTTCTTAGTTTCAAACCCTAACTAGAAGGACTGCTTGCCATGCGCTTATACTGGCCTAGTGCTTACCAACTGGGTCAACTGCATCATTTGCTGGCAATACTGAGCTGTTTCCGTGGCTGCCTTTAAGCTATGAAAAACAATCCTTGATTTGTGGTAGAAGAATGACGACTACCGTAAAAGTAGGGGATTGAGATGCAACTCTGCGCTAATTTTTTTTCTTTGACACCTCTTGAAACACACACGGGCCGACGCCCTTCGAAGATGGGACGATGTCTGGTGGTCTTGTCATTGATGTTAGCTAGGAGGGACAAAAGGAGCCCACCAACCGGCCAAGTGGAATCCCATGATGCCACATAGATTCAAAAGCTGAGCAGGAGGGGAGAAAAAAAAAGTTCATTTGATCCTAAATCCATTGTGCATACATAATTTAATCTTTGAAAAAAAATTGTGTTGGAATGTCCTTTCTCGATTACAAACGAAAGTGTTAAAAGTGTCGATTTATCTTTAGACAAGGCAGTGCATGAAAGTTGCCGCCCACTTTGACTTAAGCCAATTGCAAGTCTTCGTTCTGACCTCGCCGTTGTCAGTCGTCCAATCAAAATTTGATTATGCAACAATTGCTGTGCCAGACTGTTCGTGAGCCAATATTTTGATCCAATGCTAGGGAAGGGATAATAGGGAAGGGATAAGACATACTAAACTAAAGTAGGTGATCCATTTTCATATTTTATTATTATGTACGCAGGTAGCATAACAAAATAATCAGATTCCTCCATTAGAGTTCGGATCACATCCAAGTTAAGGGTCACACCGAGCAGGGCGGTTGGCTTGAATGATGGTGAATCGAATATCATTATCATTATTATCATTATTGTTGTTTATATTATTATATAGTTCATATAGGCCAAATAGTGGTTGAAGACTTTGACGAGGGCCAAGTCTCTGTTTTTTTTTTTTATTTATTTCTCACACGCTAGCCGGACCTCCATCGTTTCTTCCCAGCAGGCCCTTTTTTGTTTGACTTCCATAGCCTCTTGCCTTTTTGCTCCTCTTAAAATTGCAGCGTATCGGCAAAAGCCAATTCTCCGTTGGATTCTTGGATGGTAATCGCGATCTCTGCCCCCGACTTTCGAGAACAACTTTAATTCCTCTTCTGGTACGTATCAAATCATTCCCACCCGGTATTTGCCCGTCCTTAGTGATCTCTTATGCTCTTTGTTGGGAATCCAACTAACGAAAAATGAATTGATTTCACTTCAATTGACAAAAACTGAACAAGAACAGTTGTGTTTATTCCTTATACGCCTCAGCAGATCACCATCGACTTCTCCCGTTTTTTTCTTTTTCTTCTTTTATTTTTGTATGTAACTTCTGCCATTTTTCCTGTTCGTTTCGTTCTTCATCAAAAGAAGGTTTCTATGTTTCTTGCTTTTGTTTGTGCAGCAACAGGATCGGAGCTTGAGTCCTCCTCCTTGTACGTATCTTTTACCCTCCCCTAAGTATCCGTGGCTGAATTTTCTGTTGCAACTGATGATGCTCTATTTTGGGATTTTAACCTCGTGATCTAATGAAGTTTCCCGATCGTCTGTATCTGTAAGAATCAAAGGGCACTTCAATTGTGTGATCGGCCCACTTTGACTTGTACCATTGCAAGTCTTTGTCCTGTTCTCACCAGCAACTATATATGTCATTCCTCACACAACTCAGTGGAGCACCATCAACTTCTCCACATTTTCCTGTTCCTTTTGTTCTTCATCAGAAAGTTCTTCATTTCTTGCCTTCGTTTCTGCAGCAGCAACTGGACCGGAGCTTTTGACCTCCTCGGGTATGTATATTTTACCATTGTTATATATGCCTGTCTGAATCTTCTGTTACTACTCGTGATGCTCGGTTTGTTGGATCTTAACCTTGCAATCTACTTTAGGGTCCGTTCGCTTGACAGAAAATAATCTTCCGGAAAATATTTTTCGAAAATTGGGTTGTTCGAGGGACAGAAAATATTTTCTTGAGAAAAATATATTTCAATCAATCAAAGATTTTCTTCTAAAACTAAGAAAAACATTTTTTGTTTTTGAAAAGCGAAAAACATTTTACGGATTTCCTCTCTCTCTTGTTGTGAGTCTACGAGCAATTTATCGTCGAATCTCTGGTCGCCGGACCATCAAACCATCGTCGGACGCCGCCAACCGGCCGCCGGATAATTTTCCAAAAAAAATTTGTCAAAATATTTTTCGGAAAATTTTTAAATTTCAAACTAACACCGAAAAATGTTGTCATTTTCCAAAAAAATGACTTTCTAGAAAATATTTTTCGGAATTACTTTATTTTCTACCAAACAAATGTACCCTTGGGTAACGGAAAATCTCAATGTCTTCTTTATATGTAACAAACAAAGAACACTTCAGTTGTTTAGTCGGCCCAAAGAACAGAAAGCCACGTCCTAGCTATAATTTGAGTCAAGGGCGAGATTAGGGGCTTAAGGGAGAGCGCATGAGAGAGAGATTACGCACAGCCATGAACATTGAACAGGGAAGAAAACCAATTTCGCAAAGATTAAAAAAAAATAAAACATTGAAAAAACAACAAAATGTGGTTACAAATTTGAAGAGCAAAATTTCCAGAACCCAACCAAACATGTTTGCTTCATGTCTGAGAATGAAAGCAGAAATTGACGAAGATTTTGACCCAATTCCCATGTCAAAATTAATATAATATCTCGACGCCTTCTTCACCCTAAAGAAATCTGAGGTCTTCCTTGAAACCTATTTGCTCATTCTTTTGAGGGATACAGAGAAAATGCCCAGAGAGAAGGACCCCTTTCGGGATCATGTAGAGTTCCAGAACAACAAGTGGAAGTGTAAATTCTGCAGCAACGAGTATCGCGGAAGTGTAACCAGGATCAAGGCCCACTTAGCCGGAGTTGGAGGCTTTGGGATTCAAGGCTGCGAGAACGTTGATGCCCAAGTGAGATCGGAAGCCAGAAATGCAATGAAGGGTAAAGGAGCGGCAGAGCCGAGCAATGGATCGGAAGGCAATGTTGAAGAGGGTCCGCATCTGCCTGTGACTGCGAACTATGAAGATGCTTGGAGAGAAACTCAATTCGCTGCTATCCCGTACCTGAGCTCTGATGTCACAAACGCTGTATATGCAAGTTCATCAGCCTTTCATCCATTGCCTCAGATGAATTTGCCCGGTCAGTCTCTTCCTGCTCAAGACATGATCCCAGGGAGGGGAATCTTATTATGGCCACAACAACCTCAAACTCATGCTGGCGATTCTTCCGTTCAACTGCGGAATTTTAGTTATTACAGTGGCCATCCAGATCTCCCACCTGAAGGTTTGACTGACATGCCAGGCCCACTGAATGCAGAAGAGGAAGAACCCAATACAGAGGTTCCACAAGGTATGTGCATCTCCAAATTCTCCGTGTGTTAAAAGCAGGAACCTTTTTTTATCTTCTTATCCTTGCCTAACAATGTGGATATAGGCAGGAGCCTCAGATTCCTAATAGTAACAGAGAACACAAAATAAAGTGGAATTAATCAAAGAGATGAATGGAGCTAATACTTCTTTGAAAATGAACAGACAAATGCTTTTTAGCGCGACATTCAAATCTTGAAAACCCATGCCTTTTTCTATCCCCTCGAACCAACTACATAGATAATCATGTAAAACGCAGGAGCTGGAACTCTACCTAAGCACCTCTTATTAATCCACTCGTCAACTCAAATCGCACAATCTTTTGGGAAATATTGGGTGTATATCAGTATATTCCGCATATTACATACATATATAAATCAAAGTATGATAAATTGTCGGTTCAATCCAAATGTAACCTATCACAATTGAAGGTTGAAGCAAATAAACTTCTCATAAATCGCTGCTTGTAAATAAGTTCCCTTGATTAGCGACCTTTCTTTGCTAGTAGGCTAACTCTGGAGATGGACAATTATGGCGGTACCATAAAAGCATCAGCTTAATTCTCAATCTCATATACCAAAGTCATGAACATCATCTCATATTTCATTTATATTCACCAAATGTGTTTCCACATTAAAAAAGAGGATGCATAGAAGCGGCAAGCATGTATATGATTTAGCACTTGTCCAGGTTTTTACTTTTTTTTTTTCCCTTCCCTTAAGAAAGAAAGCCTTAGATGTGTTAGCAAATTGTGTATTGCTAACTTCGGAAACCTTTAAAGCATTAGATTGGACAGTTGTGCTGGGGTTTGGGAACTATTTACACTTGAACATCTATCTATATTCATAAAAAGTGGCTAATAAAACTCACGTGAGGTTAGGCCACGCAACGCACTCTCGCTTGAGCTTCACTCAATAGTTTATTACTAATACTCACTTTAGCAAATCTTTACTCTTAACGAATCTCCAATTCCAATTCTTTTAATTCTTATGTATGCTTTAGAAATAAATATAAATATATATCAGTTTATCAAATAGGTCTACTCATTTTGTATTTTGATTATGGAAAAGCTAAGCGTAACGCCCCACATGTCCTCCAAATGACTCACAAGCACATCAATCTAAGAAAGAGACCACATTTATTAAATAGATATCCACATAATATTCCACCATGAGTTTTGTCCCTCAAAAAAAATTATAATCATTTTTAATGTTCCAATTGGCAATTATTTAAAATCATTTTACAAATCATTTTTATAAATCATTTATTAGAAACATTTTATTATTATCTCTCAATATGACATTAATACAGTTGATTTCATACAAACTTTCTCTATGTCATGTAATTAGTGCCATTAAGAATTCCCAAACTATTATCAAATCCACATATTCTACACACATATTTTATGAACTTGGAACTGCTCTTTTCTTACAATAAGAAGATTCATATGAAATATGATACGTTTTCACGAGTAATTCCTGCTAAAAATACATGTTCCGATTTTCACATTTAGACATTAAGATGTAAAACATAGGGATAACTGCTTCCATACAGGCCTAATTATCAATGCAACCCATCCCATATAGGCCTGAATAATACCTCAACCGATCCTTAGAAACTCAAAGAGCCCAACGGCTCAACCCAAGCCAATAGCGGCTAAACTCAGCAGACTCAAAACCCAAAACGGAGTTTACCCATTCATCAACCCATTAAGTGACCAAGCCTAGCAACACGGCAAGTGCTTGCGCAATCCCAAATTCCCCTTCTCTCTCTTCCTTTGATAATTTGTTTTTTTATTTACAACCTTGCACTTTATCTAATTTCATTTCGACCCAATCGTTGCCTTCTTATTTTCATAAATTCATATTGTTTTATGAATATTATGTTTCTATAAATACTGAAAATATTTCCTTGATGTTAGATGTGAGTACATATGATGCACCGGTGGAATCGGATGGTCAACCTGGCACTTGTGGGCTTGTCGACGAGGATATGCCAACTTTGAAGAGAAAGCTGAAAGAACTAAGCAATCGAGAAGCAGACATGCTTGAGTTGGAGGCATTGTGTAGGAAAACGAAAACGATAAAAGGAGAATACTGGAGTATGGTCAGAGCTTTCCGAGAAGGCAGACCTCTTGCTCTACAGCAGAAAGAAAGAGTGGATGACTTGAGCAAAGCAATTGAAGAGGTTTTGGGCCACTGTAGCTTTCAAAAAGGGTCGACAACACATGCTGCAGGATGTAGGGAAATTTTTCCATTGGTAACAACAGAGCTTGTAGGCGATGGTCAGGAAACAATCGAAGAGATTTGCTGGAGGATGAGATTTTCATCATCGGCATTTATGGAATGGGGGGAGTTGGGAAGACGGCCATTTTAATGCATGTCCATAATGAAATACTTGAGAATCCTACCTTCAATGATGTGTTCTGGATCACTATACCTCAGGAGTTCAGTGTGTACGAACTACAAGACGAGATTGCCAATGTAGTTGGATTAGACAATCTCTCAAAGTTTAAGGATGTGAAGAGGAGGGCGTGCATATTGAAAAAGCATTTGGAGAAGAAGAGAGCCGTCTTAATTTTAGATGATGTATGGATGCACTTCGACGTTGAAGATGTAGGAATTCCAATTGAGGAGGGTGGCATTAAGTTGGTACTGACAACTCGATCACAAGATATCTGTCATAAGATGCTATGCCAAGAAGAGATCATAATATGTCCTCTGAGGTGGAAAAATGATTGTTGGAGCTTATTTTTAAAGAAATTTTCATCTAATATAAAACTTTCTTCGGAAGTTGAAGAAACTGCGAGGTCCATTGTTGGTAAGTGTGGGGGTTTACCACTTGGGATCATTGAGGTTGCAACTCGCATGAGGAGAGTAGAGGAAGTGCACGAATGGAGAGCCATGTTGCGGAAATTAAAAGACTTGTCAATGGAACTTGATGTGTTCGAGAGTCTGAAACTCAGTTACACAAACTTGGGTGATCCTCAAGTACAACAGTGTTTCTTGCATTTAGTATTGTGTTTTGGATTTGAAGAATATCCTTCGTGTGAAAAAGAGTTGGTAGAATCTTTCATAGATGAGGGCTTGCTAGGTGGAATTGGCACCCGACAAGAACTACACGACCAGGGCAAAACTATATTGGATACATTAAAAAAAGGTTGCCTATTGGAGAATGGAGATTACATAGAAGAAGAGTTTCGATTGCTACACCCATTGACAAGAGACATGGCATTACATATGGTAAGCAGCACAACTCACATGGTCAAGGCCTGTATGGAATTGAGAGAAATTCCAGAGGAAAAATTCTGGACCGATAGTCTAAAGAAAGTCTTCTTACAAGGCAACCACATAAAAAAAATCCCATACGGAATATCGCCAAATTGCCCTAAACTAACGAGGCTATCATTGAATCACAATGTCTCTTTGGAAGCCATCGACGGATCTTTCTTTAGGCATCTGAAGGGGCTAAAGGTTGTCGATTTCAGCCACACTGGACTCACAGAATTAGCGGATGCCATCTCTGATTTGGAGAGCTTGGAAGCACTACTATTGCGAGGGTGTAAGGAATTATGTTGTATACCTAGTGTGCTAAAATTGGAATCTCTGAAAAAGCTGGACCTAAAAGGGTGTTCAATGATCGAAGAAGTGCCAGAGGGGATGGAGATGTTGGCAAATCTGAATTACCTCAACCTAGGTGGCACGAAGATAGAGACGTTACCAGAACGAGTGCTAGCGAAGCTGGTGAACTTACAGTATCTGGTTATGAATAATGGCGTGACGAATTACTCGTACCAATCCGAGGTGGAAGGACTCTATTGCGATGCTCCAAATGTTGAAACATTCAATGCGTACGCGAGGTTTCTCGAGCATAACGACTTTCGACAATACAGACTGGGATTGAAGGCATCAAGAAACTACCACTTTGGCCTTGTTTGCCCGAGGAACATAATCATCGGAAGTTGCCATCGTATCGCGGCAAGGGGAGATGGAAAAATTGGTGGGGATGGCCGCGCCCTACTTCCGAAAAATGTGCGAGAACTAGGAGTCAGGAGTTGCGATGGGATGAAAAGTTTGTGCGAGGTGGGCCCACTTGATTATCTGGAGAAGCTGGAGATAGAGGAATGGGAGGAGTTGGAGGAAATGGGTGGTGTCCACTTCCCGAAACTTAGAGAGCTGTACATCAATGGGTGTTCCAAACTGAAGCGATTGAAGGAGGGGCAGGGGCTTCCGTGTCTAGAAATGCTTTCACTAATGGGCTGTGTGGAATTAGAGGGGATTAACATAGCGGCACCTAATCTCAAAAGAATTGAGGTGGAAGAGTGTCCTAAATTGAAGAGAGTGGTGGAATGGGGGTGGCTGAACACTAGCTTTCCAAAGCTGGAGAGCATGTGGATAACTAATTGTGAGGAATTAGAGGAGATAACAGCGGGGCCATTGCCAAGTGGGGCCACTTGCCTTCTTAAATCTCTTTATATAGTAAGATGCAACAACGTGAAGGGGGTGCTGCTGACGCACGACATGTTGCTCCACCTCCCTCATCTCCGAGAAATACAAGTGAGCAGCTGCAAAGGCATAGAGGCGATAGCTGGCACTGTTCCGGACGTGACGCACTCCTCCTTCCCGAATTTAATACGCCTGACTTTATGGTATCTCCCGGAACTGAGGAGCATATGGGATGGGACCATGAGTCGCGATTCCATCCAATATATTGACATATGGAAGTGTCCGAAGCTGAAGAGGATTCCTTTGCAACTGTGCCCACTTGACAATGGCCTTCCTTCTCCTCCACCCCCTTCTCTTCAAGTGATTTGGATGGATCGGCAGCATTGGGAGTCGCTGGAGTGGGATCATCCCCTTGCCCATTCTTCACTTGAACCCCTCGTCGAGTTTTATCCGTGAGTCGCTGCACACAATTTTGCATTTCTTTTATTCACTCCATCTAAGGATCAATCTCCCGTAAGACGACAGAATACCCCTTTTTTTAATACCAACCGTACCCCAATGCGTATAACTTTTATAATAAGTATATCGAAATGGTTATATTATTTATAAATAAAATAATCCCTTCACTCCTTCAAAGAACAGCGGTGACAATATTCCAAAACTTAATAGTGCGAAGATATCGATTCAACTCGTCCCTTTTTAGCTGGGACAGTCTAAGAGAGTGTGTCATTTGCTTTCTTTTGCCTCTTCTGTTTTACCTCATCCGGTGCTTCTATTTTTTAATTTCAAATTCCTTTCTGATTTTTTTATTTAATCCTTGTATTGTCAACAAAAAATCAAACCATTGTAGATTATTCTCTCTCATTTTTAAAGACGGGTTTATTTCGTGAAAAATGAATGATTTAAAAAATATTTTCCTCGTTTGGGTTGCTTGAAAAAATGAATAGATGAACAAGAATTATTTACATCTTTTACTGAAATATTTAGACGTAAATTGTAGTTGCCAATGGAAAATATTTTTGTTGGCTAATTAATTCAAACGATATACACATTTTGCAATTTTTTTTTCGCTTTCCGTGAAATAAACACAATTATAGGCATCTCTTGGACTTCCGGAATTGCATACTTGCACATGTTAAATTTAATGATTAAATTCAACTACCTCTGTGAGTCTCAAATTTCTTCGGATGGTTTACATTCTCTCTCTTTTAACTTGATTGGCGAAAGAAGTCTCTTATTTCTTCTATTGTTTTTCTCTATTTACAGCGGATGGAGCGAGTGGGGACTACAGCTTTCCAAACAGATTTCGGAAGCGCGAGGGGGAACAGAAATTAGGTAGGGATTGGTGTCATCGGGCAAATGGGCCTCAGATCATGTTTCGGTAAGCTCTCTCAAAGTTCATCGCCATGCTTATGTTGATAGATTTTTCATTAATAGTCACGTGGCACGATACTTGGTACAGTATGAAGATGATCTTTGCAAACGATTGGTGAAATTTGAACTTTCTACATCCAAACTGATGAAGCTGCCGATGACCGTTTGAGGATGATTTGTCTTTCTGACTATCACACGACATGGATGTTCACGCCATCACCGCCTCATCTTGCTCGATCGATATTTGAAGTACAATTCCCGTGGTGGCATATGCCTAATTTATGCCTTCTTTTCCTTGTCTATGATTTTCATTTGTTTCCTGTACTTCTCCATTTGTTTTCATGAGACGATATATGCCTAATTTATGCCTTCTTGAACCCTTCCTCCAATTTTATGCCCAGGATTGTACCTCATAATTGATCTAAAGCTAGCAATACTCTCTTAACTTTGAATGAATGATAACGGTAATGGTCCTTAGCACCTTTTTTTAATAGCCTAAGGTACTCTTTGCACATTTTAAAAGACCATTCTCGCTCCCACTTTACAAAATGAACCATTCTAGGTATTCAATAATTTCACGTAAATTGTTCACCATGTATGAAACCATCAGAGTTAAGAGTTTTGTTTTCATATACTAAGTATGTTGAATGCGTTATTTTGCTTCTTGTGTGTAGCAATGGAATGTTTGGCAAATTTAGGGTGTATTTAGTTCGTGAAAAATAAACGGTTTGAAAACATTTTCTTTAAAATTTTGTATCTCTTACTAAATCAACGAACAAAAAACATTTATATCTTCTACGAAAACATTCAAACACAAGCTGTTATGTTAATAAAAATATTCCTTTATCAATTGTTTGGATTAGCTTGAAGTGAGATCCAGATGTTTGGAAGAAATGCTTGTGCTATGAACTCATAGAGTAAGTCAGCCTATATATGTCAAGGACTTCCATGAGTCTCTAATACTTTTCTTAATACCCACGTTAATTTTATAGTCAAATTGGATTTTTTTTATTATAATTTATCTCCAGAGTAAGAAGATCCAATCTAGCTAAGAAAAAAACGATTAACATGTCTTATCCCAAATAGCATAGGCACTCGCTTCTCGTGTCAGTCACATGCACCTCTTGACGTCATTTTTTTTTGTCAAAACAAAATTTTCATTCATTTCTTAGAATAATTTATTAAAGGTACATAGAAATATTTTAAATATAACAAATATGAAAGAAAAAATATAAATAATAAAACATAGTTTGTAGCCGGCATACTCGTATCCCTAAAAAACATATCTATCAAGGTAAACTTTTGGCAACTAATGAAGGATCGAACTGAACTCCATAGTGATCAAAGATTAATTATAGAAATTTATTCAAACACACAAACTCTCACCGATATATGGAGAGAGAAAATAAAGCATATTTAGAATAGCAAAAAGAGAGAATCGAAGGTTAAGTAGGCTCTCAACATCAAAATATGAAGTCAAGCGCCCGCAGAAGAGTTTCAAAAAAGGAAGAGTTAATGTCATTTGAAGGGGTTAGTTTTGTGCATCTATTAATTGTATTTGTCATGGTGAATCGCTATTCTTTTGTAAAGTCTGCAATTTTTATATCAAATTTGTATGTTAATGTTGGTTCAAATCTCAAACTGTATGTGTATATTTAGTTTCTGGAAAAATGGTATTTACAATAAATCAAAATAATCTATGAATCGTTCATTTCTAATTTAAATTATCTATACTATTATATACTTTGAGGGATGTTAATTTTTCTTCTCCTCAGATATTTTCATTCAATTATTTCGCAAGTGCTTAATCCAAGGGAAAGTACATGAGTTGATAAATCTATTTCATCTCACATGTTTCAATATTTGAATTGAATTTTCTAATAACCAACTACAAGACAACTATCCTTAAAAAGCATTTTAAATCTTGAAGTATTTGTATCTTTCCACGTAATGCAATCTCCTCAGATTGTGTAGTTAAATGATTCCTTTTCACTATTCAATCATGATATCGAGTGATTTGGATTAATCTTTCAGCTTTCAAATTCTTGCACATAGGCAAGTCCGTGTGGGATATGGCTATGCATGACGACAAAACTAAAGGGCCGGGTCGAATTGAAGCCTAGCCCATAAATTTCGAACTTCCCAAGCCCAATGACAAAGGTTGGCCTTCGTTTACAAAATTAAAACCAAAAGCGAAGCTAAAGTGGCGGTACATTAAATTGAATTTGCAATTCCAATGGCAAGTCAACTTACATGTGGCCCGGCCCTACTTATCATTCGATTAAGCACTTGTTAATACTTAATTATCGCATAGATTGGCGTATTATTGTGCCTACTTTTTTCAATCGCATTGGTTTCCCACCATTTTAATAAAAATGGTCGACAGAGACATCTAGAGACGTTGACGGGCTTGGAGAGGTCCAGAGGCTCAAGGATATATGGCGGCCTCTGCCCACCTTAAGGCCCAAATTTCATATAAAATTGAGAGAAAAAAGTGTACATTTCCCTAACAATGTACAAAATGAAGCGCTGAATGATATTTCTATATAATAACAAGCGCAGCAAGTTAAAGCAGATATGTTCACTCACAAGTCACGAACAGCGACCATCACCCGATACTCGGACGACCACTCTCTCTCTCTCTCTCTCTCTCTCTCTCTCTCTCTCTCTCTCTATGCCCATTCTTCGACTATTCGGTTTAGGGTTCTTCTTCTTGTTGTTGTTCGTGTGTTCTCCTTGCGTCGCTGCTCCTCTGCCCAAAATTTGGTCGTTGCTCTACAAAATTTGGTCATCGATTTTTATTGGGATGAGCTAGATCGAGTGTTCCCTGATTTTCTGATTGAATGTTGGACAGAGTATGTTTTCAAGGCGGCCAAGGCTGCTGGAAGCACCTCGCTTGGCCTCCGAGAGAGAGACTCTGTTCGTGTTAGTCACACAAAATAAGGTCCCGGTGGGTGTAGTATCTCAATTAGCGTAGAACATCTTTTCCCGGCTGGTCTTGAGCTTTGTTCAAGCTCAATAAACGGTCTTGACTCTTGTGGGCTTTGATATCTTTGAAAGCGAGCTGCCTAGTGCGTGGCATCTGGAGTCAAGGCATGTACATTAGCTTGTGTTGATAAAAACGCTTTTCCAATTAGTCTCGTTTGTATGGTAACGTCGCTTTCTTCTCAAGACAGAAAAAGCTCCTCTAGTGGAAGAAATAGGATACTTAGTTGTGCTTGATTACTTGTAATGAGATAAGGGGTTAGTGCTATTTAGTGACGATGACATATCTTAATTATATGGGCTGAACAGTGCACGATTTTTCACTGCATCATCTATACTATGTACGCTACAGTGACGACAGGCTACGGTACCTTGAATGTTGATTACATCATTCCAATGTCATCAATTCTATTTTTTTCTCTCTGAAATTTGGTCTTGTAGCCTGTATCACTTTGGCATTGCTGTTTTACAGCTGATGCTGGGACCTTGGTTCAGCAAGCACGGAATGAGGCAGCTGAATTCCGCTTCAGACACGGATACAAGATGTCTGTGGATGTATAGGCAAAATGGTTAGTCACATCTTAGAATAAAATGAGAAACTTGTACTATATAGTCAATCTAATCTTGCAATAACTAGGATGGAAACTCGTTTTCGAGAATCAGGCGCTAGGTGCAGCATGGTCAGGTTGATCTGAGTGATTGAGCTCATTTTGGGGCGTTTGTTTGAATTATTGCTTCTTCCCATTTGTAGACTAAGGATTTGGTCAAACAAAGGAGAAGAGTTATATATTAAAGATTTGCAAGCTCTATAGTTCTTGCATTTATTTGTTAATTTTTATTTTTATTTTGGTGTTTTGATGGTCATCCATCTTGTTTTTGTCTTGTAAATCCATGTTTTATGGTCCCTCCGCATGCAATTTTTCGCTCTCTGTCCATACAGTTCAGACTCAGTTGCACCATTTGGTGACAATAGCTCTTAAGCACTAAATCCTGCTATAAAGTCCCTTTTTATCACTGTCGATGGAAAACAAATCGATTGATTGTTCCGAACTTCCAGCGATTGGCTCAATAGTTTCATAATCGAACAAAAAGGGTGCCAATGCGGTTTGGGCGTACTGATGAATCTACTTGAAAGTGCAGGAAAAAACGAATATATAGGAATTGAGATTACTTTAGAAGGAAATTTTTGGAAATTGAAGTACATATGAGAGGAACACAACTAAGAATTATAATCCCAAGGAAATGGAGAGCAAAGAAAATGTGAAGGTAGATGAAGCTCTCGGAGTTCAACCTAGCTTTATAAAAAAAAAAAATCTCTTTTCATTTATGTACTTTTACACTTATCTAAAGTAATGTAGTTCTAATTTTTCTAATTAAATCATTCTATCTCCACAAAATTCTGTTTTCTAACTAAGTCCATCCGGCACCAAATCGAACTAAATCCAACTAAATTGACTCTGGGCAACATTATAGTGTGAGGCCATAATACTTGTCTAATGTAGACGACCTCGTGGTTGTTTAAATTGGCAGAATTTTATCTGCATCAACCCTGAGATCTATATATTTCCACCCACATATATGTAAGGTGTCCACATGTTTTATCCAATATCATACTTTGGCATTGTCCAATGACCGCTTCAGTTAAATTTAGTTGGATTTGGTGCGGGAGACTTGATTCGAAAACATTGTGAAACTAAAAAGACTTGATTAGACAACTTATAATTATGAGAAACTTGATCAGGAAATGTGTTAAAGTAGGAACGAAAAGTAGAGATCTTCCCTTGTATAAGAGAGGTGATTTTCTGCATAATCAGGATAGAGTTGGTTGTGCCTCCCTTAAGTCAAAGAACCGGTGGTTTCAATGCTTTTGCGTCATGGGTGTCTTTCATCCAACCCATCGATAGTAGGGCTAGTGATTCTGATCCCTTAAAAGTCTATGCATCGTAAGCTTGACCATGTGTTGCCATGAGCAACATAGCCTAATACTCTCGTATAAGCGATGCCGATGGTATCATCATGTAGTATTTAATGCTTTAATCTGAAGACACGTTGAGTCGAAGGTCGGTACGATGCGTTCTCATAGTGATGGCAACATGAGTGAATGAAAGACAATACTCTTGCAAACATTCTCTCCTTGTCTAAGAGAACGGTTTCTGCCATGCTGCTCTCTCACGTCGAAAAGGCATAATCAAGAAAAAGGAAAAGAGAGAGAGAATCAGTCGAAATGTTCCTGTAATCAATGCTGCTGTGGTCATACGCGACTTTCAAAATATTCTAGAGAGGATGGGACAAACCTATCGTCATAAACACTCATTTAAGCCTACATTGATCAAGTTTAGGATTTAAAGTAAGAGAATTGAGTTCGTTCATACACTCTCCCCACCTTCCATTCCAGCCATTGTATCATACAGAGGCCGATTTAATGTCTCCGGCAGGTAAAATGCCAGTATCCCTCCCAGAATTGCACAAACCGCAAAGACCGCAAATGGGAAGCCACCGCCTAAGACCACCACTAAGGGCGCCAGAATTGCACCCATTTGCGCCGCCTGAGCTCCGCAGCCAAGAGCCGCATTCCTCACCACTGTCGGAAACAGCTCCGCTGTGTAGATAAAGAGCAAGTTATATGTGCCGGCCATGCCAAAAATCCCGAGAATTCCGCACACCATCCTCGCCACTTTCCATGCCCCTTGTATCGTCATCAAGCTCCCAATAAGACAAAAGAATCCACTAAACCACTGTGTTCCAATCGCCAATGGCTTCCTCCCGAACTTATCGAGCAAGAGGGCCGTTATCGTAAAGGCCGGCATTTCAGCCACTCCATTGAGGAACACGTTAAGGTAAAGGTTGGTCTGGAGATTGACGACGTTTAGGCTAATGCCATAGTACACGACGGAACAGAGGAAGTTGATTGCCACGGCCAAGAAAAGGCGAATCCGAGTGATAGGTGACTTCAGCACATCAATGAGAGACCCTGTTATCACGTCTTTTGTGTCCACCTGAACTTTGCAGGATGGACCATTTGTCGAGTTTTCATTCACTTCCTCATCAAGTGCAAGGATGACATCATCAGGAAGGTGTTTCTTGTTGGCTTTGGCGATAGCTCGCATAAGCTTCATAGCCTCACCAATCTTCCCCCGGACGAGATACCAACGTGGGGACTCCGAGATGAAAGGGAGGACCCCCACAAGGAAGAGCAAGGAGGGAATGGAGGAAGCGATGTAGAGTTCCCGCCATGAGCGAAACACATAAGCGATGCCGGAGAGAAGAGATATGCCGCACGAGAAGAAGTAAAAGGTGGACATTCCTGCTGCTCCGCGCTTCTTTGGGCCGATAGGCTCGGTGGCTAGTACGAAAGCACATAGACCAACCCCACCCGTGCTAAATCCAGTAATGAAGCGGAGGAGGCAATAGGTCCAGTAATCCGGAGAGAGTGCTGTCAAGCAACCGAAGATGGTGTTCAGGATACAAACCACCGTGAGAGAGCCTTTTCTGCCCAAGGACGAGTCTGAGAGATGACCAAATACCCCGGCTCCTGCAACACATGGCATAAGAAGCCGTCAGACTATGAAAGCAATCCCCCAGAAATTGAAGTGCCTCTATACAGCGGTTAGATAACGAGCTAAATATCAAATCCAATCGACAGTGACGTTTAACTTTCTTGTTGGACGTTGCAAACCCAGAACCGACAAGAAAGTCAAAAAAGAGTCGTCAGTGACAAGATGTCTCATCTCCGATTCGAGGATCTGTCCCTTCGTTGAAAGACTTATTCACATTGAAAAACAGTCAGACAAGAAACTCCCCACAAGCAAACAAATTCGTCTCTTCTCTTGGATTCTACCGCTTATATCTCCTTAAACACAATTGTTTATTCAGGAATAACATTGCAGAGTATGTGACAAACAAGCAATTAAGAAAGATCTAAGCATTGTTTTGTTCACCTATTTCTAATCAATCGGGCTTAAATGCTTAAGAAACTCGTTAACGAGACTATAATATTATTTTGGCTCACTCGATATCACGCTACACCACCCCAACGCGATTGACCTATCCATTAAGAAAGTAAGAGGCGTGCAGGGCATGTCACGTGCCTTGCTACTTGCCCCTTGAAGTGGTGGCAACACTAAACAAAACATATACATCAAAATGGTTTTTTGGTTCTTTTTGGTAAACACAACCAGGAACTATAAACTATGTCATTTGTGACACATTTACACTAAATTTTTTTTTGTGACACCAAAAATCCAAAATTTATCCCTTTGTAATACATATACCCCAAACTTTTTTTGTAACGCGAAAAATCCGAACTTATCTCATTATGATACATTTACATTAAACTTTTTTTTGCAACATTAAAAAAACTGAACTTGTATCGTTGTGATACATTTACCTTAATTTTTTTCTTCTTCTTTTCTTTACGGCAAGGGCCACTGGCGATGGTTTTGCAGCTCTTTAGGGAGCTCCGTGGTCCTCGCCGACCACAGTTTGTCGAAAAAAGTGAATTTTCAAAAAAAAAAAACTAGGGTAAATATGTCACAGAGTTTTTAATATCGATGTATTATAGTGAGATAAGTTCGGGGTTGTTGGTATCATAAGAAAAAATTTAGGATAAATGTGTTACAAAGAATATAGTTTGAGATTTTTGGTGATTTTTTCAAGTTTTTTTGGGGGTCAGATGTGAAGACGCCCACACCTACTGATTTGAATAGTTCAAAGACGAAACCCAACGCAAGAGCAAGAAAAACTTCTACTCTAAAATTAGCAAAAAGATCCGGTCAAAACCTAAAAAAGTAAAGCACACAAGATGCATGAAGAAAGAACAAAGAGCGTGGAAAATCTCGCATCATCATCCAAGTATCCAACGATTTCTACCCGGCAAAAGAATCCAATAAAACGACAAAGAAACGCAACTTGCAACGTAACGACAGAGATGCTTTTAAAAAGGTTGCGATAGAAGATAATCCTCATATTTTCTTTTTTAGGGTCGACATAGAAACTATACGAAAGACGAAAATTTAGCACCAGGGTCAAAGATAAACACTCCACCCTAATCATGCCAGCCACTAATTTTTCTGTTTCCGCCTCTACAGCTTTCGCAGAAACCAGAAACACAGGCCTCATATTCTAATGAAGGTCTTGTCGTTTTGTAAACGTTTATCCACGAAGATAGGATATTCTGAGCATCAAGAGTTTTCGGCCCCCACTAAAACCCTAATGACTCCGAACGTCATCCCTACTATCAAGTTCGAACTGACCAGCGACTAGACAAGATGATGACGAGGAAGAGAGACTCGAGTGCAGAGACGCACGGGCAAACGCTCAAGAGCCATTATGGCCACAAATTAGTCAAAACTTAAATGAACAAAGCACTAGAAAGGGCAACTAACGATCCATCTCTTTTTAATTGACGCTATAGCTGGCAAATATAAATATGAAGTCCAGATATTGCACAAAGCAACAATTTGAACGTAATGAATATCACGAGCACGTCATAAGGTCTAACCAGCAGAACATCAGAGCAACCTCTGGATTGATCGAGAAGAGACATACGAAGGGAGACGTACCAATCATGCACCCGCTGAAGAACAAGGCCTGGACCAACCCTACCTTGTACTTCTCCCCGCAGAGCAGCCCCCACTCGCTCACCGTGGAGCTCCCGCTGCCCTCCACCCACTCCCATGAGCCCGGCTCCAGCCCGCAGACCCCGGCGGCCGCCCAGTCGCAGCCTTGCCCGGGGGCGGCGCACCGCCAGGCCGGCTCGCGGTCCGCGAATATCATGACCATGGTGTGGAAGGCCTCGAGGGACCAAGCGAGGCTGGTGAGCACGAAGTGCCTCAGCTGCCACGGCCCGAACTCGCCACTGTACTTCTGGAGCATCCCATCGATGCAAATCATGTCGGGCTTGGATTTGGGGCGGGGCTCGCCTCCCCCCTCCGCCACCTCCGCCGGAGGAGCAGGAGGAGAGGGGAGGAGAGGGGACTGGAGAGAGTCCTCATGGGAGGGTGGCGATGCAGCGGAGGACATGGGTGGTGGCTTTCTAGGTGGTTCTTCGCAGCGGGAGATGCTCTAGCAGCCGAACACATGTACTCTATAGGGTCCTCGTATTGCGCTTTACCCAGTATTTCCGTCTTTCAAACGAGTGTTGACGGGAGTGCCACCTGTCGATGGTCGACACGTGGGACCGTGGAGCTTGTGTAGTCCGTTGGATGGGAGTTGTTCAGATCCAGGGGATTGTTCTGTGGATCTGATGATGGACCTGAGCGGGCGAAATGGAAAGCGTTTCTATTGGTGGAATAAGCTTAATTAGTTCTCTATAATTAGAAGATCACATGTTACTAATCGAGTGCGCCGGATAAAGCAGGCGGAGTCAGCGAGTCAGCATTTTGGGCAAAATCGCTCCACCAACTTGTAAAGTATCCTCGCCAGGATTCATTTTTACTTCCCTTCTATAGGGTTGGGAGAAAATAGCACAAATAATCGATATGTAATGTGATTGCTAAAATTTTAAATTTATTTAGTGTTATTTCTAAACTTTTAATTCAATATATATAATATGATTCTTGAGCTTTTAATACGCGTTTAACTTAACCACCGATATTTGATATTACTCTTGAACCTGAATTAATGAAATCTACATAACCCATTGACTAAATTGAACGCATATTAAAATGCTTGTAGATCATATTAAACGAACCAAAAAATTCACGAACCACTTTATGCATTGAGCCAAATTTTATATATCATCTATATCATTACCCTAGACTTTGATGGCTGAATTCTCCTGTGATGATGCTTGAGGTGATGCGATTGACATATGAAATCGGCTTATCAAATCGGGCATTTGGCCTTTTGCATCTCAACTCCAAAATTACCTAGGCTACCCCCGACATGCGTGTACTGCGAAAAGATTTAATCCTGAAGCCGATCGAGTGCGTGATTTGATTAAAGTGGACTTAACAACAAAGCACCCACAGCACATATAAAAAAGACTTCAATCACTTCGACCAAGCAAAAAGAAGAAGAAAAAACACCACCAGCAATTAGAACTAATAGTCACAACCACAAGAAAGTGTGGCTGCGCTCATTTTCTAAGGCGTTGGACCCCACAAGCACTTACAAAGCAGGGACAGGGCACTACACAGAAACTTTATCGTTATCTGCGAAAGTGCACGACTCTCAAACAAACAGCATGCGACATCTACATCTACGAAGTTTGAGGTACGGAGTGAATCTTTGATCTTGAATACAGCAGGTCTGCATCCGAATCACAACATCTCTCGCTTTAGAAAAACTCCCGCAACCCCGTGGATGCATGCACGAGACACCTCTAAAGATCAGTCGACTCGAAAGGTCAGGATACATGAATCAAACTTAGTTTATCAGTGCCAAGCAGAAACGGACATCAGGCTCCTCTGCTTCCAACCCAACAGCATGGCCCCTTCCTTCTCTTCCACCGTGAAATTCTCCGAGTAACGCCTTAGCAAGCCCTTAACCACTGAATTCACGTAAGCGCTCAACGGGTATTGACTGAACCCGGCCATCTGCAACCTCGACCTCCACTTGCCGAACGGTTCGTGGCGCCCCACCCTTTCCTTTCCCTCGCACGCGATGATGTTGATGATGTCCCTCGCCAGGAGATGCCGCGCTGCATTGATCCGATCGTTTCCGTCCCTCGGCAGTGCCGTGTCTATGGACTCGAACATCGCCGAGTAGTAATCTAGAGTTTCGATGAACCTCGTGAGGAATGGGCTTGTGTTTGTATTCGATTCTTGCTCGATTATAGTGATCACTTTGGGCGAAAGGGACTTCACCATCCTCAGAAGCCCGTCCCTTGGGTTGCTCGTGTCAACGCTCTCATCTGGGGTGCGGTGGAGCTGCAGCGGAAAGTTCACGGCCAAAGCCTCCCCTGCCCTTATATCGAGCATGTCTCTAGTGAAATCCGGGGAAAACAAACTTAGTCCATTGAACTCCACAGGAATCTTGAATTGCTCAGAAATCCCTGCCAACTTCCTCTCCACTTCCTCCAATCCAGCTCGACGAGCGTATCTAGATACAGGGTCGTCGATCCCTGTAATCCGTACATGCGGAGCCCCACCGGGCCTCGCCGCCAGCGCCTGAAGCAGAGTGACCCATTGAGTTCCCTGCGCAATCTGAAAGTCTATTATGTGGATGCGGTCCTCGTTTCTGCAAGCTTCCGCAATGGCTCCATTAGCTGCCATGTAACCAAACTTCAAGTTAGGGCAGATTTCATACAAGACATGCATGTAGGCGCGCGAGTCTTTGCTTTGTGACTCTTTACATTTATGGACACGGGAAACCTGAGTATCTGAAGATTTCCTCCTTGCCACGAGCCCTTCTACCATGCAAGCACCTAGACACCGAATTCGCCCCCCACATATTGATACTGCAGCCCAAGCCTTCTTGATTAACTTATCAAATTCGTCTGAATTGTTCTCCGACAGGGCTTTTGCACACTCAATCAGCAAGGGCCGTGCCCTTTCTTCTGGAGGAATTCGTACCAATGATTTATCAGTTGCTTTGTGCCATTTGTCCAATGGAGTATTTTCATTAAATTGCCTGTGTCTCAAAGCAACATATGCTTGAGGCTGACTAGACCGCATCCTATAGCGCTCTTGGCTCCGCTTGTTAGGATTTTGACCCTGCACAATTGGACTGCTACCCTTCCAATAAGAAACATATGGCGATGTTACTACATCATCAAAAGTAGCCTGTAATTCCTCCGGAGCAAATGTCATCCGTGGGCTACTATTCAAACTCTCTGACAATGAAGTCAAGTCAGAGCATAACATAAGTAGGTTTGAAAGAGGTTCAATGCAAAAGTCGGAATTTGGACAAACAAGATTGATGTTGGTTTCAAGGGTGTTGTTACAAGAAGCGCTGCTTGTAGAAAGATCTTCTGCGGAGCTCTGCTGCTGTCGATTGTCTCTTGGTGGAGGTAGAGTCTCACTTTCGAGTTGACTTGAGAAGGGCAAACAAGGAGAACTTCCAACGTCAAATTTCAAGGACTTTAAGGACCTGTTAGGTATTGATGTGACTGTAGAGTGAGAAGATGAGCCCCATAAGCCAGCATCAGTTGGACCATATCCAAATAGCTGGTGCAATTCCATGCCATAAGTTTATCGTTGGGTGGCCATTTGGTAATCATCAACTACTTGTCACGAATAAGAACGGCAAGGAATATGGAGCTTGCAAAGCGGTTGTCAGCCACACATCTGGAATTACTTTGCTGGGACAAACTCCATATGCAAAAGCACTAGCCTGCAATTGATCCAGGAAACATCTCATTATTCAAGTGGTAAAAATGAGCTTGGAAAGAGAGGGATGCAACCTGGACTAGACAAAATGGACAAAAAAAAAAACACACATCCGTGCGCAGATATGTAAAAGCTAGGAAAGGCAGAGACATAAGTAAAGATGCATACTAACTGCACCAGACCAAACATATCTACACTTGGTTATCATCTCATTGATAGCATAAGGTAAAAAATGTCACATTATATCTAGCAACAATTTAAAATCAATTGATGTAGAAAACTGACAAGATTTCGCCAATGAACAGATGATCCTAGAAAATTTCCGTTCTTGTAAGAATTTCAATTCATAATCGACGTAAAATTCAATACCATAAAACAGGTATGTACACCAGAAAAAACAAAACTATGCTATAACTGATATCGAGAATACACGGGAGCACAGAAAAGATAAGAGACAATTGACAGTTGATTCAACAGGCGAGCACTTAACCTCAGAGACCTTTTACAGACACGATGTTCCACAAAGTTGCCGATCAAAAACTGGTGGTTGAGGAACTCATCCATTCTTGAATCAAACACATGCTATATTTGCAGTAAAAGCGACTTTTAAAGGCTTTTTAACAATATAAAAAAATTGGTAAAGGACTTCAAATCAGTAGTTCCTATATCGTAGGGCCGGACAAATTTTGGGGCGGCTTAGTTCCAATAAGCCCTTTCGCAGCATGGTTTTAACATCAAAATAAATGGTAAAGGAACTGCTATGTCTGAAGGGAACAAGATACTGATCATGACACGTGAAGAAGCCTCACTTCCCCAAAAGAGGCATGTCTACTACAATTAGTAATGACTAAACGACAACAGAGATAGGTACCTATTGTCCACCAAGAAGAGAGATTCAAAAGAGCAGTGTAAGAGATATTTTTTAAAAAACATATTTTTAGTCTCTCCACTTGCGTTCCTGGGAGCTATTGCTGGCAAGGGGAAGAAAACCTTTCAGCCCACGAAAATAATTCAACCCCAGAAACATATAAGCCCGGAAGAAGAAGAAGAAGAAGAAGAAGAAGAATCAATCGAGACAAGAAACGCCGACCCATTTCGACTCGGCTTTTCTACTCCTAAGATTACAGAACAACCAGGCAAAAACAGATGATACAAACCAAGCCAGCTACGAGGATAATGAGCTTGTGCAGAGAATTCGAAGCACTGATTGAGCGAGAATGATTACCGGAAGCTCCACATAGAGAAGCCAAAGATCTTGGTGTTTTTGTTGTTATGGAGACGGAGAGACCGTCGAGCGATGAAGAGTGTACGAGTGACTTCGTTGCTACTCTGTTGTCAGTCATAGGCTTTTCTTTTTCAGGCGGATGCGCTTTCATCGGAGAGGGTTGACGGATGTTTTGACGGGACGTTAACGGTAACGGAGAGCGCAAACGATCGTTAAGTTGGGGGGCCGGCCATCTGTTGGATAAAGAAATTGGGATGATTCTATCTTTTTTATCATCTAACTTGAGTCGATTATTCAATTGAGTCCTCCAATTCCCACTATGCACGACCTTATCTATTAACTCGCATCACTCGTGCTATAAAGTCCTTTCATTATCAGCGCCATTCAAGGAAACTGATATGGCTACCGATCCCGCATTTTTCATAAGAAAAACATGGGGAAAAGGGGAAAACAACGTCATAAATTTTGTTAATTATATAAATTTGGAAGAAAGAGAGAGAGAACGGATTATGGGTCACGAACGAAATTGTAAAAGCCCTTTGTTCCACGGTCCTTTAAAAAAATTATACAGTGATCGCACTATTCAGACGACGACAATTATCCTCTCAATTTGAATTTTCTTTCCGCACATGATATGGATTGTTGTCATCGTTGTACTTTTGTGTGCGTGCGATGACAAGATTGTCCTATCTTCAAGCGATGCAATATTCTGAGGCTCGCACTTATTCTTGTCAGGAATCGTCGGTTCAAAATGCGTGACCTAGAATTAAAGACCGGGAGCAGCATGCGCAGGACAATGTCAAATGAAAAGATGCGCCTCTTAAAATCATTTCCTAAAGAAAATGATTGAAGATAAGAGCGAGGAGCTTAGCAGTGTTTTTATTTCCGATGCAGTGAGCGTAAAATTAGTTGATTGTTTAGAGTCTAAATAAACGTTTTTTATAATTTATGTAAAACAAATGTGCAAGATAAACGTGTCGGAAGCAAGAGATAAGTGTATTGAAATTCTTAAAACTCGTCACGAAAGTGCAATTAAGTATTAAAAAGTTCAAAAGGTATAACTGAGTCACAAAACTTGTCACAAAGTATAATCGAATCCTACAACGTTCGAAAGCGTGTCATTGAATCATAAAATTTTTCTAATTGGTCCTATAGAGCTATTCATCCGATTGTACTTTTATGACTCGACCGCACATTCATAACAAGTTTTTGAAACTGATTGTATTTTTTTAAGTTTTATAAGACTCTATTATATTTTTGAAATAAAATTTTAAAACTTGGTTATGCTTTTTGAAAGTTTCATATTATATTTTCATGATAAAATTTTAACATTTTCAGTGCATTTATTCTTAAAAATCAATACCCATGAATTGACACCGACATGACGATAACCCCAATAGCACCATCACTGCCAACGCAACAACGATAGCAACGATAAAAAGGAAAAGTTGGCTTTGCCACGTGGAGTTAATAGTGTGGTCCTTTGACCTTTAATTTGACCTTTGGTGACTCGAATCGCCATATAAATGTTCAAATACTATCGCAAACTTGTCCAATAACATTTACAAAACATCACATCGCTTGATATGTTAATTAATATCCCATATTGGTAAAGATGCTACCACTCTTAGTAATTTTTGTTTTTCAGATTGTAGAGATATAGTGGAAATTCAGCTGACCATAAAGATATTGTGATTACAAGTGAAAGCCAGAGATTTACCGCTGCTTATCTCTAATGTATCAAAATACAAACTCAGAGGAAATTGATCCCGTGACTTTTGCATATAAAAATTCCTTGCTTGCCCTTGCAAAATTTAAGATGCATCTCCCGCATTTTATAATATTCGAGATAATTGCGATAGGATCATTAAGATCCTCCAAAATTTATAAAAATTCGATTCACGTTGTTCATATTTTACACCATTTAAATACATCTCGTCAAACGGAATTTAAAAAAAAATCTATTTTTTTGGTTAATTATCGATTTCCTAACTGTCTTCATCGTTAAAGTCGGTGCTAGGTTGCCATTTGATATGTTAAATTTACATCAAGAAGATTAGGAACGTCAATGTTCATCCAATATCTCATGACCCCGATTTGATGAGGAGCACGCCGTGATGATTCGCGCTTGACAGTGGAAAAAATTTGGACTTTAGCTTCTTCACCCATCACATCTCATATGTATTATCAGCAATAGTTGGGAATCACATGGAGAGCGATTCGTATCCAAAGTCTCAACTTCCGCCTTCGTTTTCTTGCCTTGTTCTTTTCTCTTCTTTTTTTTTTTTTTTTCAAATCTCAATTACGAAAGAAAGAAAGTGACGTTTTGTCGTGGAGCGACATATACGGCCATCGAGATGCAAGTGTGACTCGAGTTAGAAAAATATTGCAATTGGAGAATTGATGCGATATGAAGCAATCGATAATCCTAATTAGCTTCACTATTGGAGTTCGCGAATAGCCTTTTTTTTTTTTATATTGGGTATGTCCACGTGAGTTTAGGAAAATTGAAGTATGAATCAACGGATTATAAACCTTATATATGAAATTACAGGGGTTCCACTTTATGAGAGATTTTTGTAATATTTTAAGTTGTCGTAAAATATAATAAAAACTCTTTATAGGATGTAACCCTAATTTGAGTAAATATTTATGCCATCTCATTGATTTGTTTTACGATACATAATTTTCCCTTCGCTCACGACTCATCAAATTTGTGCTTTTCTTTGGGTATATTGATGAATTCGGATGAGATGTTCCGTATTTTCAGATCTCTAGATGTGCGATTGTATGAAAATGAAAAAAGAGCGAGAGTAGAAACTCAATCATGGTGCCCAGAACTCGCAGACATCACATTCATGAACTCCAAACTTCAAAGAAGGAATCAAGCTCTCTCTCTCTGTGATAAGACAAGCTTTCTCATCCCGATCGCTGCTTTTTCTCATCTGTGATGGAGCAAGTACAAAAGGAGAGCACTAAGACTGATGCGGGTTGGATGCAAGTGTTGCTGTCTGATTGCTTCCATCATGGAGTTTTCAGCAATTTGGGGAGCTTGTTTTGCCCTAAACTACACTCAAGCTATTTTCATAGGGCATTGTTAATTAGGGGAAAGCAGCTTTTCAAAAGCTAGCGTGCCGAAACCATAGCCATCAAAAGATCGACGATTGAGTAAACGTGGAGTTGCGCAAGTGGCCATGTCCAGTCGCAGTGCTCTTGCCACTTTAAAAAAGCCTAGAAGCCATGTCGCTGCTTTTATCTTTCTCTCATATTAATTAGTTTAGCTAGGAAAGCATTCCTCTTAGGCCCACTTAGAATCGGGCTCCTTGATTATGCAGATCACTGAATAGTCAAGCACTGCTATAGAGAAATAAAACATCCGAAATTATATATCTCATGCTGTTTAGAGGATGTAATGATACGGAAGTGTCGTATCTTGAAAAAGGTCGATTTTGTGTTATTCAGATTGTCTAAAAAGAATGCACTGATTTATAACATGAAATGATTTGGAATAATTTTAAATTTACTCATAAAAATCTTTTCTAAACGGTTCGTGGTATACCTTATCAAGATATAGGTGGAACGCAAGCTCATATGGCTTGTGCTGGTGCGGAAGTAAAAAGAATGAAAAGAATAGATGATGAACTGAAAAAGAAAGAAAGAAAGAAAAAGCGAGGATGATTAAATTAACCACTTCAAGTCTTATTTAAGACAATGTTCGCACTGAATTCTCTTTTATCCTTTTTTTTTTAATTTTTACTAAAGAGCGTTACTTTAGGACGCTCCTTAGAAATTTTCCCCAAGTCAATTTACCTGAAATCATAAATTGAGAGGTCGTCGAATCACTTCATTCCCCGTTTTCGGGCATGGTAGGCCCAATAGGCCTTGATGAACTCGCCAAGGCCCAACAATTAATGAGCAGTAGGCCACACATGATCTCACAATTCCACGTCTACCGAGAAAAATGAAGCTTAAGAAAAGCATAACGCAATCTCTAAATGCTCCTAATCAGAAAGATCACTGCATGACATGTAGTCTTGACTTAGCATTATTCTCCACGAAACAAAGCTCACACGAAGCAGATTTGGTGCTGCCATGCAAATGAGAATCGGGGCATGACCATGATCGTGACTAATGTTCACTCAATGTATTGGCTTTTTCATAGTGGACGGTTCCGAGGCTTTACAGCAAAACCAGAAGCTTCGTGGTTATTCCGCACCGTTGATAAAGCAAATAGTGTAAAGATCAGTATGACAGAAGCGATGAGTGGCTGTCGAGGTGAGGTAGCATAGATAAAAAATGATTCTTGTTAGGTTTATAGGATAGTGAAGTACGCAAAAATGTGCCAAATTGTGCACCAAATAAGGAGAGAGCAATTCTGAAATGTGTGTGTGTGTGAAAACTGAAATTGATTCATGGAGGCACAGTTTAACACTACAACAACACTTCATTTTGGACGTCCCTGCTCACGTGGGAGCATTACCACGATGGAGAACCTCCTAGGAAGGTACCCACTTATACGTTAAAAGGACAAAACTATGATGTTCGGTCTGGGACAAATCAAAACAGATGATGTAGTGGCAAGTTAATTTAGGGATGTCACAATATTGTATATAAGCAGAACTCTCTCTAGAAGGTGAATGGTTTGAAGGCGAACCGCGTGAAAGCTGGTGGACTTGTGAGAATGTGGTCCGATGAGAATGGAGAGTGGTTGTTGGAGCTAGAGGGTCTAAACAAGAACCAATTGCTAGAAGGTTTTTTTAGACGGCGAAGTGGGTAAGAATGAAGCAAGCTATAGATTGAAGGACTGGGCAAGTCTAATATATATGTGTGAAAATTGAAATTAACTAATGAACGTGCCTTTTGATGTAAGGGCAAAGCTTAATTTGGATGGATGGCGTTATCAAAGGTGTCTATCTATATGCCAAATAATAAAATCGTGACGTTCAATATGGAACATATCAAAACGGACAATATGTCAATGAGTTAATCCGGAGATGTCATAAAAAAGTGTGATTGAACGATGTAGAAAGCATGAATATGGAAATTATAGAGAAATCAACTATGTATGAGCTCTTGGCCCGAACAATCTCTACGACCATCAGCAAACTGCTCCTTCCATTCGCATTCGGTAAGAGTTCTCCCATGAGACGATGGACCGGGCGCGAGGTCATTTCAAGTGAATAAAAGTATGCAAACCAAATACGGACTTTGCTGCATTTAATTTGAGCATTCGATTCGATCTGGACGACTCGACACAACTTGCGCTTGGAAATTTACGATGCCGAGTCACTGTTGAGTCAAGAAATCGTACCTTTCTGGTTGAATATTAATGCTTGGGCCTCATGATTGGTTCGTTCAATCATGTTGAGAGAGGAAATCATTCCATGGACATTCTTGAGAGTAATGATGCCCAGCCGAGAAACGTTCAGTCACTGAAAAAGATGAAAAACGAAAAAAGCAACGTGAAGAATCCAAAAGCATCACCAAAAGGAAGGGAAAAAGTGGGTAAAGCACGTTCAGGGTGACTCAAAACAAAAGCTCGGGATTCACGTGATTCCGCTTTTCCTCGACATGCAATGCCTGAATTCTTTCAAACTGTACAAGCTTTGACATATGATGAGTTCGCGTACAATTTCCTTTATAATCTGTATTGGAACGGGAAAGGCAATGAGTAACTTTTTGCATCCCTAAAGAAAACGAGATCAAGGACACTTTACGTCCCACGGGAAAGTCTGATTCGGCCAGAGAAAATGACGGTCGTGATTGCCCAGAATGCAGATTTGTCTGAACAAGAGTGTCTCCCGAGTCCATGACCACGTGAGATCATCCCGGAAAAAGCAATAAAAGGGGAAGTCGACAGGACAAAAGAGAGCGGTCCCGATCGAGATTTGAAGACTGTACCCTTATACTGTCGCTTGACTCACAGTGTATCCTCACGTGAGACTTGCCAGCATAACTCCCTCTATAAGGTCCTGCTGTGGCTTTCTATCCTTCTCCCTTTTTCTTCATCTTCTGCATGAAACTCACTTTCTCGATTTGGAGTTGCAAGAAGATGGCCAACGTGAGAGCATTCGTTTGCCTCTTGGTCGTTGCCATGGACATACTCGCTGGAATTCTTGCCATTGAAGCAGAAGCTGCCAAGAACAAGGCACGGACAAACGCGCTTCCTCTTTTCTATATGTGGGTGCATTTTCGTGTTTAACAGCTTGACTTAAGATTGTGCGGTGCAAAAGCAGGTGCGGAAGAGCAGCAAGAGTTTGGCGTGCAAAGACTTGAGGAGTCACGCGTTCGAGCTCGCGCTGGTGGCCACGGTGCTTCTCGCCCTCGCCCACATCGCCTCGAATTTGCTCGGAGGGTGCATCTGCATTTGCTCCATGGATGAGCTTGAGAAGTCCTCCTCCAACAGGCAGCTCTGGTTCGCTTGCCTCATTTCCTCCTGGTACATCGTTATCAAACCCTCACGTTCTTAACTTTTTCTTATGAGAATTCCCTGCGTGATTTTGAGTTATGCGGTACCGACGCATGTTTGATCGCCTCGACGAATATAGTAGATTAAACCCATGTAAAAGTTTCTCTTGTTCTTCTAAAAAAGCTACAAAATGCATAGAACCGATGCGCGATGAAAGGGTTGGCTGGTTTAGGAAAGAAATCTGACAACATACGCAACAGATCAAGAATGAGTATAAAGCAGGAATAGAAACTCCTCGACCTTTCTTGTCTTTGCTACTTTGTCCCCAGTGGGCAGGCTGAGGTTCTTACTGCGGACTCATTTCAGCTGTAGATATGTTGGCTCTACGTATAAAGTTGGAAACTTACCATTCAACGCTTCAGATCTCTTAATCCTTGAGTCCAGCCAAGATTTTTTCATCGTTCTGCTGTCGTGGGGAAACCCGAAAACGGCTCGAAAGCTGAGCCGAACTGAACTCAAACTAAGCTGTTTTTGAGGGAAAAATAAGAGGTTAATCGTTCGAATCGAAAGGGTCTTATCGTATTACCCATGTTATTTTTTTTTAATGATGGAAGCGACCCATCTCTTCTTGCTTAGATTTTATTTTATGGGCATCGTAGCTATGATCCCTACATTGAAAGTAAAGATCACTTTCCTACACACATGTGGAGTAGATACCATATCGAGTCTACATTTCTAATACAGCAAGGAGGGTTGGGCAGCAGAAACCGATCACATCAGACAGAGCACGCTCTCTTGTGAGCATAGAGTTTAATTTCTTCCTGAAATTATTGCCCTTTCTGAGCTATTTTAGCTAGAATTCGCATTCATAAAACTAGCAGAAAAAAGGTACCAATACGCGAAAAAAAATAAACGATTTGATTCGCTTTGTGTTAAAATTACATCACGGTTCAATTTTATTTGATTTTTCTTAACCATGTTCCAGTTTGGTTCGGGTCCGCTTCGTATCCGAGTCGGAACGAGCGGCAGCCTGCTCGTCCCTTGTCTAGATGCATTAAGTACTCCCGTATTGCGCTTGCTGTCGCCCTAGAAACAGACAGAAAGTACTTTCATACATTAAAGACCAGATCTCTGCAGATCATCCTTTTGAGATTATACTATTCAATTTCTGGGATCCCGTTTGACTTTTGGCCTTGGAGCGCTCTGGTAGATCAAGTTCTAAGTACGTACGTTGCTGAACCGACAGGATCGTGGCAGCCGTTGGATTCCCGATGCTGGTCTTCGGCATGCTGGAGAACTCCAAATTGCAAGGGTCGTGCAGGTTACTGCACCCGCATTTCCTGTCGATCGGCGGGGGCCTGTGCTTCGTCCATGGCGTCTTGTGCGTAGTGCTCTACGTCTCCTCTGTCGTCAGCTTCGAGAGAGACAAGGCCGACGAGCTCGAAGCTCGCCCTCGGTAGGAAACCGGACGTCCTAAACAAGCGGGTCATGTTCAAGAACTCGAGAATGAGAAGAGATATGATGCGGCGCTTTGTAAATCGATTTTTTTTCAATGAATAATTCTGATTTATGTTTGGTTTTACTGCTGTCTTCACGGAAACAGGCCTTCGCGCCCGTGGTCCAAATGGGCCAACCATGGGTCAGCTAGATCCGAACCCAAGGCCCACCACTGAGTCGAGAAGCTCGAGTTGAGCTGCTCTGCTCTAGTCTTAAATGGACCGAACGGTCTGCGTCCTAAGGCATGTCCAACTCGCCAAATTTGATCGCTCGCATCGATTAATTTTGCATCGACCAAGCTTAGGACATGCTTTGCCTGATAATTAGCGGTGATCGCTCGTCTTAATAGCCAGTTAAGGGCTCTCGAGCTTATCCAGATTTGAAGTACAAACACACTGTCTTTATTATTATTTTTATTTTTTTTTCCGGAGGGATTTGCCTGATAAGGTACTATGGGCACGATCTCGCGTTTGATTTATTGACGGGTTAATTGAGAATAAGGCCTGATCGTGAGCCTGATGGTCTATGGACTAATCCAGACCCGACACGCGTCGCAAGGGTCAGAGGCCTGCGATTACGAAGACTCGGTCCGGTCGGGCCCGAGACCAAACCTACGCAGCCTTATGGCTTGATCAGAAGACTCGGCCCGATCACCTTGGGCGAGGTTGTGAGCTCTTCGATTGAGGATTCCGTCGTCTGGCCTTTTGACAATATGACTAGAGGTGGCATAAGAAAATTGAAAATTAAAGAACGGACCACCCAAATTCTATAAGTGGGTGGGAAGGAGTCGTAAGAAAGGCAGCTCGGACTTGAATGGGTTTAACTCCTACCCACATTTTAACTCGTTTTAATTGGGCCGCCCGCTTTTAATTGGCCATTAGGGGCCGTTTCGTGGGCTGTGCTTCGTACTGACACGTCGGCCCATCTCCGATCATTTGATGCCTCTATAGATTTTTTTTCTTTATTTTAAATTTGCACTTTACATTCACTATATCCTTTTTTAATTTTGATTTTCTTTCAATTGTTTTATCGTGGGATCGTTTCACTTAATTTGGTTTTTCTCATGCAGTAGAATTTTGCCTCTCCCGCATTTTTAAAGTGTTGATTTTCTTGTTTTTAATTTCCATGCTCTGTATTTTTTGAGCATGCTTATGTCTTTTGGGGATTGAATGATTTTTTTTTCGAGGAATCTAGATACAGCTTCACCGTCTCAATGCAATTGTGCTAATAAATACCTCTACTTTCAAATGTGGCAAATTTTCATATAAAATCTTCATGTAGGGTCGATTTTTCAAAAGAGGCTATAAGTGATGCTGATACAAAGGCTTGAAATTGACTTCATGACTCTGTGAGACAAACCGAAGACTCTTTCAAGAAATCG
Source organism: Melaleuca quinquenervia (assembly GCA_030064385.1). Lineage (NCBI taxonomy): Eukaryota > Viridiplantae > Streptophyta > Magnoliopsida > Myrtales > Myrtaceae > Melaleuca > Melaleuca quinquenervia. The sequence continues at coordinate 25,848,466 of CM057723.1, read as the reverse complement.
TCTCATTTTTAGGGCTACACTTGAAATTTTTCCTGAAAATCATTAGTAATTTATCTTCGATTTTTATTGCTTTTGTGTTTGTAGACATTAGCTACGTCATTCCTCTTCAAAGCGAACGCTAATTTCCTGCTGACATGGCAGTTGTCGCGCGTGAGATCAGACGGCCCCGTGGACCTGCCGACGTAATCAGAACAAAAAGACGTCACGTAATCAACACCTGGAAAAGTGGAGGCCATTTCCGTCATTTCGATTCTCGACCCGAACCGACCCACTCCCACTGCCCGTCAAGGCCTCCTCGCGGAAAACGACCCGGGCCCCTGGAGTCGAATCTCCACCGTCCCGTGCCTCAGGATCCAACGGCCTTCGTCCTCGATCCGCGTACTTCGCTCTTATTGGACCAATTTGAAATCCCCCGCACTATATATATTCCTCGCGTGGCCAGAGATCGCTACCAAGACACGTTGTATATCACCTCGAAGCGACCTCTCCGTCGTTCAACTCCCGCTTCGGGCGTCCGTAGTTTCGTGGTCCAGTCGTGCAATTCGCGGTTACCATGGCCGGCAGAGGCAAAACCCTAGGTTCGGGGGCGGCGAAGAAGGCTCAATCTCGCAGCAGCAAGGCCGGGCTGCAGTTCCCGGTGGGTCGTATCGCTCGATTCCTCAAGGCCGGCAAGTATGCCGAGCGCGTCGGCGCCGGAGCTCCGGTCTACCTCGCCGCCGTCCTCGAGTACCTCGCGGCCGAGGTACAGCTTTGCTGTAATCTGGATTCGCCTTTCTTTCTGTTTTGATATCTTCTTTAGTTGAGGATTCAATTGGATTTCGGGAATGGTTCGAGGATGAGCGGTTGGGTTTCTAGGGTTTGTCGGCGAATTTGCGATTGCTGTCTTTTTTTCGAATTTTATGGCCTAGAGTAACGTGATTTGTGGTTTTGGTGTATTTTTAGGTTCTGGAATTAGCTGGGAATGCGGCAAGGGACAACAAGAAGACTAGAATCGTGCCGCGCCACATTCAACTCGCGGTGAGAAACGACGAGGAGCTGAGCAAGCTCCTTGGTGACGTGACGATCGCGAACGGTGGCGTCATGCCCAACATCCACAACCTTCTCTTGCCGAAGAAGACCGGGACCTCGAAGGCCGCCGCTGCCGACGATGAATGATCAAAAAGTCGAAAGCTTCGAAGATGACCGTATGAAGGTGTTCTTAGGTTGCTTCCTTATTTCAATTTAGGTTGTTGTAGGCCTTTTACTTTGTCAGTGGGTGAGTTTGCCTGTTAGAATTTGTGTTGGTTAGATTAGGGTGGTGGTGCTTCATGGGGGGGTTTTTTCTTTACAGATTGTGAATATGTTCATCTTCTAGTTTCTTAATACAAGAAATTCTGGAGATTTTTCAGAGGCACTTGTTCCTCGTACTTAACAAAGTTACTTGCAACCTTCTCTGGGTTGTGTCTGGCTATTGCTTCCTCTTTTATGCGTTCCGGAGATCTGTCAGATGCACTTGCTCTTGGTTCCTAAAAAAGTTCCTGGCAACCTTCTGGGTTATGTCTGGCTATTGCTTCCTCTTAGATGCGTTCCGGGGATTTTTTAGATGCACTTGTTCCTGGTACTTGACAAAGTTCCTCGCAGCTTTCTCTGGGTTATGACTGGCCGTTGCTTCCTCTTTTATGCGATCATGAAGGTTTGGTGGCTGAATGTGTTGAAGTTATGGTCGTCACTGGGATGAATTGGCCAAACAAAGCGAGCTTTGGTTGCTGCATGTCCGATTGTGGAAAGTGAAGCCATATGAAGTTGAGGTAGAGTTAGGTCTCTGGGGGCTTTGTCCTTGAATCAGCATTGAGTTCTGTCGGTTCTTGAATCTGGATTTTAAACCATTTATAGTGCTTTTCTACGGCCAGCTCGGGCTTTGTCTAACTTGTCACAAGTTAGTAACTGCCAGTCACCGTCTACCGTCGGAGGTTGTATTGTCGACTAACTCAAATGATTCACTCACCCGCCTTAAAGCTGAGTTCCTGGGGATCCTTGGATAAGAGGGTTTCTCTCACCGATGATTGTAAAACTTTATCTCTATGTTACGATGCTTTCTCGATACTTTTCTTGTATAGGAAGTGTGAAGAATGTTCGGAGGTGTGAACTAACCATCTTCTTGAGGGCAGATTGCATAAATGATGGATTAATTCTTCTAGGGAGAAGCTGTGTTTTTCTTGCTTATTTTGGAACAAGCGAACCAATTGTTGTTGTGGGGAGAGTAGAAGCGGAACTGAAGGACTTATCATGAACTCTCGGTCAAGTTCCTCTATATTTCACAGGCCATACCATCGATCATCCAATATAGCGTCTTAACCATAAGCAGCAGAGGGAGTTCTGGGACAGAAGACGAAACCTGCCTACGCAGAACATCGTGCAGCGTTGACAAAATTGCACCAATAGCATCGCAACATTCACACTTTGGAAGTCAAAGCACAAGTAAAGACTCGCGTCAAAAAATTGATGCCCATCTCCATTCTATAGGATAACTCCACTCCTATCCTGCTATTAATGTACAAATCATGATTATTGACAAAGAAATTTTCTACAAAGAATGCAAATGAGCGCAAAGGCACAATTTCTTTCGATACTTGTTAGACAAGTCGGGCAGTTTAAATTCAGCTCCATCATAGAAGTTCATCTTTCCCTCAGCTCCTTCGTCAGTGTGAAAGTGATTGGTGAGATCCACACCATTCAGGTCGTAAGCCCCTGTAAATCACCTCAAAGGCGTGCATGCAATAGCCTTGAGCTCCAAACGACCTCCCCGTAAGAATAGGCAGCATCTAGCAGCATTGGTTCGTGTCTCTTGTGCCAGATTTCACCATGGCAACCACCTTAATAAAGGCCAAGACAAGGCATTTTTAGAAGACAAAGTACAAGCACCTCCCTTGGCACGTGACAAAAATTATCAGCTTTAACTGGAAGAATGTCAGTACCTCAGTCAGATGAAACCCCATCAAGTTTCATCATCGGAGCTAGAACTATCCATTCGTCGCTCGGCAATCGCAGGGAAAAGACGCTGGCGCAGATCAGGAGAGGCTGGTTGACGAGAATCGGACAAAGATCGCACTGTGGGACCCTCTTTCCTCTGTGTTTTCACTGGCCTCTTTGGTGCATCTCTCACCTCCTTGCAAGCCTTATCTAACATGATCAAAAAATCCCTAACTATCACAAACAGTCTTAACCCCTCATCCTTCCCGGCATTTCCGTGAAAGTAGTCGCCCGTGCTTTTCACTAGAGCCATTATCCTCTTTTCTTCCTCTTGCAGCCATGCCACATCAATCTCAGCATTCTGCACGAAACTTTTCAATGTTTGGTTATATCCACTTTCTTCCCCAGCACTCTTCATTTCTGAATTCAAGAAAGTGCGGGTTTTCATTAATGAATGCCCCAATTTGGCAACACCACCTGTCAAGCTGTCTGCATCAATGTTCGCTGCTTTTCTGACACTTTCAAGTTCACCACCCAAGCCTGAAACTACTTGAAGACCGAGGCTTCGGTAATACTCTTCTGAATCATGGGAGACATCCTCAAGGAGATCATCTGATTTCACGCTGGAGAAGCTTTGGCTTTCACTAGCTGCACGAGCAGCTCTTACACCTTCTGATCTGATGATCTCCTGGACCACAAAATGCAGCAGTGTCGTCTTGCCATCGGTTCCTTTCACGTCTGACAATTTCAAAAGTGTGTCCAACTTAAATGCTTGCGCGCCACCTCGAAATGTTCCAGTGTTCATACGATTGCCAGTCTTCAAGACAGCTTCAAGGAGCTTGAGAAATAATCGGCTGTTCCTAAGTTCCTTGCATGCAACCTTTAAAGAAAATAGACATGAGATAAAGTGGCTAATTATAAATGAGGTGGAAGGTGAAGGGACACATCACAAATCACTGTCTAATATCATCATCTGAAGTGGTCCATGTGCAAACTGCAGTTCCCTCGTAAATTATGAGTGAAGTCGTGGGCATGAAATGACTGAGAAAAGACTACTGATGTTCTCCTTTCATTTGTTTTCCCCAGGAACAAGGATCTCTACCTGACTACCTTGTTCTACGCCTATCCATTCATCAGACTGACATCAAACAGGGAAGTGATAGCACCATGACCCACAGATGGACCCTTAGATAAAGATGATAGGATAGGACAGTACACAACAAGAGGCTTATCCAATGGACTTGCAGGGGTTTAGCATTGATTGACCCTAAGGTGACATCTAGTAGAAGAAATACAAGCTGAAGAGAGTGTGATGGAAGTCCCAACATACAATTCATCATGCTGTTATACATTAAGCAAAAAATAGGAAAAGAAGTCCTAACATACAATTTGTCATGCTGTTATGCACTGTAAGTGATGATTAGGAAAGAGAGGCTGACTATTTTCCAAAATAGCGAGCTTTCATTTATAAAAGCTATAGCACATAATCGCAACTATCACAGTATAGATAAATCAGCTACTGATTAGCAGCAGTATGGTCGAAAGGAGTCAATGAAGCAAAAGCATCTGATCAAAGAAGTGCATCATAGATTAACCAGGTCGCTGTCACAAATGCTTTTCGGGAAGTATTAGGGGTGAGAACTGGTCCGGTTCCTGCAGCAACTGTTTTTTTTTTTTTTTACAATTTTATTATTATAATTCCCAAAAACCCTTGGATATGAACTTGAGACCCTGCTATGCTTGCAGAATAAATTCCTTTTGTAAGGCTTACTTCCAGCTCATATTTTATGTTTTAACAATCATTTTGCGGAGGTATACTTCCAAAAAAGTGCGACATGATGATTGTATAGGTAGGATAACTACTCTGAGGATGAAAACTTCCATAGAGCGAGGAATGTTTGCAGTCTTGCAGGAAATAGAAGGGAAGAAAAAAAATCATCCATCGGTTCTTGGACCTACCGGGAACTGGACCAAGGTGGCCAGTACCTGTTTCCACAAACCTTGGACTAACCCTCTTTGGTCTGGTTCCAGTTTCCGGTATGGGATCCACACTGGAATCAATCAGCCCTAGACTACTATAGGCATTTTTAGAAAAAAAAACCCGTCCATTAGCACGAGCAAAAAGAATGAACTAATGTGCATAATTCAATTAAAAGATTGGAACTTTTTACCTTGAAAAGTCTATTGTTAGATAAGAGTATTACTTTCCTTGAGAACTGCAGATCAAACTGCATAAAAAGGACGGATGTCTCCTAACGTACCTCTAAGGTTGCAAAGGACTCCTTAGCTATGGAAACCTCCTCTTGTAGAGTACTCATGAAAAGCAATGCCTCCATTCGTTTGAAAGCAAATGGAATGTCAACAAGAGCTTTCAGGAACCGATCAGCAGGACCAAGCTGAGAGAGTTCACCGCTGTATAATCTGAGCTTCAGTTCTTCTTCCGTTGTCGGAGCCATCTTCAACAAACTTTGAAGGAACTCGACTGGCAGCTCATTGCCTGGTCCAAAGAAAGTTTAAGACATGATTTTAGTGCAAGTGAACGTAACACTAAAAATAAACTACAACACATTAGTCAAATGATGCTGAAAAAGTAACAGGTCTTCCTGAACATTGCATTAAATTGGATCACTGTCCAATTTGGTAGCTCAGCTTTTAAGAGAAATATCGATGCAGACATTAATCAGAAGATTAGCAAAAATGCGAAATACAATTGCCATAACTTTTAATTATTTTTTCTTTACCAAATCCTGGTTATACAAACACGATAAACTGTAAGTTTTGAATCACTTCAACCATTTCAGTAATATCACCAGGATTGTTCTCAATAACAATTACAGCAAATCAACATTTACAGCAACTGAGAGTTGAAGTGACTGTAAAGAAGGACATCTAAGCAATGTAGGTAATCAACTAATCGTGAGCAAGGAAAAATAAAAAATAACCTTCCACTCCAAGTCAAAGATGACATTCTAAAGTAATTAACTTCATGTTTGGCAAGGAAAAAATGAGTATATGTGCCATCTTAGGATAAAATGACAACATTAAGACACATTAAAACCTATGTGATCAAATCCATTCTTTACTCTATGCTTACCAAGGGTATCATCTTTTATCACTAGTGCATGAAGATAATCATGGTTTACAAGGATGACTATGGCAATGAGGAATATGAGCTTTCGAAAGTTAGCAAGAGAATGGTCACCTTCTTGGAGGGCATCACAGACTTCTTCAATCGTTACATTTAAGGCGCGCAAGAGAATGGATAAGTTCTGTGCTTTTTTAGGATCGATTATCTGCTTATACTGATTTGAAGGATCTTGTGAAGAAGACTCTTTCTTGAGATCATTTTTGTTCTTCTCAGCTGGGGCATATCCAAACAAAGATTCAATCATCTCCTCATTGAACCTGCCCACGAGAGAAAACACAGTCATCACAGCTCATAAGCAATATATACTGAAAAAAAAAAAACATGATGGGGTGGCGGGACACAAGATTCTGCACTCACTGGAACGACCCCGACTTAATCTGATGCCAAACCATTGATTGCTCAGGGTTTGCCAGGACCTTATCCCAGAAAAAAGGCTTCAACTTGGCTTTTGGGGCATCAATTTCATGCTCTGATCCACCCGCATCAGATGTATTTGCCCCAGGAGGAGAGGGTCGAGGTACTTTTAAACCTCCAGGAAATTGAGGAGGCCGTGGTGGAGCTGCACCACCCTTCGGAGGTGGTGGGGGCGGTGGACCAGGCTTGGCCCGTGGAGGTCCAGGAGGTCTAGGACCTGCACCCACAGCTGAAGGTCCTATGGTGGGAGGAGAAGGTGGTGGCGGAGCAGAAGGAGGAGGAAGGCCCGTCATTCCAGGAGGCTTAGGAGGAGCACGTGGTTCTGGTGGAAGAGGATCTGCCTTGCCGGGAGGAGGCTTTAGCAAACCAACAGTAGAACCTGCCCTTCCAGGGGGCGGCTTCAATGGAGGCAGTGGCAAGGAATTCGGATTTAGATTTGCAGCATTGACATCAATTCTCACTGAAGGATTCTTGCCTGAGAAGCTATTCAGCACACTGGATTCAACGTTGCAGTTGCCACTTAAAGATGACGGCTTCTCCGCATGGAATGTCTGTTGATCAGGCTTATCTTCCTTAATTGAACTTCCCAAAACATAAGGCTTATATGAAGAACCTGTGAAACATAGTTTTAAGAGTAAATGTGATTATCACCAATATACTAAAAATTCAGGAGAATAAGAAAATGAGATCCAGTTATTTTCTGTTACCAATGGAATAGTCACTCAAGCTTAGGCTGAGGAGGGGCCTTTCATCATTTCGGCCTGCATGAGAGGCAGTTCTGCATACTCGTTGATAGCATAAAAACAGAAGCGCCACAAGAACAAATGTGACTGCTGCTGTGATTACAACAGCAAGAACAACTGTTTTTTTACTATTCCGCTTATTTGATGGTGCATTTGAGCCAGAATCTTGGCTTGCTGATGAATTGTCACTAGCCGGAGACGGTGAGGTTGTAGCATCAGGGCTGCGAGAAAAAAATGGTGGACTTGGTGATGCACTGGGCTCAGGAGTACTAGGGGATGGTGCTGGACTGGAGGCAGGAGATCCTGATTCAGGTGATGGGGCAGGTGCTGGAGTGATGCTCTGGGGAGACTCGCTAGCCAAATTCCTTCTAGAAGAGCCAAGCTTAGAACTCAAGGACCCAGTATACTTGGTGTACCAGTTCTTGAAGCCAACATCTTCTCCAGAAACGGGGAACGGGAAGCTATGCTTTCTTAAGCAATCTATAAGCCTGTGCTTCACATGGGGATGGACATTTAAATATTGCTGGATCTTTTCTTTTGCAAATGATTTACATTCTAAAGCGAAACCATTACGATTGCTGGATGCTTCCTGCAGTAGACATAGATCAAGGTCTTCGATGATATCGTTTATTTGAATCAAGTCAGGCCTACAATTGATCAATAATTGCTCCACCTGCCATGTCAATATCAAAAAAATTGAGTGCCCATCTGTAAGGTAGAGCATAAGATCATGGCAATATAAGCCTACCCACACCAAACACATTATCTGCCATCAAGAGCCGCCTGTTTTATAGGATTGACTTTTTCAAACTCAAAGAAAGCCTTTACACTAGGAAATAAAAATGTTAATCTTGGATAGTGCAAACAAAATTCTGACATATCATGCAGCATAGTTTTTTCCCAGTTAGCTTCGATACATTCTCTTAGCTCAGCATGATATTTTGCCAAAGGATAAAAATCTGGTATTATCCCTAGCAGAAGAGAATAACATATGGCTAGTCCTTTAAAATGTCCACTAATTATGTAGCATCCCAAGCACATTCGCATGAAATTCTATGCCGACAGTTTCAACCAACAAATAGCCAATGGACAATTATTACGTTTCTGTCTGGCATAAAACAAAAACGCAGCAGTTTGAAAGAGGTAGGCAACGGGCAGTTCCAAATAGAAGAAATGGTTTGGAGCTACCAGTCTCTCGTAAAAGAGAATAACTTATGCCCATTACTTTAGAATGTCTTCTAAGTATGTAGCATACTGGGCGCATTCGCATGAAATTTAATGGTAATTAGTTTTGACCACTGACAATTATTACATCATGTGTAGCATAAAAAACAAAAATGCAGCAGATTAAAGAGATAGGAAACAGGCAGCTCCAAATAGAGGAAAGGGTTTCGAGCTGCCTTTCTACTAAAAGCAGCACCATTACTATGAAATCTGAGAGGCAGAGTACTAGTCAAGTCTCGAGTAAGTAAATAGAGCCATCTAAACTCGGAAAGATGCAAAACCAAGTCCATGTTCAATGCTTAACGCAGTTATTGGACAGTGAAAATCAGATAACTTAGTTTGGACTTGGAGAATCGGCTGAAGTCATAACCTTATAACTGTACAACCACCATAAACAATGAAAGAAAAGGTGCCATCGATAATAGACCCTTAGCTACCATAACGGAAGCAACTTGCCAAACCCATGAAGAAATGATGATTTTCTTCGAGACTAAGGAATAAGATTACGAAACTGACAGACATCGCAACTACCGATGGATAGCAATCAAGAGAAATGAATACATACCAAGTTGTCATCTATCTCTCCAGAAAGTGGATCTAACATTTCTCTTAGGGGCACTTCTTCTCCCATCCTTTCCCTTTCTTTCGAGCAATAGACCATAGAAGAGCAAAGCAGAGTAGCGAAGACGATGAAGACTTCCATTTTTCTCAGACCCATTTTCGCCTGAATTATTCTTTTCCACATACGATATCCTTCTCATTTGCTCGATGGCTAAAACCACGCGGTACCTTTATACTTCATCCCTCAGTACCCAAGTTCCAATGCAAGCTTCACCTTTTGGAGCCTCTCCAACCCGCCAAACTCTCGTATCTATTGATCACACGACCAAAAACTTTCCAACGAAGAAGCATACAGAATCAACCCGCAACAGAACCCAGAGAGCCTAAATTTCAAGACGGCAATATCATCCCAATCGAACTAACAAACCAAAGAATTTCCGCTCCGCAAGGGTACAAAATATCGGATCCTTATTCCGCAAATGAGGTGGACAAAACTTCCCAACGAGCCCGCGATCAGACAACAGGAGCTACAGCAAAATTAATTCGGACCCGAAGTCTCAAACGCCAGCCCCCAAGATTTCAAATTTGAATCAAATACGAATTGCTCCTTTCCGGGTAGCTTCGGTTTTCACCGGATCTAATCAGAAAAGGGGAGCCCAGAAACGTTAGCTGTAAATGCAGGAGCAACGAAGGAGCTGTTGACCCCCGGAACGGCGAAAGGCAGGACTTTTTCGCATTGAAAGGCTTCGTGCGAAAGCGGACGAAGGGATCGAGCTCAAATTCTGCATTTTCCGAATATATAATTTCTGGGATTTCATGGCTGCGAAATGTTGGACGTTTCGGACCGACGGAAACGCGTAGTGGGCCTCGTCTGCAGAATCCGCAGAAGAAAACACGGCGACTGTGTCCAGCGGGTCACCGCCACGAGCCTGTCGGGTCAAAAGGACAGGAGGAGCCACGTGTCGGTAACCTCGCTTTGAAAACTGGGAGCGGCCCGTGACTTTTCACCCCGTAACGGTCGGATAATCTTTTCGTTAACCCGATTATCGTTATGCATCTAAGGAACAGGTAACCCCAATTCTCACGTGTCCGCAAAATTAAAACTTTATCCATTTGTCCTGTCCCAAATAAATTAACCCAATCACACATTTACCTTAAAATAATAACTTTTCTTGTAGAAAATCTTCATTGATAATCCCGTGCCACATCGCCTCCAAAAACTAATTTTGCCTTACAAAATGTCTCAAACCAGCACTCCCCACCCAAATAAACTCTCCATTAGAATGCATATGTCTAACACACAGTGGATTTTTCATGTTTAGTTCATCATCCTCCATGGCAAAATACACCTTATAGTCATATTTTATGTATGTTTGTACGTATGCACTTAATGAGATATTGGGTGGAATGCTAATAGAGGATAGGGCGTGCTTGTTTAAGTAAAAGAATCATTTGCGATTTTGCTTTCTGGACAATCAAGTGTTTGATTTTACTGAAAATGATTAACTGAAATCATTTATGACCGAAGTAAACACGCACTCTTAAGGTTAGAAAATGAAGGAGAGAATACTTTTTGAAAAGTAATTTTCTTTATCATAAAATTTATTTTGAGACAAAAATATCATAAATATGAGCCAGGGATATTGGTTTGATTTTTTGTGAGACGAAAATTAGTTTGGAGATAAATTTATCATAACAACATGGGTCTAAAATTTTATGCGAGACTAAAACAACTATCGAGATTAAAGTATCGTGAAAATACCGATTTGAGATATTTGATGATATCGACGATATTATCGATTATCAACATATAACCGGTCAAACAATACAACCACGAAAAATGAAGTCGAAAATAATCTGCATAGTGACAATGTGAAATTAGGCAGAGCCATCAAATGAGAACGCCTTCACCCATTGGTGCTCGTTCTCCTTCGTTCCTTCGAGAATAGTAGAATTCTTCTCCAATCATCTGAGAGTTTTTACATTATTTTTCCTAAAAAGTTTAGGGGGAATGGTAAAATAAAAAGCATTCATATAAATTATTTGACTGCAAAGCTAGAGCAACTAGTGAATTTATTAGCTAAATGTCAAAAAAATAAGAAAAAAAGAAAAAAGGGAAGGAATAAGAAGAAGCGTGCATATGGGATTGAATGGGCTTATTCAAAGCCGCCGAATATCTTAAGGACGAAGAATTCAAGCACGAGGCCAGCCGTCTAAAGCGTCGCGTTCGCCCTATTGTTTAATGCTTCACGCGTAGCCTTTCGCAACCAATGTACAGAGCGCACAAGCAAGTTCTAGTTGACCGTTGTTCCGGGCTTTTAATTCAAACCACGCCGGCGGCCAGGACGAAAACCGAGACTACCCTTTACTCTCCCGACTTCCCTGGTAAGCCGACGGCCCGGGACAACGCGTGCTATAAGTCTGTGCAATCGAGTCGATTCGTGTGTCTATCAGGATGAAGCTAAGGTGCCCGAAGTATACCATGTTGCCACATACTTTGGCTCTCCAGTGAAATCTTAAGCTACAAGGGTTCTGTCTAAGGTGGAATTGAGATAAACTGTTTCATCTGTTTCCTGCTGTCTTCGACGTGTCAACTTCTTGGGAGGGACTTGAGGTTGGCAGAAGGTCTTTTAGTATGCCTTGATGAGCCTCGGCCTTTGGGTTTCAGACACGCATCTCATAAAGAATAGGGCCTTCTGGATGCTCCGAATTTCAATGATTGCCTCCTCCATTGGTGAACGGGGGGCACTTCTCTTGCTTGCCTTCTTTTTGTCTTAGCTATTATATTCAGGTATTCCAATGGCTGAATTGGAATACCTGAATATTTGCAGAGGACTAATCAAAAGCCGATGCCTATCTTGCTTTGTGAACCATTTTCCATGAAAGAAAGATGATTTTGGAATTGTATTTGTGAAGGGAAATGTCGTGGGAACATGATAAGTCGCACCAAAAGATTCTTTTCATACACCTTTGGTCCAGTGCGACGGGGTTGATTTCCATGTGTGGTTTGGCTCTCACATCAAGAGGAATCGGCATCTCTGATAGGTGGTTTCGTGCCGAATCCGCAGATATATTATGCAAACCCACCAAAGAAAGTGATGTTTCTGGAGAACTGATATGAAGCGTCAAGTCCTAGCTTCACCCATAGAAAGATCAGTCGAGGTGGTTTCTAATAAAGAACAAGCAGCACTAGCGATGAACTGCATGCATATTTACGCCTCAACTGGTAAAATGTAGAATTGTGAAGCTAGTTGAGGACTTGTAAAGGTCACAAGAAGCTCCGTGCGTCCTTCCCGGTCCTCTCGTTCTAGAGAAAGGTTCTCTGTCAATTCTTCGCACTGAGAGGCACAGAATCTACACAAATGGCCAGATGGCATCTTGCGTGCCTCGCCTGCCTGCCATAACTTCTTCTGACCAAATAGAAGAAAGGCGATAAGGAAAAGGAAATATTCCCGCTATCTTTACAGCACTCCAAATATTCCCGTTAGAACTTCTTTTTCTTCTTTCCCACTATAAAAGGCAAGAATTCTTCCGAGCTGCCCCCCAAGAAAGCCTGCTGAACATCTAAGCTAAGCCCTGTGAGATGAGCACCTGCAGACAGCTCGATATTAAAACCGACGATCATGTTCCCAAAAAGTGGTCGGTATCGCTGAGTGAGGAAGTTTTCAAGCAGTTCTTCAGCCAGGGAGGTTCAGTGGTCCACAAGGTTTTCGGCGAAGGGTCGCTGTTTAGCCCCTTTTTATTTGGGAAGTTCTTTGATCCGTCTGATGCTTTCCCTCTGTGGGAGCTCGATTCAGATGCGTTGTTGTCCAAGTTTCGCAGTGGCGGCCAGAGCACTGTCGACTGGTTTCAGACCGATAATGATTACGTGTTGAAATCCGAAATTCCAGGTAAGTTTTGAGCTTTTCTGATGTCGTCCTTGTAGATAAAATTGTAAGAACGAAGGAGAAGAAGTAAACTTATCATGATCACACGGTTAGGAGACCATGGAACCCCTTTATTTCACTGGAAACTCATCTGCAGTCCCAGTCCTGTAAATGAATAAGATCAGTAGTGTACTATGCAAGAGTGAGCATATATTGGCCGTAAATTGAGACTGTCTATTTCAGATTATTGTTACCATAGTACAGTCGGTTTCGTGACAATGACCATATGCTTAAAGCAGCTTTAGGGGAAAACAGTGCTCGGATTTATATCGATAATGGAAAGGTGGTGGAAATCAGTGGGCAATGGAAGCCACAGAGAGAGTCCAAGACCAAGGATTGGCGATGTGGGCACTGGTGGGAACATGGATACGTGAGGAGGCTTGAGCTGCCAGATGATGCAGATTGGAGAAAAACTGAAGCAAAGTTGAATAGTGAGAAGTATCTAGAAATCAGAATCCCCAAAGCCAATTTGCATTCTGACACCGCGAAGGGAAAGAACGTGGCAGCAGATGTACCTGAACCAATGTGAGCACTAATCAATGTGTGTCGCCTCTGTAACAAAACGTCACATTTGACTAAAACTACATTGCATGAGTTGGATTATGATTCTACCGACTCATGCTGTGTAAGTGGTATTGCCATGAGCAGCTATTGATGCATCTTTTTGAGGTTTGACCATTTATGCTAACATTATATGTCGTCTCCTTTCAGTCGAGGAGAGTATAGACTGAAAACCAAGAAATAATGCAGGATGTATTGCTAGAAACGGGCAGGGGAAAAGCAAGAGATGATGGCTATTACTAGTAGAACTATGTCAAAAGATCCATCAATAGGCCACTGTTTTATGATATCAGAGAGAGCCAATGGTCAAAACCAATACATCTGCACCATCCTACGCAAATAAACCGACATATTATCCACAAAATCAAGATCTTATAAAAATTGAAGGTTCTTTCTTGAGAAAAATGCGCCTATTGAAAAACTAAGCAACAAAAAAAGCAATGCAAGCCTCATTCAGAGCTCAGAAAGATACGAGAGCGTCTAAATAGGCTCCAAGCCAACATATGTTATATACCCTTCCAACTGCAGCTTTGCCACGTACAATTAGACAGGTTTTAATTGTGCCAAGACTCTGTATGAATGACAAAGGGAAAGCACCTAACTCAAAATGAGAGTTATGGGTAATAAAAAAAGGTTTTTACGTCGGCATTTGTTAACACATCTATGTTGTGATCTCATGGAAACATTATGAATGGGGACACCAGCAGATGGCAGAGAGCTTGCTTAGCATGCGAGATGATTGATACCGCGCATCTCCACATTGAAAACAGTCTTTTTCCCTTTTTGTCAATCCTTTTTGTGGACTGATGAGGTGAATTTCGGCTCCAGTATATCATTTTACTGTTCCAATAAACCCTAGACCTCTGTTTTTTTTCCTTGCTAGAGAGAGTTTGCCTTTTTGGGATATTTGGGTTGATTGGCAAAATATACTGCGACAGTTGAAAAAGACAAAAGATGCATCGAAACCATAGGCTGCTCCTTATTCATCTACGTTGTAATTGACATTTAGAGCAAGAGAAGAAGTTCTATTGGCGCCTGGTACAAGTTATACAGCCATAATTCCTTACATGTCATGCTTAAAATTCTTGTTGACTATGAAGTGACATATGTTTAGCACTATAGCTTACATCTGCTTATTTTACATCAGTTAATCATCTGTTAAAACTAGAAACTTTTCAGATAGAAAACATGCAACTTGAGGCAAGTTTTCATCGCCTCCATTGGCAAAAAGATGTGGCTCCGCAATACAATATACAATGAAAATGAACAAAGGAATAAAAATGATATTTCTCCACCCAATTAGGACTAGTTTTCCCCCTTGTAATGATCAAAATCTCTATCAGAAGCACAATGGCCTCATACTTAGGCCATCCTATCCATAACCTCCCGAAGAATGATAGTGGTGTCTTGGTAACAAGATTGCGTCTCCGGCAAGTCCTCCTTCTTCACAGCATCTTCAAGCTGCAAAATCAAATGCAAACCAATGTAGCTTAGACCTTAAAAGATCGTGCGCTGTAATAAGCTGTTTTTTTTTTTTAAACGACCAGGTCTTTGTAGCTGCTTTTGCTGATATATGAAGAGTTTTATACACAAAACCAAATTAAAGAAAGGGATTTTTATACTAAGAATTTTGAATTAGTCACTTCATATACATTATTCTGATGCAGGAGACTAAAGAGATTCCAGTATCCCATAATTTATTCCTGAACTTGAAAACACCAGATGACAATTCCACATCCATTAGTTAAAACAGTTACTTCACAACAATATTTCATGAATGATTATGACTGAGCAAAAGAATTCTGATTTTCGCTTTGTGAACCGCATATAATCACCCTTACCTTCTCAAATTTGTCAAACAATCTGTTGGCCAAATCAGTGAGGGGCTGCTTATCAGAAGCGGAAGCAGCAGAGATCACTTTATCAAAGTCATAGTACATGACAGTCCCCTTGAGCCTCAAATACTTCCTTACATAATTCAACACGTCTTTCCCAATCAAATCTCCCAAAGCTAGCAAATCAAACGCGTACTTCCTTAGCCTGTACATGCTTCCTTTTACCTTTATGTCTGCAATGTAAGTTCCTTTCCTCACGAAAGACCTTGTCCCAGTCTTCTCGTTCGCAATCTCTGTTAGTTCATGTGACAGAACAAGAAATTTGAGAACACATTTCTGGATAAGCGACTTAGTTTTGAGTGAAGTGCTAGAATAACCGCGATACATCCTGTTTTCTATTTTTTTTTTATAAAATGATTGTGATCCTCGGGCCCTAAGAAGGTTAAGGATGTCTTAACAACACCTGAGTGAGGATGTATGCCAATTTCTTTCACTCTTTAGCGCCCCAAATCTAATGCAACCTACATGGAGTTTGATCGGTCACATTGTACAATCCATTTGAATACGTATCTAGACATCAACATTATGAAGATGAAGAAGCAATCTCAACTGATAAGATCTAAAAAAGCAAGTCCATCTCTAGTCCACCTGGTTCCAACAGGAGAAATGGTCCTTTCTAGTTCCAAAATATACAGTTGATCAAGAAAGCAGGTTATCCTCACAAGTCACCCCAGATTGTAGAGACTGCCAAAAGCAACCACCCCTAAATTTCATGCCAAGGCAAAAAAATCGAGAAATCAATTGCAGGACCAGAACTGGAAAGATGGAGGTCCGACGAAAAATTAGATACTCACTATTGTAGATAGGAGGCACAGGGATGGGGCCGGTGAGCCAATAGCCATTGTCCTCAGCGAGAGCAGACCCATCGGCAAAGCTCCCGATGAGGGCTACCGAAGTGAGGCCGAGAGCTGTCCTGCGAGAAGCTTGCAGCGTCAAATGCTGTTCCTGAATGTTGTCGGAAGTAAGGCCCAGGTGTCCGCTCACCGTCGATCTCTTCCGAGTGGCTCGACGTCTTGGGAGGGCCGGAACCGGCGAAGGCAGGGTCTTTGAGAGCCTGTTTAAGTTCGTGAGGCGCTCCATCGTCTAGCTAGGATCGAAGTAAGGACGGGAATGGAGTGGAAAGTGAAGGATGACGAGGCTTGTGGTCTTGGATGTCGGTTATATCCGTTAAAAAAGAGCGCGGCTTGCCCGTGACCACCGGAATGATATCCATTCAACGAGGGCTGTTTGGTCATTTCCTTCCACTTCAAAAATTTGACTAGAAGAAGCTTTTTATTTGGTTTAGTGGCTTTCTTCAGAACACTGGCTTAGATATTAGGTAAGCACATGTTACCAATTTTCAATGTATTGACTCTCCTTAAAAAATGTGATCATTACTTTTACTCTGATTAAATTTTGTGATGACCTGAGCACCAACATGAATTCTAGAAAGCGGGCCAAAGACAAACATCACTAGAATTGGTAATTTTCGATTTCAACCTTGGCCAATGCAAGAAAAAAATCGATCTTTTTCGAGCTATATCCATAACTAGAAATTCCACTTAAATAACCATAAAATGGATGAACACATCTAATTGAGCAAAAAAAAGAAATATTTCTGTCACACACTTTGGCAAATTAACATCGGTTTCTATAATTCTTGAATAAAGGTAACTGTAGGTGAGAGGGTTTGCCCGATTACCCTAGAGAATGAGATTGACACCAGATATAGATAGTTTCATTAAAATCCATTTAGATCTCAGGTTTGGACAGCATCGCAAAGGGATCGATTAAATGACAAGGAAGCTACCTTTATTCCGTCTCTTTCCTAAATGCGTGCAAGTGGGGACTTCGACTGAGCATCTTGCTTTCAAGACCCACAAAAAAGAAAGAAAACAAAAGCCTCTCCTGTAATCTGGAATTGATGGGTGCTGTCCGAATGGTAACTCGGTTGCGGGATGAAACCCGAAAGTTGAAGGACTCTCATTTGAGCCTTCAGGGAAAAAAATCCAAGAGATGAAATTGAGTCAATTGACTGTTAGTGAGTTTCAGCTTGTCATCCCATCTATCACTTTGTCAGTAATCAACTTGATCGCATCACGTATGATATGCCTGCCAGGGAGAAGAGTGGTTTCTAGCAGGTACCCTTTCATTGGAAGGCTGAGAAGAACGAGCTTCGCCATGAGAAGCCAAGGGTGAAAACGAGAAGGAAAAGGGTAGAGCAGCCACTTGAAAGCCATGATTCTTGCCACCACCTCTGGCATTTCCCGCCTCCTTCGCCCATCAAGGCCAAACTCCTGGGAGCAAGTCGGCACCCTCCATCGGCTACCCCGGGAATGCCATTGGCAGTTCATGACTCTTGCTGCTGGGAATACTTCACAGGATCATGTACTCCGGGCCCCGTTGCTTAAGTTGGCCGCTCGCAGTAATTTGGGGCCCATATTTCTCTGCCCGACTGTATTGATTTTGTCATCACTGATCCTGTTAGTTCTTCCAGAAGTCGAAGTGCTGGATGATGGCGTAATAATTCTGATGCCAATTCATTTCTGAGTTCTGCTCTTTAAACTGTTTCAGTTCGGCAAGAGGGTCTCCAATCCAAGATATTCCATAAATGACTTTTGTATTGAAATTCCTAGATTGCAAAGTCGTTGCCTTGATCTCATAGAGAAATTGTCACATAATATTCCCTCTTGGAGATGAAATATTTATTTGAATCTTGATCTACTTAGGATCATTTGACTCGCAAGCATCGATTGATGTGGAAGATCTCACCGATTGAATTTTATAGTAGATGAAATTATTAGGAAATATATTACGTTGGAGATATCATATCAACAAAAATAATAAGTGTCGAAATCTCTTAAAAATCATAATAGTTTACTTGAATAATGTAACTATTCAATATCATTTCTCCGCCATAAGCTTCGTTTTTTCTTTTTGTTTTTTGAGATTCGAAAATTTGTGGGGCTCATGACCAGCCAAGCCATAAGATGAAACCTTATCTGCATAATGCAGGAGGCTACTGTTCTCAGGTCTGTTGTACACCAGGCTTTGCTCTTTCTGAAGTGCAACTCAAATGGCTTCCACTCTCTTCAGAACTCATGCACGCACCAACAGACACACGAATCCTGGTCCATCGGCAAGATGGTTGCCCCAGAAAATCTCTTCCTTATTTCTCCATCTTCCCGCGCACGAACGCATTTGCCGGGTCACTCTCCGCCCTCGAATGCTTTCTCAGAGACCCCAGACCAGCAAGCTCTCTCTTCAAGCTTCTCTCTCTTCTCCAGACCCACCAGCCTCAAGGGAAGAAGCCATAAATCAAGCCAAGACTTGCCTCTCCGCCGCCTTAGAGAAGCCTCTCAACAATCCCAAACTCGCCGGGAAGCTCAAGAAACTGAAGCAACCCAGGTTCAGAGTCGAGATCCCAGTCATCGATGACTCGCCCGAGTTGCTGTCCCAGCTCGTTTCCGACGTGTTCCAAGAGTTGTCCGTGAAAAGAAAAGGCTCCCCTGTCAAGATTCTGTTTGTATGGCCAGACAAACAATCTTCTAGCAAAGGGTTTAAATCAAATTCAGCAAGTCAGGTGGAGCATACAGACATATCATCAGTTACAGAGGATGATGGTGTCCAGATCTTCAATTCTGCTGATTTGGTGGTCGTTTTAGCTCCAGGATCTTCGCAGTTGAATGCGGTGAAAGAGTCGACTGAGGTAGTGTATCCGAAGCCGGTTGTACTGTTTAATCCCAAATGGCCATTTGATCAAGAGGAGAATTTTGGTGAGCTCAGGAGTTTTGTGGGATCATTTGAGGTAATTTATTCCTTCATGGGCTTGGAAGTTAAGGGCATTTTGAGTAAGAGGAAAGGAATAATCTTTAAATGCGTTAGAGATGGGGTGGTCAGTGGGGAGAGATGGGCTGTTCTTGTCGAAGAAGAAGGGAGGTTGAAGGTGGTTTCAAGGTTCAAATCTCGGCCATCCATCGGTGAAGTCGAAACTGTGCTTTATAATTTGATGGCCATCAATTCACCTATTACCAAGTCTGCAAAGTTCTTGAAGGAGCTTGTATCCAATGTAACTGGAAGAAAGTAACATTTCTTTTGTAGCGAAAAGTGTAGAGTTTAATTTTTGGTTGTTTAGGTAGGATGTCTCAAACTTTAGACCTACTGTAGACCTCTGGGCTGCATTTTATCGGATGATTACCGCTAACAAAAAGTCTGGACTAATTTAAGGATGCCTGATTTCTATTGGTTTCCTGGCTGGTTATCTGAGAATGATTTCATTTTAAGCCTCTGAAGCAGAGAAATTTCTGATCTACATTCTTTTGAGAATGAATTTGCGTTTTATCTTCTTAATTCTTATGTAATGTACCAGAGTTCATGTAAAACGGGTTACAAAGAGGGAAGATTTTCTCTAGTAACTGTGGACTATTCCCGTGAAGACCATGCCTGGAGGGTAACTTATTTGAAGATATCTTGTGATTGAAACCACTGAGAGAGAACAGAGTAAATACAATGCATAAGAGAGATTCCAAAATTTGCAAGATGCTGTAGCTGTTCTTTTGCATGCACTCCTCTGTTGTGGTCGCGAAATTTGTGGACTTTCCCTTCTGTTTCTCTCGAGATGCACGGATACAATAGCTCTTATGTTCCACATGGTGAGGCAGCTTTCCTCCAACTGCATGCTAAGAAGCTCTAATATGACAGCTCTTGATTAACTTATCAGAAAAATCAACGTGTTTGGCCCACAGTGGCCGAAGTTTTGGAAAAGCTATTTCTAGCCAGGGTTTTGCTCTGCCATTGAAATGGATGACTCCTGCATTCTTAGCGTCTGCAAAGCTTGTGTTTTCCTGGTATCCAAGCCCCAACATGTGCCAAAAGGGATCAATTATGTGAACATGACCGTGGAATGCTATTAGACCGGGAGGTAATGTTCCTAGTTGCCACAAGCTAAGATCGGATTTCCAGTTCTGCACCAGAAGAGAGCATGAGAAAATTGAAGTCAGTATAAGTTGCAGAGACATCTGCATCATACTTTCAGGTTATTATCAGAATGAGCATCAGAAAATTGAAGGCAGTACGAGTTGCAGAGACATCTGCATTATACTTTCAGGTTATCATACAGAAACATTCAAGAATATCCTATCACCTCCTTCATTACGAACTGTAAATTATTATGCAGCTGATGTATTAAAGCAAGGTAACTATGCGAAGTATGTCTCTGCATATTTGATATATTGTAGACCAGTTAAATCACACAAGCATGGCACTGATTATATTCTTGATGTTGAGGTGCTTACCTTTTCAAGCCAGTGATAGTAAGTAAGGCTTATATTACTCTTTCTCCAGGCCTCTAGATCAAAAATGTTCATGCCATAAGCCCATGCACATTCGTTAGGATCAAAGTGCTTCCTAATGAGAGGATGGGAGAAGTTTAAATAGCTCTTTAATCGCTTTGACATGACGAACTTATCCTCCCCTTCACATGTTTGAACAGCTCCGTTGACCTTCCCATTCATATCGATATCCCAAAGAGGGGAAAGATCGGTTTGAATCACAATGTCATCATCCAGGAAAACTACCTTATTTAAACTTGGAAACAGCTGCAAAAGAACAAGTAAAATTAAGAATTATTTGCATCGTACAGAAACAACCAAGTCCTGTGGTCTTTGTACCTCTGGTAGATGTATTCTTATGTGATTCATCATGGAATTGTATTTAGGACTCAGTGCTTGAAGCTTTGCTGCAACCACATAAGGCTTCTCACTGTTATTAGCTGTAATGGCAGACGACCCTCCTCTAAACTGTGACCTAACACGCTGATCTTTCTCCATTGCTTCCAACACAGGCACCTTTCCCTTGGCAAACCAGTCAAAGTGGTGGAGTGCCTTGACCTCAATTATGGCGGGAGATAGAGGGTGCAAGGAGAACCACGCCTGCATTGGAGAATATGTCTTCTTATCTGTTATAATGTGGAGGACAAACCTTGCAGGATGGAGTGAATTCTGGACAAGTGATGCTGCGACCACTGAAGCGGCTAAGACATTGTCTGAAGCTAGCACAAAATGGAAATACGAGTTGTCCACAAGAGATGGAACAAACTCAGCTGGTGGAAGCTGCAATCTGGCAGCAGCATTTGTCGAGTGTTCATTGGCAAGTTTTAAGGTCAGACAGTAAAGCTGTTTTGGTATGCTGCTAGATGCCACGTGCCGATATAGATATTCTTGTATTTTAGCTGTTCGAGTCCTTTGCTCAAGTAGAGAGACCTGGAACGTAAGACTTCTAATCAGCTAAAGCTGCAAAAATATTACTGGGGCATGATGTCCTGTTGAAAGGGTAAATTTACACTAATTGATGAAACAAGAACAATTGTCAAGATTAAAGATGCATCCAGGGATTACTGATCATATGGAACAGACATCAGGTTGGTACCATTTCTCGAAGCCGGAGAGCAAAGGCTTTGGCATCTGATCTGCTTTCCTTCATCTCGGCGACAAAGTCTTCCAAAGTTTGGGGAATTTCGGATTTTCCTCTAAGTTCATCTTCTGAAACTGGTTTGTCTAAGATCTGGTATATTACTTCTGGAACCTGTAAAATGGTGCGAGAGTTATTATTTCTGGCAGGAGCAAGAGAGTTATTATTTTCCTTCACAAGATTTGAACGGAAGATGTGGAAGAAGATTTATTGAGCAATGAAGATGTCGGGGAGGAGATTACTGCTGGTTCGAGCCTTCGGTGCAAAATTTTCGGTGCTAGTTTCTTCCCAAGACAACCTGCCACCATAGAGGTAATCACTGAATAATCACATAGAATTTCCGAGTAAGTTATTTAGTGATGGAACTTTTCAGAAGTGCTTGTGTTCATGTCCATATCCATGGTCACGTGGTTGCTGTGATAATTTATAACCTGCATTGGATAAAACCGAGGATTGAAATTTTTTGTCCTTGTTGTGACAGATTGATGTCGGCCTTTGGTAAACTATTGGCTTCTCTGATCTATTATCTAGATGGAACCATCTTTACTGTTGGTTCTGGGCTAAATCCCTCAAGGGATTTGTTTGGTTAACATTTGTCCTAACCAAGTGCATGTTATCGATTGCATTGGACCGACCTAATGGCTAACAGAAGTTGACCCCAATAGCAGATACCAAATGAAGGGTGGATAACAATTATGACCAGAAGATTCGCATGATTAAACACTAAATAATTTTTTGTTCAACTCATTAAATAAGTACTCTGATTTCTCAACGCTTATATGATATGACCCATTTAAGGATTATCACATTCCCAGCGACCTATTTATCAGACCTCTGTTATGATTAATCAACTTGAAAGTATATTTCATGACAACTTAGGCCAAAATGAATGAATTTCTTTGTTTCCCCTTGCTTTCTAATCTGAAGGGTGTTATTTTATCCCGATTTAATCTACCTGACTATCGAAATAAAGTTCATAGAGCTACCAGATCCTATACTATTCTTTGAACAACGAACCGATGAAAGTTTTTTTTTTTGGTTGAACATTTTGATTCTAATGTAAGCAAAACTATGTAGACACGCAAATTTATAATACGCTCTGCGTTTAATTTTTATGTAGCTTTGTCCTTTTTAACTTCCTGAACAGAGAAAGAATCTGCAGAGAACTCAATTAACATTCTTGGCCAGACTCTGTTTCTTCACAGGCGGATAAATAGTTCTAGCTTTGATTCATTAGTTTCATTACGAACTTCAAACTTTATGCTAGAAACTATAACTATGTAGGACTTACCTATAGAGGAACACTTCCTTTCCCCGTCGATGCTGTCCACTGCCGTCATTACAAAGATGACTCGCAGAAGAAACGTGAAGAGCAACAGCATATAAAACAGCATGCGGTATGAGACCTTTCTCGACCCGACCTTGACATTGATGAACTCTCTCACTCCTTTGCCCGGAAGCACGGTCACATGTCGCAAACTAGGCGAGATGTGAAGCTGCATCCTTTTTTATTTAGCCCCAAACAAAAAGATAAGTTGCCACTAATCGCAGAAGAGGCACCCTGTTTCTTCTCTTCTCTGTGTTTATTCCCCGAGTCGTTTGGCAAGAATGGCCAAAACGAGAATGGCATTGGCAAAGGAGTGCCATGCAGGCAAAAAGGTCAGGGGCTTTTGATGGGGGGTTTGAGGTAGCTTTCAGTCACCAAAACTTGCTTAGAACTCGGGGTAATAGAACTGGATGTGTCAAGTTCTGGGTTTTTTTATTTGTCTATTTTACACATGGGGAGGGGGGTTGTTGTTGAAAGGAAAGTGACAGGGAACTTGAGAGACGAGGACTATTAATCCATCAATTTCGTGACTGGTGCGGTGGATAAACTCTATCACGATAGTATAATAAGATAGATATCTCTCGTTCAATGATCAGCTCGATTCAATTAAATGAGTTTGACCATCGATGATTTATTCTAATCCATTTACCATGACCCAAATGGCTATATGCAAAATACCATATAAGATACATGAACTTTACACGAGTTATCCGTTGTGATTGTGACAGCACGAAGGGTTCTCGTCTGGGTGCTGATTTTTCTCTTTTTTTTTTATTTATTTATTCAGGGGAAAGGGGTATTTGGCTTGGGGTTGAAGGGGGGAAGTTGATGGGAAGTAAGATGAGAGAGCATTGTCTGATGTCTGGTGTTTACTTAGCTTTGCCTCCAGATGATGACTTTTGAAGCATACATGAGCCTTTGGACTTTGACGGAACAGGGTTTCTGATCCGACAGTGACTCTCTCTCTGTCTCTTTGCTTTCGGTTGTTGGAAGAGAATGAGGATGAACAGGGTCGGCACTCCTCTCAAAACTAAAATACGAACAAAGGAAAGCGCTAGCTTCTTTTACTTGGCAAAAGAAAGGGTCCAACAAACTTCATTCCTACAATAAAAAAGAACACGCTTTCTTCCTATTTGTTAGGTGGGGACTTCCGCTTCCACAGGTTTATGGGTCAATATTTTAACCGTTCCTGTCATATGAAGCCGCAATTTGCGTAAGTCCTTTACCTTGTCGGCATTGATCATCTTGACGGAGTCATGATCCATGAACATTAGAAGCAAATGTCTGATTAACCAGAAGATTGGAATGTGAATAAGTTATAGAATACGTCTATCCTTTGGGAAAAAAAATAAAGATTTGTGAAATGATCTGAGTTAGGGCCGCTACGTTTGAGTATATCTTCTTTTTAATTTCTGTGAATTTTTCTCTTCCCGATGCTAGTAGTTTGGCAGAAGCTTCCTTCTTCTGTATAATTCCTACCTTCCTGCTCAAATATAATAAACGGCCGTTTGCCTTTTTCACTTGTTTCTGGTGTGAGGCTATGTTGGGCTAGAAGTCGTCGTTTCCGGTTTCTGCAGATGGTTCAATTCGGCTCGGCCCCACTACAAACATCAGCAAATTGGGCCCCCGGTCCATGAAGACCGAAGATCATGTAACCAGTTCCCGTCCAATGCGTTTGGTCATATGGCGGATTTGTTTCGTAAAAAATGGATAATTTGAAAAATAATTTTGTAAAAAATATGGCTCGCAAAATTATTGAAGATGAAAATATCGTTCGGACCATTAAATTTCTACGAAATAAACAGAGTTATATTATGACATGGGTGAGATCTTGTGGGACATCGAATACTCTTGTGATCCAGTAGCGTCATAACAAGTTCATTGATTTTGGGGACACTCTTCATACCTTACTGTCATAATTAATCTGCCGTATTGGTGATCTGAGCAAAGGTTCAAAGTGAATTATTGTAGAATATCTAGGAGGGTAGTCTCGAGAGTGTCACTTTTTCACTAAGGCTTGACTCGTAACTAATTATCGTGGAACGCAAATCGATATTGAATCTCAGCCGATTCAATGAAACCCTCGTAGCATTTATCGCGTACTCGGCACATTCATTTGTCTTTGGCAATTTTACTCCCTGAAATGCCAAAAGAAAAAAAAAATCTCTTCCACATACATGTGGTTATGCCTAATCTTCAGCCACGTTCTGATTTTCTTTTAATTGGAGCAATGAAAATGGTCATCTAATCGCTTCGACCCCTAAATTTGAGGGTTTTAAAGGGATGCGTCTTTATATCTGCAAAATTTTCACCAGCTTAGCACAGCCCCGTTTTATTTTTCTTCAAAAATCAGCTTTTTCCAAATCTAGGCAATGGCAAGCTCGCCATGGCCTTGCCAGCCTTAGCTTGGTGAGCCCATTGCCACCTTTTCTCCTAGTCGACAAGATTTGCCGACCTTCTCTAACTATAACTCGCTAGCCACAATGGGAAAAAAAATAAGAAAATAAAAACATTAAAAAAAATAAGAAAACATCACAAAATTGTCCAAATCTGCACCGATTGGATAACATTGGTCAGATGGATTGAATTAACACAAATGCTAGATAATTAGCACTGAATTGACATAATTGCAATGAATTTATGACTTTTATCTGTTAATAATGTCACAATTTTTTGTTTATGACAATCCTTGCTTATATTCAACTTTCACGGTGATTGTTAAGAAGACTTCCACTACATAGTTCATTACAGAAACTATTCGGCAAGCGCGCGGAATGATAAAGAATCATCCGACTTCTGAGTTTGGAAAAAACAAGACAAGTCAACGATAACCTAAAATCAACAAAAAAGGAGCACAGGAAGGACTTGGAACGTAAACCCCTTATGTATGTATGTGCATATATATATATATGTCCATGTCTCACTTAAATCTGGATGAGCTGCGCCTATAAAGTTGCCCTAGCCGAACACGAGGTACTTCATTCCGCCTGAATGCATCATCAAAGGACTCGGGTTCATCGACGACCCTCTCATTCAGACTGAAGCACGGTGCCTGTTCCTCCATCCGCTTCTCCGAGCTCCTCTTGCTGAGGAACCGATGAAGAAACACTGGAGTAGAAGTGAAGCTCTTGAACCGGAAATACTGGATCAGAAATGGGACGCTCGATCCGATGACGCACGCGGCAATCGCCAACCACCTGACGTCGGTCGATATGACGGTGTACAGTCCCGTCATGAAGGCCACCACTGTTCCCCAGAGGGAGAGGCAGAGCAGCTTCTTGCTGTACACGATGGCCCTCCTCAAGACCGTCTCATTGGCAAGCATGGCTGAGATCAAGATGAATATGACTGTCAGGGAAGTAGAGAGGGCAACAGCGTCGGCTAGGATGAAGACCTTGAACGCGAATTGACCGCTGAGTATGGCGTGGCCACCTTCAAGGCTACTGTGGCCGCTTGATTTCATCGGAAGTGGGCGATCAGGAGAGTTTTGGAAGTTGCATAAGGTGGATGGCAGCGGTGGATTAGCGTCAGTGCCATTGGGCGTCAAACCCCCAGGCAATGTGAAGGCGGCGGCAAAAGTGATGGTAGCAAGGAGGGTGGCGACGACGGAGAGGGCGTTGGCGTGGCCCTTGAGGTCGGCCTTGGGCTTGTCGAGGGGGGTGAGGTGGTTGGGGGAGTGGTTCATGGTGGGAGGCTTGCGGTGGGCCGGGAGGTGCTTCAGGTGTCGGTAGAGGTATGCCTGCGGAAGAACAATTATGATCAGCAGTTAACAGAAGCAGTTTATTGAAATAAATCAATTTTATGGCGAGGCTCGTGTGTTATCCCCCAAGATCGTCGACAACTTTGATGTCCTGTCAGAGAATGTAACTCTAAATAGATCGGTTGGAGAAAGCAATGGTTTAATTTCCCGGATATGAACGCATGTTTATATAAAATTTTATTGAATTTGTCACATTAGGGTAGTTCCTGCCAATCAATTTTAATATCTCTAACATTCAAATAAAGATTAATATACATCCTCAAATTACTAAGGATACTCAACACGCACTAAAACATGTAAAGACAACAATAATTGTTATAGCAAAAATATATATCAATTTTTAGTATTTTTTACTATCCTCGATATATTTTTTGTCCCGTGTTAAATATTAATTAAGAGATCCGTTTGTTTCCATGTCATTTCGCTATATAACCCGACATAAAAGCCCATCTGTTTTGACAATCTTTCTCAAATTACGATTTGGTCCGCAAGATCATTTAATAAGACCGAGATAATAAAATTACCTTCGTCTTGCTATATTGCCACAGAGACTCACAAATATCCAGAAACGTGAGCCCATCGGCATTCTTGGCCCTCAGATCCACCCCAGGAATCTTCAGCAACTTCTTCACCATCTTGTAGTTATGATCCTTAGCAGCCATGTGCAATGGCGTGTCCTGACGACTGTCGGCTTCGTTCACCAGCTTCGCCAGCTCGGGCACTTCCAACACCTCCTTAGCATAATTCTGCTCGCACTTCAGCGCAAGGTGAACGGCATTCCGACCCTCATCGTCAGTGATCTCGGCCGTGTCGGGGCAGTGCTCGATGATCTCTTTCAGAAGGTGCAGGTCGCCTGAGGAGGCAGCTTCGAGCAGCGGCGTTCGGCCATGCTTGAGGTCCTTGGTGTAGGCTGAAGAAGGATCGGTGCGGAGGAGGCGAGTGGCGATCTCTCTCTCTTTGGCTTTTGCTGCGAAGTGCAGGGCTGTTCTTCCGTCTTTGTCGAGCGCGTTGATCATGTTTGATCCTTGGAGCTTTATGAGAGCATCCACGCAACCTAGGTGAGCGAGAACTCATTGGAAGATTCAATAGAAATATTAATCAAAGAAATGGGAGATGTGGCTGCGGATGTTAAGGTTTCTTGATACGTGGCTAGTCTGCTCTAAACATAGTATTGATAAATTCCCCCAAGGGACATGTAATTGATTCTTTGAAGTAAGCCCAGTTTATATAGATAATTTCGCCGGCCAGAGTTTCCTTTTTCTTCTTGGATTTTCATATTACACACGGTTTGTGCGCAATTCTCTTTACACAACCCACCGTCACCATAATTAATTCGTTGATTATGGATTGAATAATTGACTATTTAAATCGATAGCACAAAGTTGTAGCAAAACTAGGTTGTAGAAAAGTAAAATCCCAAATTGCTTTTCTGACCCAATCCGGAGAAAAAATTGCCCAAGCTCGAGTGTGAACACTTTGCAAGTATAATAATCATGTTGCCATATAAAGATAAAATACCTTATTTCTGGTTGAACTTGAAGCTTGATTATAGAAAATGGAGATGATAAATTACATAAGTTCCTCTCTTTTTAGAATTTGTCATAGGTTTATTCTAAAAACCTTGAAGACAAAACAAAAAACCATTTTTAAAATTCCACAATTACCATTCGCAATATGTTCAAATCCTTTTCCATTTTTGGAAGACTGATAGTTGCCTCGATTGATTTCGGTTGTTAATAATACATAGTTCAAAGTAATTAAGTAGTGCATGTAAAAATGAAGCACCATGCCTCATAAAAGCTTCTTAACCTTGTCCTATACTTTTTTTTTTTGGTCAATAATACTCTGTTTCGATTCATATCTTGAAAGTGTTACAAGATATATAATGGAATTCAGTACATAACATTTCAAGTAATAAAGGAGGGGGATATAACACCAAATTACTAGGAAGTTCATTCTTTCTCCATGCTTTCACTACCCAATCAGCAATCTTGTTTTGGGCTCGTGGGCAGTATGTAAGCTTCAGTCTGGGGAATTTGCGAAGTTGGGCTTGGGCCTCTTTGATAAGAGCCTGCGCCTCCCATCTCACTTGATCTGTCCTTGCGCCTTCCACCTCAGCTTGTCAAAAACTTATTGCATGTGCTTCGCACACATCCCCATAGATAGTATTTCTCTTTTGTTCATGTAAGTCACAAGAGTATAGTTTCTATATTATTCTTACCTAAATAATTGATTGAATTAGAAAGTTAAAAGGCAACACAGACTAGCTAACTATCAACATTTTATCAAATAGAAATACACACACTTCAAATCGTATCTGAATCAATATAAAATGAAATATCAATTTCTCAAAAAGTACATATTTACTTGTCATATGATTCGTGTAGTTGAATTTTGCATTCTTATACTTTATGCTTACACGCCGTGCAATATATAACTATATTAATAGTATTAAGACTGCTAGACATGTAGCTTTTTCTATGTTAGCAAAATATTTTCAGTGTATTAGTCGATTGTTATTTCCATGCAAAGATTTAAACAATCTGTTTCCACAATGCTTTCCATATAAGTCCTTTGACTTTTAAGCGTGCGACCAGCTAACCTGGAAAGAGAAAATTTTGGTTTCTTTGACATTTATCAAGAAATTTTGCGTTTACTAAAATCCCATTTTATACTTTTTCACGTTCGATTTGCATAAAAAATAGCTCTTTGAAGCTGCAATAATGACAAAAATCATAAAACTAAGTAAAGATATAAAGAATGACGAACCATTAAGAATATCATGCAAAAGCAATACAAATCGCAATTGAAATATTATGAATTATATTACATATTTCATATTCAGGTTATTCCCTTGCCCAGATCCTGTATATTGTACATTTTATAGATAATAAGAGAGATATTTCAACTAAATTGAGTACAGAAACTTGGAGAAAGCATGGACGCATCCTTTCTTTTTGTGGTTGGTGACGTACAAAGAGGAAAAAGAGAACAACTAAAATAACAGCCATCGTAGATGGTATATACCTAACAAATCTGCATAATTAATACGTAGCTACCTTAATGCTTGCAACTTGCAAAAGTCAGTTTTAGTTATATGTACGTAGATTTAAGACTAAGAAAAGAGATGGCGCTTCTATTCTTGCTTTCCTCAGTAAACACAGAGAAAGGTCTGTGTCCTACAGAAACATTACACTCACTGATGATGTGTGGTGAGTCTTATTTGCTAATTGGGAAAATGAGGTGCTCTATGCACGTGTCGTGCCAATAACAGTTCAATCTCCCATTGGCCCATGGATCATGTGGGTGTTTAATATGTACGTGTAAGATTAATCTCTCAAAAGAAATGAAGTGCCATGAAATTAATCATTTAAGCATGTATTATCTGACGTACCAATGCTTCCGGCAAGAACCGCAGCATGCAAGGGGTTTCGGCGGTCGGGGCCCCTCAAAGCCTCGTGCCAAACACCTCCTTCACGTTGCACGCTCCCCTTCAAGAACTCCACCATCTCCTTTACCACTCTCTCAAACCCAAACTCTGCTGCCACGTACAGGGTGCTCTCGCCAGCGTCATTCACGCTCCCCACCATCTCCCTATCTTCTTTCCACAGTAACATCCCCACCTCCTCGTTCCCAGTCCTCAGCGCCTCGTGCAAGGCCGTGTTCCCGGCCCTGTTCTTCATCCTCAGCAAGCTGTTATTGATCCTGGCCGCACCCCCATCCTCCATCTGTTTCAGCTGCCGCGTGCACGGTGTGTCGGTGGTGGGCGTGTCCTTGCGCAGCTTGGTCTTGGAGAGGATGGCCTCCACGATGTCAGAGCCTCCACGCTGCGGGCGTGTCTGCGCTGCCATGTGGAGCGGCGTGTCGCCACGGGAGTTGGGCTTGGCCGCGAGCTGTGGGCACTTCCAGAGGACCTGCTGGATGAAGTCCTTGTGGCCTGACTCCGCCGCGAGGTGAACGAGATTGTTTCCCTTGCGGGTCTCTAGTATAAGGTGGTCTAGTAGGGCTCCCTCGTCTATATTGCCTCCATGTTTCTGGCGGATCGAGTTTTCGAGGTCAGTGAAGTTGCCGACTCTGGCTGCTTTGTACATACTGGAGTCCATGTACTTCTTTCGGGGTTCAATGTGCTCCTCCATCTTCAACTCTTCGTCTTCTTGAATTGCAGGCCTCATTTTTAGTGCGGTGGAGAAAGGAAATGATGGAGTTATTGAGGTGTGAAGAAGAGATGAAGGATGGCGTCGCGCGGTATACGATCTATAAGGTTTCGTGCGGAGTCATCGGGGGCCACTTTGGAGGCAAGTCTCGGAGCATAAGCCGTACACGTCTTTGCTTTGACTTGATAGGACGACTTTAATCGTCCTCCCAAATTCTCCCCCCCCACAACAAACCTTTCTCCGTTGGATAACCCAACCCAATGTCAAGATGCTCTCCGTTGCTCGCGTCAAGATGGTTGGTTAGTTTACTGATATTACCTGGATCACCCAAACGTTGGGTGATCCAGGTAATATCAGTAAACTAACCAAGCATATTGATGTGAGTATCGTCCAGTTAGCGCGTTCCCCTTCGATTGACACTATAGAGAAGGGAGCCTACTTAGGACACGAGATGAAGATATGGCCTTAAAGATTGTGGTAAAGAGGCTCGACGGGGGACTTAGAGGGCCTAATCACCCACCGGAAGCTCTTCGGAGCTAGTCTTGCTCCCAACTTGCTTAATAGAAGTGCTTGAGGACTCCATGGACTATGAAATTGGGACTACCCCTAGATAGGTGGATCCCCTCCTCACTTGCATCAATATAGAGAGAAAAGAAACGAGTGAAGAAAATATGTTGCCAACTCGCTTAACAAATGCTTGGGGACTCCACTTACTTAGGGCTACTTATAAAATAGGTGGGTACCCTGGTCAATTGCATCAATGCAGAGGGAAAAGGAAGAGTGAAGAAAAATGTCCATGAGGATTGTAGGAGAGTGTCTCTATTGGTGAGAAGAGTACATTCAATTGAGGCTTGTGCAGGAGTGACCCGAGGAACTTGTGAGCGAGTGACTGTAAAATAAATTTGTGTATTGGCCATGAACATTTCATATAAATATACTTGAGAAATATTAAGTGTAGGGCTCAATCAATAAGCAGTATCAAATTCGGGCTTCTACACTCAACGCAGGGGTACATCCTCCTAAAGTCTCTGTCATCTATCAGCGCTAGGTATTCTCCCACGTTATCCCTTGGACCTGGATCACCTAACGTCACTATAGTGACGTTGGGTGATCCAATGGAGAAAGTGGGGAAGGGGGGCAACACTTTTTAATAGCGGGCAAATAATTAAGGGTGGAGATGGAAAAGGCCATCAAGAACCTTGAAAAGCCGCTTCTGTTCCAATTTGATGATTTTGAGATGGTACGTTATCAAGTCCAGCTCATTGGATGACTTGGTGTACCGTCGGGACATGATCAAGTGCCAATTGGTTAGTTAAAAACCACATTAGCCACCTAGGACTGTCACATCATTCATTATACTGATTTTAAAATAGATAAAATGCATAGGTAGACAATTGGTTAGTTAATAGGCATAGGTAGACAAAATGGCCTGCACATTAGCTGATCCTCACCATTAATTCCCTCCCCCTAGTATAAGGGGGAGGGAATTAATGGTCCGGTCCCCATACGTGCCACGTTAAGGGATCCGAGTCCGACAAAATGCTATCCTATGAAACTTTTGAGCTTCGGTACTAAATAAGATGAGCAAGGATGGACTTAAAAATATGTAAGATGAGCAAGGATGGACTCAAAAATAGGTTCCGATATACTATAACGGAGCACTTAAAAGTGTGGACCGCATTGAGCGCCCATGTTAGAGTCTGCAGTTGTGATTTTGTCCTCTAATTTTATTGGCCTTCACTAGCATCCTGTCAAATGAAATTCTTAGGTCTAGCCTTGAGAATTATGCAATCATCACGTGATTATATGTCAAAGAATCCTCCGCTAGACCGACGGTGGTTTGGCTACATATCTCATGTAGCATGACGACTTGAGTCAACGGACCCAACTTAGCTAGGAGTCGTGTTCGCATGTCCAATATCAATCGGACGGCTGGAAAAAAATAAATAAATAATCATTTCTTAAAAAAAATTCTTCAAAATCATTTTTAACTGTTGGGACATGACTTAAGCAAGGGGATATGTTTCCATATGTGAGGCCTCGTTCTAGTCTTGGTCTTCTTCTTTTTCTTTTACTTTTTGTCCCCTTTCTTTATTTTTTCTTGACTTAGTAAATTTGACAATAGCGATTACGACTCCTGACCCCGAAGTGGCCGAGTTTGGTTCTTTATTTCCATCCAAAACCCGATTTTCTATAGAATGATTCTTTGATAACTTATTACATTATGAATGCATAACAGCGAAGGCTAGACCTTGGAGTTTGCATTAAGTCGCTGCTAGATACAATCTCTTCTTTCATACGTATGCATTATATAAGTAAGAATCCTTCTATAGAAGGTACGGGTGTTTGGGGTACAAAGGGCTTAATTAATGATGCGAGTCAACGGACCCCAACTTGGCCACTTCGGGCCCGGAGTCGTAATCACTGGCGTCAAATTCTCCAAGTGGAGATAAAAGATGAAGAAGAACGAGGCTAGAACGAGGACCCTTCATCCATTTCCTTCAGTGGCTCCAGTTGCTCGTGGAAATTTTGATGATCTCCAATGCCGGCATACAGATATTAAAAAGCATAGGAGAGATTTGATCTATTTTAGAATCGAGTTACTTCTTCATCTAGGTTTTAAATTGTGTTATTCTGTCTTGTGAACGAACTTTCTTAAGGAAAAATGATCCAAAAAGTCTTGAGCTTATGATACTTTTATTAATTTAATCATAAATCATTTAATTTTACTAATTGAATTTCAAGTCTTTTCACATCTTATTATTTAAGTTCATCACTAGATAGGATTCATTTACATGAATGCCAACTGTACGAAGTGGCACAACCAGTATTGGCATGAATAATTTTTAGTAACATTTTAATACTTTCCTGAAATTCATTGTTTTTTTTTTGTTTTGTATTTTTTTTCTTTTCTCTCTTCTAATTGTTGCCCATCGCCGGGGTTGGGCAGGTGGTGGAGGAAGAAGGAGAAAAATAATAAGTTATTAAACATTAATAAGATTTGTCCACGTCGGCGTAGTCGTCTTACGTAAGACGGTTAGTATTTATGTCAACGATTCTAATCAAAATTGATCAAACAAACTCAATTGAAAAAATATGAAAATGTTGAGGACTTAACTAGTGAAATTGAAAATTTTATGACTGAATTGGTAAATACATAATAGGTTTAGGCTTTTTGGACGAATTTTTCTGATTTTGTATTGCCAAAGCACTTTTGCATCATGTCAAATCCAAAGGTGCTCAACGATGTAGTGTTGGATGTGATTAATGTTTTGGGAGTAGACATCGACAAAATATGTTCTGAGTAGAGAATAAAGTTGTCGTAATTTCTTACATGTACTTGATTCGAGTAGCTCATTAATTGACTCCAACAGAAAAATAATTCTGACAAAAGGAGATAAATGAACATGGCAGTTAAAAAGAGATCCATTCGTGTGATACAAATTTCTAGCTAACCTCCTAGTATGTCTTAAGCTTTCGGAAAGTTTCCTATTTTGCCCCTCCATTAGAAGAATTAGTGATCCGGAGAAAGTTCTAAATTCCACCTTGTCCCTCAGGTTTTGCATACAGATCTGTTCCCCAAAAACAACGGAGACGACTTAGCCTAGGCTTGGAGTTTCATTGACTCTTTCGACTGATCTTTTGAGAAAGTCGTCCATTCATACATTACTACAAAAGAGAATGTTTCCGTTACTTTGTGAAGTAAATATGAAGAAAGACATCGCAAGTACTGATAATTAGTACTTCATGACGATTGCCGAATCGCAAGGGAAATAAAATAATTATGGAAAATCAATTAAAAAAAGTCTCATGTTGCAAACCTAGTACAATAAAGATGGAATTGAAGTAAACTTTCCGGGTCTCACTTTCGCAATATTCTACAAAAAAAAAAAAAGCAATTTGAATAAGTCGATAGTAAATTTCTTTTATGTTGTTATCAATAAAATATCTAGAAGATTGGAATATAGTAGCTTTTTTTTCCTTTCAAAATTTGAATGCCCGCCCATATTTTCTCATTAGTGAACGCTCTTTGGGTTTTCTCTTCAGAGAGAGCTTGTCGTTGCGACCGTCATCTTTGCTTATCCGCCGCTTTAAAGACCTCCATTGTATTCGACCAAAAAAAAAAAAAAAGACCTCCATTGTAAATATTTCTTCGTAGAGAACATGCAGCTCACCACAAATATTTTTTATACTAATTATTTCAAGTTATTTTAGCTACAATTTTCAGATGCTTTTTCTCAAATTGCTTATGTCTTTAAAAACAAATGAAGACTTAATGTCAGCATTTGCAGGGACTAGAACATAAATGAACAGTTTTGAGAGATGCCAAGTGAAACTCCGGATGCGGTACGCTGACAATTCCCTTTAAAACTTTAAAAATAATTATTAAAGGTGACTTAATTTTAAAACTATATTTATTTCGAAAAATATTTTCCTAAAAATGATCATTTGTATTGTTTACTAAA
Source organism: Melaleuca quinquenervia (assembly GCA_030064385.1). Taxonomy (NCBI): domain Eukaryota; kingdom Viridiplantae; phylum Streptophyta; class Magnoliopsida; order Myrtales; family Myrtaceae; genus Melaleuca; species Melaleuca quinquenervia. The sequence goes on along the minus strand of CM057723.1, from coordinate 25,812,891 downwards.
ATGAATAAATATGAATTCTTTTATTGCTTACAAAAATATTTAAACACAAATTGTTATCGATAAAGAAATTTTTTTTCCACCAATATATTTCAAGTGATATAAGTGATTATTTGCAGAATTATGCTGTCCAAGCCATTCATTTTTCATGAAAAGGAAAAATGGAGTGTAAGTCTGGAACCTTTTACGTTGGCGTAGACTTTTATTTATGCAAGATATGAAGGATGAACGACATGCGAACACAAAGGAAGAAATTTGTTTCAACTTTCCTGGTGATTGTTAAGAAGACTTCGACTTCGTAGTTCATCACTGAAACAATTCAGCAAGGGCGCGGAATGATAAATAATCATATGAGTTCTGAGTTTGGTAAAAACAAGACAAGTCAACGATAACCTAAATTCAAGAAGAAAGGAGCCCAGGATAGCCTTGGAACGTAAACCCCTTATATCTCTATATATCCAGTGTCACTTTGATCTGGATGAGTTGCGCCAATTAAGTTTCCCTTGCCTCAGCTGCATACAAGGTACTTCATTCCGCCCGGATGCATCATCAAAGGAATCAGGTTCGACGACACTCTCATTCGGACTCGAGCGCGATGGCTGTTCCTCCATCCGCTTCTCCGAGCTCCTCTTGCTGAAGAACCGATGAAGAAACACAGGAGTAGAAGTAAAGCTCTTGAACAGAAGATACTGGATCAGGAATGGGATGCTCAATCCGATGACGCACACGGAAATCGCCAACCAACTGACGTCGGTCCATATGACGGCGTACAGTCCCGTCACGAAGGCCAGCACGGTTCCCCCGAGGGAGAGGCAGAGCAGCTTCTTGCTGTACACGATGGCCCTCCTCAAGACCGTTTCATTGGCAAGCATGGCTGAGATCAAGATAAAAATGACTGTCAGGGAAGTAGAGACGGCAACCGCGTCGGCTAGGATGAAGATCTTGAACGCGACACGATCGATGAGTATGGCGTGGCCACCTTTAAGGCGGCCATCTTCTTGGCTGCTCTGGCTGTTTGAAATCATCGGAGGTGGGTGATCAGGAGAGTTTTGGAAGTTGCATAAGGGGGATGGCAGCGGTGGATTAGCGCCAGTGTCATCGGGCGTGAAACCCCCAGGCAATGTGAAGGCGGCGGCAAAAGTGATGGTAGCAAGGAGGGTGGCGACGATGGAGAGGGCGTTGGCGTGGCCCTTGAGGTCGGCCTTGGGCTTGTCGATGGGGGTGAGGTGGTTGGTGCAGAGGTTCGCGGTGGGAGGCTTGCGGTGGGCCGGGAGGTGCTTCAGGTGTCGGTAGAGGTATGCCTGCGGAAGAACAATTATGATCAGCAGTTAACAGCAGCAAGTTATTGAAATGGATCTATTTTACGGCGAGGCTTGTGTGATATCCCCCAAGATCGTCGACAACTTTGATGTCCCGCCAGAGAATGTAACCCTAAATAGATCGTCGACAATTTTAATATCTCTAACATTCAAATAAAGATTAATATACATCCTCAAATTACTAAGAGTGTCAACATGCACTAAAACATGTAAAGACAACGAACATGTTATAGCAAAAAATAATAATGAAGATTTCGTTTCAATATCGCTATGTTATATGAAAATGTAAAAGCCAATTTTTAGCCCAAATTTTTACACAAATTTCAATAAAAATTATGTACCTTACCAATAACAACCATAGATTATAAAAAATTGAACGAAATGGCAATGCGACCAACTCTTCCTATAGAATAAGTATGAACACTTAGATTAATCATGTCAATCTTTAGTATTCTTTAATGTCCCCGATATATTTTTTGTCCCGTGTTAAATGTTAATTAAGAGATCCGTTTGTTTCCATGTTATTTCACTATATAACCGGGCACAGATGCCCATCTGTGTTGACAATTTTGCTCGAATTACGATTTGGTTCGCAAGATCATTTAATAAGACCGAGATAATAAAATTACCTTCGTCTTGCTATATTGCCACAGAGACTCACAAATATCCAGAAACGTGAGCCCATCAGCATTCTTGGCCCTCAGATCCACCTCATCATTCATCAGCAACTTCTTCACCATCTTGTAGTTATGATCCTTAGCAGCCATGTGCAATGGCGTGTCCTGACGATTGTCGGCTTTGTTTACCAGCTTCACCAGCGGGGGCACTTCCAACACCTTCTTAGCATAATTCAGCTTGCACTTCAGCGCGAGGTGAATCGCATTCCGACCCTCATCGTCAGTGATCTCGGCTGAGTCGGGGCAGTGCTTGAGGATCTCTATCAGAGTGCGAAGGTTGCCCGAGGAGGCGGCTTCGAGCAGCGGCGTTCGGCCATGCCTGAGGTCCTTGGTGTAGGCTGAAGAAGGGTCGGTTCCGAGGAGGCGAGTGGCGATCTCTTCCCCTTCGGCTTTCGCTGCGAAGTGCAGGGCTGTTCTTCCGTCTTTGTCGATCGCGTTGATCATGTTTGGTTCTTGGAGCTTTATGAGAGCGTCCACGCAACCTAGGTGAGGAAGAATCATTGGAAGATTATATAGAAACATTAGTAAAAATCATGGGAGATGTGGCTGCGGATGTTCCGGTTTCTTGATATGTGGCTAGTCTGCTCTAAACATAGCATCTAAATCGATAAACTTCCCCCAAGAGACATGTAATTAATTGATCGAAGTAAGCCCAGCTACAGTTTGTAGGCCATTCTCTTTACACAACCCACCATTACCATAATTGATTCGTTGATTAATAGATGGAATAATTGACTATTCAAATCGATAGCAATATCTTGGGCAAAGTTGTAGAAAAACCAGGTTGAAGAAAAGTAAAATCCCAAATTAATTTTCTCACCCAATCCTGAGAAAAAATTGTCTGAGCTCGATTGTGAATACTTTCTAAGTATAATAATCATTTTGCCATATAAGGATAAAGTACCTTATTTACGGTTGCACTTGACGCTTGATTACAGAAAATGGAGATGATAAATTACACAAGCCTCGTAAAAGATTGTGTAATTACCTTATTTCAAAGTAATTAAGTAGTGCATGTAAAAATGAAGCACCATGCCTCGTAAAAGCTTTTTCACCTTGTCATATACTTATTGCATGTGCTTCACACACATCCATGTTGGATAGTATTTCTTTTTTTTTTTTGATAAGTGAAGGCTTCACCACAGGCCAAGAGCCGGGAAAACTAGTTTAGGATCTAAACACTATAACTCCACCACTTAAAACGTCAGTAACTGCGGATTTCAAATTCTTAACCTCGACGATGAGGGGTAAGCTCTTATCCAACACAACTACTTTTATATTATTCTTACCTAAATGATTGCTTGAATTAGAAAGTTAAAAGACGACACGGACAAGCTTAATATCAACATTTTATTAAATATAAAAACACGCACTTCAAAGCATATTTAATTCAACATAAAACGAAATATCAGTTTCTCAAAAAGTACATATTTACTTGTCATATGATTCGTGTAGTTATATTTTGCGCTCTTATATTGTATACTTGCACGTGCAGTAGATAACTGCATGAATAGTATTCAGACTAGTAGACATGTAGATTTTTCTATATTTGCTAAATATTTTCAGTGTATTAGTCGATTGTTATTTCCATGCAAAGAATTTTAAAAATCTGTTTCCACAGCGCTTTCCATATAAGTCCTCTGACTTTAAGCGTACGACCAGCTAACCTGGAAGGAAAAAATTTTGGTTTCTTTGACATTTATCAAGAAATTTTACGTTTACTAAAATCCCATTTTATACTTTTTCACATTCGATTTGCATGAAAAATAGCTCTTTGAAGCTGCAATAATGACAATAATCATGAAACTAAGTGAACAGATAAAGAATGACGAACCATTAGGAATATCATGTGAAAGCAATACACAATTGGAATATTATGAATTATATTACATATTTCACATCCGGGTTATTCCCTTGCTCGGATCAATTGTATTGTACATTTTATAGATAATTTAGAGAGATATTTGAACTAAATCGAGTACAACAACTTAGAGAAATCATGGACGCATCCTTCATTTTATGGTTGATGACGTACAAAGAGGAAAAAGAAAACAACTACAATAAAAATCATCGTTATATGGTATCTGCCTAAAAAATCTGCATAATTAATATTTAGCTACCTTAATGCTTGCAACTTGCAAAGATCAAATTTAGTTATATGTACATAATTAATATGTAGCCAATAACAGTTCAATCTCCCATTGGCCCATGGATCGTATGGGTGTTTAATAAGTACGTTTAAGATTAATCTCTCAAAAGAAATGAAGGGCCATGAAATTAATCGTTTAAGCATGTATTATCTGACGTACCAATGCTTCCCGCAAGAACCGCAGCATGCAAGGGGTTTCGGAGGTCGGGGCCCCTCAAAGCCTCGTGCCAAACACGTCCTTCACGTTGCACGCTCCCCTTCAAGAACTCCACCATCTCCTTCACCACTCTCTCAAACCCAAACTCTGCTGCCACGTACAAGGTGCTCTCGCCAGCCTCATTCACGCTTCCCACCATCTCTTTATCTTTTTCCCACAGCAACATCCCCAACTCCTCGTTCCCGGTCCTCAGCGCCTCGTGCAAGGCCGTGTTCCCGGCACTGTTCTCCATCCTCAGCAAGCTGTTATTGATCCTGGCCGCGCCCCCATCCTCCATCCGTTTCATCTGCCGCGTACACGGCGTGTCGGTGGTGGGCGTGTCCTTGCGCGGCGTGTCCTTGGAGAGGATGGCCTCCACGATGTCAGAGCCTCCGCGTTGCGACTTCAAGCGGCGTGTCCGCGCTGCCACATGGAGCGGCGTGTCGCCACAGGAGTTGGTCTTATCCGCGAGCTGTGGGCACTTCCGGAGGACCTGCTGGATGAAGTCTTCATGGCCTGACTCCGCCGCGACGTGAACGAGATTGTTTCCCTTGCGGGTCTCTAGTTTAAGGTGGTCTAGTAGGGCTGCCTCGTCAATATAGCCTCCATTTTTCTGGCGGATCGATTTCATGAGGGCAGTGAAGTTGCCCCGTCCGGCTGCTTCGTACATACTGGAGTCCATGTACTTCTCTTGGTGTTCAATGTCCTCCCCCATCTTCAACTCTTCTTCTTCTTGAATTGCAGGCCTCATTTTTAGTGCGGTGGAGAAAGGAAATGATGCGAGTTATTGAGGTGTGAGGAAGAGATGAGGGATGGAGTCGCGCGGTACAAGACATATATGGTTTCTTGCGGAGTCATCGGGGGCCACTTTCGAGGTAAGTCTCGGAGCGTAAGCCGTACACGTCTTTGGTTTGATTGATTTGTGGGAGGACAACTTTAATCGTACTCCCAAATTTTTGTGCGGACCAAAAGCTACCAGTCATCAGGAGATTAGTCAACTATCCAAGCATCTTGACCTGAGCATCGTCCAGTCAGCGCGTTCCCCCTCGATTGAAACTACTGAGAAGGGGGCTTACTTTGGACAAGAGATGAAGAGAAGAGATGGCCTCGGAGATTGTGGTCTGGGAGGCTCGACGGGGGACGTCGAGGGCCTAATCACCCACCGGAAGCTCTTCGGAGCTAGTCTTGCACCCAACTTACTTAATAAAAGTGCTTGAGGACTCCGTGGACAATGGAATTGGGACTACCCCTCGATAGGTGGATCCCCTTCTCAATTGGATCAATATAGAGAGAAAAGAAATGAGTGAAGAAAATATGTTGCCAACTCGCTTAACAAATGCTTGGGCACTCCACCGACTTAGGGCTACTTATAGCATAGATGGATCCCCTTGTCAATTGCATCAAAGCAGAGAGAAAAGGAAGAGTGAAGAAAAATATTAAAGTGGTACATTATCTAGTTCAGCCCATCGGATGACTTGGTGTACCGTCGGGACATGATCAAGTGCCTAGGTAGACAAATGCTATTATATGAAACTTTCGAGCTTCAATACTACATAAGATGAGCAAGGATGGTCTTAAAAATAGGTATATTAAACGATGCCAATAAACTACAACGGAGCATTTAAAGTGTGGACCGCATTGAGCGCCCATGTTGAAGTCTGCAGTTGCGATTTTGTCCTCTAATCTTATTGGCCTTCACTAGCATCACGTCAAATGAAATTTTTAGGCCTAGCGTTGACAATTATGGATTCATCACGTGATTTTAGGTCAAAGAATTCTCCTCTTGACCGACGGGGGTTGGGCTACAAATCTTACGCAGCATGATGACTCGAGTTAGAGTCGTGATCCCGTGTCTGCTATTTGTCATAAGTTCTAAGAGGGGATAGAAAAGAACAAAGACCAAGACTAGGACGAGGACCTTTCAACCATGTCCTTGCCTCCGTTCGCTCGTGGAAATTTCGATGACTGCCCGGCGGCGATATACAAAATAGAGAACACCCGATATATCGGTTCCAATTGCTTGTGGAAATTTCAATCGTCTGACCAAGTTCATGAACGTGAACAGAACTTTGCCATGATCTTGTACTAACCAAAGTAAATGTCAGATCATGCCATAATGCGGAGACGACCGACGATGTGAAGTTTGACGTGGGGAGACGCTTCGTGGGTAGATGAGAATGAATAATGTTATATGAGCGGAGAACGGAGTTGGAGCATCGACATGATGTCGCATCGAAGGAACGCAAATAGTTTTTGAACTTTGATTAAATGTGTAACGTTGTTCTTGCACTTTTTAATTTTTTCACCGTTTGGCCCTAAATTTTAATTCAATATGCAGTGCCGTCTCTGAATTTTTAGTTAGTTCAATATGGTCTCCGAGTTTTTTGTACATATTCAATGTAGCCCATAAACTATATGAACATTTTCGATATTATCCTTTCATCAATTCGAATTTCATGACAATAGTTAAAGACCACATTGAATATATAACGAAAGTTTAGAGAACTTTATTCAATAAATTAAAAATTTGAGAATGAGATTGCATATTAAGATAAATTTGGAAAGACTATTTACATTATTTTTTCTTTCTTTGTATATTGACTCTAAATTAATTTTTGCAAAAAGGGATGAATGAACATGTTGTCAGAAACAACTCCATCCATGCCATTTTGCCGCTACATTACAAGAATCCCGAAAAATTTAGTAGAGAAGCTATTAGGCTCAGCACCATTTCACACTTTAAATAACTATATAACGCCATACCTTTTAAAGTCGATGAAAATAAGCTCAATAGAAATAAGTGGTCAAAATCACAAATTTATTGAAAACTTTCTATGTAAATCAAAATAATATTCTCTTAGTCCACCACTCTATTATTTCCCCCTCTTTTTATGTGCAAGCTTCTTTTCTTCCCTTATACTTGCACGTATGTTGCATATTGAGAGAGATATAATAGAGTGCTACAAGGAAAATAATATAAATGATCTCTGAATTTCGACTAAATATATAATGTCGTTTATAAACTTTCAATTTATCCAATTTGATTCTTGGAATATTTTTTCGTATATGTTCAAACTAGTCTATGTACTATTCGATAGTATTTAATAGTCCATTTCACATTAGGTTAAAAATTAGAGGATCACATTAAACTAATTAAAAGTTCACAGACTATTCCATATATCCATAATTAATTTATATATATAAGTCAAGTCTCTAGAATTAATTGAGGGCAAAGATCCACCGATCTTAGCTCGTTCTTACATAGTAGCCTGCAATTTTGCCATGCGAAACCCTCCATACACGATCGTGCAGACCTCGAGTGCGAGTGCATAATTGCCTTACGTCATCCACCAAATTGCCCAAAAGGTCATTCTATGACGTCATATGGTGCAAAGTCTTTTTTGTGGGGCGGGGGACATAACCCATCAGGAAGGGGGGAATTTCGTGCAGATCGACCGTGCTCCATCGTCAAATTCATGGACCGGACTTACGGTTTAGAATGAAACTTCAACATGGTCTCGACTAGTCAGGATCTGACTTTGACAATATGCCTAACAATCTTTTCTTAAATCCGCCCATGATTGATAGGACCGTTAGGTTTCCTACCATTCGAACTATAGGCACGGGGTCTAGGTCTCTCGCGAGCTCACAATCGAGCCGCTGAGCTCATAATCGAGCCTAACTTACGCTCGTGTCGAGAGTCCATTACCATAAACTGGCCCGGCCTAAACCCTCCGACATCTAAGACTTTTCTTTCTTTGCACCGCACCATAAATTTATATGGGAAGCAAATTCATAGGAGGTTTCGACCTCAAGCTTCGATCTAGACATTCCATGAAATCCCAATGTCAATGATAGCAACGAGACTCCAATTTTGATTGGCAAATCCTTTGAGTTTATGAATAACGTGAGGGCCTGCAGTGTAACACCCTTTGACTTACCATCGACAATATTATCCGCTTTAGGCCTCACTGATTCTCATGGCTTTGTTTTTCATCGGTCCACCGTCCTCACCCTCATGCCAACTTGGGAAAAAGCATTGTCTGTGGATCAAGAGGGGAATATCGCATATAAATTAGCCTATGACTCCCTCCTTAAGAGATGTAGGACATGGATCTCACATGCAGCACAACATCCAATCATTGTTTGTCGCTATCTACTCCCGGAATCCTAATAATTTTATGCAGGCGGTTGCAAAATGGAACGAAATATATCCTATGTCTTTATATGTTTATTTATTTTTATCTATTCTGAAGCCTATGAAGTGGATGTGAGGCCTCGTTCTAGTCTTGGTCTTCTTCTTCTTCTTTTCTTTTTGCCCCTTCAATTTTTTTATTTTTATATTTCCGATTTTCTATAGAAGGATTCTTTGATGAGTAATTACGTTACGAATGCATAATATCGAAGGCTAGACCTTGGAGTTTGTATTAAGACGCTGCAAGGTACAAAAATGGCGTCATTCGCTCTGTATTTTAGTCAGTCTCTTCCTTCGTACGTATGCATTATACAAGAAAGAATCCTTCTATAGAAGTACGGCGTTTAGGTACGAAAGGCTTAATGATGCGAGTCAACGGACCCCAACTTGGCCACTTCGGGAGGCCGGGAGTCGTAATCGCTGCCGTCAAATTCTCCAAGTGGAAGATAAAAGATGAAGAAGAACGAGGCTAGAACGAGGACCCTTCACCCATTCCTTTCGTTGGCTCCACTTGCTCGTGGAAATTTTGATGATCTCCAATGGCGGCACACAGATATTGGAAGTTTCCTACTTTGCCTCACCATTAGAAGAATTAGTGACACGGAGAAAGTTATTATTCCACCTTCTCCCTCAGGTTTCACATACAGACCTGCTCCCCAAAATCACAGGAGACGACTTAGCCTAGGCTTCGAGTTTCATTGACTCTTCCTATTGATCTTTTGGGAAAGTCGTCCATTCATATAGTACTAGGAAAAAAAGAACATGTCCGTTACTTTGTGAAGGAAATATGAAGTAAAAGGTAGCAATTATTGATAATTGGTACGTATTTCATGAGGACGAGCGCCGAATCGCAAGGGAAATAAACTATTTATGGAAAATCAATTAAAAAAAGTCTCATGTTGCAAACCTAATACAATAAAGAAGGAAAGGTAGTAAACTTTCTGGGTCTCATGTTCTCAACATTCTACCAAAAAAAGAAAGTAATTTGATTAAGCCAATAGTAGATTTCTTTTATGTTATAGTCAATAGAATATCCAATTGATCATAGTTGCCCTTTACAACTTCATTAAATTCTTTTTTTCAATTTATATGTTAGTAATTTTCCTTATGTAAAATCCCATTTCCAGCCCTCTTCCGAGGCCTAATTGGGCAATACTATGGGTTTGGTTAGTGGCCTATTGGCTTCGGGAATTTCCCGGACCAAACCATGGGTTTTTGTTTAAGGGGAATTTGGACCTTCGGAAATCGCATTTTGGCCCTAAAAGGAGTGAATTTTGGGCTCATAAATATTTTTGGAAAATTTTCCAAAAATTTGACTTTTGGTCAATGTTGACTGTTGACCGGTCAAAGAACCGGTTAGCCTGAGCAAGGAACCGGCTGGACCACGGGAGACCGGCCCAATCGTGCGCAGACCCGGTCCGATCGGCCCAGCTATGCGAACCGACCGGCTTCCCTCTCTCTCTCTCTCTCTCTCTCTCTCTCTCTCTCTCTCTCTCTCTCTCACGCGCGCGCGCGCGCGTTCTGCCGAGCAGCTGGAGGACATGTAGCCTGTGTCCCCGTCCAGTCGCCTGGGTAGGCTGCTAGCCGCCTTAGGGCCCAGCAGGGGTGCTCGACAGCCAATGGCTTTCCGCCATTTGGCTCCGACGAGCCCATTGCCTTCCTCGGCACGCCTTCCCGTCTGTTTTTTCACCCGCACGACCGCTCCTCTTTGAGTCGCGATTCCTCCTAGCTCTGGCTTCTGTTTCGCGTGTTCTTGGTATATTGAAGCTCACAACGCCCTATTCAAGGAGATACCAACCGTCGCCGATGTCTCTGCGCTAAACGCCGTTGAGAGGCCCCGAAACAGACCTCCGCGGTGCGGTGGAGCCCTGTTTCTCGGTAAGTTTTCCGAGCTTCAATGCTTGACGTCTCTCAATCCTGCAACCTAGAGCCTATGACACTGCTTCAAATCAGTCTCTAGGTACCCAATAACCCTAGATTTGACTATTAATTGGATCGATTTGGTCTGGAATTGTTTGGGTCTCGATGGAACCCTGTTTGCCCAAACCGAGCAACCGAACCCTAGATCTGAGTTTCACTTCGATTGGGTGACACCCATCCTCTCCCATCACTCCCAATCGGTTCGTATGAATCTAGTGAGTAGGATTTGTGTAGTTAATTGGGTTGGTTCGGTCCAAGTTTGACGAATTGAAGCCCGGTTGGTTCGCCCTTTTCTTGGCAAACCCACGTTCCCGAACCGCCGCCATCGAGGAGCTGTTTCTCCTCCCTCTGGCCACCTCAGCTGCCGTGGTTGGTGTCAATTAGCTCGTATAAGAGTGACCTCCAACATCCACCCAACCTCGAGTCCCGGTTTGGTATGAGGAGGAAGAATCGAGCTTGAAATCATCACGTCCTCCTCCTGACCCAAATTGCTGAACCGGAGCTGTTCGTGGGCCACGCGTAATTGGGCCCAGGTTGGTGGGCCTTGGTCAGCCCAGCCCACAGAGAAAAGAAGAGGGAAGAAGAAAAGAAAATAAAAGGAAGGAAAATTCGTGAGCCGCCGCCATTGATTTGAACCGCAAATTAAGGCGAGGGAACTTCCTAAATCATTATTAGGCGTGTTTACCACCCTAGTTATATTTTTATAAATTGCTGGATTAACTTGATTGTATGGGTGGACTGATGAAATTATAGATGGCTGAAATCAAACTAAGAATGCGACAATGGGTATGGTTGACGCGATTAGGGTATCAAGCCGGTTTCGAACGACCTTATTGAATTGGTTGGGCAATTTATTTAATTGTGCATATATTTACTTACTAATTATCTTAATGTTAGTGGAATTGATTATTGCAAAGAAGCCGATTGCTTGTGATTGGGTTTTGTGCCTAGTTTCGGTCTAGAATCGGATTACACCTAAATCAGATGAGTGCAGTAGAGAGAGTCTAGTGTGAGCCAAGACAAGGAAGAAGTGATAGAGGACTAGATCTCAATAAGAGTTAAGTGATAGGCGGCATGATCAGGAGTGACAAATGTTAGGAAAGACATGATTAGGGATCCTAATTTTGGGATAGGTAGTTTTTTGGTCGTTAGGGGATAGGTAGTTAACTCACTGAGATACCCCAATATCTCACCCCACAACCCCAAGCCCCATTATAGGAATTGTTTATGGACTTCAAGCTGATGGAGACGATCTTGGAAGAGTTGGAGCTGCTGGAGGTACGCGGACAGATGGTTTCCTAGATGAAGGCATAAGAAATCAAATGGGATTCCTTTGATGATTGTATCAAGCTATAAACATAAGTACAAGCATTGGTCCGTAAAATGGGCACGGGTACGTGGGATTGAGGGACGAATGTAATATTTTGGATTTTATGGGTTGTAAATTAATATTTATTCATGTCGCTTCTGTTGTATTGATTTAGTAATTGTTTAAGGAGGATTGCAACCTACTTGGACCATCACTTGTTAGACGCGATCGGAAAAGAGAAAAGAAAAATCGGCGTTTGTCGCATGAACTCAGAAGGCGGGGCATGACACCTTAAGCATTGTAACTTTTTTTTTAATTAAATGCAAGTTTCGTCACTTCTATCGTCATTGCTATTTTTATCCAACGATCTATCTTGAATGAGGATTGGTCCCGTAAAAAAACACTTTTAAGGGGTCCGTACAAATTCCACATGTTAGAGATTGAACAGAGTGCCACATGTCTAGATGGCAGCAGCTAAATATTTGCCTCGTTCCAATATGTTTGAAATTCATCAGTATAGTAATTAAATAAAAAATTGAGCTCTCCAGTTCAGAATATATTATGCTTCTGGAATGAATTGCTGTCCATCGGTCTTAGCTCGTTCTTACGTGGTGAACGTTGTAGAGATTGAATGTGCTAGATTTTTGTCATGCAACATCCCCTGTACTCGCGGACCAAGAAGGATGAGTGGAGGAATAAGGATGACTTTTCGTTGTACCGTCGTATACCAATTCGCCAAAATGTCATCCTCCGACGTCGTGTGATACAAAGTCTTGCTTTAATTTCTCCTATTTGTGTGACATATGGTTTGAAGAACTATACTTACGGGCAAAATCTTGCTGACCCCAGAAATGGGGGACATCATGCAGATTGACCATGCTCCATGACCAACCTAATGGGCCATATTAATGGTTGAGATTGAATCTTGTATATGATGTTATATATGATCCGACTTCGCAACATGCCTAACAATTCTTTCCCAAATTTGCCCATGGTTTAAAAATATTAGAGCTTTTGATTATCTAACTCGTGCTTTAGGCCTTGGGCCTAGGTTTCTCGCTTGCCAAGCTCATAATCATGTCTAACTTAGATTCATGTTGGAAGACTAATATCATATGCTAGGCGAGGCCCAAACCTTCCGAGGTTACTCTAATGCCCTCACTTATGGTCAAGCTGGTTCACGGAAAGAACTACAAATTCAATGAGGATTTCAACCTCAAAAACTTCGTAAAAACTTTGATTAAATGCCGATATTTTTCGCCAAGATATATTCCAGTAAAATGATATTGATAAGACGGGAGATCCAAGTCACACGTTGTGGACCGGGGGATGAAAAGCAGAATGATGTTTTCTTGCACATTGCTGGAGAATGTTATTTCTTTGAGATGATGCACTTTAGCCTTCTGAGTAGGGGAATCAAGGAGAGGCAGATATGAGAGTAGGAAAAAGTCTCTGCCAGTCTGAAAAGAAACAAGCAGGCGTTAACATCGAAGGCACCGCCAACTATGTAAGCCATCCTGCGGAGATATGTTTCATCTGGTAAAACGGCCTGGAGACCTGTCAAGAACGATATACCAGTCGAATTGAGCGCGACGCATGTCAGCACAGCTGCAATCACGTAGCAATGCACGTAGGGTCTCTTGCCCAAAGCAGTGCCCCAGAGTATGAGGGAAGCAGCGATTATTGAGCAGGTCATCGCGACGGTGTCGGAAATGATGAACCACTTGAGATTAGTGCTCGACCGGAGAAGGGCCACTCCTTGGTCTGGGCCGACACTGTTGTTATAACCGCCGGGCATTGTGAAAGCCGCTGCAAACGTCACAGTTGTGATGAGTGTCGCGATCATCAATAACGTCTGACAGTTTTGCTTGTAAGTTTGCTCTGAATCCAAGACACAGGCTTTTTGTTCATTTGCACTGGGGAGAAATCCTCCTCGAGAATGCCAATGACGTGGGAGGCGCGCTTGTCGCCAGTTCACCATGGCGACCTGCAAGTGAAATGAAGACAATCTAGATTTGGAATCACAGTCTGGAGATTTCATGAGATCCATTGCATTACGGCCAGGCGATAGTATGCTTACCGGAGGAATTACACGTGTTTCCTTGGTTAGCTCATCTATGTCGAAGGCAGTTTCGCCTTTTATGTTCCGAGCTGTTTGATCAACTCTTGCATCCCACAAAAGGAAAGCTGCAATCCAACTTCTCCTTTCCATAACAGCTAAGTGCAAAGGAGTATTGCCGCTGTGATCAGGCTGATTTATTAGGCCCTCGAGCTCAACGGTTTCCAATACGCATCTGACTACGTTTGCTCTCCCACTTAGCACTGCAACATGAAGAATATTTTGGCCCTTAAGGTCAAGCAATTCCCCAGCATCTGGGCATTGCCGAATAATCTCTTTTATAACCTTGGCATGGCCATTACTCGCCGCTGCATGAAGTGACGAAAAACCATCTATGTCCACTATATATGCACTCGAGATATCGAGTTCTAACAAATACTGGACCAGTTTATGGTATCCAGAAAAAGCTGCATAATAGAGAGGGGTCCTGCCATGGTGGTCAGCTTCTTTGATCAGCTCCGGCTTAGCTCTTAGGAGGGTTTTCACTATATCTGTGATACATGAACAAAATATTCTTAAAAGCACACAGAACGGGCAACTACTGGGACAGAGCAATCTGTAATGGGAGTCGAAAAGATTTTTACTTTGTATATGCATACGCCAAATTTTTCGTCAGTAGATTCTATTGCTACATTAGATTACTTGATATTCGAACTCGGTACAAGGACTTAACATCTTTGTTAATACTTCCGAGCATGATATATTGGAGGTCAAGGAATAGAGAGTTACCAGAATGTCTCGCGCCCACAGCGGCGTGCAAAGCCGTTTGGCCATGTGATCCGCCGTGAGCAGATATAGGACGCGATGTCAAGATCCAATTCACAATCTCTTCCATGCCCCCTCTAGCAGCCTGGTACAACGGGGTTTCTCCCGCACTATTTTCGTAAAGTACAAGCTGAGAATCCGCTTTTATTAACAACCTTACCACTTGCGAGCGACCGTTTCTGATCGCCTCGTGCAGGGCTGTGTTGCTTCGTCTATTTCCCCATCTTAGCATCTCGAACCTCTGGTCGTGGCCTCTTTCAATGTCTAGCTGAATCGGAGAGGTGGATGCTGTCTCTGTGACTAGTAACTTCACAATAGAAAGATGGCCGGCCCTCGAGGCTACATGCAGAGGAGTGTCTCCCTCGGAATTAGGCTGAGTGAGAAGGGACTTGCATGGACTATAGATCTCCACGAAAACTGGTCTTTGTCCAAATCTGGCAGCAATATGGAGGGCCGTGTTTCCCTGAGGAGTGCGCCCCCGGAGGACGTTCGGATCTCTATCGAGAAGCTCCTTCAGGGAGTGAATGTCGCCGGAGCTTGCATATCGGTACAGCCTCGGATCCATTTTCTTGGGATAGATGGTAATAATAGTTCCCGGAAATGGTAGAGTAGAAGTAGGGGATCAATTGAGAAGCACGCAAATTGAAGATCAAATGGTTGCAACTTGCACGTCCAAAAGTAGAAAAACGAGGTGAATGGGGAATGAAGGCCGTCGTGCTAAATACGCTAGCTAATTGATGTTGATTTTAGAGAATTCTCAAAACTTAAGTCTGAATTTCCCACCAGCGGGGCATGTGAAGACCAGAGGTTACGGTCGTGTGTGATTGGAAAATTTGGCTAGAGTCAGCCCTGACGTATTCGGTGAGTCAAGCAGGTGTGGATAGCGAAGATCACCGATCTGAGCTCATTCTCACGCGTGTTGAAGATTAATACTTTGAATATGACGCAATAATGATGACTGAAAGAATATGGATTACCCTTTGCCGTGCGTCATATATCAAATTAAGATGTATTCTAGTTAAGTGAGATGGACCATAACGATATGACAAGAAGGACAAGAAGGACCAGCAGATCCTTTGCCAAAAAGTGACGGCGTTCGTTGTTGATTTTTCCTTAACTTGCATTCCAACATCTGATGTCAATTCGATGGTGTGCCTCAATGACTTTTAAACACATTTGGGAGGTCGATGCCCCATTTAGCACGTCACAAAGCCAAATCTCAGTGTTATTTAGTTTTTCCAAAGGCAATGATATCTTGAGGCCAGACTCTAGAAGAGCAAATCAACGCAGTTTTACTTTGAATAGAAGTGGTCAAGGTATCAAGTGATATCGATTCATGAGTCAAAGTCAATCACTTGACCGTGTTAGTCTTTGATCAGGATTCAAGTGTTATGCATGTATGTCTTGCTCGATAAATTGGATATCTGAGCTAAACTGAGCGTGGCACAATCCAATACATGAATGGAATTCGTCAAATTGTTCTTGGGAGCAACAAGATAAAGGAAGTCCGGCTGGATCACCAGGTGTATCATGGATTATTCCATGTCAAGAATCTATCGGCCTATGAGGCATGTTTCATAATAAAATTTAGCTAGAACCAGCCCTGACGTTTTGCAAAGGAGATGTTTTTTTTTTTTACCTACCCATGGAGAGCCTAACTAGTTAGGGTGAATTTGGACTTCATTGAAGTCTTGGGTTCGATTTTTCAGGGAAACACCTGTGATTTAAGTGGGGGGCCATGGCGGTAGATTGCTATGCTAATCTCCCCGGAGAAATAGTCGATATGTGCGCAAGCTGGCCGGGACATCTCGGTTACCAAAAAAAAAAAAGCAAAGGGGATTTTGTAAATCAAGAACAGCAATTTGGGCAAATGATGGTCTGTGGGGGCATCATTACTCGTCCACTGGGCTGTGAAATCGAAGTGCACTCTAGAATCTATGGATGGAAGATTGATATTAGAGAATACATAGAAAATTGAAAGGAATTATCGGTTATAATATATAGGTCGATGCAGCTAATGGGCAGTCGTGTAACTGCCAGGCTATTGCAGAACGGCTAAAAAAGGTTCCAAAGCAATTGCCAGGACGAGCTGGCCCGGCACGAAACGGGACACTATTGGGCCATGCCGGTGCATGGCCGGTGCATGGCTCGTGCCAAGCTCGGCCCATTGGTGCCTTGGGCTGTCACGTGCCATGCCAGTGGGCCACCCACCACAGCAAAGCATGGCCCATATCAGGCAGTATTAGAGATGAACGTGTGAAGAATTCTAGATGCTTTTGTTGATTGGATGCGCTCATCTATTGCAAGAAAATCTGCAATGCATCACGTCTTCGGTGCAGCTGAAACCCCAAAAGTAAAAGCAGTAGCCTGTCAGCCCTATTACAGTTAAATTAAGGTTTGGCGTGTATTCTTTGCTCCTAAAACCGTGCAGTGGTTGAGTGAATCTCATGGCTATCCATTAATCAGAGATTATTATACTACTTGTTCCCTTATGATCTGCAGTTCATGTCATATGCCTGTGTCTCAATGTGTATAATTTAGAAATCTGGCATCTCTTCAAAGTGACGTGTTCTAAGGCTATTAAGTAGATGGCGGCACGAGGGAAGTATCGCTGGGGTCGAGTTCAACTCGTACGCAGCTCCCTGAGCTATTCGAATTGAACTCAAAACATGCCAGTGAAATAGCTCACTTCGTCCTCTAGGCCTGATGTCCAAGTTATGCGAGAACAAGGTATATGAAGAGGGGACAAGGTTGATCGTGTGATTACAGCAAAGCAAAGTCACCCATGATTTAGGTGACCAGTTACTGCACTTGAACTTCAGTCCCTTGTCGCCTCCTGCGAGGAACATAGCGTGCGATATATTTTCTTTTGGGCCTGTGCCAAGTCAAAGAAACCACGATCGTAAGCGACATCGAAACCCCACCAAGTAAGGCCCAATCATATGAGTCCAATGACGACTTGGGAAGGAAAGGAACAGATGAAAAGGAAACGAACAGACCTTGAGCTGAAAAATTCAGCAACCTTTTGGAAAGATGACAATTTCCAGAGGGACAGAAATACAGATGTCGCCGCAAAGCCAAAAGGAGGGTACTTTTCATGGACCCAAATTGCAGGGAATCTTTGCAAGGACATAGTAATTTCAGAAGCTAACAAGTTATTTGCTATCCTAGTTGCATAAAAAAGAATTAGGAGACTTATCTTGGCGCCCGCTTTACTATTTAATGAAAGAGAATGATTCAATCAATGAAACGCCTGCGGAGATCACCAAAGCACTGTCTTTGTAGCAGACCACTTAAAAAAATGGCGTTGTGCAACATTCCAACATCAAGAACAAGGCTACGATTCCTCCATCAGAATGTGGCATTGGTCCGTGAGAACGGCAAGCGGGAATGGAATATGCCAAAGGACACAAACTGATTGGAGCTACGGACGAAAACAATCATGCCCCAGACCAAAGCATATACACAGCGCCGGCTGACTTATATATCGCATCCCCTGTCACTCCAGTTGGCATGGCCATACAAGGGTAAATGAGTTGAGACAATGTAAGAGATAACAGCCTGCGACGGCATAGTGCGGATTGGCCTAGTCAGTCGCATATAAAAAGCAAGCGGCTTGCAGTATACTCCATCAGAAATCGAGATGTTAGGCACATCTTAAGTTTCACCTCGTTGAGAATGTTAAGCAGATAGAATTATGGGGAGCAAAGATAGCATGTTTAGGTACGCCGATGGCTTTGACAAGTTGTTGATGTTATTGGGAACTTTGGGCAGCATCGGAGATGGATTGCAGTACCCTTTGACAATGTATGTTCTTAGCACAGTAATCAATCAATATGGAAAGGCTGGTTCTTCTGTTTCGGTCCCGACCGTGGACAAGGTAACTTTGGTTTTGTTGTCATATCACGTTAAGGAGTATCATCCTACATCACCTGCGTTTTTCTTTTTGGGGATATATCACCCACGTTGCCCGATTATTCTTTGCATGGTTCAAACATATCGAATGGATTAGATGGTTAGGTTACACCGGGTTAATTCGAAGAATAAAAGAGACCTTTCACGAAACATACTTAGGAAACATTCATATCCCTTGTGACGGAGGATTTTAGCTCTTATTCATATTTCTTTCATAACGAGAGTTGAGTTTAACAACGGGAAAATTGTTCAAAAAGTCATAAATCTATTGTATTTTTGTCAATTCAGTTATAAATCTTTTAGACCGAATTGGAAAAATTTTAAAAGGTTTAGGAGTGAATTAATAAAATTTAAAGGTTTATGACTAAATTGGCACACGTGCAATATGTTTAAGACTATATGTACCATTTCCTGTTTAACAACATTTTTGTTTCTCTATTTTTTCTGTTTTCTTATTCCCAAGATCATAAGAAAAAAACAAAAATCTGTTTGTATACCTCAATCAAATTTTCTGTTCCGTAAAAGAGAAAGTGGTCAGGGAATAAATTTGGATAAAAAATAAGACTTCTTTAATCTCGGAAACAAAAATAAAAATAAGTTCTTTTCTTTTTTTTTTCTTTTTTCCTCTTTATTCGACTTGCTAGAAGAGGAAGAATAAAGAGGCAAAAAAGAAAAGAACATTAGAAAAATTAGAAAAATCTCAGAAAATTAGGATTGTATCAAACACATTTAATTTGCTTTAAAACTCATCTTGGGAATATATAATAGGAAAAACAGAAATTATTTCCTAGAATAAAAACCTGACTAAAAGAACCACTAGCATGGTCGAATTTCCTTGATTACAAAGAGCTAAAAATATCAGAGTTGTTTCTGCGCAAGTCTAGGAGCTTAAATTGCTAAAAGAATTTCTCAAGTTGCTAACCACATTTGTCATTTCTCAGTATGCTCTCAGGCTGCTGTATGTTGCAATTTGCGTTGGCCTTTCCGCTTTTATTGGTAAGTTGCGCATATCACATCCGCAGTATTCCGCCAAACCATGAACTGAAATATCGTCAATGAAGAGAAAGGTGAAGTTCTGATGTGCTGTAATATTCGCTGCTATATGCTTGAACAGAGGGAATTTGCTGGACGAGAACTGCTGAGAGACAGACTTCCCGAATGAGAATGGCGTACCTCAAATCGGTTCTCAGACAAGAAGTTGGCTTCTTCGACACTCAAGAAGCTGGTTCATCGACAACCTATAAAGTTGTCTCTACGATTTCTTCTGATGCGAACTCAATTCAAGTTGCCATCTGTGAGAAGGTACAGCTGAAGAGCCATTTTATTTCTTTCGTTTCAACAGCAGTATTATCCTATTTTGGAGGAAACCAGAATAGAGGTTTTAGTGAAACAGCTAAGTAATGGAAAAGCTAAACGTCCATTTCTTTTTTCTTTTTTCTCTCATAACACTTCTCACTGAGATTTCAGCATTCCTCCTGCAGATCCCAGATTGCCTTACTTATGTGTCCAATTTCTCCTTCTGCCTTTTAGTCTCGTTCATCCTGTCATGGAAACTTGCATTGGCAGCTATTC
The DNA here is from genome assembly GCA_030064385.1 of Melaleuca quinquenervia. Classification (NCBI taxonomy): domain Eukaryota; kingdom Viridiplantae; phylum Streptophyta; class Magnoliopsida; order Myrtales; family Myrtaceae; genus Melaleuca; species Melaleuca quinquenervia. The sequence goes on along the minus strand of CM057723.1, from coordinate 25,792,758 downwards.
CATTCTCCTTCCTATTCATCGTTCCCGGACTAGTGTTTGGCAAACTCATGATGGATGTAGGCATGAAGATGATAGAGTCTTATGGAGCTGCCGGTGGGATTGCAGAACAAGCAGTTTCTTCAATAAGGTCTGTTTATTCATACGTGGCAGAGAATCAAACACTCGGTAAGTTCAGCAATGCACTCCAAAGGACCATGGAACTTGGATTTAAGCAAGGTCTTGCGAAGGGCCTGATGATGGGGAGCATGGGTATCATATATGTCGGTTGGGCATTTCAGACTTGGGTCGGCACTATTTTGGTTAGTGACAAAGGAGAAAAAGGCGGCACCATTTTCGTAGCTGGAATCTGTGTCATCATGGGAGGAATGTAAGTCAAACTCACCAACTCTTTACTGACACAGCCATGAACACGGGCCTCTTAATGGACTGTATATTATTCTTGAGCTGTTATTAACTTCAAAAACTTGATCAAGCAGTGACGTTTAAGTTTAAATATTTCTATTTCAGATGTGTGTTGAGCGCACTCCCGAACCTAACTTCCATTGCAGAGGCAAAGGCTGCAGCTTCTAGAATTTTCGAAATGATCGATCGTGTCCCTACCATAGACACAGAAGACAAGAAGGGGAAGGCCTTATCATTTGTGAGAGGAGAAATCATATTTAAAGACGTATACTTCAACTATCCTTCAAGACCTGATACACCAATACTCCAAGGGCTCACATTCAGGGCCCCAGCAGGGAAGACTGTAGGTTTTGTGGGAGGCAGCGGCTCCGGCAAGTCCACAGTCATTGCCCTGCTTCAGAGATTCTATGACCCAATTGAAGGAGAAATTCTTCTCGATGGCCACAAAATAAAGAGGCTCCAGTTAAAATGGTTGAGATCACAAATGGGTCTGGTTAACCAGGAACCGATCCTGTTTGCTACAACTATAAAGGACAATATCCTATTTGGTAAGGAAGGAGCTTCAATGGAAGAAGTGATGGTGGCAGCTAAGGCCGCAAATGCACATGATTTCATTGCCAAGTTACCTGAAGGCTATGAGACTCAGGTAAGCTCTTCAGCTAATTGACATATTTTTGCTTTTGTATTTTGGGCAAGCTCTCACCTAAACGATTGGAATTGTACTCTTTAGTAGAGACTCATCAAACAGAGGAAAATAGCATAACAAAGAAATGCATGAACTGTAGGAATGTATAGCACAAACTCAAAGAGCAACAAAAAGGCAAATGCCATAGATGAAAAGATAGCAACACATTTGAAATCTGTGTTGTTCTGTTGTGCCACTAAACTATCTCCCCAGACATGCAATGAGAGAAAACATACACTGAAAGTTATGTTGAGTTTCCGTCTGAGAAATACTGAATTATTGTGCTTTGCACTAGTAGTCTAATATAAATCCCAAGTCATTGTGCGCTCTTTATGGGATGTAGTAGCCCCTGATCATCACAAATTCTATAGGTTGGTCAACTTGGCTTTCAAATGTCTGGTGGTCAAAAGCAGCGAATTGCCATAGCGAGAGCTCTCATTAGAGATCCAAAAATCCTGCTCCTTGATGAAGCCACTAGTGCACTGGATGCTCAATCTGAGAGGACTGTGCAGGAAGCAATTGATAAAGCTTCTGCAGGGAGGACGGTAATTGTCATTGCCCACCGACTCTCCACAATTCACGCTGCAAATCTTATTGTAGTTTTTCAAGCAGGAAGAGTCATTGAATCAGGATCTCATGATGAACTCATTCAAATGAACAATGGAAAGGGTGGAGAATACCTTCGGATGGTTGAGCTGCAACAAATGGCCAATCAAAATGAAGATTCCAACAACTCCGGCTACCAAATCGAGGGAAAAAGTCATCACTGGGTGCATGCTGCACCAAGCCCAATAAGCGTGAGATCAAGTGCTCAAAACACTCCAGCACTTAATCCATTTAGTCCTGGACTTTCTTTTAGTGCACCCTTAAGTGCACCCTACTCTTTCTCCATTTATGATCCAGATGAAAGTCTAGAAGAAGATTCAGAAAACTCATATTATCCCCCTCCCTCCCAGTGGCGTTTGCTAAAAATGAACTCTCCTGAGCGGGGCCAAGCTTTCTTGGGATGCTTGGGTGCTATAGGTGCCGGAGCTGTTCAACCAATAAATGCTTACATTGTTGGCTCCGTCATATCAAATTACTTTCAACCTGACAAGTCTGCGATGAAGTCTAAATCCAGGGAATACTCCTTCATATTTTTAGGGCTTGCTGTGTTCCATTTTCTCTCCAACGTCATCCAACACTACAATTTCTCGATTATGGGAGAAAAGTTGACCACGAGGGTACGAGAGAATTTGCTCCGAAAGCTCATGACTTTTGAGATTGGGTGGTTTGATCAAGATGAGAACACAAGTGCTGCTATCTGTGCAAGGCTATCCACAGAGGCGAATATGGTCCGTTCGCTCGTGGGTGACAGGATGTCCCTCTTAATTCAAGCAATTTTTGGGGCTTCTTTTGCTTATGGTCTAGCACTAGTGCTCTCATGGAGACTAACCCTGGTGATGCTAGCAGTGCAGCCAGTAGTGATCGGGAGTTTCTATGCCAGGAGTGTCCTGATGAAAAGCATGGCAGAAAAAGCACAAAAGGCACAAAAAGAAGGAAGCCAGTTAGCTAGTGAAGCCGTCATCAACCACAGAACTATAACTGCCTTCTCTTCCCAAAAAAGAATGCTAGGGCTTTTTGCCGCCACCTTGAGTGGTCCTAGGAAGGAGAGCATCAGACATTCAATGTATTCAGGCTTGGGCCTGTTTTGCTCCCAATTTTTCAACACTGCTGCGTCAGCTTTATCTTTCTGGTATGGTGGGAAGCTCCTCAATCAAGGTTTGCTAAGGCCAGAGCACCTGTTTCAATCATATTTAATATTGGTGTTTTCTGCTTATATTATCGCTGAGGCTGGAAGCATGACCTCCGATATATCCAAAGGAGGCAACTCCATCAAGTCAGTTTTCATGATCCTTGACAGAAAATCTGAGATTGACCCAGACACTCCAGGGGCAGTGGAATTAAAGAGGGGTCTTAAGGGTCAAGTGGAGTTGAGAAATGTCTTCTTTGCATATCCGGCAAGGCCTGATCAGATGATCTTCAAGGGGTTGAGCCTAAAAGTTCGGGCAGGGAAAACAGTTGCACTAGTTGGGCAGAGCGGCTCTGGCAAATCTACCATAATTGGGCTCATAGAAAGATTTTATGATCCAATGAAAGGATCTGTGCATATAGATGACCAGGATATAAAGAACTACAACCTGAAAATGTTGAGATCCCACATTGCACTAGTCAGTCAGGAGCCTACCCTTTTTGCTGGAACTATTCGTGAAAACATTGCCTACGGAAAAGAAGATGCTAGAGAATCGGAGATAAGAAAAGCTGCAGTTCTTGCCAATGCCCATGAGTTCATAAGGTATGGTGAGCTAATATGCTGAAAAGGGTTTTTACTTCTAGATTAAAATATGCTATTTTCTCCTCTCTTCAGAATCTGCTAGGTCGATTTAAAACCAGATAGAGGCAAGAAGCTGTCATTCAACTGTGAAGATTTCATGACTTTGTATCATTGATAGCAGCAGACATTTTTGTTTTTTGCTGATATCGCAACAGATAGTAGATCCTCCTTGTGTGTGATAAGCTTAGAATTAGTGGTTCTATTTGTTAATCGTGTACATTCTCGAATTGCAGTGGCATGAAAGATGGTTATGAGACATACTGTGGAGAAAGAGGAGTTCAGCTATCAGGAGGTCAAAAACAGAGGATAGCATTAGCTAGGGCTATATTAAAGAATCCATCGATCCTTTTGTTAGATGAGGCTACCAGTGCACTTGACAGTGTGTCACAGAGCTTAGTTCAAGAAGCACTGGAAAAGATGATGACCAAGAGGACATGTATAGTTGTTGCCCACAGGCTGTCCACTATACAGAAGTCTGACTCAATAGCTGTCATTAAGAACGGAAAAGTTGCAGAACAAGGCTCGCATAATGAGCTGATATCCTTGGGACGTGGCGGTGCTTACTACTCTCTGATCAAATTACAGAGTGGCAGCTCCCCATATCGCTAAAAGTAGGCACAGAGTGATATCTTTGGCAACATCTTGTTCTTCTAAAAGATGAGCTTCATAGTTCGACTATGCTAGTCTTTGTTTCTCATGTAGTATACTCAAGGCAAATGATGTAATTATTTGTCCAATGTACCTTATATAATTCCAAGCAGCACTGAACTTCAAATGGTCATTTTGTTCAATTCTGAGAGGAGTTGGCTCCATAAAATAAGGTTATCTTCATCATGTAAACTATTAACCAAAATAGGTGCATTTGAACAATTCAAATGAACCAATGCAGCTTTCGCAGATAAAGACTAAAGGAAGAAATCCAAGGAGATGAATGACCAGACTCCCTTCATGAAACCTGGTTCATCTCAGAGCCTAAGCATAAATGTATGTATGTATGTATGTATGTATGTATGTATGTATGGATACATATTTGAGGAGGTCCAGTAGAGGTGACTTGGTAAGTCCTTCCATGCATCACAAAAGAAATAACAATTCGACCCCAGGAACTAACCTAGCATGTTCCTGACCATGTTCTTTTACTAGTCGAATGCAAATTACCTAATCTGGTCCCTTCCCTATTTCCTGATCTAAATTAGCAGGAGCTCACCTGGACTGCAGGAGCTCTTTAAGATAAATCACAATGTAATTACAGTATTAAGGACAAAGCACCTTTTTTTTTTTTTTTTTTTGCAGATAATAGACTATTCCCAGTGAATATTCTGCTTCAGCTCCATTGCTGCTAATCAGATTCTGTAGAGAGTCTCGAATTCGAGCTGTCCAATTTCGTAGTAACTCTTGGCGAGAATGCTATTGCATTGCTAGAACTTCTTTGGCCAAAAATGAAACTATGCATCATGCAATATTGGCCTTTATCTGTCCTATAATGGTACGACACACACCACAGACGCACAAAAGTTAACATGACCAGATTTTCCTCCTTATGCAAAGGTAAACAAAATTCACTCTGTTTGCAAAGATCAAGAATCTGAACCACCCCGAAGAACTCACCATAACAAAGGATAAGCACTAATATACCATAAGAACCAAACACCTGTATTCACTCAAATGTTTAATCAACAAAATCATCCGAAACCAATGATTTTTCTCTTCCATTAATAAATCATTTCTCACGCAAACACTAATTAGCACTGACCACTATCAGAAAACACCAGAAAATCAATCTCATTCTCAACCCTTCCTACACAAGGAAGAGTCCAACTCAGCCCTCAGTCGAGCAAAATCAAAGCTAAAGCAACAGCAGAAATCCCCACCTGCCAAAGGCAACTATCTCCCAAATTCTTACGCACCCCGGACTTCAGCTTGATACCCTTCTTGGTGTCTTTAGCACCCTCGTGATTAAGAGTCACATTAGCACCCACCATTAACTTATACCTCTTGGTCTTCCAAACCATGATCTTGAACCTCACCGCAGTGGCCAAATCCACCCTAAAGACCAAAGACTCGTTCTTGGCCACAACAGCTGTCCAATTCACCCCAGGAGTCTCCACGCTTGCATTCTTCTTGGCCTTCTTCTGATACCCCTGGTAAAATCGAGGAATGGTCTTGTGCCACCTGGTCCGATTGGGATCACCGTAGTAATAAACGGTGAGGTTCACGGGGTCGTAGTGAATGCCCTTCTCCTTGTTGTCGTTTTTCAGCCTCACGTCCATGAAAATGGTGGTGTTGGTGGGACTGTCCAAAGATCTATTGAGTGCTGGGAGGTAGAATTGCTCGACAGAGCAACTGGGCTTGGACACGCGTAGCGTGAGCCACATGAAGAGAGCCGTGAGGCCGGAAGTGAAGATGAAGCCACAGCAGCACCGGCAACACCCGCCAGCCTCCGTCATGGTCGCCACAGGAGCTCGCCGGCGGCGGAGAAGGCCAAGGGAGAAGAAGAGCCGCAAGTCGTTCTCCGATCTCGCGTGGCGTTGCTAGCGCTCAAGAACTGGTCGTCGTTGCCTGCAACGGGAAAAACAAGAATCGAGCATGGTGAAAGTGCTCCGACCGTGCGGTAGACGCGGACAATTATGGTCATGGTCAGCTAAGCCCGTTTACTTGTGGTGGACCATAACGTGGCTTGCTATTGGTCGGAGAATACGTTGTCAACTTCACCAACTTGAACGAGCGAGGACATACGGAACAAGAAATGAAAGATGCTCGGCCTGCCTATCCACATGACGCGGACACGGTCGCCGATGACGGCTAATCTGACAGGTCGGAAAATACGTTGTAAAATGGACAATGCCCATCGTGTCGGCCATCAAGAATCAATTATTTAAGCGTGTCTCGAAGCACTTCTTTTATTAATGTCAAGTTCTTTTCCCCTCTTTTTGAGTCTTTTATCTATGTTTCCGAAGAGAAAACACGGCATTAAGAAGAGAATAGATGAGCTATTTCCCCCTCCCTTCCTGGAAACAAGGTGGAAAAAAGGTCACGATGAACTGGAAACAGATGAGCGCTTAGTCATCGTCTTTGTACGGGTAGTCTTCCAGGACTTGCTTCAGAAGTTTCACCTGCAACTCATATGAAATGTCCCCTCGAAGCACATCATGGACCCATCTGACTTCAGTCTTCATGGACACCTAGAATAGGAAAGCTATACAAGTAGCGTTAAACGTTAAGGTAAAGAGTAAGACCCAGGAACAATCTCTACCGCCGATCAGGAATCGCATCATCTTCTTCGAAAAGTATGTGTGTGCATCAGACCCGACTCAAGCTACACCAATGCTCAGTCGAATAATTGTTAGCCTCAGCCGAATCGACTTTATACGACATTTCTCTGCTGAAACTAAATCAAGCATGGTCTGTCCTGACACTTGAACAACTCTTAAGGAAGTTGTCGAGCTGCGAGTGTGTTTATGATTGCAAAATTGGGCTCCAATGGTGATTGGGCTTACCATCTCTAAGGCTCATCTGACGACCCCACATAAGGCGTTGCAGTAACATATAGGCCTTGTTCGAGCGTCACTTGTATGGATCTTGAATATTGATTTCCGCCCGTCCGGAGAGCGATGCTTCGGGCTGGGCTCGACCGTGTCTTAAAGGAGACTCTGGGGCCGAAAGGCCCACTCATCATCCACAGCCCACTTCAAACTATCGATCCTTTTAGGCCGTTCCGAGGAACCTACATCGTACAGTCTCCGTGCTGGTTCGCACCCATGAAGTGCTGGTTCGCACCCATGAAGTGTCGTGTCGTGTCGTGTCGTGCCTTAATGAGTCCGAACCTTAACAACGAATGTGACTTTTTGGCGGCCATTTCGTAAATATATCTCGTAATCCAATAGATCGCCTAGTTATACGAGTGAGCATTACGCGCACTCGACTCACACACTGAAATTTGATGGATCTCAAGTGAGTCCTACATCATATAATGATGAACACGGCCGGTTTTACTCTTCGTTATTTGCCATCTTATTAAAACACTCGACCATCTAAACTTTTTACGAGCAATTGGATGGACATTAGGATTTTCCGTAAGGGTTCAAGCTGCTCAGAAGACATCTTCACCTATTGAAGATGAAAGAAGAGTTGCGGATTAGGACATGATATCATTCAAAGAAGGTCCCTCATTATTAAAATGTCCAGATATGCCAAACTTCGTTTAGTTCCTAATCGAATTTTATATTTCGAATAGAACCAAACTGCTCGTCTTCTCATTAGTCGTTTATATACATATAAATGAAAAGGAATTTTCTCCGCCATACTGGTTTGTCGAGAGAAAAAAAATGATAATTCATCCGAAAAGTACTAATAAAAAAAGAAAATGAAAAACGAAGGGCCCACAATGGTGATAAGCAGAATTTACTTATTATACCGAAAAAAAGAAAGAAATTAAGAGGCCTTTACAATATACCACCGAACTGCAGTTTGCTGTAAGTTCGAATTTGTGTATATTTTTATTATAAAGATGCGTAATTATTTTCATTAGGAATAAAATGAGGAAGCGTTATTCTTCCCAACATTAGTTGATGAATAGGATGCGCGCGTGGAGGGCGTCCACACTCAAGAGCGCGTGGGTCTAGAAAAGTCCCGGTCCACCGATGGGAACCTAATCCTGGCGCGCGTCGGTCTCGGAAGCGACGCCGTTGTGGCATTCGCGCCTATAAATAGCGCAAACCCCACGTCGAGACCTTCACAACAGCAGCTTCTTCGACGCGTTCTTCGTCTTCTCTCTGCAATCGATTTCCGCTAGTCTCTTCGAATCTTTTCTTCAAGGTATTCACATCGATTCTCTTCTTCGGCAACACCTGATTCTTGATCTCTTTTGCGTTTCTATTGTTTCAATCGAATCGTTTCTTTCTCAAGATGTAGACGTTCGGCGAAAGTTTCCCAATTGATTTGTGCTTCGACCTGGTTTCTCTTTTGATGAGTTTACGTTACGGCGATGCGAGGGATTTGGTTAAACACGGACCTCTGTGTGTAGATGTTGATCTTTCTGGTTTGGGATTATGTTCTTTAGTCTCTTCTTTGAATGGATTGTTGCTCCTGTGAGGGTTAATCCGCTGGTCTTGCGTGTGTTGGTCTTCGCTGGACGCTGTTTCAATCGCTTGCTCTTCTAGGTGTGGGGGGAAAGTTGTGCGGAGTCTGCGTGATTGATTGAGCTTTGATCTGTCTCTTTTGCCATGGGAATTTGCCGCCTTGTATGTGAAGCGATACGATCTGCTTCCGCCTCCTGATGCTTGTCCTTGCTGGTCGAGATTGGGGTTTTGAAATTTTTCTTTATAGATTTGCACTCTTGGGAAGGCTGCTTCTAGGGATCGGTTTGCCCTTGACTTTGCATGTGTTGATCTTGTAGAGGGAACTCAGTTCGTATGACTCTGTTCAGGGTGTGATTTATGAAATTGTCTTGCGAATTCAAATTTTATTTTTCTCCCCGTTGCTTGCATTGTTCATAGCTGTTTATTTGTTGTCTGGTCTCCATGTGCCTAATCATTTGCTGAAGCCATACCAGTAGACATCTGATTTGCTGATAGGCGTCTAGAGTTTTGTCCTCTGAGATCAAATTTGTGATGTTTACTTATTGATTGGCGTTATGGCTTTTAGCTCTTTGACTGGACCTGCTGTTTCTTGCAATTATAGCACAGCACGTAGGGTTTGTGTATTTATCTATTGATTGGCACTATGGGGTCTGGCGCTTTATCTTTCTTGCTAGGTGATGTAAATACTATATATATTTATATATTTTTTATATTTTTGAAGTGTATTCATGGAATTATGTAGTGCTTTATATATGTTTCACTCAACAGTGATCCTTTTATATCCCAATTAGTGCAGGTTGCGAATGCAATAAACCTCTGCATGGAAATAAAGCTTCAAAGAGCGTAGAACTGAATATAACCTTGCCTGCTCTTTCTTGTGATTATGGCATGCTGCATGCAGCTTGTTTTCTATATGTATGTATTATCTGGTTTAATAAATTGTCTAATTACTTCCTTGAATATTTCAGATGCAAATCTTTGTGAAAACTCTTACTGGTAAGACCATCACCCTTGAGGTCGAGAGTTCAGACACAATCGACAATGTAAAGGCTAAGATCCAAGACAAGGAGGGAATCCCCCCAGACCAGCAAAGGCTCATCTTTGCTGGCAAGCAGCTTGAAGATGGGCGCACTTTGGCTGATTACAACATCCAGAAGGAGTCAACCCTGCACCTGGTTCTTCGCTTAAGGGGTGGCATGCAGATTTTTGTAAAGACCCTTACTGGCAAGACCATTACACTAGAGGTTGAAAGCTCGGACACAATTGACAATGTTAAGGCCAAGATTCAAGATAAGGAGGGGATCCCCCCAGACCAGCAGAGGCTCATCTTTGCAGGCAAGCAGCTCGAGGATGGACGCACCTTGGCTGATTATAACATTCAGAAGGAATCCACACTCCATTTGGTGCTTCGTCTGAGAGGTGGCATGCAGATCTTTGTGAAGACTCTGACAGGCAAGACCATCACTCTCGAGGTGGAGAGTTCTGATACCATTGACAATGTGAAGGCCAAAATCCAGGACAAAGAAGGGATCCCCCCAGACCAGCAGAGGCTCATCTTTGCAGGCAAGCAGCTTGAGGACGGACGCACCTTGGCTGATTATAACATCCAGAAGGAATCCACACTCCATTTGGTGCTTCGTCTGAGAGGTGGTATGCAGATCTTTGTGAAGACTCTGACGGGCAAGACCATCACTCTTGAGGTGGAGAGTTCCGATACCATTGATAATGTGAAGGCCAAAATCCAGGACAAAGAAGGGATCCCCCCAGACCAGCAGCGGTTGATCTTTGCTGGCAAGCAACTCGAGGATGGCAGGACGCTAGCAGACTACAACATCCAAAAGGAATCCACCCTCCACTTGGTCCTCCGTTTGAGAGGAGGAATGCAAATCTTCGTAAAGACCCTTACCGGGAAGACAATCACTTTGGAAGTTGAGAGCTCTGACACCATCGACAATGTCAAAGCAAAAATTCAGGACAAGGAAGGCATTCCTCCAGATCAGCAGAGGCTTATTTTCGCTGGGAAACAGCTGGAAGATGGTAGGACTCTGGCGGATTACAACATTCAGAAAGAGTCCACTCTTCACTTAGTTCTGCGCCTGAGGGGAGGCATGCAGATTTTTGTGAAGACCCTTACTGGCAAGACTATCACCTTGGAAGTGGAGAGCTCTGACACGATCGATAATGTGAAAGCAAAGATACAGGACAAGGAAGGCATTCCTCCGGACCAGCAGCGGTTGATTTTTGCGGGAAAGCAACTCGAGGATGGCCGGACTCTGGCCGACTATAACATTCAAAAGGAGTCGACTCTCCATCTCGTCCTTCGTCTGCGTGGTGGCATGCAGATCTTTGTCAAAACGCTGACCGGAAAGACCATCACTTTGGAGGTGGAGAGTTCAGACACCATAGACAATGTGAAGGCGAAGATCCAGGATAAAGAGGGCATCCCACCAGACCAGCAGAGGCTGATCTTTGCTGGGAAGCAACTCGAGGACGGGAGGACTTTGGCTGATTATAACATTCAGAAAGAGTCGACTCTGCACTTGGTCCTCCGTCTCCGTGGTGGTTTCTGAGTTTCCATTGCTAGAGGGTCTTTTCAGCAATCAAGGATTATCTCTTTCTCTAGTTGGGTCTCCTTTGTTTGTTTGCTGTGGTTCAATTACGATGTGTTCTAATGGATAAATGCTTCTAATAAATTTGAGTATGATTACGTACTCCTGTTGGTACTTCTCCTGGTGCATACGACATCCTTGAAATCCATCGCGCGGAATGGCAAATGAAAATGGTGGATGAGATGATATCTTAACCTGCACTCAATTTCGATTTAATGTTCTCCGAATCATTTTCCTTTTCTAGATTTTTCTATCGAATCCAAAAGGACAAAAGAGGTGTTAAGAATAAAGCATCAGAGGCGTTCTTTGGCAGAGTAAAGACCGTTCCCGATTAATATTCAGCTTCAGCTGCATTTCTGGTGATCTGACTTTGCAGAGACTCTCGAATCGAGCTGCCCAATTTCATAGTGACTTCTTGCGCTGCAAGAATCTCTTGGCGAGAATACTATTAGCTAGAACTTCTTTGGACAAGAATAAACCGTGCATCGTGCAAGATTGGCCTATTATTTGGCGTACACTTGATATGACGAACGCACCGAACATGCACAATAGTCAACATGACCCGCTTCTTCTCCCCATAGTCTCTCAGGCGATAATTTTAAGAGGGTAAACAATATTCACTCTGTTTGCAAGGACCAGGAATGTGGAACAGACTGAAGAACCAGCTGTAATGAAGGATGAGCATTACATACCATAAGAACAAAAACATCAGAATTCATTCAAAGGTTTATTCAGCCAAATCATCCGAAACCAATGATTTCCTCTCCCAAACAAGAAATCATTTTTCATGCAAACACCAACCAGCATTGCCCACAATCGAGAAATACCAGAAAAATCAATCTAATTCTAGCCCTCCCCAGACAAGGAAGAGTCTTAACTCAGCCCTAAGTCAAGCAAAATTAAAGCTAAAGCAATGATAGAAATCCCCACCTGCCAAAAGCGACAACATTGCAAATTCTTACGCACCCCAGACTTTAGCTTGATATCCTTCTTGGAGTTCTTTGCGCCCGCATCACTGAGAGTCACATTAGCACCCGCCATTAACTTATATCTCTTCGTCTTCCAAACCATGATCTTGAACCTCACCGCAGTGGCCAAATCCACCCTAAAGACCAAAGAATCGTTCTTGGCCACAACATCAGTCCAATTCACCCCAAAAGTCTCCACACTTGCATTCTTGGTGGCCTTCTTCTGATGCCCCTGGTAAAACGCAGGAATGGTCTTGAGCCACCTGGTCCGATTGGGATCACCGTAGTAATAAACGGTGAGGTTCACGGGGTCGTAGTGAATGCCCTTCTCTTTGTTGCCGTTGCTCAGCTTGACGTACAAGAAAATGGTGGTGTTCGCGGGACTGTCCGAAGACCTGTTGAGTGCCGGGAGGTAGAATTGCTCGATAGAGCAGCTGGGCTTGGACACGCGCAGCGTGAGCCACATGAAGAGAGATGTGAGGCCGAGAGTGAAGATGAAGCCACAGCAGCGCTGGGTACCGGACTTCGGCATGGTCGCCGCAGCAGCTCGCCGGCGGCGAAGAAGGCCAAGAAAAGAAGAGCTGCAAGTCGTCTTCTGATCTTGAGTGGTGTCCCTACCGCTCGAGATCTGGTGATGGTCTGTCCGTAATGGAAAACAAGAATGAGCCAGGTGAAAGTGTATGGAGCGTGCAGCCTACGAATACGGTCGGGGTCTGCCATGCCCGTTTACTTGCGGTTGACCATAATGTGGCTTGCGATTGGTCGGAAAACACGTCTTTAACTGTACCAACTTTTCGAACAAAAATATAAAAAAAGACTCTACACCAACTTCAATATGGAGATGATATAAAAATATACAAGATGCTCAGTCTACCTATCGACATGACGCGTACACCTTTGCCGATAATATATCTAAATGGAGGCTTGGCATAACAATGTACGATACCTGAAGAAAGCGACCATAATTTTGGATTAAGAAAAGTCATGAAATGCACGATGTCAATTCAGAAAACTTGTTCTAGGTTATGTCGTGACCAATCAAGGCCAACCCTAGATACTCATTTACTGTCATTCCCGATTTCAAAACTCATATTAAGGCATACTTTCTGTTTGTTGTTATATTTTTTTCTCTTTTTTTAGGCTTTTAATTATTTTTCCAAATTTTTTTGTTGAATGAGGTTATCTTTGGAGTTTCCAGGTTAGCAGGCTATATATATTATATGTATCAAAAGATTTTTAGACATTATTCCGTAAATAAAATATTCTCCATTGTTAATTTACCAAAGAGAGAATTTCTCTATTGTTTTCTTATATTATAAATTCGCTAGAACAATTTTCTTTTCTCTATTGTTGAGCCTACGAGCATATGTGCCTCAGAGCCTACGAACGGACCGATGAATCTGTGTTTACTATCACTTTTGCAACACGATAATTGAATCTCTCTCTTCGTTATTGAAGACTAAAGAAAGCTGTTGCCTATTTGTCCGTATAGTACATGACTGATTCCGGCCGGAGGGCGGAGGCCAGTGACCTAGGCGAGGCTCGACCCTCGCCAGATCCACTCCGCACTCTCCACCTCCAAAGACCATCACTTCGGAGGCAGAGAGTTCAGGCACCATCGACAACATGAAGGCGGAGATCCAGGATAAGGAGGGCATCCCACCGGACCAGCAAAGGGAGAAAGAGTCGCCTCTGCAGTCGACTCCGTGGTGGTTTCCGAGTTTTCCGTCGCCGGAGGGCCTCTTATGCAGTCGAGTTCGTTCTCTTTCACTTGTTGGGTCTCCTGGGTTTGACTGCTATGGTTCAGTGATGATGTGCTCCAATGGATCAATACTTTGAATAAATTTGAAGCTCTTCAGTGTGATTGCCTATTTACTGCCCATCGGTACTTTCCCGGGTGCATATGACATTCTTGAAATTCATCGCCCGGGAGGGCAAATGAAAATGGGGCACTAGACAATATATTTGACCTCAACTTTTAACTTCAATCTAATGATCTCTCTTCTTATGTTCTACGTATCGCAAATCAAAATGTCCTAGCATTTTCTTCTTTTTGGATTCCTCTACCGGATCAAAAGAGGACATAACAAATGTAGGAGTCATTCCAAAAGAGGGAAATTAAGTTTTATATATGTTGTTTCGTTGTACATGACAACAATCAAGTGATTTTCTTTTGTTATTTATCATAACCAATTTAGACTTGTTCAATGCGAAATTACTGCTCTCTTTAGCAGCTGAATCAGAAATATTTGATCAAACTCTGTCTGCTTTTCCGTTACTTTGTCAGTTCAAGCGCACCTTTTTCCTTCCGATAAAGCGATACCACCGCAACCAAAACAAGGACCAACATCCGGATGAAATGACAATGTCCCCCTTCCCGGAATCCTCATGCAATTAGTCACAAATATCTTTCATACAATTCATCGACAAGCTTGTGACTGTTAACATGCAAAGGATCACACATGAGAATTCTAAAGATTAGGTTAGAGTGTACCTATTGAATCGGGCATCTCCAAACAGAATAGAGATTTTTATCTGGGCAAGGTGATTCTTCGGGGTCAAACTTTAAACCTGATCAAATGCAAAATATCCTCCTTCCAATCCGCGATTACCGAGAATGGCTATCTTGAATGACCTGAAAATATCCCCTTCCCTTCCACGTGCTCTGCCCATATGCACTTTCAAACCCTCTAAAGGCCCTTATAAATACCATGACTAGCCACTTACCAAAGCACATAGAAGCATCATCACGATTCTTTCTCTTGTGAATCCACAAGCAACAACCAACAATGGCGAGCTTGGCAACCCTAGCAGCTATCTTTTCAGTCCTCCTGGTGATGTCCTATGCCACCTCAGCTCACCGGACAATGATAACCACGGTCGAGATCGATGAGGACAACGAGAGGCGCGGAAGTGGGAGCTGCCACGAGCAGGTCCAGACCCAAGGCCTCGAGCAATG
This sequence comes from Melaleuca quinquenervia, assembly GCA_030064385.1. NCBI lineage: Eukaryota > Viridiplantae > Streptophyta > Magnoliopsida > Myrtales > Myrtaceae > Melaleuca > Melaleuca quinquenervia. Next base: position 25,777,683 of record CM057723.1, on the reverse strand, counting down.
TGAGCAACTGTTCCTCGACATTGGCCGACGCGGGAGCCGATCTGGCAGCAGCGAGAGGGAGCAGTTGAGCGAGTCGCAGCACTTTAGGCCGTGCTGCCAGCAGCTGAGGCAGGTGGATGAGCAATGCCGGTGCCGGGGAATCAGGCAGATCGTGAGGGAGGAGCAGAGCGAGTTCAGAGGCGAGGGACTGCACAGGGTGGTGAGGTCGGCTAGGGACTTGCCTTCGGCATGCGATTTTTCGAGTCCTCATCACTGTGAGATCAGAGCCGTCTGGTTCTGAAACCTTAGCTAGCTTGCTAGCTTCTGTTGGTATCGGAAGATGAAGATGGCGTATGAGATGTCAATAACGAGATCTAGTTCACTCTCATTTCTTTGGCTTCTAAGGTTAAGAGAGCTTTTTTAATCCACGCAGGTTCTCATCATTTCTCATGTAATAAACTTATGTCATCTTCTTTTGATGTGATTATTAGCTCTTCTTGCTCACACTTGCAGTCTCTTATTGATTCTACCGTAGATCAACTATACGTAAGAAGTTATTGATTGGTGTTTTATTTACCAAAAAAAAAACTATACATAAGAAGGTAGAATCACAATCACTATAAAAAAAATTGTAATTTAGCTACGGAAATTTAGCGACTGCACCATATTCGTCGCAAATAGCGACTCCATTAGCTACGGAAATGGCAATTTTGTCGCCAATTTTTGACAACTACATGGTCATCGCTATTTACAACAACATTTACAACAACGTAGGAATCTCGTCGATAATTAGCAACGAAATTAATGCCCGTAGCCAAATTCGTCGCAACTAGTGACAACTGTTTATATCCGTCGATATACAGCGACATATTTAGCTACAAAGCGTAAGCTGTCAACAATTGCCGACGACGAAAAGTAATCGTCGCAAATTAGTTACGACAACAGAAGGCTGTCGGTAAATCGGTCGATATATATCCACCAACCTCCGTCTGTGGCTAAATAGCGACGACTGTATCGACAACATTACATGTTGTCACAAATTAGCTACTACACATGTCGGCATGACTAATTTGCGTGGCTAAATTGTGACAGAAATTTTGTTGACGCTAATTTCGTCGATAATTAGTGATGAAAATGTTAGCGTGACTAAATCCGTCTGTATTTAGCGACGATTAACTGTTCTTGCTTTTTCTGCCGCCAATTAGTAACGGTTTGAAATCTATTAACTCATTTTAGCTACGACTATTACTATCGAAGCTAATTAGCAACAAAATTTGTGACAAATGGCTTCCTTGTCGCTAATATCAGTATATAAAGCTGCCCCGCAGCTCCACCCCCGAAAGCCCTAAATCGTCCACTCCTCTTGTCGTCCGAAGAACCCTAGCTACGGTATGTGCTTTGTCCTCTATTGTTCTTTCTATACTAGCTATTTTGGGCTTGTGTGGCCGTGATATGAATTGGTTGTTACTCCTGATTTTGTTCTTTATCCTCTCTCTTCCCCCAAATCAAAGCGACGTTGGAAAGGCAGACCCTTGCGAGGCCGCCGCTCGACCTCTCCCAAATCAAATCGAGTTCGAACGGCAGGTCCTTGTGATGCCGTCGCATATGGTGTGGAGGCAAAAAAGCTCGAGGTATTGGTTGGGCGTCGAGAATCGAAGGGGGAAAAAAGAAATTAAGTGGGTTGAGCGAAAAAAAAATGATGTTGGCTGCTCCGTTAAAAAAATAACACATATTATTATTTGATTGTACTGAACATTCATATTTGTGAGCTTCCATGTATGCGCAGCTTCCTCTTTTTTGTTAGTTTTTTTTAAATAATGTGCAGCTTCTTCTTCATATAGGGCTAAGTGATTTTTTATTATGCAGTTGAATTGACTTCATCTTTTGTTTGTGTAGCTATTGAATACCATGATTAACATTTTTTTCAGGTGCATTGTTCTAATCATTTTAGGTACATATCCAAATTTAAGGCGAAGAATTCAACCATTTGTCGCAAACCTCTCAATAAATTGATAAGCAAATTTTGACATTACTAAATACTACAACAATTATTTCAAATATCATACACCAGCAAGGTAAGTCTTCAGTACAAATATTTTCATGTGATGGTATATTGTTAATAAAACGCGATTGTTTCGTTACATACACTCATACCTGCACAACTGCAGATTTATGTTTTGTAATAATTGTTGTGTGGAAGAAATATAATATATTTAGATTCCTTTAAGAACGTATGAGATTGTTTAATCTTTATTCATATACAATGCGAAGAGCAAGGTTTTGGATGTATAATAAAAACTTACCTAGACGTCAAGGATTGACTAATGAGTTTCGTGTTGGTGTGGAAATGTTTTTAGAATTTGCTACGAGCAACGTTGAGTTCACGGTGTCCGTGCATAAAGTGCAGTAATTGTAAATTTCTAACGGTTGATAAAGTTGGCGAGCATCTGTGTAGATAATTGGACGAGCCATGGTGAACCATTTATATATGATGACCAATGTGGCAAATATAAACAAGTTCAAGTTATGGACGATTACAACTATGATAACCAATTGAATCCATACCAGCGCATGGTGCTTGATGCAGCTGGTCAGAATTTCGCTTGGGAATCCAACCATCCAAGTTCATGCTTACCTACTTTTGATGAAGCGAGTCCTAGTCATTTACCACACGTGGATGATATGGGAGCTGGAACAAGATTTTATGATACCCAGTGTAATCAATTTCAGGAAATGTTGAGAGCAGCAGATGTACCTTTATGGCCAGGTTGTGACAACCACACGAAATTGTCCATGACTGTAAGAATGTTAAATATCAAGGCAGAGCATGATGTGTCTGAGAATTGTTTCAACTCTTTCGTTGATGTAATGCAGGAAATTTTACATTGTGATAACAACATGCCAACTTCTTATTATGATATGAACAAGCTATTGCATAACTTAGGTCTTCCATATGAAAGAATCGATCTATGTAGCAAGGGTTGTATGTTATATTGGAGAGCTGATGAAAATGCCGACTATTGTAAATTTTGTGACGAGCCTAGGTACACGGTTATTAGGAAGCATGATCGTATTCAGAAACGCTCAGCATGCAAGCAAATGTATTACTGCCATTAATCCCCAGATTGCAAAGATTTTATGTGTCTCAAGCCACTGCTATATATATGACTTGGCATGCAAGACCTAATGTGTCATCCGTCAGATGCAACGGCATGGAAACATTTTGATAACACATACCCTGAGTTTGTGAAGGAGCCCCAAAACATTAGGCTAGGTCTCTGTGCCGATGGTTTTTCCCTGTTTGTAGGCCAAACAGGACAAAAGTATTCATGTTGGCTAGTTATCATAACTCCGTACAATCTTCCACCCGGCATGTGCATGAAGACACCTTATATGTTCTTGACGATTATCATGACTGGGCCGAAAAGCCCAAAGAAGTTGATCGATGTATACATGCAACCATTGATTGAAGAGCTGCAACGTCTATGGAATGAAGATGTCTTCACGCACGATGTAAGTACTAATAAAACCTTCATTATGAAGGCAGCTCTTCTCTGGATGATCAATGACTTCCCAGCTTATGGCATGTTATCTGAGTGGAGTACAGCTGGTCTCTTAGGATGTCCAATATGTATGGACAAAACAAAGGCATTCAGATTACGTCATGGTAAGAAGGCGAGCTACTTTAATTGTCACCGACAATTTTTGCCGCTAAATCACACGTTCAAAAAGAATAAAAAAAATTGCCAAGAATAGAGTTGAAAGAACACCTCCACCATTGAGATTGACAGGTGAGCAACTATGGGAACACGTGCAGTACTTCCCAACTGTTGTTGAAAACTCCAATACGACAACTTATACGTATGGAAATATACACAAGTGGACCAAACACAGTATATTTTGGGAGCTACCGTATTGGAAGATGCATATGATTCATCATAATCTTGATGTCATACACATAGAAAAGAATGTTTTCGACAATGTCATCAATACGGTGATGGATGTCAACGGAAAAAACAAAAGATAACTTGAATTCTTATAACTTTCGTGATGTGTCTTCTATCTAAGAATCCCGCTGTTTATAAAGCAGTTCTTCAGGGTACACATCCTCTTTCCTGTGTCTTGTTAGATCTTTCGAATCTGCATGGAGACTCCTGCGGGCCAAAAAGGAAGGAAAACAAAAGGCAAATAAGAATTTGTTTGAACTCAGTTTAGTCTCTAACTATGACCAGAGCTATATAAGGATACTGACTGACCTCTATTTTGTTGATGTATGATGGATGACTTGCCAAATGTAAGAAAAATCAATACACAAAACTTGTCGGAGTTTTTGAAGCCAAATTTAAACTGTATGACTAAGCTCAGAAGTATGTTTCCCATCTAGCCCTAGTTCCGAAGAAGACTAGTGTGTGCTTTTTGATTGTGTCTGTAAAATAAAGTCAAGAAGACTCACGAGTCTTCCTAAGACTTTTAGTGTCGTTCTTGTCGCCGAATGCTTGTTAGAAAGCACTGTAGCGTACTGTAACGCATTGTAGCAGGTACTGCAGCGCACTGTAGACTGTAGCAAAACATTGTAGCTACAAGCTTGTAATCCGTCTATTTAAGACGAAGTGTGTTGCGTGAAGAATAAGATCGGCCGAGAAACACTCTCTCCCGAAATACTCTCTATCTTTCTCCATGATCCTCTGAACTTCTCCTTCTTTCTTCTTCCTAACCTGGTAAAAGCCTCTAGGAACTGCAGCATCTCTCATCAGTGCTGAATACAGAGCTCATCGATCCGTTCTCATTTTCCAGGCAAGGTTGGTAGTCTCCTAAAAGGCAGACCCTGTGTGGCTTGAGCGTGGTAAGCTCGCCTGTGTGGGTTAGCATACCTGGGGACGACGCAGCTCGCCTGTTAAGCATATCATTAGCTTGTTTTGCTTTTGTAGAACAAGAAGAAATAGCAAACAACAAGACTTCAGAAGAACCTTTAACTTGGGAAGACCTTGCCAGGATGAAGTACACATGGAGAGTAGCAATGGAAACTCTGAGGATGATCCTCATGACCATCATGAGGGTTGAAATTTTCTCAATTAAGCAATGAATGCTTTGAATGTTTTTCACAATAAATGCCTCAAACATTTCGAAAAGAACATCTCGAGGTTTTTGCTCATAGCATCCAACTTTTGCTAATATGAACGCTTTTATCGAAGACCAAAATGCTTTAAGGTTACTTGTGGCTATCTCATTTGATAAACAACTTTGACAACTAATTTTGTGATTTTTGAGCCAATCGAGCAATAATCATGAAAATGAAGATATATACATGTTTTAGAAAACATTTTGCTTATAAGCTAGCAATAGAAAATCATGACATCATACTTTCAGCATGTAAGTGGTCTTCACCTAAACCAAATGCTTATAAGGATCCAATCGGATAGGAAAAATGAAATCAGAAGTACCATCATCTCTTAACTAGTCTGATGACTTATTTCTAGTAAAAAATAACATATGGTGAGGTTCAAAGTACGTAATATGTAATATAACGCCCCTTTCTCGAGCAGCAGAGCTTTCTTCAATAGAAGGGCCGCCTGGAATCCTTTCCCTTGCCAGGTAATTCTGCAAAAGGCCACTATTAATGTTGCACAACATCAAACAAGTATTCTTAACATCGTGAATGTGTTTCCATGGAAAATCTACCATTGCCTTCTTTGCTCTGTTCTTCAGCCGTCCCTGCTTCAGCTACACTTAGCAAGTCGCTTGTCTACTGTGATTCGCCTGCTTGAGTATTTCCACTTATATCTCCAGTTTCCAAGTTCTCAACTGCAAAGTCGTCAAACATTGACATCCAATTTTGTGAATATATTGGCAAATCATGGAGCTGTGACGCAATGTCATCGGGTTGCTATGACACAATGACATTGGGTTGCTGTGGCGCAATGACCAAATCCTCAACAGGAAAGTCATCGAACAATGACCAGTTTGGTGAATCTATCAGCGAATCACCCCCATGGAGCTCCCGCTGCTAATTTGATGTTGTGATATCCAACCTTTAGTTTGATGCTTCGGGTTACTGGGTGGTATTATGAGGAGGCATATTACCAATTCCAGTAGATGGTCCCGGTTGATGAGCTTTCCCTGAGGAGTCACCTTCTTAGGAGGATGGTTGGTACAGTTCAACTCCCATTAAGGACCGCATTGCATCTCTTACTTGATCAGGGACATGGGGGCAGATCTTAATATTTCTTCTTCTGATTTTGCCAAATGAGATTTCACTCTATCAACTTCTTCTTTTTTGTATTCTTCCGGGCAGTGAGGACAACGCCATCCCCCGCCATCAAGCCTCTCTACATAAGTCCAAGCTTCATCTAGATCTCGCGGCATCTTATGCCAAGAATTCCAGCCAGTCTTAGTTTTTCTATTTACAACCAAAGACAAATAGAATGTTCTCAAAGATTCAATTAATAACAAACATCAAACTCGTATTACGAAACTCTAGATCATTCTTCGTTGCAATCAACCGAGGGAAGAAGGAAGTAGCAAAGAAGGAGATGTACTTGGTTCACGAAGTAGCGAAGGAGGAGGAGTCGTACTTGGTTTACACAGTGAACTGAATCAGTAGCTGTGGTCGGCGTCGCCTCCATGAGTTCCGGCCACCAAGGTGATGAACGGGAGCAAATGTTGGAGAGGATTTTCTTCTCCGTGAAAGTGAGAAGTATATGATCAGTCATCTTCCATCCTCTGCAAATATGAGGAAAGCCCGCCAGACCCCTTCCCAATGAATTATGTTTCTCCCAAACGGCCGAGTCATTTGTCCGAGTCAAGATTTTAAATCTGGTGTGGCGCTCTCATTTTCCTTCCGGTGAAATCGTGCATCCACGCAGTCCATTTCCACCATTTGTGGCAAAGAAGGGAAACTGGATGGCTGTGGTCTCGCCAACCCCCTCTAACGTGGACACGTGTCGCACATCCCCTTCACTTCACTGCACCCTCCCTCTTTCGATTAATTGTCAGTTGCGCACTTCTCTCTCTTTCCTCCTTTTCAAATTTCCCTCCTTCCCTCCCTCTCTCTCCCACTCTCACCTCTAGTAGCCCATAAGGCGCTTTCCAAAATAGAGTTAGAGTTTAACTCATGAAAGATGTAGAAAATTTATTAAATAAATCATCAACCTACTACAATTATATCAATTTAATCTTTAATTTTTCCTTATTAATTTAGGCACAAAATTTTTGTTCTTTTACCAATTTAGCCTATTCAACTATCTTTGGCCGATTAGCTTTTAATATTTTAAGAAATTGTTATTAATATCTTGAGTCAAGGGTTGCCGTTGCTCTACACTAGTGAGGATCAATTGGGCTCCCCTAGCTAATTTTGACAAGCTCGACCATGACGGCCCTCGCCTCGATTAAACAACGGATATATGAGGCAACTGGTTAGAGGACGTAGTTAAACGGCGTATGTAATGTTCGTTATTTAACATATGAGGAATGGCATGCAATGCATACATATATTTTGCTGAATTGTCCAGAGGTTGATCCATTTTTCGAGTAAGTGTACAATTTGTCCTATCTGGAATACGTACATCCCAAAAGGTTTTAGGTCTTATGACGAATGTCTAATCTTCGATATTGTTTAACATGATTTTTCAAACATCATTATCTGGTATATCGCCAAATGAGTTTGATTGTTTGTACAATGAAAAATTTGCAGCATGGTTCAAATCATATGTAAGTGACAGACGTTGGTAAATCATAATTACGTTTTTATGCTATTCAAACATAGTATTATTTAAATAATATATATTCGTGACACGTGCATTAATTTGTGACTGCAGGTGTGCAGTAATCGTGTTATAGTTGAAAATCAAGGATTGTTATATCATCTGTCATTGGGTCCAAAATCAAGAGTACGATGTTGGCTAGCATATTTCATCAACGGATACAATTTTCACACTCGAGAATATGGTATAGGAAAATCCACAATAAATAGTGGTATTTGTGTGCAGTTATGCAATGATGGCAATTTGAACGATGATTTTTATGGCTTATTAGATGAAATTATCGAGATAAAGTACCCTGGTCCATTAATGCCCGTTGTGCTATTTAACTGCACTTGATTTGACCCCGTCAAAGGAATGAATGTGCATCCAAAGTATAGTTTGGTTGAAATAAATCAGAAAAAAAGGTACATGAAGTATGAACCATTTGTATTGGCACAACAAGCAATTCAAGTATATTATTTATCATATCCTAGTTTGAAACGAGACAAATATGATTGGTTGGCTGTATGTAAAATGAAAGCACGAAGTAAGGTCCACGAACAATGGAAGTATACAACATACCAACAAGATGAAGTTCACAACACTGTTGAGTCCGAAAAATATAACATTCCAACTTTACGAGATCCATATGGTGCGATGACGGATGTGGATGCAACTGAAATTTCCTAGGTAAATACTTTAGCAAGTGATGAGGACGAGAATGTTGATGATGTATCGGAGGATGAAGACAAGGACGAATATGAATATGATGATGTTGCGACAGAGGATGCTAAAACTGGATGACCAGTTTGGTGAATCTATTAGCGAATCACCCCCATGGAGCTCCCGCTGCCAATACACAACTTTCACTTGGGCACCAAGTTTATCAAAGGCGAAACATTAAAATGAATGAAGGAACACCCTCTTCAGCGAAAGAAACAATTACCGAGACTGAAGAACCCATGGTGGTTGATTTAGAGGGACACGAATTTATTAAATCGAAAGGGGATCCGCAAGTAATATTTGACAAAAGTATTATTTACAATTTTTTTAAAGGGTTTATGTATCGATGGTAAAAATACTGAGTTCATGAGTGTTGTGGCTTTTCACATGCAAATACCGTGGTTCGTGAACTGAACCAAATAATCAAGGAGCTATGGAGGGGGCCTTATATGACATATACTAGCATGCTAGAGGACGTGAAGACCTTGTGGTGGAATGAGTTTAGGGTACGTGTTCACTGTAATATTATGTGTACGCAACTTTTATTAAAGTTATATGTTTTGACATGATTGTAGCGGCATTTTCGCTGGGATGAGAATGTCGAGCATGACATTAGAAGAATTTTTAATAATAAGGCAAGTGACCATATGCGGAATGCTATGAACAAAGCCAAGACGAGACAGAGAAGACCGCTTTATATATCAAATGAAGATTGGCTGCAGATGAAGGCAACTTGGGAGAGTGAGAATCATAAGCAAGCAAGTGCTAGGAATAAAAGAAACCAAGCGTCCAGTTCTGGTGTTGGGTCGGCAACATATGCTGGTGGCTCAATAAACATCAGTGAACACAAATTGAGAATTGTAAGTATAGTTGGCTATTTTGTAAGTTCATTTGAATCGATGTACTAATAATGCATGTACACGTTTTGTAGGCTAAGGAATTGGGGAGGGAACCGACACTAATCCAAACATTCGCACGAACATTCATGAAGAAAGATAACACGTGGTGCAACGCTCGAGCAAAAGCCGTTTCGGTTTGTTTAATTGAACTTCAGTTTATCTAATGCACCTAAAATAGATGCCTAACAATACAGACTTATAATGGTCAATTATATTACTATTGTAATTGTAGGAAAAATTTCAAGAACTTTGTATCTCGGCGGTTGTTGATCGTGATGGTGTCGGTTGTTGATCGTGATGGTGTTGGGCCGTCTGATGGCGAGATTGATCAGACGGCTTTATGGGTGGAGGCCTCGGGTGGGCTCAAAAGAGGCAGAGTTTTTGGGTACGGATCGATGGCAAGGGAATGCGCCAGAAAGGCTTGCCAAAAATCATCATCAGGTGCATCATCAGCTAGTTCAAGGAGGGTTGAACATAATTCACAAATTGACGAAGTCGTCGAACGATTGACAATATTAATTGGCAAAAAAGATTAAAAAAATAAATACATTGAAAAGAAAGCTGGCACGTGTCATGCAACACTTGAACATGGAGGATGACTCCGACAACGACGACGACGACGTACCTCTCTCGAATGCAGATGCAGATGATGCTTACCATGGAGATGAAAACAAGGCTGATGATGCAGATGATATTGGGATTGACACACCGTGATTGTGCAAGTTGAGTTTCATAGTCTTCCTTACATGTTTATGGATTGTGTTGGCTATGTGGAAGATTTGGGGTATACATACACCCTGCTTTGGGTCTTTTGCAGCTTATATCGGAACTAATGTTGGGTTTTGGCATTATTATAATTACCGGTGATGCCAATTTGCTCATTTACTTCATGAGTTTTAGTCATTTGTTGGATTGATGAACATAGTCTTGGATGCTGTTGGTTATTGTAATTTGGGTTGTTGTGCATTGTTTGATGACACATGTAATAAATTAATGCCCCCATATGCTAATTGTATTTGTTGTCATCCATTTTACAGGGACAAAACAGTTTTTTGGTATATATAATGGAAGGTTTAACAACTAATCGGTTATCTAAGGTACGAACTTATATTTTAAGTGGGTCAAAATTTCTATGATTATTAATGTACATATAGGTAAATGCTTATAATCTTTTGTCTCTAATCAGTTTGAAAAAAGGGATTGGTGTGATGGTAGTCTTGTTCAAATGGAAGCCTTGTTGATCAGGATGGCATAGATGTAGCTAGTCCTTATTTTTTGTTTTTTGACTAATTTTTGGTTGAAAGGACTATGTTAAATAGTCCAGTGTTGCCATCCACTCGGCCATGCTATGTAAATATGAAATATGTTGTTTGGTTCGTGTAGATAATGTCCAGAAGTACAATGTATATACTGTAAATAGGGTTATTATGTATATGTGGATGTTGTTTTTGGGTTATTATATGTATGTTGATGTTGTTTCGTGCTTTGCATAACCATTTTATATTATATTGATCATTATCATCATATTTAATATCAAAAATGGGATAATATAATTCGGTCCAGCGCGATTTAGCGCAAATTAGTGGCATTAAATTCGGTCCACATTTGGTGTTCATAATACAAAATGAAAAAAAAAAAACATGAAATCATCAACGACAAACCCATTTGCGGCAATATGCAACTGCGTGTATCATTAGCGACGAAACATTAAAATCCGTAATTACTTAGCGATGGACATTCACTTTCAGTGGCTAATTAGCTATGGAAATAACCAAAACAGTGGCAAATTATTGACAGTATTATCTTACTGTCATTTGCGACGACTTGTACGACGTCTCTCATTTGCGACGGACAATCATTCGTCTCGTATAGTGACAAACTTTGCGACGTAAATTTGTTATTGCAAATTTGCGACTCCCCACCGAAAACCGAAATACATACGACTTTTGCGACAAATTTAATGACGACATTACCGACGACATTTGCAACAAAAATCGTGTGGCAAAATAGCGACGAAATTAGCCACAACATTTTAGCTATGGTTTTTGTGACAGAATTTTTCATTGTCGCTAATTAGAGACGAACTTTGTGACGGGAAAAAAGAGTCGCAAATTAGCTACGTATTATTCGCGTTGATAATTAGCTACAGACACTTTATTTGTCTGTCGCAACTTTTGCGACAGATCAATATCGACAACCTCCTTTCCGTCGGTAAGTTTGTCGCAAAATCACATTAGCGACGACAATTGGTCAAAAATTCGTAGCTATAAGCTGTAGCTACATTACAGTTTTTTTTTGTAGTGAATCTACAGTACTTGAAATCTTATATCATCAAATACACATGCGCTTAACAATATCTCCAGCTCCAAAGAGTCGAATTATCTATCTATAAAGAAAATAGTAATGCTAGATATGCTAAGACTTTTTACTGAGCCAATTTTACGAAATAATATGATTGATCATTTGAAGAAGTCAATTATCAAATACATGTATCCCAGTTGTTCAAATTATCAATCGACGATTAGGCACACTCAGGAAAATATGTGTTTTAGTGAGAAGTATCAAACAAATCCATCGTTGGTCTCAAGCGCATACTGGCAGAGTAATATTTGATACAAGGTTGGGATTGTTTTCTAGCAAGTGATGTTATTGAAGATCGAACTGGGACGGTCCACGACAGTATTAGGTTAGTAATGCAGATCAAACTGAAGAAGACGGGCAGAAAAAACCTTCAAAGCCTGCTTCGTTAGCAGGTTGAGTCTTGATTGCCTCAAAACAGCATAAGGAATAATGAAAAGAAATTATCTAAGGGACGCCGTCAGCATGAAACTTGCAAAAACGGGTTTAAGATCAAGACTCTTGTTCATATTCATGTTTAATAACCCCTCGGGTTCGTGTTTCAATCTTTAGCTCTCTTGTGTAAAGAAATCTGCACTGTCAATATACATTATGGAAAGCCATCGGAATAAACTTTTGATAATGAATGCTATTATTAAAAAGTAAGACTAGAATATATCCGAGCAAAATGCCCTTTACGGAAGGAAGATGATATACATCGTATGTTGCTCAATGCAATATGAAACGTGTTTACCACACATGTTATAAACAAAATAAGGATTCGTATGGAAAACAGAGAATTCCCAGTAAGGTGCTGAAAGGCGACTTTCAAGCTGAAGTTTGGCGTCGAGAAATCCCAGTAGCCTAATGTGTGATGAATGAGGTCTCATAGCGACAAAAGAAATCATCAAACATTTCGAATTCTGATGAAACAATCAGAAAAAGCTACAGGTTCATGTCTCGGGTGTCCCAACATTCAGCTAATTTATCTTCGATACTGAAATCTCATACACGATGCCCCGGAGTTCTCAAAGACACGGACTCGAACCGAGGATTCAATTCATCAGTTCGTGACTCGCTCGATCGACCGCGGCTTGTGTGGATCTTAATTTCCCTTGTCTGGAGAGTGATGCTCTAGTTACTGGTTAGGCTCATGTGGGTCCAACAGAGACCGGAGGGCCGAAAGGCCTAGTAGTCACCCGCGGCCCACCTCAACTTTCGACACATCAATCTAGAAAATTACGAGGATTTTACGTTAGTCCATCTCATCGAACAGTGCATGTAAGATGACGATACATGACCCAGATGGGGTCATTTCATTGCTAGCCTCGCTGTCTTGTCCACCACGAAAGGGTGGGTTTCTACTTTATACCTGGATTTTGTCTATACTTGCCTTAATGTCAATATATTATTTTATTTTCTTAGGACCATGAGAGGCTATATAGCAGGTCATTCGAAACTCCTATGATTAGGATTGCGATAAGGTTTGAGTTAGTCAAAAGCCAGATCGCCAAATGTATATTGAAATAAAAGTTGCGGATGAGATCATAACATCATTGAATCAAGTCTCCATTATTAAAATGTTGAGATATAGCAAACTATGATTAGCGTGTGGTGAGATTCGTTTTCAAAAACCAAGCTGCTTGTCTTCTTTGTATTATTTATATATGGAAATAAAAAGGGTTTTCTCTCCAATACTTATTTGTCAAGAAAAAAAAAACCTCTTAAAAATCCTAATTGAGGAAAAGAAAAAAAATAGACGGGGGGAGGGCCCATGATGGAGACTAACCAACCAATGGTTATTATTGATGCCAAACCAACCAATGGGATTGATGACTTCTTAACCAAGGTTTTCTTTTAAAAAAAATTATGTTTGATAAAGATAGAATAAACCTCATTCAAGCGTATGAAAAAATATATATATTTTTTAAAATTCATTCGATTATACTTTTTTTTTTTTACAATTGAGTATAGGATATGTAGACTTGTCAAACAGAGTGAATTCAATTGAGTTTTGGTCTGATAAAAAATAAACCTATTTAAATTGATTCATTTAACCTGTTTTCACTTATTTTTATGCAATACAAATCTATGAATTTAAATCTGACTTGACCATACCCAATTCATACCCAGACCACCCCATATTACTTAAAAAACTATCATCTTTGACCTAATTTAGGAAAATTCATATGTAAATTGAGGTGAGAGTGCGGAGTGAGCCAAAGGTAAGAGAGTGAATAAAGAGTTACACACATGGATTAGAGTTAAGTAAGTTGTGAATCTATAAAGCGTTCACATTAATTAAACTCAATTGTAATTAAATATATGCAACAATGCAGACCATGAAATCTGAATTAAGATATGAGCGCGTTATCCATTTTAACAAGTCTAAGGATATGATAAGAAAACTTGCAATTCAGTCCTTGAACATATGCTGAAAACTCCACGATTACACATTACATTAGAATCCGTCACCAAATTATTATTTTAACAAAGTTTTAGAGCTCACAGATTTAGACATATGCATTGTCAATATTTCCAAGAGAAAACTTTAAAAATTTTAATTCACTTAGCATCCAGAAACAACTTAAATAAAATTGAGAGGCATTTTAGATACGCCGTGTAAGTGCACTTCCTTTGTAAGTCCAGATTTCGTTCGCTCTTTTCATGTGCAATTATAATTTACTAGCAACAAATTGGGGGAGTCTAAAATCATCCCGTACATTAGTCGACGGAGAGGAGACACGCGCGTAGGGGGCACCTAGAGTGGGGAGCGCGTGGGCGTGGAAAAGAGCCCCGGTCCCCAGAATGGAACCTAATCTTGGCGCGGCGTGAATTTGACGCGGCACGAGTCAAGCCTGGGAATCAACGCGCGCCACCGAGAAGGAACAGGGAAGCCTGCCTATTTTAAGGCGGCATCGCGTTTGAGCCTATAAATAGGGCCCAAGACCGCATCCGGTACTCACCCAATTTCTTCGACGCCATTGCCAAAATCTCTCTGCGACCGATCTCGCTGAGCCTCTTCAGATCTCTTCTTCAAGGTATTTCCTCTCGATCCTCTTCATTCGAAGTATCGAGTCCTTGATCTCGATCGTTCGATCGTTCCTTCGTCTAGATATATCGAGGCATGCGACGTTTTTTTCCCTATTGATTTGAGCTTCGATCAAACCGGCGAATCGTATATCTGAACTTCGCCAGATCTCTGGCCTCTATGCCGAGCCGTATAGATCTGCTTCTCTCTTCTGGATGTTCGGCTTCCTGATTTGGGATTAGGTTCTGAAGTTTCTTCTTCTGATAGATCGGCGATCTTCGATGGTTTGGTCTTTGCGTGCGTCGGGCTCCTCTTTGACGAATCTGGGTGCCTTCGAAGCTGGTTTTTTCTGTTTCAATTGTTTGTTATTGTAGGTGTAGGGCAGATTTGTAGAAAATCATTATTTCTGATTGATTCAAGCTTTGGCCTAGCTTTTTGCTTGGGAAGATGCCGCCAATTTGTATATGTCAAGCGATGCGATCTGTTTTCTCGTCCTGATGCTTGTCCTTCCTGCCCGTAATTTGGTTTTTGACATTTTCTTCGTAGATCTGCACTTTTATGAAGGCTGCGTCCGAGGAATGCCTTGACCTTGGCTTTGCATGTGTCAATCGGTTTTTAAGGAAATTGAGTTTGTATGACTTTGTTGATGATGTGATTTTAGCTAAATCTCGATGGGGTGTACACTTGTTGCTTGCATTTTTCAACTAGTTTCTATATTTGTGATGATTTGTTGAAGCCACGATGATATTCGGTCTTGTGATTTGCCAACAGTAACTGGAGTATCGTTGTATGAGATGATGTCTGTGGTGTTTATTCATTGATTGGCGTCATAGATTTTAGCTCTTTGACTGTCTTGTCATTACCTGCTGTTTTTTTACAACTAAAGCACTGCACAGGGTTTGTCTATTGGAAATAGATAGTTGGTGTTTAACTATTGATTGGCGCTAGGGGCCTGGCGTTGTGATCTTTGTTGCTTGGTTGCTTTGAATACAATAATTATTTTCTTATTCTGGAATTATCTTCATGCAAGAACATAGTTGCCAATTAGTGCAGATCCTGCATTTGGTTAACTGCTGCATGGAAATAGAGCTTCAAATAGCGTAGAACTGAATCCGACTTGGCTTTTTTGCCTGCTGTTACTTGCAATTATATCATAACACGTATGCCTTGTTATCTATACATATTTGTGGTTCTAATCTTGTTTGATTAATTGTCTAATTATTTGCTCGAATCTTTTAGATGCAAATCTTTGTGAAAACTCTTACTGGCAAGACCATCACCCTTGAGGTCGAGAGTTCGGACACAATCGACAATGTAAAGGCTAAGATCCAAGACAAGGAGGGAATCCCCCCAGACCAGCAAAGGCTCATCTTTGCTGGCAAGCAGCTGGAGGATGGGCGCACTTTGGCTGATTACAACATCCAGAAGGAATCAACCCTACACTTGGTTCTTCGCCTCAGGGGTGGCATGCAAATCTTTGTGAAGACCCTCACTGGAAAGACCATCACCCTCGAGGTTGAAAGCTCGGACACGATTGATAATGTTAAGGCCAAGATTCAAGACAAGGAGGGAATCCCCCCAGACCAACAGAGGCTCATCTTTGCAGGCAAGCAGCTTGAGGATGGACGCACCTTGGCTGATTATAACATCCAGAAGGAATCCACTCTCCATTTGGTGCTTCGCCTCAGAGGTGGCATGCAGATCTTTGTGAAGACCCTCACCGGCAAGACCATTACCCTGGAGGTGGAGAGTTCGGATACAATTGACAATGTGAAGGCCAAAATCCAGGACAAAGAAGGGATCCCCCCAGACCAGCAGCGGTTGATCTTTGCCGGCAAGCAACTCGAGGATGGCCGGACACTCGCGGACTATAACATCCAAAAGGAATCCACCCTTCACTTGGTCCTTCGTTTGAGAGGAGGAATGCAAATCTTTGTCAAGACCCTTACTGGGAAAACAATCACTTTGGAAGTTGAGAGCTCTGATACAATAGACAATGTCAAAGCAAAAATTCAGGACAAGGAAGGCATTCCCCCGGATCAGCAGAGGCTTATTTTTGCTGGGAAACAGCTGGAAGATGGTAGGACTCTGGCGGATTACAACATCCAGAAAGAGTCCACTCTTCACTTGGTTCTCCGCCTGAGGGGAGGCATGCAGATTTTTGTGAAGACCCTCACCGGCAAGACCATCACCTTGGAAGTGGAGAGCTCTGACACCATCGATAACGTCAAAGCAAAGATACAGGACAAGGAAGGTATTCCCCCAGATCAGCAGCGTTTGATTTTCGCAGGGAAGCAACTTGAGGATGGCCGGACACTGGCCGATTACAACATTCAAAAGGAGTCGACTCTCCATCTCGTCCTTCGTCTACGTGGTGGGATGCAGATCTTTGTCAAGACCCTGACCGGAAAGACCATCACTTTGGAGGTGGAAAGTTCAGACACCATCGACAACGTGAAGGCGAAGATCCAGGATAAGGAGGGCATCCCACCGGACCAGCAGAGGCTGATATTCGCCGGGAAGCAACTCGAAGACGGGAGGACTCTGGCTGACTATAACATCCAGAAAGAGTCGACCCTGCACTTGGTCCTCCGTCTCCGTGGTGGTTTCTGATTTTCCATGCTACCAAAAGGGTTTTCATGCATTCAAGTTTGTCTATTAGGTTCATAGGCTGGTTGGCGATGGCGAAGTTGGGATGTCTTGTGATGGATTGCTTTGGAACGTAATAGCGCGACTCTTTTTAAGTGTGATTGCCTATTTGCTCCCGTTGGTGGTGTTACGTTATCTCTTTTTGCGGTTCGATCTATTTGGATCTTCAGTCTCTTCCTTATTCTATCTATAGAAATATGGCGAGAGAGATTACCATTATCACGCCTTTTTTTAGTGCGCAATGGTCATTATCACGAAGATCATGTTATGGGGAGTGCCAGAAATGATAAGCAGATATATGTTTATTATGCTACCAGGAGGTAACAAAGCTAATTGAAGCGTTCGGGAAATTTTAATTGGTAATTTCTTGCACAAATCTTCATCTACATAAAATGAAATTCGAAATTCTATCTCTTTGTAAAAAGGAGATGCACCATCAACCTGTTGATACGGAGGGCGGGTATGATTGCCTCCTACTTTTCTCCATTACTACGATTGACTCTCTCCACAGTGCAAGTCAAAAATTTGAGTCACCTTTTCATTCTCTCTCTCCTCAACCAAAGCGGACCGATTCTTTGGCGCTAGTTCCACGTGGAAAGAGAGCCGCGACAAAAGCGCTAATGAAAATGGAGAGGAAGCTGATGTAAAATCTCAACTTCACCCCTTGGGTGTGGTGCGCCAAGCTGAAACGACGCCCGTCACAAACCGGAAAACGACAACAATTGAACCTCCCGATGACGCAACGGCATAGCCCTCCTCGTAACTCCCCAGGGCAAACCCTAAACTCTGCCGTAAAACCCACCCCGAATTTGTTTTGATTACCATTTCATCAAGAAACCTGTGACTATCCAAATGCAAAGAATCACGAGTAGTTATGGAAAAGTTTGGTTAGAGTGTGCCTATTTGATCGCATGACCACTTCCTCCGATATAATAGAGATTTTTATTTCGACAAATTTAATCTTTTGAGATTACACTTTGAATTTATTCAAACGCATCGTTTTCTCCGTCAAATTCGCAACAACAGATAATGGGAAAACCGGAATATTGAATGACTGAAAAATATCTCCGGACCTTCCCAAGTACTCTGCCCATATGAGCACCCAAACCCTATATACTCCGCTATAAATACCAGGACTAGCCACCTATCTCACTCACCAAATCACACAGAAGCACTATCACCATTGTCTCTGTTGTGAATCCACGAGCAACAGCCAAGAATGGCGAACTTTGCGACCCTAGCAGCTATCTTTGCAGCCCTCCTGGTGATGTCCCATGCTGCCTCGGCCCACCGGACGACGATAACCACAGTCGAGATTGATGAGGACAACGAGAGGCGCGGAAGTGGGAGCTGCCACGAGCAGGTCCAGACCCAAGGCCTCGAGCAATGCGAGCAGCTGTTCCTCGACATTGGCCGAGGCGGAAGCTGGTTCAGCAGCAGCGAGAGGGAGCCATTGATGGAGTCGCGGCACTTCAGGCCATGCTGCCAGCAGCTGAGGCAGGTGGAGCAGCAATGCCGGTGCCGGGGAATTAGGCAGGTCGTGAGGGAGGAGCAGAGCGAGTTCAGACGCGAGGGAATGCACAGGGTGGTGAGATCGGCTCGGGACTTGCCTTCGGCCTGCGGTTTCTCGAGTCCTCGTCGCTGTGAGATCAGAGCCATTTGGTTTTGAAGCCCTAGCTAGCTTGCTAGCTTGCGTGGGCATCAGAAGATGGAGATGGTTCGTGAGATGTTAATAATGAGACTTAGTTCACTCTCACTCCTCTGGCTTTCAGAGTTAGGAGAGCTTTTCATCCACGCGTTTGCGTGACAGTTTTAATTTGCGTTTCGACCAGGAGCGGCTCGTGAGGCTTTTGTAGGTTCTCGTCGTCTCTCATGTAATAAACATTATCTCATCTTCTTTTGAAGGAACAAATAGTTCTCCTCGCTCATACTTCTCTTCTCTTGTTGCTTCTACCGTAGCCCAAAAGATGCATGAAGAAGTAGGTGATAAAATTTACAGTAATTGAAAGGAAAGAGAAATGCTAGATATACTAAAAGACTCTTTGTACTGAACCGTGTTGATTATATGATGTGTCAACCGATCATCTGAACAAGTCGATTATATAATGCACTTGTGCTGGTTGCTTAATTTGATGGATAAAAAATTCGACACACTAAGCAATAGATAAATTTTAGTGAGAAGTATATGATACATCTATCACTATTCCAAAGAGAAAATAGGTTGCTGATTATCCTTTACTTCTTGTTGATCGTGTTTCTTACAAGAAATCATTTGCAGACATGGATGTCTTTTCCATGACAACTGGCAACGCAAGTTTACTCCAGATACTTTAATAATTGAGATCGATATTTTACCATCTTTCTGAATATTAATTCAAATTTAAGCGACAACTCATGTGGTTTGATAACTGAATCCCCATTGAATATTGTCTGGAGTGCATCCTGGAAGAGTTGTATATGATTCAAGGTTGGGATTGTTTGCTCAAGCAAGTGATGTCATTGAAGATTCGATGGGGATGGTCCCCGATAGAATAGGGTTAGTAAAGCAGATCAAAACTGAAGAAGATGGGCAGAAAACCTACCAAGCTTGCTCCGATAGCGGGTTGAATCTTGATGCAGTTCGACTTTCAATACACCACATGGAATAAGAAGAATAGTTTATCTCAAGCAAACTATCAACGTGAACTTTTCTCTACACAAGCAGGCTTAAGATGGAGACACTTGTCCTTATTCGTGTTTAATAACCACTCACATGGACTCGTGTCTTAACCTTAAGCCCGTCATGTAACGAAAATTTTGCACTACTAATGTATATCATAAAAATCCATGAGAAAAATGATCGGATGATGAATGCCATTATGAAAAAATAAAACTAGAATAAATCCAGGCCAGGTGCATATAACGGTAGGAGAATGACATATATCATTTTTCTCAAGTAGTTGCTCCATGCATCTTTTAACATGTTTACCGCACATTGGAGGTTCATGTTTCAATTCAGGGATAAAAAGGGAAATAATACTTGCCTTATTGTAAAGCATGACGACATTGAAGAGACTGTTTATCCAAGAAATGTACCTTCTTGAGAGAGATTTTACTGCTTGTCAATTGATTGTTTCCTACCCCATATATCCATTTCTTCATGAAAGTAAAGAATTCCATTTTGATTTACTATGATTTCAACAATATTCTGACTTGTGCATTATTCCTCTTAATCCTCAAGTAGGACTCATGAGATTAACTCAACTTGTCCAAGATCAATTGGTTAGATTTCTATTTTGTGACTAGGTTATCTTGGAGAGTTGAATTTAGTTTGATGCGCAAAATGGGCTAAGAATATCATCCAATCACTGAACTGATTCTATAACTTATCATATGTCTAATTTTCAACATGCGCAATGTCGGGTTTTCCCCCCCTTCAAGACTAATGAAAAGCTTCTAGTGGTTCATAAATTGTGGAAATCTTTTTGTTGTTGACATTCATTTCCTAGCAGTTCTGAAAAATGCTTCTCAATTTACGAAACACTTGAGAAGGCAGACAACAACAACAACAACAACAACAATAGACAATCTGCTCTCTCTTGACAGAAAAAGAAAAGCCAAATTAATGTTGTTGCAGTTATTTCTACTCCACTAAACGTGCAACTCCATTCTTTTCTCTGACCACTTCATTCACTATACTCCATTCAAAACTGTAAAATCCACTACGAATTTGGAGTCAAAAGATGCTTTTTTCCAACTGATCAACAGATCTTTATGCTGATACTCAGTCAAAAAATGGCCAAACGAAAACCTCGCAAAACCAACCCGATGACAAATTCCTCCGCTCCACGTAACTCCACACGCAGA
Source organism: Melaleuca quinquenervia (assembly GCA_030064385.1). Lineage (NCBI taxonomy): Eukaryota > Viridiplantae > Streptophyta > Magnoliopsida > Myrtales > Myrtaceae > Melaleuca > Melaleuca quinquenervia. Next base: position 25,756,480 of record CM057723.1, on the reverse strand, counting down.
CCCTCCAATCGCCTATAAATTACCTCATCATCCACCGCCTCTCTCACTCACCATAACAACAAAACCTTATACGAGACTTCAAGCTTTCTCACCCTCTTGTGACAAACGATGGCGAAGCTTGCAACCCTGGCAGCGATCTTTGCGGCCTTCCTGCTGATGTCCCACGTCGCTGGGGCTCACTGGACCACGATAACCAGTGTTGAGATCGATGAGGAAGGCCCGAGGAGAGGCGGGAGCTGCCGCGAGCAGCTCCAGAGGCAAGATCTCGAGCGCTGTGAGCAGCTGTTCGGGGACATTGCCCGTGGCGGCCGAGGAGGCAGCGAGAGGGAGCGAATGGAGTCGTCGGAGAACCTGAGGCCATGCTGCGAGCAGCTCAGGCAGGTGCAAGAGGGGTGCCGGTGCGAGGGGATAAGGCGGATCGTAAGAGAGCAGCAGGGCGAGTTCAGAGGCGAGGGGAGCCACGAGGTGGCGAGGTCCGCTCGGCAGTTGCCTTTGACTTGTGGGGTCGGTCCTCAGCACTGTGAGATCAGAGCCGCTTGGTACTGAGCCGTTTCGGCTTAGGGGATGGAAGAGAGTTCATGACATGTTAATAATGTACAGCTCGCTCTGGTTGGTAAGAGCAATTGGAGTGCAGGAGAGAGTTTCATATTCATCCGCGCAGTCATTCAGGGTTTTCATTTGGGTCTGTTCTCAGAGTTTTTGTGAGGCTTTTGCTAGTTCTCATGTAATAAAAGATCTCGTCTCTTTCAAATTATGTTTCATTAATTTGTCTTCTTCAAATAGCGGCTCTGCTTGCTTATATTTCTCGGGAATAATTATCGAAGAGAAAATGCTTACGTGTCGATCTTTAATATACTTTGAGAATCAAAACTTATTTTGAGCCACAAGAAATAAATAACAATTAATGAAAAATTATTGTGAGGTCTACTCTTTCAAGAATTTGTGACTCAAAATATATTGTTATTCTTAAAGTAACGGAAAGGCGGTCATGCTAACGAACCCATTATTAAATCAGCATTAGCTATATTGGAGGAATGTCCACTCGATCCTAAAATTTTCAATTTTGCTAATATAGTAGTGAATCTTTATGTGAGATTTCACTGTAATTATTTAGGCCAGTTATGACGAGAAATTACGAACATGATATCTATTCACCAATGGTCGTTTTATATGACATGCTGACATGGATAACTTTACTAAAAATAATATGTCGTGGGATCACTAAGTTAGATATTTTCAGTGACAATTTGATCGAAAGAATGACAATTTGATCGAAACAATTACAATGGAATTTACATGCAAAAGTTTAGGACTACATTCGCAAAAGTTAAGAAAAGATTGAGACTTAATTTTCATTTGTACAGTAAGTTTAGGATCTAATTGATAATTACCTCTATTCTTTTTTTCCGTTTTTAAGAGTATCATTTCCAAAAAAATATATGATGATAGACATGATGCTTATATGCACGATTATTAACTATTTATGTTATATTTCACAAGTATTAAATAATTATGTGGCCAATTATTGTATAAAAAATTCAGTACTTTATTCAACTATAAACTCAGTACGACTGTTGATGTGTTTAGTTGATTCGTATGTAGTAACATATGAAATTATGTCATCATAGTGTATGAAATGTTAATTATGTAAGTCTTATGCTATAACCGACAATCGGCAAGTTTAGCAATAATACTTCTGCGACGCAATGATATCACCAGTTCATCACCAGTTCGAGTAGATAGTTGTGAGAACCAAACCATTTAGTAATTTATCAATTTATTTCTAAACCTTTCAATTATTCTAATTTATAAAAAATTTGTCATTTCAATCCTAGGCCTATAATCGATATTCTTATTTTCCCTGTCCATTGCAACTCTTCTATTTCGTACGTCCAACATTTTTATTATTTCTGAAATTATGGACTTCTTTATGAAACTCGCTTTGTGATCTTAAATTTTTCAATTGATACGTTGTTTGTCTGGAAGCATAGATTATCGAATAAGAAAAAGAATGAAAGCCGTGCACGATTGCTCCAAAGTTTAAGACAGATAATAGAAGTTCTCATGTGTGAATTATTATTTTAATTTCATCTTGTTTTCGGAAGACAGATACGAAGACATGAAGATCTCATTTCATCAATGAATTAGAGTCCAATTAGTACATTCATATGTTTATTAGCTTGCCTCCATACCCGGAAGACTAAAGTCAAGATTATAACTCCCAATTTTCTAAACTAGGTAAGAGTTTTACAAATCGACCGCAGACATTGCAGTTACCTAAAAGTAAATCCAATCACCGCGACACTTTCTCGCACTGCCCTTGCATGAGTTAATGAAGCATTCTGCGTGCGTGGTATCGTGGTCATTCATCGTTGACATATGTTATAGGTTAATTATTAACCAAAGAAAGCTAAGATCAGATTTTATTTGGGTACATAGCCGTACATACGTTCTCGACATGCACATAACTAAAAACAAAAGATAAGATAAGAAAACCACACGATGATGTGGGGGTTTCTAGTCTCTCTGCTCTGCTCCTAACAAAGTCACCGTGTCTCGCCAACTCCGAGAGCCAGAAGACACCGTCACCTTCTTATTGAAAACGCCACTCACACTCTCATCTGATCTTAGCTCTAGCTGGAGCCTCGACTGCTTCAATACCATATGGCTCCGATGTTACAGCGCTGAGATTCAAACCCACAAATGTTTTGCAGGTTCCTGACGCACCTCCTCACCTCGTCTTGCGATCCCTGACCTCCGAACCCGCCCATCTGCTCTTGAATGACCTCCCTGAGTCCCTCGCACCGGCATTGGTCGTCCAGCTGCCTCAGCTGCTGGCAGCACGGCCTGAAGTGCCTCGACTGCCTCAGCTGCTGGCTTGAGCACTGGCCTTGGCCGCCAAATTGCCCGCTTCCCCGGCCGCCAAACTCGCCGCCACCGCCATACTCGCCGCGGCCGCCGTACTGGCCACCACCGCCGCCGAACCTCATAACGTCCTCAAAGAGCTGCTCGCAGTGTTCGAGGCCTTGCCTCTCGGTCTGCTCGCGGCAGCTCCCGCCACGACGCCTCTGATTCTCGGGCTCATCGATGTCGACCGTGGTTATGGTGGCACGGTTCGCCGCGACAGCGTGGGACATCACCAGGAGGACTCCAAGGATCGCTGCCACGGTTGCAAGCTTCGCCATTGTGGGTTTTCCACGAGAGAGTGAGATCGAATTGATTCTTGGGTATGATTGGTTTGTGTTTTGGTGAGTGATAAAGGGAAATGGCGCGTGGTTTATATAGGAGAGTTTTAGGTTTTGCATGTGGAGTACGTGGATGGCGAGATTGTCAGTCAGGGCCCAGGGCTTTTTGTCATTTTGGAGGTGGTGGCCTAGTGCATGGAGAAAACGGGGGGTTTGGACCAACACGTAATGCAAAAGTAGCTTTTCGTATGCGCGGTGATCAGCCACACTTTTGGTTGATCGAGTGAAGACACGATCATGTGATTTTCACTTACACGTCTCGACCTTGGCTTGCGATCTTTCGTCTATTCGCAGCGTCTCAACCTCCACGTTGATGTGGCCATGCAAATGCTGCCGAAGAGTTATCTCACTCTTCGTGAAAATGGAATCTCACAACACAGTCCGTGATCTCTCTCTCTCTCTCTCTCTCTCTCGAGTGATGATGGTCTCTGCAAGCTGCTTCTTGATTAGTGAAAAGCAATCGAGTAAATCGTTAACTTTCCTCTGCTGGTTTTGACGTCTTCGGTTTTGAGTTTTAAGACCATACAAGAGGCGTTAATCGTTCATTCTCCAATGGGTTAATTCTATGCCTATAAGTATAATAAGATACGGCATACTATCAGGTATTGGTTTTCGAATGCTTGATTAATGTAACAGTTGTTTCGATATATTGATAATTGTTCGACGATAACAATGCGAATGACGTTTGCCATTTTAAACAGAGAAGGAAAGCACACATAACGATTTCCATTAGCGTGGTTCTCGTGTAACCAAACCTCTGATTTTGTATTTTCCGAGTGTTATACCCATTACAAATGAAGTGTGTTAATTACCACCTTGGTGGCCTCATGAAGACAAATGTTTTTGGGTAAAATTTTATCTTGGTCGTAGCTTCTTCTGCGGCCACTCTCTCTTCACTGGAAACATCTGCAGAAGTCTGCACTTTACTCGAACAACCTCAAGTTCTCTTGGTCGAATCAATGCACAGCTTTGTACAGATTTAGGTTATTTGTGGACAAGGGCGAGGAAAACTGTATACGAGTCACTATGGCTTCTTAGCCTGCAGAAACATGGAACACAAATGAGCGAAGTTAAAACGTTAAATCTCATGTTATGGTGAGAGGACAAGAACATCGGAGTGATCAAGCTCGTCAATTAAGCAACTTCCATGAAGACTGATCAGCGACATTCATTCACGGAACAGCAGACTGTATAATTCTTACGAGTTGCCAACATCGAATTGATGTTAATTTTGGGCAAAACTTTCAGATGTCTTGAATGTAACAATAAAAATCGTACACCCAGGACGAGGCGAAAAGAAGTCTGGATTCTCATCCCGGCTTGATTACGTCCTCTCAAACATTTCATACTAAAGCAGGTATTAAAGAAGAAAGAGTAGACGAGATGGTACTTTCTTAAGTACTTCTTGTGTATTTTCATAGCTCCGCTGCAAGCCTTCTTGGCATCTATGTTACCAGTGACATCGTTTAGTATCTGGAAAGGGTCAAGAAGAAGTTGAGCATCAATTCAACTAAAGCCGAAAGAAAAGCATGCCAATAATACTATTCCGATATATGCAGAGATGAAGAGAGCATAAATCCTAAGGCTTGAGACTATTTGTAGTAACATAACAATCAAAGATATGGACAATTATACAGAGTCATATCCACAATATTAACAGATAAAAAGAATCAACAGAAATATCATAATTATTTCGAACAAAAAATAATAAATGAATAACCGCATGCTAGTAAAAAATAAATTTACATATCTTATCAGATTTCCATGTTGATTTGTGATTTCGAAATTGCAGATCTTAATAAGTTTCTTCCTAAGTTTGTCACCGGTTTGGAAATACCGCATCGAAATTTTCCATAATATATATTTCTGGAAATCAAATCCATTGCTCAAGGATATAATCGGAAAACTCGCGTCGCTGGTCTTGGGTTGCTCTTCCGCTCCCATAATCCGACGACGGCCTTTGGATTTTGGTTGAAAACGGACGGTGCAGATGCGCGGAGCATGACGATCGAGGGCACTCTCGGATTTTCAGGAAGATTTTTGGAGTGGGGCTCCTTCCTTCTACTGCTCCTTCCTATTTCCTTCTTCCATCCCGCCGTTTCATCTCGCTTGAAATTTTCCGTGTGAAGGAGATGGAGATCGAAAGGGAGAAGATCTTGAGGGTGTGTTCAGGGGCCGTCGGGACCAGATCGAGACCAGAGAGTAGCGACTGGACTGGAGCTTCACTCCTCCTCATCGTACGTTGTCTTTTGACCCCCTCGTTATGTAAATTGCATGCCTGTCTGAATTTTCCGTTGCAACTCGTGACGCTCTGTTATCGTGGGATTTGGACCGTGCATGAAGCACGTCTGTTGTTTAGTCGGCCGAGTACGGAACAGAAAGTAAGCAATGAGCATGTCTGGTCTTGTTTCTGGAGATCTTTGCCGGAAGGCCTTCTCTGTCGCATAAGATGGTTGATGTTTCCGGTGAGCAAAAAGGCGAAGACTTTTATTGGTTTATTAACAATGAGTTACATAATTGGCTTGACCAATGGCTTCCACTTCAATTATTCTCAACTCCAACTTAGCTTTGGAAGCCAATGGTTCAAGCCCTACTTGATGTGTGCAAACTGGTTAGTTTACCGTCTATCCTTATGGACATTAAAAGACATGACGCAAAATTGAAGAACTTGAGGGTGCAGCTGCGCCCGGGCCATGAAATAATGCTGTAACCAGACACGAGGGAGGGAGGTTTGCTTATATGTGTATTGCTGTTGTGTAAAGCTTTAGATCGAATTATAACTTGTCAATTCAACTTAAATGCAACCAATAAACTCACAACTTGTTGCTTGTTAGATGTAGCAGCAAAGTTTGGAAACTTCCAAATAATCGAATTGGACAATTATTATGTTGGGTTTTGGGAACTGTTGACTCTTGAACATCTATCTGCCTATCCATCTATATATCTACCTAGATACTCACTTTACTTAATCTTTTATCCTAACAAACCTGCAATTCTGCTTCTCACATTTACGTTATGAATTCACATGCATATTCATATAGGCTGAAACTTTGAGTTGGTAGAACGAGTCCCTACATCCGAGTTGTTGACAGAAAAATTAAGTTGGGGTTGTGTATAAGAAGCAAACATTGCAAACAACAGAAAAATAGTTCTAATCTGAAGAGGAAAATTTAAGCATTGTTTCCTGTCTTTTCAAAAGAAGAAGTCCCCAAGGTCTTGCTTGCTGGTACCCAGTCGCTTGAAACATATCTGTTCACTCTTCTGTGGGATACAGGGGAAATGCTGAGTGGGACACTTAACCGAGGGAACTTCTTGAGGTTGTACCTAATCAAAAGTGGAAGTGTAAGTTCTGCGGGTGTGAAGAAGCTGCAGGTAGAGGTGCGATGAGGATCATGGCCCACTTTGCGGGAGTGGGAGGTTATGGGATTCGTGGCTGCAATGTTGTTGATGCCCGTGTGTGATCAGAAGTCCTGAAAGCGTTTCAAAGACGAAGACTGATGGAATTGAGCAATAGACAAGGCAGGGCTGAAGAGGGTCTGCATCAGCCTGTGACTGCGAGCAATGAAGATGCTTTGAGAGAGATTTCAATCGCTGCCATTCCATACCTGAGCTCCGGTGCATGTTCATCAGCCTTTCTTCCATTGCCTGATCCAAAATTTTCAGATCAGTCTCATGTATCATGTGCCCGATCCCAAGTTAGTTCAATACATATGACCAGCTATGAGAAATAAATGCAGTAGACGATGAGCAATATATCATGAACTAAATATAATATTTCATCTATGCGTACCTAACAAATGACCAAAAGTATTTACAAATTGAAAAAGAGGATGCATCGAAGGGGCAACTATGTAATCGGTTACAAAGCTTTTTTCCATGGTGAAAGTGATATTTCGTGATTGTGTGCGTATTCTATGTCTAAGATTGTTGGTGGTGCATAGCTGACAAATACATGATATTATAGAATTTGAAAAATTGCAAATATGATTATTAATAAATCAATAAAATTATATTTTAGTAAATAATAGAACCATAATAATTCAATGAAATTATATCCTGCCTAATAATTTCTTAAATTTTATAAGTTTCACATACAAATATGGCTGAACGCATGATTAATGAGGATAAATTAGGCAATTACAAATGGCTCTAATGAGATTATGAGATGATCTTTTAGATTTATGTTTGAAAGTCAGGGATCAACAAGCACCTAAAATAAGACAAATTGTGCAGTGCTTTCAATTTTTGAATTACTTTTATTTGATTAAATTATTTATTGAGGATAATTCCTATGACTTTTAAATGTAAATCAGGTTCTTTTTTTTTTTTTTTCCAAATGGAGAGCCTTGTGATATGGGGTTACCTATATCTCACTATAGTGACGTGAATGCCTACATAACATATTAACTATCGTATGGGATGTTGTATATAATATTTTTGTTCGAAAAAGTTGATACAAAGTTACAAATTATTTGTTTATGTGACTGTAAGATAGCATGAAAGTTTATCTAAGATGTACCTAATACTGAATTTTCACTTATACTTGAGTTTAGGTGCGACATCTGCTGAGAGTCAACCAAGTACCCATAGGCTTGTCGATAAAGATATGACATCTCTTAAAAGAAAGCTGGAAGAACTCATCAGCTGTTGCCAAGCGGACATGAACAAGCTACAGACCAAGTGGAGAAGGATAGAAGCAGAATATTGGTGTGTAGTGAGGGCAATCAGAGAAGGAACATCTTTTCCACCGGAGAAAATAGCAGAGGTGGAAAAGTTGAGCAAAGAAGTTGAGGAGATTCTTCTAGTTCCAGCAAGATTTCGGCAAGAGCTGACACTTGTTAGATGCAGTAAAACATCTCCTTCGGTGATAGTAGAAGTAGAAGAGTTAGTAGGCAAAGAAACTCGACGAAAGGTGAATGAGATTCTTTCCTATTTAATGCAGGACAACGTTTCCACAATTGGTGTTTATGGTATGGGTGGAGTGGGCAAGACGGCCATTTTGAGGCATGTCTATAATAGACTCCTTGAGGATCTTGCTTTGGATGTAATCTGGGTTGCTGTACCTCAGAATTTTAGTGTGTACGCGCTACAAGAGGAGATTGCCAATGCGGTCGGACTAAACAATTTCTCAAATGAGAAGGACGTGAAGAGAAGGGCGGGCCTATTGTCTGGACATCTGAATGTGAAGAATAGATCCATCCTAATTTTAGATGGCCTTTGGATGCATTTTGAAGTTAAGGATGTGGGAATTCCGGTTGAAACGGGCAAAGTAAAGTTGTTAGTGACCACTAGATCACTAGATGTTTGTCAAATGATGCTCTGTCAAAAGCAAATTAAGATGGAACTTCTCAATATGGAAGACTCTTGGAGGTTATTTTCAAAGACACTTTGCTTTGCTGGAGAAGTCCCTTTGGAAGTTGAACAAATTGCAAGGTCTCTTCTTGGTAGGTGTTATGGCCTGCCACTTAGGATCATTGAGATTGCGACTTGCTTGAGAGGAGTAAAGAAAGTTCATGAATGGAGAGGCATGTTGGGAAAACTAGAAGACTCCAGGATGAAGCTTGATATGTTCGAGAGAATGCAACTCTGTTACTTGAACTTGGGTAATGATCAAGTGCGACGGTGTTTCCTACATATAATATTTTGTTATGGAGGAGCCATTTCAGCTTATGGACGGGATTTAATAGAGTCTTTCATAGACGAGGGTTTGTTAGTTGGAATTGCCACTAGGCAAGGACTGCATGATCTGGGCAACTCCATATTGGATAAAATTAGAGGGGCCTGCCCGTTGGATCCAGAAAATGAGTATAAGTATATACACCCATTGATGAGGGACATGGCAATGGATATGGTGAGGGGCACAACTCACATGTTCAAAGCTGGTATGGGGTTAAAAGAAATACCGGAAGAAGTATTCTGGACTGATCGTCTAGAGAAAGTCTTTTTACAAGACAACAACATAGAAGAAATTCCATGTGGTATATCACCAAATTGCCCCAAACTGACAAGTCTGTCCTTGTATTGCAATGACATGTTGCAAGTCATCCATGAATCTTTCTTCAGACATCTCAGAGGATTGACGGTTTTAGATCTCAGTGGCACCGGAATTATGGAATTACCGGACTCCATCTCTCAGTTGGAGAGCTTGCAAGCACTGTTACTGGGATATTGTGAGGCATTACACTTTATTCCTTATGTAGGAAAGTTGGGATCCCTAAGAAAGTTGGACCTCCATGGGTGTGGAAGTCTTGAAGTAGCGCCAGAGGGCATGGAGATGTTGGTAAACCTGAGGTACCTTGATCTAGATGGTGCAGGGATCGAGACGTTATCAGATGGAGTATTGGGGAAGCTGGTGAACTTGCAATATCTTATCATTAAAAAGCTGAGGGCAGGAGAACTGGTAAAATTACCAGAGGTGGAGACACTTTATTGTTCTATTTTCAATGTGGAAACATTTAATGCATGTGTGGGGTCTCTTGAGCGAAATAGTGGCCGTCGTTACAGGCTCACAATGGGCGCACCCGATACTTGTCTGCGAGTTTGGGCTATGAATCAGACTGAGAGGAGTATAGTCATCAATGGTTGGGACCATATCGCTGTGAGTGTAGATGGAACAAGTGGTGATGGCTGTGCTGTGCTCCCCAAAAGTGTGCAATCATTGGAATTGTTCAGCTGTCATAAAATGAAGACAGTCATGGAATGGGAGTGGCTGACCACTCTCCTTCCAAATCTGGAGCGGATTATAACATATAGTTGTGAGAAATTAGAGGAGGTAGTACGTGGGCCATTTCAAAGTGGAGCCACTTGTCTCCTTACCCATCTTGAAGTAAGTGGATGCAACAACATGAAGAGGGTGCTGCTGACGCAAGACATGTTGCTTCACCTTCCTTTTCTCAAGGAGATAAAAGTCAAAGACTGCAAGGGCATAGAGGTGATAATAGGCTCTGTTGCCAAAATGACGCACTGTTCCTTCCCAAAGTTAACGATCCTGCGTCTACTGAATCTTCCAGAGCTGAAGAGCATATGTGATGGGACCATGAGTTGCAATTCCCTCCAGTGGATGTCTATAGACAATTGTCCGAAACTGAAGAGGACTTCTCTGCAGCTGCCTCTGCTTGACAATGGGTACCCTTCTCCTCCCCCTTCTCTTCGAGAGATATGGATAAATTGGCAGACGTGGCAGTCGCTGGAGTGGCATCATCGTTTTGCCAGTGCTTCACTTGTACATCTCGTCAAGTTTCTTGGTAAGTCACCCACTCATTTTATTTCTTCTTTTATGCTTTCCTTCCGCCTCGGTCCCTTCTAAAAGATCGAATCTGCCATGGTATGGAAAGTTCATTTTTATCCTAACTTCTATAGCAAGTTTTATTTTTATTTTAACTCGGCTACACACTGAGAAATGAATTCTATTACAGGAAGATGGTGTAGCATAATGGTTGTGTTATTATTAAACGCGAGCTGTTTTTACGATGTAAAAAATTAGAAAGAAGAAAATAGTCCCTTAACTTTGAATGAATAACAATGGCAAGCTCTCTCTCTGTGTTTTTTTTTTTTAAGAAGCTCGGGGGGAGGGGGGGGGGCCGGGGCGGGACACTCTTCATACAGTTTAAAAAATGTTTCTCACACTGATTTCGCTAGAAAGCCATTTTGAGTATTTATAAATTTTCGCATATGCTGATATACAAATCCCTCTATTATAAGTGATCAGTTTTTGTGTTCAGAAAATGATCACGACATGGATATAACAAGTGATCGATGGCTGCAGAATTCTCATACAAAAAAATTGAAATTGATCATGACACCCTTGTTGGAAGGATGCTAAAAGTCTAGTAAAAGTAAATTTTGATTAGGAAGTTCTACTTTACTGGTTGGGATGATTTAACATTCTCATATTAAATACTTTGTGCCTTTTCTTTTGTTGCCTTCTCGGTTGTACCTCATCCAGTACATCTGTTTTCACTTTCAAGTCCTTTATTTTTAAATGATCACTATTCTTCATGAATATTTTTCGTGGACTTTGTATTTCCAATTGCATGTTTGCACGCATTGAATATCTTTCTGTCTAATTTGACTAAGTTTGGTTGGCTGGAAAATCTGTAGTTTCTTTAGATTGTTTACATTCTCTCTTAGATTGATTAGTTGATTAGTTTTATTAGTCAAAGAAGTCTGATTCCTTTAAGTTGTTTTTGGAAGAGAAAAAGAAGTAAGGGGTCAGCTTTCTCTAGAACCTTGTGAAATCTTGGAGGGCTGATCACTTGGAAGCAGTAATAGTGGACAGAAATAAGACTGAGACGTAGGTGTTGTCGAATATCTGAATTGGATCTTATCAACGATGCAAGAAATTAATGGAAATCGCACAACACAAAAGTTTACGTGGTTCGGCAAGAGAGATTTCCGCCTACTTACGTCGACAGGATATGAGATATGTTTTATTAATGATGAAGAAAAGTGTACAATTGCTCTTCTTACTCTTTTTGATTAACCCTAGAGACCTGTTTCATTCTAAACATGGTGCAAATTACAAAATTGCCCACTTAACTTAAAATATGAAATTTCATTGTATAAATTCTGCATTATAGAATATAAAACACCTCTGGAGGCTCGTGGGTGCTGCCCCTATGACCCCCATGCTATCCTAATTGTCAGGGAGCCTTTTGAAACAGCCCCATAATATCTTGGCCCCATAATATCTTGGATGATAAAATTCAAGACATCAACCTCAGCAGGTGTCAACAAGTGATTTGGCCTCAATTCAAATTTTGCTATGCTCTCTCTAGATGCACCACAATATGTATATAGATTTTTCATTAATATTTATAGAGAAAACCCCCTCTCCCACTCCCTTTCTGGACTGTTTTCTGGTCTTTTGGGCCCACTTTGCAATTGACTAACAAAAGTTAATATTTCTGAGCCCAGACTGGTGAAGCCATTGAGGATCCTGTTGAGGATGATGAATCGTCATCTTGCGGCAGTGGACTTCAAACTAGTTGCCATGGCTACATCATCTTGCTGGATTGATGTTTAAAGTACCTCTGAACCTTGTCATGACATTTGTTAAATTTATGGCTTCTTTTCCAATCTATAATAACTGTGCCTTGTTTTTGGATTTCTCAGTTTGTATTATCCCTTATTTTTATCTCGTTGAATATTTCTCTTTCTATTTCTCTCCCCCTACTTGAATGAATCGTGTAAAGGATTGATCTGGATATGAATTAGATGATCTACTCAAGAGTAAGTATCATCTACCGAGGGAGCTGCTCTTGGCTTGGAGCAGACCAGTGGCTATTTCACTCGACACAGAGCGCATGGTGCTAGCTTTAGTGGCATCCGCAATGTTGACCATCTCATAAATCATCTGAGCAGCCATCTTGTAACTATTGCTCTTGAGGAGGTTGTCGTGTAGAATCACTTTCTGACCAGAGCGGAGCTCTAGATTTCTTGTCCTATGGTACCGAGAAAGGACAGAATTGGTATCTGCACTATTTCCGGCCCCCCAAAAAAATATAATTTGTGCCACTGACAAGTACGGTCTGATTGTTGTTGCTTGTTGCCAACCCATGGGAGATATTGAGTTTTAGAGTTAGCCTTATGTGGGGTACCTGGACCGATCTTGGCGCCCGACTTGGAGGCTTATCGGGCGTGCATGGAGTTTGTAATAGATGAGCGAAGCAGGCAGGCTTGGGGCTTGGAACAGATGACTTGAGTGCCCAATTTAAAAATCTGAACATTAATGTAAGATGTGATGACCGGTGTAGCACTGGCAAGAAAGTGATGAAAAAACAGATGCTACATAATATGGGTGAGTTTGGAACAGGTGAAATATAATTCTCTTGATTAGTGAACATCTCAAATAAATTGAGGGCTAAAAACAGATGCTACATAATATGGGTGAGTTTGGAACAGGTGAAATATAATTCTCTTGATTAGTGACGTCTTAAATAAATTGAGGGCAAGGAACCTGCCGAGGGTCATTAAGCGTTTTGCAATCTTTTAAGTGATATCTAAGGATGTTTGCTTACTTATTAACCAGATAACAATATTCTCATTTGCATTATGCAGTCCAAATGCCCGCTTGTAGGATCGATTGAGCGAGTTTTGATTGTTTTCCCAAGGGCAGTGGAGGAGAAGGTCGGGCAATTGGTGCTTACGAGCTTGCTTATGAGCTTGCAAAGGTTTTTGAAGGGTTGGGTGCTGGAGAGAAATTGCTTAGCTGCATTGATTGTGATGGTGCGAAATCGGTGCTCTATTCCATGTGTTATTTAGATCCTTTCAGAAGCTGGACGAATGAGTAATAGAAGCCTTTCCTTGGATGTCGGTCATACTGACGAATTTGTACGTAGGTCCTTCAGTTAGTTTCTCTTGCAATGTTCGTTTAGTTGTGCTTGTGATACGAATTACTCAATTTGCATCCTTCTTAGTTCAAGGAAAATCATTCGATATCGATGAAGCGAAGCTGATTTCTGAAGCTGTGAGCATCCTCGTGATGGCAAGTAACAGCGCGGGCACTGTGGAGCACTCCTGCACAAGAGCCAGCTCCCCTGCCACTGCCAGCACCAGCACCGCCGCTCAATCCTCACCCACCACCAGCTCCAAAGCCACACCACACCAACAACTCTTCCCACCCTCCCCCCCCCCCCCCCCAAAAAAAAAAAAAAGCCCACCGTCTCCAGGACGGTGGTAGAAGTTTTTCTCCTCCTTGAAGGGCCGGAGCCCTTCTCACTCAAAAGCACCCTAGACTAACCAGAGTTGCAAACTAGAGCACCAAGGAGCACAAGAAGAAGCAACATGGAAGTGATCATCTTCAATCTTAAGCTGTTTGACCAAATTCTCTGCGAAATCTTGATTCGTTGGGTGAGAAGTGGAGGGACGACAGAGGGGAATATACAGTGGTGACCATGACTCAATTATATTAAAGAGTCATGAAAGTAACTACAATTATATTAAAAAGTCATGAATTTCCCTTCTGGATAACCCGCGCAGGAGGCTGGAGGTGAGAGAGGGGGAGCCAAGGAGGGAAATTCGAAACGGAGGAAAGAGAGAGAAGTGCGCAATTAATAATTAATAGAGAGAGAGAGAGGGTGCAGTGAAGTGAAGGGGCTCTGCGACACGTGTTCGCGGCCACTGGGGGGGCGGGGTTGGCGAGACCACAGCCGTCCATTTTTGCTTCTTTACCACAGATGGGGAAATGGACTGCGTGGATGCACGATTTCACCGGAAAGTAAACGAGAGCGCCAAATCAGATTATAAAACACACGGAAAAAGAAAAACCCGTTCTTCGGACAAATCACTTGGGCGAAACAGACTTCGTCGGGGAGGGGTTTGGCTGGCTTTCCTCGTATACATACAGCAGACAAAGGACGAAAATGGAACAAGAGAGTGACCAGATGTCTCTCATTTTCACGGAGACAAAAATCCTCTTCGATATTTGCTCCTGTCGTCACATTAGTGGCCGCCATTCGAGGAGGCGACGCTCAATTTACGGTCTGAATCAAATACGCCTCTCCTTCTTCGTTACTTTATTCTTCTCTGTTTCACCAGGAGTTAGTGTATCGATGAAGTTTTGCTTTAAACTGAGGATAAATTGCAACGAAGAATGTTGACCTCGAGTTTCATATACCTCCTAAGAGTTTGTATTTTAGCTGCTTGATGACATGTGTGAATGAAGTGTTAAAACCTATTTCATATAATCAGGTTTTAGAGTTAGGATTGAGGCACGAATCATTTCATTGACTATGTATCGACTGTGGTCCGGTGTTATTGGTTGGTGGTAAGTGCGTGAGGTTGGCGATATCTGATTTAGAGTTTCATGTATGAATGAAATGTTACAACCTATTTTTGTAACGAGGGTTTAGAGTTAGGATTGAGTCACAAATCAATTCATTTATTGTAAATATTATATTACACGTAACGTTATTTGTTGGCCGTGGTGTAGTGATGGCTATTATTTGCCAGCGGTAAGGGCTTGAGGTTTTTATGCCTTGACTCTCTTTTCCTCTATTTTTTTCTTTGTTCCTCCTTTTGTTATCCGTTCTTCTCCAGCGAAGCCATTCCCTTTTTCCCTCGTTCTTTGTTCTCCCCTCCTGCTCTCTCTTTCACTTTCTGTTCTTCCCTCTCCCTCGCGTCCCACAACGTCTCTCTCTCTCTCTCTCTCTCGTTTTCTTGAAAGAAACCCTCGCCTTCTCTCTTTTTTGTTTCTTCGTCTTTTTTACTCTGCTCGCTGCCTCCTTTCCCTACCTTTTTCTTCTTCTTTCTTCTTTCTTTCTACCTTCCTTTTTCTATTTTTGGGCGATTCCCCTCTTTGGGCTGCTCCCTCGTTTTTGCGGATGGAGGCTTTTTCCTTTCCCCTTTTCCTTTTTATATGGGAGGTCGCGGCCACTCGGTTTTTTTTTTTTTTTTTTTTTGTGTATGGGGGGAGATGGGCTACGGGCCCAAAAAGCGAACATGGAGCTCGCGCGGGCCTTGCTCGCGAGAAAGTGGCCCCAGGCCAGGTTGTTTCGGCCCGATCTCTCTTCTCTCTCTTTTGTTTTTTTGAAAATAAAAAGATAACTCTAGTTCTAGCTAATGACAATTTTCTCTAAAATTGTGCTAAATAAATTCGGACCGGTAAATTTTAGGTGTCAACAATGTCGGAGAGGATTTTTGTCTTTGTGAAAATGAGAAATATCCGATTACTCTCTTGGTCAAAATGTTCCATCCAGCTTGTGAATTTTCCTGTCTTGAGCCGTTGACAATGTCTTTGCTGAATGTTTGTTGGTGGGAACCCATGGTCCTTCAATCTGATGTGGTGACAAACTACAAAGTTTGGTTTCGGGGGCCACGCTTTTTCGGTTCTTGGGGTATTCACGCCAACAGATTGGACAGTACCATAGCGCACATTAAGCCGCTTACCCCACGTTCACAACGCAGTCCATGATCTCTCCTCCGGCAAGTAATTATGGTCTCCGCAAGCTGCTTCTTGATTAGTTAAGACCGATAAACTAAATTGTTAATTTTCTCTGTTGGTTTTGATATCTTCGGTTTCGATTGTTAAGACAAATCGAGAGGCGTTAATCACTGATTTTCTAAGGGGTTTTTTTTAATGCCTATGAAGTATATAATTAGATATGGCACACTCCTTAAGTATTGTTTTTCGAATGATTGATTCATGTAACAGTGGTCTCGGTTTATGAGTTCTAAGAATTGTGCATCATATTGATAGTTGTTCAACAATAACAATGAGAATGACAATTGCCAATTCAAGATACAGAGACCAAAAGCACACAAAACGATGTCCATTAGCGTGATTCTCGTGTAACCGAACCTCTGATTTTGTATCTTCGGAGTGTTATCATAATTACAAATGAATTGTGTTAATTACCACCTTGGTGGCCTCATGAAAAAAAATTCCTTTGTATAAAATTTTATCATGATCGTAGCTTCGTCTGCGGCCGCTCCCTTCACTGGAAACATCTGCAGAAGTCTGCACTTCACATGAACAACCTCAAGTTCTCTTGGTACAATCAATGCACAGCTTTGTACAGATTTAGGTTATTTGTGGACGAAGGCGAGGAAAACTTTATATGAGTCACTATGGCTTCTTAGCCTGCAGAAACAGGGAACACAAATGAGCAAAGTTAAAATGAAGCGCCGGTAAACGCTAAATTCATGTTATGGTGAGAGGACAATAACATCGGAGTGATCAAGCTCGTCAAGCAAGCAATTCCCATGAAGACTGATCAGTGACATTCATCCATGCGACGGCAGACTGTATGTGCCAACATCGAATCGATGCTAATTTTGGTCAGAACTTTAATATGTCTTGAATGTAACAATAAAAATTGTACACCCCAGACGAGGCAAAAAGAAGTTAGAATTCTTATCCCAGCTTGATTACATCCTCTCAACATTTCATGCTAAAGGTATTAAAGAAGAAAGAGTAGACGAGATGGTACCTTTCTTAAGTACTTCTTGTGTATTTTCATAGCTCCGCTGCACGCCTTCTTGGCATCTATGTTACCGGTGACATCATTTAGTATCTAAAAGGGTCAAAAAGAAGTTGAGCATCAATTCAACTAAAGCCGAAAGAAAAGCATGCCAATTTATAAAGGAATATTAGAAGCAACTATGAAGGCCTCCTTAGGAAATGGCAAAATTAGAGAAAAGCAAGAGAGTGCTTGGCGATAATCAGTCTTCGAAATTTCAGAAATGCAAAAATTATGAGCATTGAAGGATGATTCTTGCAATAATCAGTCTTGCAATAATCAGTCTTTATCTTTTCCCAAATTAATGAAAGTAACATCTCAAATAAGCCAAAGCATTCATATAACTCCCTCTTTTACCCTACTTTGAAAAGCAGTATCCACTTTCTCCAAGAAGCACATAAGCAACATTCAATTTTCCCCCTCTCAATGGAAAGTAGAAGTGAAATTTGGAACTTCTCAGACTACCTTAACAACATCATCTAGGCCCCGAGCTTCTTGCAATAGCTTTGAGCTCTTGTCTTTTAGGACGCTGGCAACCAGGAACAAAGATATAGGCAGAGGCGCTTCAGAACTCTTTGCTCCATTTCTCATGTTTTCCCTCTCAAACTTCCCACACTGTCGTATCGACTTGACCTTTCCTTTAGATCCTTCAGCCTTTTCATTAGCTGCTTCAGGATCTTCGTACAGAGAAAACAAGTCCGGGTCATATTCCAGGGCCCACATCATCTGTCATATGCAATTGTTCTCAGTCTCAGGCAATCCTAAGCAACTGGTGGACATTTTAGCATCAGAAACCTGTGAAGGATACTTAAACATACCTCCCAAAGATACAGAGAGTCACAAAATGAAAACTCCCGACGGAAAAGAACCATAAGCATGCGGAATGCAAAAAGATAGTCACCTCCACCGAGTGTTTCTGTGCTCCAGCATGAAAAGGTATTCATTGAGCATCATATAAAGAATTCAGGCATAAAATGGTTAGAAAACAAATAATATATCCACAAACTTCTGAACTACAGAGTCACAAACCATCCATTTCTATATAGTTGAGCTAGCATAGTTAATTATCAAACACTAAACTGACTAACTTTATTATTTTCTGAGGAAGATGTAAATAATAAACACAGGATGCAGCAGCTGACAAAATCAGGCAGAAATACAGTGGTCAACATATATAAGTTGATTTTTTTCTTGCAAAAGCACTTCAAGTCACAATTCCAATTGTTACAAAATAGAAATACTAATTAAGAGTAATACCTAAATGTTGATGAAGTTTCGGATCAATAATCTCGGTTATTGCAGCTAAATTATGTAGCTGTGCTTCCACTCCAACAGATCTTTCAGTGCATCTGAAATTTCCTCGCTTTAAGTATCAGCAAAGGAAATCCATGAGAAAAAAGGAACAAAAACAATCTGTAAAAGAAACAAGAACTTGGCAGGAAAACAAAAAGTTGGTCGTTCATCTCAATAGAGTGGAATATTTAATTGAATATCAGATGCCTCCAGAAGAAGCAACCCATGCTGCATTGAAAACAAGACACATCGCAAGCTACAGAAGATGGTTGAAATATTCAAATCCTTGAGAAATGAGACTCAATAATATAACAGGAAGCAGCTTGATTACCATGATATTAATAGTTTTTGATGAGTAATTTTTCCCACTGTGACCCTCCAGTGAGAGGAAGCCTTAGTCTTTATTGATGTAGGTTTGGGTGATTCAAGGAGCTTGATATCCACCAGTATTAATGATGCTACATCAATTTTTTCAACTCAGCCTGATTCAAATACTAAAACAATCTTCTCCAAGGGCACAGATTTGTTAAAAGTTCTGATCCCTCCCAAATTTTATATTAATTCAAATCCAGAGCCCATTAATAAAACTAAAAGCAAAAGGAGATGGCCAATTTTTAGTAAAGAAAGCAAGTCCAGCATAAGGAATTTAGGACATACATTAAAAACTGATATTTTATTAGCTTGGATTCATTCTTGAAATGAGACGACAAAAAATGCAAGCAGCACAAAAGGTTCATGGTAAATCATCTTTCACAAATGCTTCCAAGGACAAAGGAAAGATAATTTCATATTGAACGAAACCACAGTGAAGACAAACAGAGCATTTGGGAACCTTTTCATTTCTTTCACAAGTAATAAGTAGCGCATTAAAAATCAATCAATAGCCCATCCATAAACTTCCAAAGCCATTAGAAAGTAACATACCAGTCTGCGCATCAAGCGTTCAAAGCACCAAAATGCATCAGCTTCATCATGAAGAAGAATAATCATAGGGGAGCAGAGATCGCTCATTCCTGTTCATCATACCAACAAGAATTCAGACTATTTATTGTATGATAGAATGAACTTTACATAAATCTTTCAAGAGAATTGATGCCAGAACGTGATAGAAAATTGGCTATATAGGAATTAGAATTGATAGAGGAACAACTAGTTCTCTCAAATTTGATTATCAAAATCAAAGTGTCAAAAGTCTAAATAATAATTATGATCACCTCTTGAAACCCTAAAACACCTTTTATATGGTGTTAAAATAAGAAACCTAGTCATAATAGGAAATTTAATTATAGTAGGAAACCTAGTGACAATAGGAAACCTAATTACAATAGGAATCTAAATTAAAATAGGAAACTAAATTTCAGCTTAAAGAAATTACGCCATTCTTGAGTGCATCAAGAACATACCAAGCAAACCGAAAACATGCAAAACAACAGCTTTGTAAAAGTAATCAGCCATTGATGGTTGAACAGCTGCATCACACATATTTCAAGATGCTCTCATCAACTGTGCAAGTGCCTATCCTGCACCTTTCCCAGGCAAAGACCCAGAAAATATGTCTTTGCACAGTAGATTATCCTAATTTAGAAACCAAGATGAACTTTGTTCAACTGTTCCATCCATAAATCTTGGCGAAAATTCAATTTAAACATATGAAGTTGCGATTCTTTAAAACACATCAGATACTATCAGAAACTATGACTGCTAATCGGTATTCCTCTTACTGCAGCAAAACTCTGGTATGACACAACACTCTAACAAAAATAAAAAGTTTAAATTCAAGGAAAATGCCCTTTAAGAACTATATCATACTTAAATATTGTTATTTCTTGCTGAAACAAAACTCATTTTAAAGTACTAATTAGCACTGAAACCTAATCAAGTAATGCAGGTTTCCTTTTTTCAATAAGGATGTTTCCAACAGGAAAGTATAAAAGTAAAATTAACTACCTTGACAGTAGCCGACATCTTTATCTATCCAAGCATAAACAGCTAAAATGTCCCAGAGTTTTGACAAGTTCTCTTGCTTTTCATAAAACACCAATGTCCTGTCTGTGCGAACGACGTCAAGACCTAGCATCAATATGACATTAAACAGAATACGTCAAAACTGCTGAAAATGACAAAAGTACTCATAAGTATATGTACATGTCACGAAAATCCAAATCTCAAAAATGAGCTAAGACATACACACACCTGCATTGGAAGTAACAATTAGAAGGACTTCATGCTTGAAAACATGCTCGAACAATCAAAAGAAACATACTAGATAATTGGGGTATCTCTCCACTGATTCAGACAGCATGATAATGCACTTATTTCTTGCCAAAAACCATATAATAGAGATGACAGATATAAGCATTCTGGTCCACCAAGTAGAACAAGATAAAAGCGAAGTTCTCAATAGTAGCGTTTTGGCATTGATATTCATATAGAATTTATTGGAGAAGCAAATTAACGAAAGCAAACATAAGCATCTGTTTAGCTGTCAAAGCTACTGCCAACCTATTTGATGTAGAGTGAGCTTCCATTGGATCTCTTTTTTGTCCGAAATAGCACGATTTGCTGGTTCTTTTACTCTTTCCAAAACCTCACAAGAGCTTGAAGTTGAACAAGCCACGGTGTTGCCATTGGTTAGTTTGCCATTTACAGAATCAACCTCACTTTTAGGAGGTAATCCAGACTCCTTTTCTGGATTTATTTGTGAAAGAACAATAGGATCTTGAACTGGCTGGCCATCTTCAGTTATTATAGGTGCAGTGACTAACCTACCACTCCCAACAATAGGGAACATTTGCCTACATTCCTCCTTCCACCGAGCATATCGATACCTGAAAGGCACAAAAGCTATGTTCCATATTATATAGGAAATACCAATTAGATGTTCTAATTTGACCAAAATGGGAAGAATTTGACTATAGACCAAAGTAATAGCTAGTAATGTTTGGTTGAGCAGAAGCATAAGGCAACTTTCTATAGAACACCTGGTGAGCAAAAGTATTAGATAACAAAAAGAGTGTCCAAGCTTGGTATTTGAGGAAGGTTATGACCAGAGCAATTGGATTGTTTAATTTCAGTCATCAAGAATTAACAGTAGTTTTGCGTAGGAATATTCTTCTAGCGTAGTATTTTATCATTCTTCTGGTATAGTATTCCATCTATTGTGGTTTCAACATCCCATCTTACTACTACAAGCAGTGGCATTTCGGAGGTTTTCCTACCCATCCATGGAACAGAAGATCAAACTTGGTGAAATAGATCCCAGATTCAATTTTTAACCCAATATTTTAATTTTAGTGAATTTAGGTTTTCATCAATCTGTCTGTCAAATATAGGTACTCATCAATCTGTCTGCCTGCTTAAGTGGCAACTCAAACTGAGATTAAGCTCAATGAAGAAAGAAAGAGATGACTTTTGTGCAATAACTGATCTAATCAACAAAAAGATCAGAGATCAATGAGTTGAATGTTCGTGATCACCATAATAGCTAGATTTTATGTTCAATTAGAAAAGGCATATATATTGACCCAAGATGGGTTCCTTATATTTCTCTTAATATTCTTTCTATTGAGGGAACTTTTATCTAAGTGTTAACCAAATTGATCATCAATCTGTCTACTGAATATTATGTGCTGCAGCTTAAAGAATAAGAAAATAAACCATGCCTATGACTGCTACAAATTATTGATCAGCACTTCTACTATTAAAGGCCCATGGATTACAGAGTATCCAACTCTTTGAAAAGTAGCCAGAGTGCTAAATGCATGTTAGACAGGGAGCACAAGAGAATATCATACACATATAAGAGGATACGACCATGCATTTAAATTGTCAAAAAATAATTTAAGCTCAATAGAACTAACAAATATCTGCTAAAAATGCAATAGAAGGTACACACAATTGAATCAAATGCAGTGGGAGTCCTCAAGAATATAACTTTTTAAAAAATACTAACAGTCACCATACAATCTATATTGTTCTGTAAGTAAGATAGCCCTGAAATTATTTACATTCTTCAATAAGATAGCCTGAAATTACAAAAATTGCGGTTCGCCCCAAACAATTTAAATGACCCAGAAGATGCTTCCCACTTAGTTTTCAGAAACTTGATAACTTAACACTACCTCTCATCTATGGTCCATTCTATTCTATCAGGTTTATAGATATATTTCACACTACATGGAGATCAAGATACAAAATTACCAATTAATTGCTTACATTGCAAACTTAACTTGGTTGAAAAAAGGTTACCTGCGATGTTGCCTTATCTGCTCTCTTTCATCAAATGTGCTTTTGGGATCATAACAGCCAAGTAAAAATTCCCAGACTTCTCCTCTAATGGATGGATGAACACCCTAGGTAGGCACAAGGACAGGGAAGAAAAGGAGGAAAGAGATAAAGAACTCGATATTTTCAACATACCACAGAGAAACAATTAAAGTAATCCCTCCTCCGAGGTATAGGGGCCCGACTCTTTGGTGCCGTCCGGGTATAGGGGGCCCGTGGCGGATTCCTCAGTCATTAAAAAAAACAATTACAGTATTCCCCATAAGGGCCTTAAGTATAGATATTAACAGTAGGGAGAAAAACGAGAAACAAAATGAATAGATAGAATGTTGAATGCTCAACAGAGCTAATCTTAAAAACCACTAGTAGCTGCATGAAGTATGCTAAATGTCACTGACAGCTTTACAAATAGTAGCATTAATCAGAAAAAGGAGCGTATACAAATGTCATGAGACAGCCCACTGATACAGTGGGTTGATGTGGTTATGGGATAAAGCTACATCACAAGTAGTGCACAAAGCAGCTAAATCATAGTTGCACATGGTGATATGTATCTGCAAATAATTACATGCAATGAAGAAACTACAAGATTGGACTACTTGTAGGAATTGATGTCAAAAATGCAACTGCTTGGGGCATGACCGCTATAAAAAAACATACGCATTTTCACATTGATAATTCTAAAGCCAGCACTATCCAACCGATGCTTCACAAACAAGGTGCAGCATAAAGAGCTTTGAGAAGATTTTACAAATTCATGCCAGACATTCATAGGAAAAATACAGAAAATAATGCAGAAGTTCATAAAATGTGCTTACCCCACGTTGTATTCGCCTTAGAATTTTGCCTATATCCAGGTAACCTTCTGGGGTGAATGCAGCCTGCCATTTCCTAGCGCTTAAAGTTTTCCCAGCCTGAAGAATTAGGGAACAAAGACCATCAGTCGTTGCCTTGCCTGTTTGTTGCTCACTCAATCAAGCATTCACTTTCCACGAGGCAAATAGGTTAGACAAACAATTACACGAGCTTCAGATTTAACAACCATTCCGAAACCTTCAAAAACGATCAGAAAGTAAGTCGTGCAAGCATTATAACTTTTGAATGGATTCCTATTTTTAGAAGTACAAAAGAGTTGAGGGGAAAAAATTACCTGTTCATGGAGAAGTTGACTCGGAAAGTTTTACTAAAAAGAGAGGAAAGGCAAAATCCTATCCTACACGTGCAAAATAAAGTATATGCAGCCACAATTCTCCATAAATGCCCATCTACCATGGCAAGAGTGTTAGTGCCATGCTCATGCCACACTAAATTCCTTCTGTACCCAATAATCTCCATAATGGTTTGAGACTGCAGCTGCTAGTGATGATAGATTTTCTGGAGGCCACGTTCAACTGATTATCTCAACGCCATAACATCAACCATTCTATCATCTCACATGAACCTTTAGGAAATACGCTCGGAACTTTTCTCCAAAACCAGTGAAATTTATGACCTTAACCTCCAAAACCAATATGGTCGATCAACCTCCTAGAGTACATACACAATGTCCAGTGCATTTCCTACCCACACTATAAACCAACACTTGTAAGTACTTTATATTAGAAGTCAATTGAAACAGGTATAACCCCATTAAGCATGATTTTCCTAAACTAATCACAACGCCTTTTTTCTTATAAAAAGCTACTCGGATCAAAACTGGACCAAGCACATCACGAACAATATTATACGTCCCCGAGCTAACTACATATAGCGCGTCGCCTAAATCGGCGAGCATTGAAGGAGAAACGCACCTTGATCCTGAAACGGGACTTGGGAACATCCGTGCACTCGGGACGAACCTCGTAAAAGGAATCAGCAGGAGCTCCAGGATCTCTCCACATTCTTGAAACGCCAAATTGGGCTCTCTCTATCTCTATTTGCTAATATCTCAAGAACCCAGATCAAGAAAACCCTCTAAAGCACTCTCCAACCTGACCCCTTTGAACAAATCAATTAAAGCCGGAAAATTCAATCCTCCGGAGAACAGATCAAAGGGGACCCAGAGGAGGTGGCGCAACAAGACCCAGTTTTGGGGACAAGTTCAAGAAGGGAAAAAAAAATATCTATCGATAAATAATTGGGAAAGGACAGTCAAAGGAGCTCCCTTTGTTTATTTTAGGCCGGCTGCTGGTTCTGTTTGGTCGCTTTTATTAAAATTTTCGGATAAATTCAGGGTTCTTGAATTGACTCGGCTGCCTTGCTGTCGCGGAGGTCGTGGTAATGGGTTGTCCGCCGTGTCCGACGTGCGAGACCGGATGGTAGTTGACGTTTGTGCCCCCACGTTCCATAACATTATTAACATTCAATAATATTTTCTTCTTTTCTCATTGGGACGAAAGTTCGTTTAGTATATTAATGTTGTCATTTTATCATTTGGAGAATCATTAGTATTTCGTCAAAGGAGGCTAACAAAATATAAGGCGTGAATTAAGTGTAGTTCTAAAGTTTCTAGCCAATTAAAATGGATTTAAGTTCATGAACATTGAGCACCTTATTTTAACAAATCGCTTCTTGTTGTTGGCCAATATTGTGCCTGAAAAGTCATTATAGATAAATTACTGAGCAATATGAATTTTACAATTTATCCTCCCACACATAAAATTACTAGTTATATCTAAAATCACTTGCGAACTTTTAATATATTCGATAATCTTTTTTGACCTCAAAGGGTTCTTAGAATGCAAGTCAATAGAAAAATGCTAGTCATTAATAGAATGCAAGTTATTTCATAATGGATACTTCACTGCTTAGTTCTTAGAGAAGGTTATCAACAATATTGGGGAGTGCATTGTTTGTCAAAAGGGAGAGAGAAAATAAAAATGGGAAAGATCGAAAAAGGAAAAAGAAAGAGAAAATAAAATCAGACTGCTCAAAATGTTTTTATGTTGATACGCAAGCCCCAAAATCATTTTTCTTTTGTTTCTTTAATATGATGTCTAGTTACAAAAAATATCTCAATAATGATATAAATGATTCATAAATTTTAATTTAATATACAATATCACATCTATTAATATATGATCCTCGACGTTGGTCCGATAATTTTTTAGACTCCGGGACAAGTATATTAATTGAGACTACGTTACATAAGTTAAAAAAATTATAGACAATATTATATGTTAGGCTAAAATTCGAATTATTTGTGCTATTATTTCTTAAATAAATAATTGCCAGGTGATGTTGATCATCACGGCAGTTGGGGATAGGAATGCCGCCGAGATCTACTCCCCACAATGCACCATGCCGCACTAAGACGAAGAGGATGCACGATAGGATTCGGAATCGATAAAGGGGCTCGCCACTTTGACCCGAGGACGAGAATCCAGGGAAGTGTACGAAGAGGGAAGATGGCGACCCATGCTCTGATGGGAGCTCTCAACAAGACCACCTTCCGATTGCCTACCTCCCGATTCCTCTCCATCAGTCCCATTTCGAGATTTGTACGTTCGTCTACTCTAATGGCGCGACCTTCTTATTGAAGTTCTCAAGTATGTTCGTGTGTTGACGGGTACATCGTCGCATAATCATGAGCTCTGATTGCATGTGGAGCCCGTAAAATTGATTTGAATCGTCTGAAGAAGGTGGGGGGGGCGCTACTCAAGAATAGCCAATCCATATGCTCGTCGTCGCTCTTGTTTCGTTAGAATTTGTTATAGGTCTTTGTGAGTTTGTAGGTAAAAAGATTGGAATAGGATGCTTTGCAAGTGTTTGATGAATGACCCAGTTCTCTAATTGGCGAATAAACGTGCAATTGTGGACCTTTTTTATGCTGGCGTGGAACTATTGCTGTTGCCAAATCGTAATGCGTGGGTGACTGGAGATGATTGCTGTAGTTAAGCTCTCAATAGTTGTCTATCTTTCTCCCCCGCAAACACTTGCAAACCTTTGAAAGTATTTATCAATTTCTCATTAATTGATTTTTCTTATGGAAATAGGCTAGCACATTGGTTATAGCTGAACACGAAGGCGGTGATATTAAGGCGCCATCATTGAGTGCAATCGAGGCGGCAAAGCTTCTGGACAAGGATAATTCTATTTCGATGTTATTGGCTGGCTCAGGTCCTTCCCTACAAGAAGCAGCTGCTAAAGCTGTCTCATGTCATCCTTCGGTTTCTAAGGTGGTGCCTACTTTTCTTTTGCTTTAGTTTCTCTTTTCATCACAAAAAAAAAAATGTCTGTCTTTTATGTATCTTGCTCCTCTGAATTTTACTCAAACTGAATATGGATAAACGTATCATTACGTTTGGCACCATCCTATGTGGGATAAGAGGCATCAAAATGCTACTCTGCGGTTATAGCCCATTAATCATTTGTATGATGTTCTCCATGACAAAGAAGCTGCTGATATAGCAGTAGTCTAACTCTATATCTGTGCTTCTTACACTGCAAGACAACCTAAAGATACCACTAATTATCTGATTATTGCTGGTGATTTCTACTCTGTAGGTACTTGTTGCTGATTCAGATAGATTTATGCATCCTCTTGCAGAACCTTGGGCGAGACTGATCCAGTTAGTTCAACAAAGAGAGAATTTCTCACATATAGTTGCTGCCTCTGGTTCATTTGGGAAGAATATACTCCCTCGAGCTGCGGCCCTCTTAGATGTCTCTCCGGTGACTGATGTTATAGAAATTTCAGAATCAACAAAGTTTGTTAGGTACCATGCAGTTCCTGATATATTGGAAAAAGCTTCATTTTTTGATGTTCAATTCAGGACGTTTATTTATTCCATCTGAAGAAAGCCCATTAATTGACTTACTTTTGTCAAGCTCCGCATGTGCTACAGAGTATACTCGAATCAAATTGGTTGATGATCATAAGTTTATAAAAGCATAATATGCATCAATTGCTTGTAGAACTATAATGGCAGCAAAACGTCATTTCACTATATCACATTTTTCATTCTTTGAGATCCAATACAATGATAAAGATGCTGTATTACTGCTGGTGTTTTGAAGCACTAATGCTATCTTATTTCTATCTGGCAGGCCGATTTATGCTGGAAATGCATTGTGTACAGTTCGATATGCTGGTGCTCACCCTTGTATGTTGACCATCAGATCCACATCATTTCAGATGCAACCTGATTCCACAGATTCAAAGGCTCACAAGGCTCCTATTTCTCAGGTTGATCTCTCAACCTTTGAGGAAGGTCTGTTTGCCTTTTCTACTGCACAGGCATAAGCTCTCTTTATTGATAGCCGATAGGATCGATGTTATCGTGACGAGCATAGTTATACCCCTACAAAATGGACAGATATCTTCAGTACTCTTTATATTTCTGCATCCCCCACAGTTGTTCACTGTTGTCTTTACCTGAAGCATGCATATCATGGTAGATATAAAGACATATGACAATAAAAAACCAGAGAAGAAGAAGTGCTTACTTCATATTCCTTTTGGTAGATACAATTGGTAAATCTCAATATGTGAAACTGACATCCCAAGAAAGTGAACGCCCTGATCTTGGCAATGCACGGATTGTGGTCACGGGCGGTCGAGGACTGAAAAGTGCTGAAAACTTCAAAATGCTAGAGAAGCTAGCAGAAAAGCTTGGTGCATCAGGTAGGTCCTTAACATATGGTTTTCTTTCACAGATTAATGTTTTTTTTGTAATTGTTTGCAACTTTTCCTTCCCACTATTCTGGCAAAAAGTAAAAGCCAAAAACTTTGCTATTTTCATCTATAGAAATTAGAGTTATTTTATGCCCTCAGAAATTATTGCAATATCGCACGGACCATAATGTTTTCTATCCATACCTTTGAAGTGATGTGTTCATGGTGTGGGATATGATCTTGCTCATATAACTTTGACTTCTGAATAACTTGAGTTTGTATCTTTATGAGAAGGGATCGGTTACATTTGACGCATTTTTGCCTTTTCTAGTGGGTGCCACCCGAGCTGCTGTTGATGCTGGGTTTGTTCCAAATGACCTCCAGGTGACATCTTTAGTCACCGTTGCTAGCTTGGTTTGCTGTTTTAACTTTTCATAGCTGCATGGTTTCATCTATGAGAATTTATTTGTTCTCTACTTGAGTATTGTTTCAGCTTGTCTCTGAGACTAGGATCCCATTCTAAATCTCGATACTGAACCATCTAGTCTAATTATAAATCCTAAAAGAAGGTGAAGGTCTTGCATCAATGTTCAAGTGCTACACAGTGCAATGAAAAGATTGCAGGTTACTAGTTTTCTCTGCTCACTTTTCACTGCGCCAAAATCATGCTTAATATAAAAAATACTTAGCATGCTAATTTTTAGGTTTTGATTTTGCTTTTTATATGAAAAAGTAAATTTCAGGTTGGTCAATTTCAGCGTACCACCAAATGGTGAAGCTGTAGCCTGTAGCAGGTTGTATAAGGGTTAAACTATCCTGGGTGTGGCCTTACATTATGATTGACTTTGCTCTTAGGTTGGTCAAACTGGAAAAATTGTTGCCCCAGAACTATACCTGGCTTTTGGAGTTTCTGGAGCCATCCAACACCTTGCTGGCATGAGAGATTCCAAGGTCATAGTCGCTGTAAATAAAGATGCAGATGCTCCTATTTTTCAGGTAAAATCTCCCTCCTCTCTCTCTCTCTCTCTCTCCCTCTCTCTCTCTCTCTCTAGGATGCCTAATTGGCACAGAAGTCAAGGATGATAGCTTTGGATTTATTGTGAATGCAAATAGTTGTAACCCTCTTGATTGAAGGATATATATCATTTCTACCACCAATGTCTCAAAGGAACTCTTTGCAGCATGACATTTTTATTCGACAGAATTCTTGTGAGTAGCTAACGATGGGATAAATGCTTGTTCATTGTGCTAGTAAAACTCATTATTTATTCTTTTCTTGACTTCTTAAGAAATTAAGCTCCGAAGGGAGCTTCTTAGAGAAGCGACTTCTCTTCAAACGTCCCGTGCTTAACTGGAGTGATGAACCGCAGGTTGCTGATTACGGGCTTGTCGGCGATCTTTTCGAGGTTATACCAGAGTTGCTAGAGAAGCTTCCTGAGAAGAAATAGGCCATTGGAGACAGAATAATAATGCAAAAATGGGAGGTCATGTAAAGTTCTAATTTGGAAAAGATCATTCGAATAAAATGTGACTCCTGTCTCAGCAAATTATTCACCTTCTCTGCATTTTTTCAGCACTGGTCAAATGATCTCAAAATGCTATAATGTTGTAGCATGTGAAGTTGGTTCACCAAAATTTGAAAATGTCTTTTGTGGGAAAACATTATTCCTCAACCGTTGCTCAGCGGTGTTCGACAGTTCAAATAGAGTATAACCGAAGCTCATGTGCGTTTTCTGGAACTCTAGTGTTCTAAAGTACCCGGCTACTTAAACCAATTGCTCAGACATCGTCATCCACATGCTACCCATCATCACCGATACCATCGTCATCAAGTCTAGCGCTGTGTTTTGACCGCTACTACCATCGGTTGAATCTGGCACTCTAGGTTCTGGCAACCACTTTGGTTTGGTGCGCCGATTGGTCAATTAACCCCTTGGTCAATTCCATTAGAAGAGAAACATACCGCATGCACCCAAATAGAAAAGTAGTTTTCAAACTTGTTACCGACGCATGAAGAGAACTATTTCAATATTCTTTTGCATACATTCAATCTGTCCAGAAAACTAAAACAATCCAAGCAGTCAAATCTTCCTCATGCATTATTTTGGTGGAGCTGGCGATGCGAGAGCACATCTCTATCAATCATGTGGGGGGAAGTAGAGAATGTCCATTGACACTGAATAAGACCAAGATACTTTCTTTCAAAACAAATTATTTTTGAGCACCAAATGTTTGGGATATCACGTTGCTAGCTGTCGTCTCTAATAACTAGTTTATAGGTTTTGGTGGTTGTGCCGGTAGATGACATCCTCTCAATCCAATTTGACACACTATTCTTCGAAAATCAAAACCTTTCTTGTGTCCTTCAATTATTCCGCCTTGTGAGGGAGAGATAATACATGTGGCAACGACAATGGCTTCATTTCGTTTAATGCAGAATCTATGCAGCTGGCATTTAGGTTCACACAACACCCTTTATTCTAACATCCATAATTATTGAGTTTGGTGTCTCATTTTTAAACAAATTCATCGTTCGTCATATGATAAATTATTTTCACGGAGTGCATTAGCATATGAGGTAGCCATTCAGCTCTCTTGTCAGCCTGCCTTGTAAAGTGGGTACTTTCCATACGCCTAGACATTATTAAACATGTATATTAAGTATGACAAGCCGATGAGTTGATCATGCAATAATCAAACGCGTGCTTAAGAGCCTACTCAAATATTTGTGCTTTTGAAATGCGTGCCATTATTTTACTTTTTGCCTCTAGCTAGTATTCTCGGGGTCAATTTGGGGATTTATATGTATACACAAGGTTAGAGTATGTTTCTGTAACATGTCTTTGTCCAATATCTGCAGCTTATCATCATTTTGATATCTTTGTTAGAGCATCAAATGCTGCACAAGAGTACTTCACATTCAAGAAAATCCCTGTATAATCGTTCATCGGTTAGCTCAACGCGTGTCATTGCTTAAGTAGGAATGGCATCAGTATACTATAGGCCTATCTGCGTGAGGGTTCCTCTCCCAACGGTTGGCCGATTTGAGAGGGTTGGCGGTAGCAGTTACCCCTCGATCGCTGGATGTACACTAGGATTTAACCGACCTTTTTAGCAAGGAAAATGCAAGCATAGTTTCTCATCCTGCCCTCTTATGACCCTAATCTTGCATCCATCACTGCTCTTATTCTCTTATAAACCTCCAAAATAATCACTATTGCTTGCTTTAAGTAGATTGGTCCGGTTTAGCTTTTCTGCCAGAGGAAAGTTCGTAATCCACCACGCTTAGGTATTGTTCTACGCATTAGAAAATTCCTACAAACATCGATACTGCTATGTTCTAACTGCAGCTAACAGCAAAGGAGGTTGAATTTGCTAAGAATAATGAGGAAAACGAGGGTGAAGAAATCAAAGCCCACAACGTCCCGAGGGATGAGAAGAATTCAAAAGATGTGTTCGGGAAAAGAAACCTAGTGAGAAGAAATTTCATTTAGAAGATAATTAGTGTAAGCAATCTCTTAGGTGGTTGTGTGACAATGATAGAATTTGCCATATGCCTCTCGAACAACTGAAACGAAGACTTTTTAATTAGTACCACATGCACTTTCAGCAGGAAAAGATTACCTAGGATTTGATTCGAGATGAGATGGTTAGTAGATAGAGCGGCGAACTTCATAGAAGACCTGGCAATTATACCGAGGATTAATGATAGCCAACAAGACTTTACGGCAAAAACTTGATAATATCAGTCCACTTTTCTGAGGTAAAGTGAATGAGGCGAACCATTTAGATAGGATTTGGGTTGCTTGTTTAGGTGTACGGCAGTGCCGGCCAAAATTTGCATTAATTAATGCCTTTTTGCTTGCTATGACATATAGAAGGCAATCCTAGTGGTGTCAGTGTATAAACAAGAAATTGCACCAATTCGGTCCATCTTAGCTTCCGCCTGCATAATGACATCAAAAAGAAGGATGTGTTCAATGCATCTTGAAGGGAATAAGGTACTGAATGACCAGTATAACTCAGCATAATTCATATACATGAAGCGCTATTGAACCACATGGTTGTTTGTCATTTACAGCTATTGATGAATTTGTGATAGTGTCATCAATCTCGGTATTTCACCATCATGGACAGCGGAACCAAGCAAAGACCTCTTTTCTTCAGCTCCGAGAAATTACTGCTGCCTCTTCCTACAAGGCCTAAATCGAAACTAATCTCATCTCTTTGGCCTGAAGTAGTTGCGCCATCCTGTCGAATGGAAAGATTAGACCCTCGTATGTTACGTGAGTTGGAGCAATTAAATCATTTACTCCATCAGGAAACTATGAAAGCATAACAATGGAAAAGGTTGTGACACTTACCTTAGATAACGTTTCTTCTTTCTCTCCTGGGTAGGAATCCATTGTCTTTTTCAGGCCACAAACCTAGACAATTCATTAATAAAACCCATACAGCAGTGAAAAGGGATCCCTTCCATCACAACCATGTGATCGAAGTTCGATCAGCAACAAAAATGAACTTAAGTTAATGAGGATCATCTACCTTAGGACTGTTGACAGGAGAACTAGCTGTGTCCTCTAGAGCATCATCGATCAGTCCTTTTCTCCTTTTCTTAAAGCTCAATCTCTTACAGCTTCCAGCCTGATCGATGTCGATGGACTTCTTCACAACTGATGTAGCAGCAGAGATCACAGAAGCATTATCATCATTGCCCGAGGAGGAGTCATTCTTTTCCTGGCCATTCATCAAAAAATCCACAAAGTATGGTGTCCAGCTACTCTCTTGACCAGAGTCGCTGCTCGATCTCTCATTACACAGAAAGTTTTCACTCTGATGGTTCTTGGAATCGCCCATTTGTGAAGAAGTAAGGAAGGAACAAAGCAGAAGGAAAGTTGAAAAGCTGAAGCTCCGGGAATTATGTTGGCATGAGTTTTAAGTACACAAAAAAAAGCACTTATAAATTAAAGGAAAACCATAGAAAATGTGAGAATATGATGTAGGCTTTGGAATATCGGAATGGACCCCATTGGGAAGTTGGGTAAGCTTACACAGAGAGAGAGAGAGAGAGAGAGGGATAGGGATCTTGACCTAACCAGTTATCTGATTACATAAATTATATGTACACATCAACAAGATTTTCTAGGCATTTTAGGTGGAATTACCTTCTCACTGAACTTCGTCAGATTATTATTTAGGTTTTCTTGGGCGGTTGGAGTACGACTTGTTCTTGTTCTCAAGTCTCTCCACATCATCCCTTGCTAAAGAAGACTTTCGGCATTTAATACTTTAACGTCACTATAAGCAGCCTAGTTTATTCCCGTGAAAAAGTTCTGCAATCGAATTTGGTGGCATAATACCACGGATACCGCAAAAGATGAGAGCGACTTTTTCCTCTGTGATCATTGAGTTTCTTTCAATGTAACTCAAACAATTATGAGCAACCACAAGATGTGACTCGCAGATCATAACGCAGGACTACTTTATATGTTTGAAAAATGTTGTAGGAAGAGACCAACATAATAATTGAGGATGCAGCAAGTCTTTTTGTTTTCCCCTTGAAAACATTTCACATATAGTAAAACATGCGTCGTTTCTATAGCCATCAGCCAATGAAGTAATTGATGTAATAAATATGTTGGGACGTTTTTATCAGAAATTATAAAGCTCATGATGTTGAGCTTTTCTCGCCTTCGTTGTTCAAAAGGTTCGTTAGGAATTGGCTTACAGGAACTGATGGATTTCTTGCAAGGTTTCCAAGTAAAGATTGGAAAAAGATTATACAAAAATAAGAGCAACTCGTATGACATTTGAACTAACTTCACACCTCGTCATATGCCGTATAATTAAATAAGTCCACTTGAACTATAGAAACACCTAGTCGATGTAGAACAGGTTAAATTATCCTACTAAAACCGGGAAAAGCATGATTGTTGTTTGATCAGTTGATTATGAAAGCACGAAAATGGAAGATGCTGTTAAATATCTTATTAGAAAAATCATGTGGGAGAAGGGAAACTATGAGAATAATATTTTCTTATTTCAACTATCTCTCCGCTTGCCTCTTTTGCAAACATTAAAAAAGAAGAAATAATCAAGCTTGAGTATCTTGCCTTGGCTCAAATCAATTTTAATAACATAACAACTAATTTGCAGCTCGCAACTGAAAATGCAGGATAGCCAACAAATTTATGAACATAGAATAGAGCAGTTGGTTCTGATATTTAATCAAGAATGTTATATAACTAATGGAAAATAAAAGTCTTCCATGTGAAGCAGAAAGGATCCGACACTTTTTCGGATGAGGGCGTTCAGTGAATAGGAAAATCGGTGAGGGGTCATGTCCATCCTATTGTCCCTCCGTCACCTCTCTTTTGCCTTCTTCAACACAAACATTTGAACTGTCGTCTTTCGTAGTTTGTGTCTTAGTCGTCCACGTTTCTTAGCTACTTCCTCTGAGCATTTTTATAGCTCAAGACCCCTTCCCCAAGCTCCTATTTTGGACTAAGATACAAATTACAGAATCATTCTAAATCCAATCATTCATTATCGGCCTCACATTGCTTTAGACATTCTTTAGATCGAGGTTGTTTAGATACTCTGTTATATGTCAATAATCAACTACCTCAAACCCAGGCTTCATGTTGATTCCACATATAGCATCCAGTTGTTCCAAGTAAAAATTAGGACGAACTGTGTGTTCTGCATAGCTTTTAGACATTTTTTTATGGTGTTTTACAAAGATGAAGAAGGTTGTTTAACAAGCATGTTTTGAGCATGTAATCATTGTTTGGGGTTTGGATAAAGGTTGTCTTCTCAAATCAATAATGATAGGAAAGAGGAAAAAGATGTATGTTTATTGAGAATCCCCTAAAGGTGAGGCAAGAGTCTTCCATTTTTGAAGGATTGCATGACAAACGTGGAAATTGACTGGTTGTGAGAGTAAGATTATTGTCAAAACATGGTGGGTCCAATCCAGCAGTGATTCATTGAAAGATTTTTCCAAAAGATCCAGCTGATATATTTATTGCATCATCTATTCCAAATGAGGATACTGGTCTTGGTTAGAGAAATGCTTCTTTCAAGAATCATCCACCCTCATCTTATTGTCAAAACAAAACCCCAATTTGGGTGTGTCTACAGCAGCGACTTTGTCCCACACAGCTCCACTGTGCACAAATAGTACTGGTTACATACGAAGAAGAGAGTAGCACCACCGCCCCTTATGGTGTGCCTGGGCTGTAATATGCAGAGTCTCTACCACTCGAGCAACGAGTCGACTCTCTCATTTTTTGAGTCTTGGGTCCTGTTTCATGAAAAACATTGATAATAATAAAGCATCATCTCAATGTCAAAAGGCAACGAGAGAGCAAATGAATGGAATCGCCAACATGAACACTAACCCACGCGTGCCGTACGGATATCTTTCAAATGCCAGAACATGTGAAGCTTTGCGCTTGCGGACAAATGACTCATCAGAAAAGGCTCTAATTTCCAACCCTCCGACTGTCGGAGGAGAGGGTACCTGAGGCCATTCAGCTCAATTAATCCTTTTTACTTCATTCTATATTTTGTGATCTTGCAAGAGAGGATTCCAAATCCAGGATGCCATTTCAAGTAGTTCTTGACATGATTGGTGCCTCTATTAAGTCAATCTGTCGTCAAAGATCATCTCTTACTCATTCCTGAAATGACCAGTGGAGCTGAAGATATAACTGCAATTGTCGAACTAATGTTGCCAAAAGGGGGGGCAACAATCTCAGCTGTGCTTAGATGGCTTTAAAGCAAATGCAAAGAAAAGTTTTGTTGCCCAGAAAGAGTGCGGAAATGTTTCGACAAAAGCCATCTAGCCCAGCATTGGACTGCGGCAATGTTTCCATGAGAGCCATCTAGCCCGACATCGGACCAATATTATTGTAAAGGTCCAATTCGCATGTCCTCAAGTTGACTATGCATAACGATTACTGATGAGAGAGAACTGTCATCATTGAGAAGCAAAAGTCGGTCCCCCTGCTTGGAAGGAACAAGGAGCCTAGTGCATAACTTACCTTCCATGCCTACCAATCTTTGACGTCTTAATTTTCATCAGTAGTGAATACACAAAGTGATCCTGCTGCTTCTTAAGTGTATGTACATGAAGATATCTCTCCATTGTGCTGATAATAAAAAGACTAGTCAACGGGTTGATCTCTCGCATGCAATATATGGCCAAAGATCCAGAGAAAAGAAAGGCTTGCATTGAGCTGGGCTTAAATTGTTGCCCATCCTCTTGGTCCTTTTACTGCGATATAAGTACTCTAGAGAACCATGATTTATGTTATCAATGGAAAGCATGGTAATAGGAAGTCATCACTCAACAGCCGTATCTTGGTTTTTTTCTGCATATCTGTAGCAGTACTGAGAATTATATTTGGAAGCACGGTTTTCAATCGAGCAATCCTGCTTGTTCAATTCGGCCTAATTAGTGCGGTGAAGTAACTGACGTGCATGTTTAAATTGCACTCATTATAGGTTTGTCCTGCAAGATACATGAAGTACACGTCGAATCTCCTGTCCTTAAATCATCGACAAAGTGCCTTGAGATGCTACTTAATTTTACATTTCTTATCTGGCAATGACTAAAACAGACCTCATGAAAGTCACTAGTTGTCAAGAGTTTCTCGGGCACAATTTTCGGGGACAAATCGGATCACACCTAAATTATGATCATATACAACCCTCATATCCTACTGCTGCAACGCCCCAGTTATCGTCTTCTCCCGATAAGATGCTAATGCCACACGAAAGAATCCCCCGCTTGCATAGATTAATTACATACGTGCTGGTTTGACAGCATAATCGGCCCCTCCAAAGTGGAATGTCATTGAGGCATAAGCACGGAACTTGGGGTTATACTCATAGCAAAACCTCAATTCTTGAGACTTGTTGTAGACCCTCTTGACACCAAAGGAGGCAAAATGCTCGTCGAATTTGTGCAAGACAAGATCATAAGTGCCGTCTTGCAAAATAGTGACCATGGCACCACTGTCTATGATGCATCTGCCACTTCCATTACTCTTCAGATCAAATTTTCCGGGAGGAAACCCAAGTCTCCGGTCTCCAACACTGATATCCATCAAATCCACATTTAATTCCAGGATACGTTCTGATGAGATAGAGGGATTGATTTAATGTCTCTCTGCAGTGGCAACTTGGTGTCCTCCCCGAATCTTAGAACTCTAATTGCTGTCATTTCACGGTAAGTTACTAAGTGTAAACCAAGCAATAAGAGAAAAGCTTCCTTATTTGATCAGTGATTTGAGAAACTAGAGACTCTGGGGATCGGTTCAAGCCCAAGATTCCTGAAATATTATTACTGTTCTCGAATGTGAAGTCTCTGTTATCTGACGAGCACCCCAATATGATTCCCGGGTGGATCAAAACACGCGCTATGTCATAAGGAAAGGTGAAAATCTCAAAGGAGATCACGCCCTTGGTGCTGGCCCCATTGCCGTAGTTACACCGATAAATGCATTGCCCCCGACTGCACTGGAAGCGTGAACGGCAAACCAGTGATCACAGGGGAGTTTCTGGAAGGAACTGGAAGTGTCCGGGTTGAAGATGGGGATCGTCTGGTTGAAGCAATTTTTGCAAGGCTGGCATTGGGTCCGACCATGTGAAGTTGAGCAAGATGAGCACAACACAATGAAGATGAACAGAGAAAGAAGACGATGAACACAATACTTCTTGAAAAATACCTCAATCTTGCATGCGAAGCATTGAACAATGGATTTTCAAGAGCACTCTGACTCTTTGCTCAGTTCTTCTGAAGGAGTAAAGGCTAACATTCAAAACAGAAAATGATAGTTGTTTGTTCTGCTTTTAACAAGCTAAAATAGAATAATTATTCTTGAGTTGGAGCTTGGTGATAGCTGTAGTTTTGGTGATCTCTTCACCCACTTTAGGATAGCTTTCTTGTTTGAACGACTTTGATCATCACGCCAGCTGGAGAAGTCAACGGTGTGTCCTCTGACTTGCATGACATGTGTTCTTCATCTCTATTTGTATCCTTCGTCAAAGTAGCATCAGATTTGACCAAAAAAAAAAAAAGCATCAGAAACATAGGCGAGCACTTGTCGTGCAGGCTTTGAGCTTCGGCATTTGATCGAAAAAAGTAGTCGCCTCTGTTTCTGATGCTAGTTTGACGAAGGATACAAATAGAGATGAAGAACACAAGTCATGCAAGTCAGAGGACAATCTGTTGACATCTCCAGCTGTACATGTGCGTGTGATCAAAGTCGTTCAAACAAGAAAGCTATCCTAAAGTGGGTGAAGAGATCACCAAAACTCCATCTATCACCAAGCCTCCAACTAAAGGATAGTTATTATGTTTTAGCTTGTTAAAAAAAGGACAAACAACTATCATTTTCTGTTTTGATAGTTAGCCTTTACTTCTTCGTAGAGAATGGCTACTATAAATAGAAGAATTGAGCAAAGAGTCAGAGTGCTCTTGAAAATCCATTGTTCAGTGCTTTGAATACAAGATTGAGGTATTTTTCAAGAAGTATTGTGCATCGTCTTCTTCATTCTCTGTTCATCTTCATCATTATTGTGTTGTGTTCATCTTGCCCAACTTCACACACATAAGGCCACTTTCAGTGTCCATCAGCATGATTTAGGTGGTGGCCGGGGTTCCAAGCTGAAGCTCCACAGCGTAATAGTGGTTCTCCTCATGCACTTTGAGGTGGATGTTATTCAGGTCCTCAGAGGAGCTTTTGTTCGAGAGCACATCTAAGTAGTGAGCCCTGGAAAAGGAGAGTTCGACCGCCATGTTGAGTTTTTCTTACCAGGTGAGGTTGCCTGGGTACAGAGGCGACTTTGGAGAGAACCTTGGAATGAGCTTGAGGCTGAACCCCAAGCGTTTCGAATGAGCATAAAGGAGCAAGTTTTGGAAGATGAGTAAATGAAAGAGAAGATGCAGTGTTGACAAGTCTTTGGCCATTGTTTCAGGAGCGACAGTGAACTGTGGCCACTCAACTGAAGGCATTTACAACAACTCACATGTCACTGTATCATCAAGTTAGAACCCATATCCTCGATCAAAATCAGGAATTTGAAGGCATTAGTGGCTGTGTGGTTGTTTGAGCACTCTTAAGAGTGTGATAAGTGTAAGCGTCATCTAGTGGAAAATGTTTTTTCCAAGAATAGAACTGCCTTAACTACACCCTAATAACTCTGGCTATAAGTATGTTCGAAAGAGATTTTCGGTTTCAGGAGAGCATTTCTGCATTACTATGACTAGATATCTGTCTAAACAAGTCGCGTTGATATGGTATCATAATACTTTAAAGAATGTCATTCCATGTCTTGAAATCTCTGATTGGTGTAATAAAGCATCGAGTTTGACTAAAGCATAACAGCGAAAAAGTCCTCTAGCAAGGAAGAGCTTAAAAACTTCCAAGATGTGCGTCAGTGGGTAGGAATGAACCTTCCTTCTTTGCAGATGTCATCGCATGCAAAGCTTTGCCCTTGCAGACAAATGACTCGGCACAAGAAGCTTCGATTTCTCAACGCTTAACTACTGAGCTGGCTTTGTTTTTTCAACAAGTGATCTGATAAGTGTTGTGAATATATCCAGAGAGAAGACTTTAGCGTTGCATTATATTTCATTGCAGTGTTAAGTCACCTGATAACATAGGAAGAAGGATTACAGGAGCTCCTAGCTGCTGTTTTTCGAATTAAAGACAAAAATGGCACAAACTCATACTTTAAGTACAACATGGTGGCCAAAAATAAGGTCAACAGAGTGAAGTCTCCTGGAATGTTGAAAGCCTGAAGATGCAGGACAAGGTTCTCTCATCCATCTCATCAATCTGCATCTCCATTTAATTTAATTATTTGATATTTCTGGGATTTAGGGTATATGCTATTGTTTATTTTTCTTGCTTGGAGTTATTTATTGGGAGTTAATAAGGTTTGCCTACAAATATAGGTTGAAACAGGAATTTTGTAAGTATGGTGATTTGATTATTGAATATTGCCTACTTGGCGTTTCTTCTTCATAAGTGGATTGGTGTTCCTATCTAGTTCATCTCTCTCTTTTATTTCCTTTTCTATTTCATTATTAGAAACTTCATTTGTTTCATGTAAAATAAATGATTTGGAAAATACTTTTTCTACAAATAGTCATTTATATTACTCAAAGTAATTAGTCAATAAAAAATATTATTATCGACAAAATTTCATATATATATATTTTTATAAAGGATAAAAACAATTCACTCGTTGATATATATATGGTACAAGTAATTATATTTTTCAAAAAATATTATCTAAATTTTTTATTTTCTACAAAATGAGCTCCCGATAAA
Source organism: Melaleuca quinquenervia (assembly GCA_030064385.1). Lineage (NCBI taxonomy): Eukaryota > Viridiplantae > Streptophyta > Magnoliopsida > Myrtales > Myrtaceae > Melaleuca > Melaleuca quinquenervia. Next base: position 25,715,751 of record CM057723.1, on the reverse strand, counting down.
TCTTCATTCCTTTTTTCGTTTCTAAAAGTATCTTGATAATTGATATACGCTACTGTGCATCATTAATTGGTAGAGGAGCCTCGTTCGGCTAGTGTCCTACCACTAGGAGACAATTTTGGACCGCTGGCCAAAGCTAGAGTATTAATTTTGGCTGCAAAATCAATGTGGGTGCTAATTGCTCAGCAGCATGCGAAAGCTGGAGTGTTTAATAATTCAGATATTTCAAGTAACAGGATTTGATCAATGTTGCATTGTTGTAGACTTAAAAGTTAGATGTTAATTGGTCCTAACATATGTTATCAACATGATCACCTCACGATTTAGGCCATATATTTACCTTTTTTGGGTCAAGAAGTGGGAGATCGTTTGGACATATGAATGAGACGTTTTCACTCAATGTCGGGTCTACAAAGACCGATAACTTACTAATTTTTGAATTCAACAAACTCACCTCATTCATCAGCTGCATAAAGTTTATCGCTATTATAGGTTGCAAAATCCTAATCCTCTAATAAATTGCTCCATTGAGATCACATCTTATTACAAGGTAAGTGATAAATTGTTCCGAGTTACCAAGAGAAAATAACAAATCATAATATGGGATTAGATTCGTAATTTGACGATCGTATCTTTGTATGAAGATGGGATACCATGCTCCTGAGTTGATGGATGATTTTCTGGTTTCGATTATACAATTATTCAATTAAGAAGCTCTTGCTCACAACATGAAATATCTTATTTTTGTATATATAGGGTCCGTTCGTTTGGCGAAAAATAAAGCACTTCCGGAAAATGTTTTCCAGAAAGTCATTTTCCTGGAAAATGACACATTTTCCGGTGTTCGTTTGAAACTCTAACAACGCATTTTTCGGTGTTCGTTTGAAATTAAAAATTTTCCGAAAATTTTTTTCCGAAATTCTTTTTTTGAGAAATTATATAGTGACTGGCAACCGGGGGGGGGGGGGGGGGCGGCGACCGAGGGTGGTGGTTGGGTGGCGGCGGCGGGCGGACGGCGGCGAGGGGCGGCCAACGGGGGCGGCGGCAACGGCCGAGGGTGGCAGTCGGGCGGTGGCCGACAGGTGACGGCGGGCGACGGCGGGGGGCGGTGGGGCGGCGGCGGGGGGCGGCGGCCGACGGGTGACGGCGGGCGACGGCAGTGGCGGTCGGGCGGCGGCCGCGACAGGGGCGGCGGCCGGGGGTGGCGGGGTGGGCGACGGCCGCGATGGGGGCGGCGGCGGCGGGTGGCGGCAGGCGGGGGGTGGCAGTCGAGGGGGGCGGGCAGTCGGCGAGTGGCAGCAATTAAATTGCTCATAGACTCACAACGAGAGAGAGAGAGAGAGAGAGAGAGAGAGAGAGAGAGAGAGAAAGGAGATCCGGAAAATGTTTTCCGCCCCCCGAACAGCCCAGTTTCTGAAAAATGTTTTCCGAAAGAATATTTTCCGTCAAACGAACGAGCCCATAGAGTTTAGTATTCACATCTATATCAAGCAGGTGCTAATCAATTGGATGAAGTTGTGAATTCTTTTGAAATCATGCAATATGCATTGATTCTTTCTATGAGATAACATATGTTAATGTTAATGCCTATGGATATAAAAAGACAGCGAATGATAAGACAACCATTTGCAAATATTTCAGTGACTATCAAATCCTAATGGAGTTCGGAATATACCGTTGAAGGTGCTGAGGAGGCGTGCTTCGCCAAGTTCATATTGAGTTGACAGCCGGAGAAAGTGAGTTTCTGTTTGGAGTGGAATCAATTTAGCTTTTGCCTGATTAGATTAGTAATTAAGTCAATTAGGTCAAGAAAGGAAATGACTAATTAGGGATTAGGTGGCAACCAACCTTCGCGTGATAGCCCAAGTCAAACGTGTGTCCTGTTCCCTCTTAGGTTGTACCCAAAACCCTTTTTCTTGTCCGAATGACTGGTGGCCAATGGCCAATGAGTTGTGCCCAATGGGTATCCAACCCCGTTACCTTCGAGATGCGATTTCAATTAATGATAACATCTATCACCTAAGTTTCTAATTGAAGGAAAACAAAATTAACAATACTAAGAAGAAGGCACCATTAAAAAGCGAATGCCTCACGTTTCCTCATGTTAATCTTCTTTGCATAATTTAACAAACATTTACGTTTTGGCTTAATATTTTTTCCAAATAATAGAATTAGGTCAGAAAAAATAGTAAATTAATAGAATGAAGTAGAATATAAAATATATATATATATATATATATAAAAGATCATCCAAGAGGACAGATCACTCTTTCTTTATTCCCCCGCCATTCACAATAATATAGAATTAGAATTATAAAAAGATGGACATGTAAAGTGACTTAGAATATATTCACAACTTTCTAAAATTTGAAATTCTCAACTCTAAATACTTTTTATGAATGATTCGGAACCTTAGATAACACTTATTATATTCCTGATGAACTTTGTTATTAATGCAACTATTCTATTTTTGCTGGAGAAAGACATTGATTCGACATCAATGGACGAAAATCAACAAAATTCCCTAACATTGCGCAGGGTGTGAATCTGCGGATTGCATAATATTCTCCATTGCGATTTTCAATTTCCGTGAGCGATAAAAAAATTCCTCTTGTCAAACTTGCAACAATTCTCGACCGATTTTTCTTTTTCAACAATTGTTGGACCGAAAGAAGGAAACTTCCAACAATCTAGAGAGAATATAGGATCTACAGGTATTATTCGTCTTGTTAATAAGTGCTATGAGCTCCTACTGAGAATTATCACATCAATCTGATCTTGTTAACAAGTACACTTGCCATATTGATTAACCATGTGTAGTAAATAAGTATCTTCTTTTTTGTATATTTAGTTATAAATAACAAGAAAAACAATAATGTTTTGAGAAAATTTCGTTATTTGGATGTTTAGAATGCACCCGATTCATTGCGAACAAAATATTTATTTGAATTGAATTGCTCAACCAATGTGGCAATTTCCATTCAGAAACCCGGCACTTTGTCATTGTCCAATCTAAGCCTTCCTCGCATTTGTCGGCAATTTCAATGTAACAATATGCTTTCTTTACAGAGAATTAACCTTAACAGAAGCATCAACAAGAAATATTCTTTGACTAGAAATTACAAGCGATTTTTTTTAACATGGAAAACCAGACCATTTCAATGATTGTGCATGTCCATTGAGCCTATATATTTGGCAACCGAATAAACGTACATACAAGACAATCTTATTAGCCAAAGGAATATACATATACATATATATACATATATCTTTTTATTCGTTCTTTTCTTTTCTTGAGATCAAGAATTAAATGCTAGTTCCCAATGATCCATGAGTACCACTAGAGCAACCATCTAATTCAGGGCCAACTCATGGGTATACCAACGTTGCGAAAATATCTTTAGAAAATTAAGGAATTTATATGGACGCATTCAAAAATAGAGAGATATCACCAAATTTCACTTTGGATGGTAATAACATCGTGGAAATCAAATTCCACCGCAACAAGAGAGAGTGCGAAAGTTCTTTGGGAGAGAGCCACGTGGCGTTACCCCATTGGCAAGTTGGACACAATTGACGAGAGACGCAGCGGCGCAGGGGATCTTTTTTCCGCTCCAAAGTCCGCTGTTTCTTCCCTCAAATGAAGAAAGAGAATATAAATAAAAAAACCAACTTTCGCTTTTCCGCGCAGGAGACACCTTTTCTAATACGGAAAAGGTGGTGGTGGCGCTCTCCGCAAAAAGAGGGGTGATTTCACATGGCGCTTTGGGAGATCACAGGGCTTCGATTTGCATTGAGATTTCAGCGACGAAGAAAATTAGGCAAAACCCCCTCTCACCACTTTCTGCTTTGCAAATTCTAACCCCCGTCCTGGCAGTCCCCCTCTGTTTATTTAATTGCACCAACCGTCACCACCAAACGCTACAGAATATCCTCTTCCCTTCAAGGCGTGATCTTTCGCATCACTCGTTGAAGAAATCGCCGCGTTCTCTAGCCTTTTATGCGGGGATTTCTCTTTTGGGGTTTTGCTTTCTTGGCTTAGCAGAGTGTGAAGATCTCCGAGTCTTCGAGCTCTGTGTCTGTCAGCGATCCCACCCCAATTATAAAAACCCAGTCTTGAGGCCGAACCCATAGTTTCTTGATCCTCAAGAGACGAGGAGTCCTAAGTCCTGAGTCCCATCTCCGTTCCTTCTCCGATCGTCTCTTCCTTTGGTTTGTTTGTTCGTTTGTTTGAGAGCAACCCCAGAAGCCCAAGTTTTTATCTTGGCTTGAAGATGATTTGTTCGGTGAAACAGTCTTTAAGCCCAGTTCATGGCGCCGAGGTTTTTCTCAGCAAAAAACGCATCTTTCCCTCGAACAGATCCTCCCTCCTGCCGCCTCTGCGAACCCAGAAGGCCTCACGCGCCGTCATCTCGCTCTCTAGACCCCTTCACGTAACGTCGGTCGAGTCCTTCGGGTCGCCACCGAGGAAGCAAGAGAAGGACTTGGTAAAATGCGAGGCCTACGAGGCGGACCAGTCGAAGCCGATCGACGCAGGGGCCGGATCGGAGGTCGCAAAGAAGGCCAAGATCGGGGTTTACTTCGCGACGTGGTGGGCTTTGAATGTGGTTTTCAATATCTACAACAAGAAGGTGTTGAATGCTTTCCCCTACCCTTGGTTGACCTCCACGCTCTCCCTTGCATGTGGGTCTCTCATGATGTTGATCTCTTGGGCCACGAGGATCGCCGAGACACCGCAGACTGATTTCGAATTCTGGAAGACTTTGTTTCCCGTAAGTTACTGGTTTTTGTTTTTGTTTGGTTGATGACAAGGAGAATATAAAGATTCTAAGCAACAAAATTGAATTAGGGTGTCGACAATTAAGTCTTTTTCGGTTGAAATGCTTTAATTTGTTGCTGATGTGGTGAATTTCACTCTGCGTGTCTTTGGTCGATCGAGACTATGAGAAGAATAAAATGAAATTGGCATAAGAGGAGGAGGAAAATGATGTGTTGGAGTCAATTTTGTTGTTTTTCAGAGAAGAAATTTATAGGATCGGCACCAGTGGACAGTGAGTGAAGATAGTTTGTCGTCTGGTGCAGACATGCGGTTTGGTATTTAGATCGTTGTGCTTTTCATTGAACTGAATTAAATTGATTTGTTGTTTTTTGGCATGTGATTTTACTAAACGAACTTGTTTTAGTTGTAATTTAGGATGATGATTTTCTATTTGTATTCAAGGTTGCTCTGGCACATACAATTGGGCATGTCGCCGCAACTGTGAGCATGTCGAAGGTTGCAGTGTCGTTCACCCACATCATCAAGAGCGGCGAGCCTGCATTTAGTGTGTTAGTCTCAAGGTTCCTCTTGGGCGAAACATTTCCGGTGCCTGTCTATTTGTCCCTTGTGCCAATTATTGGTGGTTGCGCCCTCGCTGCTGTGACTGAGCTCAATTTTAACATGACTGGTAACCTTAGTTTTTCTTATCGTAGATTTCATCACATGTCGGTGTGGACACGATAAAATATCCTTTGAAATTGCCTTTCTCAGAAGCTACAATTGCCATGGGGTCTTAAAAGCTTTAAACTTGCAAACTATGCTCAACTTGAGAACTCAATTGGGCATAGGAGCAGCAATTTGTGTGGCATAAACTCTGAAGTGCATAAGTTGCTTTGAACTTTTGGAGAATCTGCACTGGAGCTGTCTTAATTGGATTCCTTCACATTGATTTATGTGCAAAATTAGCCAGTCAATTTTACACTGCTTTTGTTTTGACTGGAAAAACAAAGCTATCTTGCTTTCTTTGGTCCTGACATTAGCTTGTTATTTTGGTGAATGCGCTTAAGATATGGTGAATTTTCTTGGATCAATATCATTAGTAGAGGATCATGATTCATCAGAAGCATGAATATTGTTGTTGGGTCTCTGATTTCAGGTTTTATGGGGGCTATGATATCAAATTTAGCCTTTGTGTTCCGAAACATATTTTCAAAGAAAGGCATGAAGGGCAAGTCTGTTAGTGGAATGAATTACTATGCATGCCTGTCAATGCTGTCTCTTGCAATTCTCACTCCATTTGCCATTGCTGTGGAGGGACCACAGATGTGGGCAGCAGGTTGGCAGAAGGCCCTCACAGACATTGGACCCCATTTTGTCTGGTAAACACTTGATACTGCAAACTCTCGTTTCTTTATAGTTGGCTTTTAATTGGGCTTTTACCTAATTAAAGTAGCCAGAGATGGGCAATTCTTCTTAATGAATGAAGAAATTCTGGAAAGCGATGTGTCACCATTTTGGGACCTTCACGTAACTCATGATGTTTGATGCATTTGCATTTTTCTGATAAGGTTTTTGTCTGTGAAGTGGACTTTGATGGTAGAATTTGCTGTTAGGAAAGTGTTTGCCACGGTTTCTGGCTATGCTGATGAATTCCATCATTTTTGTAAAGCAAGCGTTTTTTTTTTTCATATTTTAATCAAAATTGTGAGAATCATACACGGATGCTTCTGATATTATGTGAAGTCTTATGTCTTACATATGCGGAGCTTGTTTTCATGTTCTCTTTTGCGGATACGCCAATCGAAGATTTATGGGTTGCATACTTTTAATTGTTAGGACTGAATGATGTCGATGTTTTCAGCTTCAAATTGCCTTCTACTAAGTAAATGCTCTGTGGCTGGTATTTCTCCATGATAGGTGGGTGGCGGCACAAAGTGTGTTCTACCATCTCTACAACCAGGTGTCATACATGTCCTTGGACGAGATCTCGCCCTTGACTTTTAGCGTTGGTAACACCATGAAACGTATATCTGTGATCGTCTCCTCGATCATCATCTTCCACACCCCCGTTCAGCCCGTCAATGCTCTTGGAGCTGCCATTGCCATCCTTGGAACTTTCCTGTATTCACAGGTGAGTACCCACTTCTAGTTGATATGGAAGATGTATTCATATTTTAACTGATGGCTACATTTTCTAAATGGCCCCTACAAGTTTTGGCGTTTAACAAGTCGAGCGTGGCTGATTAAACCTCTAGGAAGATTTTTTCCGTTTGATTATTCCCATTATGCCCTTGGTTTTGGGTCAATAGATATGATTGTGACCAAAGGAGAGAAAGCTATCTCTCTGTGTTTTTTGTAAGGCATATTCAACTGCAATCAACAAAGCTAGAATTTCGCTGGTGAACTAATTCGTTTGAATTATTTACACATTGAGATGAGGTGGGCATCGTAATTGAGCATTCTCTCTTGCTTATTCCCAAAGAAATAATGAGTTGGTAGGTAAAGCAGAAAGCTGTTCACTGTAGCCTATTTTAGGTGGGTGTAGCTACTAATTGGATGGACCGATGGTTGAGTTTTACTTTGGTCGATCTCATGCTCGAGTTTGGTGTAAGTTTGACCCATTGATCAACGGTTACCCCACACTCGGTAGTTAAATGCAGCCCACCTGTGACTTTCAACCGGTGTGCACTGAAAGATGAGAAACAAAACGATGCTTCGAATATTCCTTTGTTGCTCTGTACCTGTTATGGCGTCTTTGACTGGGGAATTTTGTAATTAGTTCGCTTGATCTTTTTGATTAAATTAATTTATCACTTTGGCAAAATGCAGGCGAAGCAGTGACCTGGTATCGAGCACGGAACTCAGGCTCGACGATATCGACGGTGGGTCGGCGGCGCTTTTCGCAATAGCTTGAAGTTTTAGGTGTAGCCGGTTTTCGGGAGCCACTGGATTGGGGATCAAACCGGACGGGCAGTGGTGTTCTGTATATTAGTACAATAATAAGAAGGATCAATACGTAAAACAGCCGTGAGAGTTCTGATGTTATACGAGGGGGTGCATTAGGGACCTTGTTCTTCGTCTTTTTGTCTTTTTATATTTATCCTTTTGTTGTTCACTAAAATGCTTTGTGGGAGAGATTTCCAAAGAATAACGGGCGACTTCATGAGGGGTCGAAGAACAGGGACCCTTTTTTGAACAATGAAACATTACGTCTTCTTTGCACGTTCCTTTTGTTTAATATCTGATAATTCGTATGTTGCCAACGACGTATGTTGGAAAGAAGTCGACGACAATGTATTTGGTGAAGCTTGGGGCCAAGTTGGAGCATTTGGGGCCTGCGATGGCCACGGGGTCACCTTTGACGAAAACGACTCTTTGTTTTCTTCAGAAGTCACCCCTCTCTCTCTCCCCCCCTCTGTCTCACCCCATCACTGGGGCCAACACTGCAATTTTTAAGTGGGCTCTGGAGTGCTAGCGGGGAAAACTATAGTCTTGACTCTTGATTACCAATATGAATTTATTTATGGGGGAAGAAGTCACTTTCGACGATCACAAGGTATAGTCGAATTTGGGTGTTGTGCTTGTGCTGCGCATCCGAATTCCTTGGACACCTGGGTACGTCGACCCGCCAATGGTGGACATGTGGTAGGTAGACCAAGAGTACTTCTTCCTCAGAAAAGATTTAAGGAAGCAAAGGAAGCTTAATGGAAAAATGGGGGAAAGGCAGTCTGATTGCCTTCCTTATAGGGTTGGGAAGGGGGCAGCGATTATGCCTCCTGATCCACCTATCCTAGTACTGATTATTTCAAAGTCTGGGATGTTGTCGTTAAACATGACATGAAAAGGAAATTCCCTTTTTTGCCGAGCTCTTAAGGTAATTTGGGGGTGTTGGCGACGTGAAATTTTTTTTTCTTTATATTGGGTATTGGTGTCGATTGTGGATATGGTTTATGATTTTTTAGCGATGCGATGAGAAATTTGGGTTATTAACGTCGTGCAGAAGACATAATTGAGGATTTTTCGTGGGATTATCACTATTTTTAGGCTTTCTGTCCTCTGCCTTTCCCTTTCCCTTAGTAAGAATTGATATTTCAAAGTTCTCAATTAAACTTTTAATTCCGTGCATTTCCCCCCATTTTCTGGACACGGCATCGTCATTCCTTGGTGCATTGTCCATTTTCCTCTGGTAGCTACTCCTACCAAAGGAACAATTTGGGTTTCATGGGCCGGATTTTGGTCAACCCATGATGGACGGGGCTGGGCTTTGCTCGACCCGAAGTCGAATGAGAAGAAATTACATTTTGCGGGAGAGCAATCTGAGTGCACGTTTGTACCCCACATATCGGAAAAGTAGCTTAAATTTGATCTTTGTTACATGTTAGATATCACTCTACACTAATTACCCTGTGTTCATTTATGTCGATAGCCTTCAGTTGAACACTCTCATCAAAGTTATTAAATTTTTTCGAGTATATAAAAACGGAATTCGATAGACGAATTTTACTGACAAAAATCGACAATTTTTTTTTTATATATAGTTTCTACGTGAAGATGCATGTGTACGTTGGTTTATATGAGTACTTTACGAAATTATAGTCTTAGGTGTCGCATGGTTACACTTATGAAAACTACTATTTTTTGTTTTTGAAATTAGGAAAACAAAACATAAAACGGCATTTAGATGGCGATTTGTAGGGATTATTTACTAAACAAAAACTAATATGATCCATTTCTTCTACGGTGAACAAATTTGTCTTTTTACGAGCTACCTGTCTTCAAATCCATATCGGAGGAAAGCTTCTGACAAAATGAATGAGCATCTGTTTAAGACTATTGTTCTTTGATGAATATATTCTTTTCTCATTATTAAATCATAATAGTGGCATAGATTCGGATTGTAAGATCTAAAGAAATCTTTTCCTTGAATATTGCATGTAGAAATCAATGTTTCTGAACGTTAGTCCATTGCTGAAGAACCATGCTAGTAAGGGGAAGAAGAGACTTCAGAATTTCTTGGTGAAATTTGTTTACTGAATTTGTCAAATTTGGAGATAAATCAATTGTGTGCTGAATATTCAGTTTGCTTCTTCTTCTGTCTATGGTGTTACTTATACTATTATAATTACTGTTAAGCATCGCTTCAAGGAATTTCGAAATCTTCGAAGCAAAGTTATTGTCGAATTGATCCATAAGTCATGCTCCGCTTGAAATGTTCCTGTATTGAGGGCTAAGATGCATTAGCCTAGTTGTGACTATGATGATGTCTTGCGGTTGACATTAGTTTTATCTGTGATTAAGTTTAGTTTATGTGGATTTAATTTAGTCGTAAGCAAGCACCTTCAATTTAGGCCAACTCTTTTCGACAGTTCAACTTCCTCGCTGCGTCAAAAATTCCGAAAATGGAATGAGAAAGATTAATGGTAGGAAGCAATGTAAAGAGAAGATGGGTGGGTTTGATGAGGTAGAGGAAAGAGTCTACTGTTTCTGCTCTGTTCAATCGAGACAACTTCCATCATTCGAGTATCTCTGAATTGCCACCATAGCCATGGCCTATGCAATCTCGTTCATTTGTCAATGCTGTCGGAGCTTGTTCATTGTAGAAACTCATGAATGTCTGAGGATTCGACATTGATACAGGGGATGTTCAGTGTATAACAACCGAAATATTTGAGGTTTCTATTATTTTGGAGAATGCTTCCCTTTGCCCGGGCTATATTGATCATCTCTTGCCTCACGGCCACCCTTACGTTCTGTCCACAGCCCAACCTCCTAACCTATCCGCAGTCATGTTCGAATCTGTCTATGTGGTGCTCACCTCAGTCTCCATATTGCTCGAGAGCCGCGTAAAGTCTAGCCCACGAAGCATCAGAGCTCTTTCCCCAACTCGAGCAGTCCATGGACTCGCCCACTCTTCAAAATAACGGCACCTTAAAAAAGTAAATTACAAAAAGTTTGAGTTAAAATCAGGTCGAGTATACATCGCTTATATAAAAATATGGTGAAATATGATATAAATTGATCTATTTCGAGTTGAATAATTTTTCGAGCCAACACATTTATTTGGTAGGCCGACAAGTAAAATCATTTATTAACTAAAATTATGTTTAATTTGGTTTTTTTTGGGGGGTGTTAAATTTGATTTTTAGGTGGCCATCCTATTTTCCTTAGTTTTTTTTCCCCTTTTAGGAGCAGGGTCATTATGTCGGAATCGTATTAACCATCTGGAGACCATGCGTCGCGCTCCAACCGGATAATCTTTTCACTGAGCGGAGGCGGTGGAGCCAAAAAACCCTAAACCCCAAATCGGGACCGTGCAATCAGCAGTCCACTGATCGAGAGTGCTCGGACTCACCACTCACACCATCATCACTTTCGATCATCTTCTCGCCAGTAAGCTGGCGGCTACTCGGTAATCGACCCCTTGCCCTATCTGTATCTCGGTTCTTTTATGTTGTAGAAAGATGCCATTGATGGGAAATTAAAGGTAGCGTCTTTAGAATGTGCAATGCTTGTGCGTCTCCAATGCCGAACCCTTCCGTTGAGCTTTGTTTGTTTTGGATCTTGGAAAAGGAAAACAATGTGAAAGTTCATTTCTTTTGGTGTAGTTTTTGGATGCGATTTGGTTCTCGCGTCTCGTTTTGCCATGCCTTGTGTTTGCAATAGGGATTCTAAGTAGTTGGTGTTTTTGTACAGTTGAGTTCGTTGGGGGTGCTTGCAGTAAAAGATGGCGCGCAATGTGTCGAGTCATTCAAGGTCTTCTGATAGGGTCCGAGGCTCTCCACATAGGAGTCCTTCTCGGAGAAGCTCTTCGCGAAGGGAAAAGTCACCCGGACGGCACAGGAGTTCGCGTAGGAGTCGCTCTCCGGCTGATGACAAACGCGCGAGTCGCCCTCGATCTCCTCCACGCAGGAATTCTCCACCACCAGCTTCGCGGTCCCCTTCTCCACGCACAAAGCGGCTGCGGAGATCTCAGGGTGATCGGGACTCTGAGAAATTATCCAGGCGAGAACATGATAGGAATCGCAATGACAAGGGTGGGCACCGCGAAAGGAGCTCTGATAGGGAAGTTGGGACTGACAGGAGAGAGAAAAGGACGGAAAGAGATGACACCAATGGCAAGTCTTCTAGATCAAGACATGCGCGATCTAATTCTCCACTGGAACATCACAATAGGAGCAGACACCGATCTCTCTCGCCCCGGCCAGCTACAGATGCCAGAGCCCGTGACGAGGTGTCCGGTGATATCCCTGTCCTTTGAATTCTTTCCTGTGGATCCAATGGATTTTGTGTGCTTTTTGTTATTTTCCTGCGATTATTCAAAACTGTGATCTCTGAAAGAACTAGAGAATAAAATTAAATATTAATTCCGTTCCACCAAAAAAAAAAACTAAATATCTGTACCTTTTGGTGAAGCACGTTTAAGGTCGTTTGTATTAGTGCTCTTATTCTTTCCCCCTTTGCTCTATGCCTAAAGAAGGATTAGGCCTCTGATAAGATTTTTTGACCATGGGATGGTTACAAGGAAATCCAATAACATAGAATGCCTAGCAGGCTTTATGGTTGTGGAATGAATATAGCTTTATTTATCCCAAATTTCCGAAAGGTAACCACATCATGTCAGACTGCAGGTGGACAGTCGCCATCTAATCAGTGTTTTGCAAAGAATTCAGTAGCGAACTCGTGATTGCACTCAACATATCGTCCATTGTCTTCCTAGCTACCCTATAGTTTCCGTTTACTTTATACTTCTTATGTCCTTTTGTCATGTGTGAGTAGAATGCTCTAGAAAGATTCTGTGAGTGGGGTAGTAGCACATTGCTTTCTAGACTCTATTTTGTCATTGTCGCCCAGGGAAAGAAGAGTATTGTACTGGACTTTCCTCAGAAAATGCTTCCGTTTACAATTGCCTCTATCCTCTGATCTAGTGTTTCGCAAATATTCTGATTGCAGCTCTGTTTTGTCTTTCAGGTGTCAAATGCAAGAAGATCTGAACAGCGGTAACCTGCTGTCAAGCACTCTGATTTTCAGCCTTTTATCAGTGATGACTTGTATAAGATTTCGCTTGACTAATGTTTAATTCATATTGATCCACTAGACACATATGAAGGATTCGCGCACCTTCTTATGGAAAAAGCTGTTTGATGCGTCTGTTCAATGCATTCTCCTATTTATTCTATGCTTTTCCCTTTTGGGTATATATATATATAGAAAGATGAGCTATGTAGAAGAGATAAGTAGATGATTGAAAAGATAAATTATTGGCCTTATCAGCTTGTAACATCACTTGTCTTCAATAAGTCACCATATCGTCCTTGAGTTTCAGAAACATTAAGTAAAGATCATGAACTATTTCTAAGTATGTTTTCCCCTTGAAAAAATTGTGATGGTTTGCTTTTTTGCGGAATAAACAAAGCTCTTTTAAGTGGATCAATTTTGATTATACCCATCGGATGCACTATAAGGATTATGACCGGCAGTGCTGCCGCAGATTACTGTCTAAGATTAATCTTGCTAATGCTAAGTCCATAGTTCTGGCAGAACATGATACTATTCTTGTAGTTTAGACTTATTTAGTAGTGTATCCATAAGATTAAGCTGGGAAGTGGAAACTCCTTATTTGTGGTTTTCGTGGGAGCTTTTAGATACTTACAAAAAGCACAGAGCAGCGAAATATTTATTCATTGAGAAATCTGATAGATTATTTTCTTGGTTAAAATTTTGCTTTCTATATGTGGATATGTGCTGGAAAATTCATTCACGCATCAAGATTTTATCTTTGACTTCAAAAATTTTCTTTTAACTCATGAAATTTTTTGCTGTTAATCTTGGTAGCATGTCTTTTTATTGCAGGGATGATGAAATTGACTCAGTGGCAAAGATGGAGGCTGCTGAGAAGGCCTTGGAAGAAAAGCAGAAGGTGATATTATTTGTTTTCCAGGTCTCCTAGCATTGTAACAGGATGACGTGGACTATTCTACTTCTGTTCTTGTTATCTGAAGTCTATTGTCATTTGCTCTTTAAATTACTTGATTTGGCGCTCTGGTATTTGTGTTAACGATTTTAGTCTTCTATTCTTATTTGCAGGAAAAACCTTCATTTGAGCTATCTGGAAAGCTTGCTGCTGAAACGAACAAAGTGAGAGGTGAGATTCATGTCAAGGTTTACTTGATCTCATGGTTATTTTCTGCCTTTCTTGGTTTTGATGGCCTTTTAAATTTTCAAATGCACAGTGGTGGATAACTATGTTTAACTTTGTTATCCCCTGATACAGCATATATGTTGTGGCACATTTGCTTTTCCCTGTATATTAATACGGGTAACATCTTTTGCAATTTTGAAGCTGCACAAAGACAAGATGGTGTTCAGAAGATCCTTTTGGTTGCATTTGTCTGAAAAATTGTGTTCCTTATGCATCATATCCATGGTAGTTAGTGAGAATTTGCATTGACAATCTGTCAATGTGGAGTTTGCTATAATTGACATTCATGGTGCAAGCTTCATGGAAATTTTTTCAGGTGCTTTGCAGAGCACTGCTACTTTTTACATTCCTCCAATTTTGAAGGTTGATGTGATCTTTGCAGGTGTGACACTACTTTTTAATGAGCCACCTGAGGCTCGTAAGCCTGATATGAGATGGAGACTTTATGTTTTCAAGGGTGGGGAAGTGCTTAATGGTAATCTTCTAGATATTCTTACAATATCAGCTTTATTCTTGCTTTTCGAGGCTATATCTTATCTTATCCATTGGTGGAACTTGCCGTTATTTTTTTCAGATTGACTTGTTAGTACACTTCAGGTCTGTATGCTTATTTGGCCATCTGGTGCTCTTTTGGTTGGCAATTCTCTTTAGGAAGTAAAAGTTGAATCCTCTTTGCTACTAAAGAGATGTCTTGCATCAGTGTCACACTTATACTTGTATCAGAACTGTGATATCACCAATCATCCCATTTTTGTTGTGTCATTCCTTCTTAGTTATTTCTTCCGATTTTTTGTCGAAAAATACAGCCTGTACTTCTTTGCATCAGTTCTCCGATCCTTTATTCAGTAACCTGATTTCTTTTGAGCCCTTTAACCACAATGAAAAAAACACATTCCAATTTAAAAGAGTCACAAAATGCAACACTGAGTAGTATGTGTCTTAATGCTGTATCCAAGATGTACACTTCTCTATATTCTTGGAGGCACACTGTCTAATGTGTTTGGATCAACCTTGGTGGGATGTGATGATACAAATGAGAATTCAGGGGATGCCATAAATATTAGGTTGATGGCAGTGAAGTCAACAGATATGTAGCATTAGTATGCTGCTTCTCATCATACCATTGGCCTGGTCTAAGATTATCTATAGATTTGATCAAGAATATTTACTTTTTTAATGAAAACTAATTAGCAAAACTGCTCTATGCTTGTCATGGTAAACTGTGGACTGAGGATTCAGGGGTTTGGTATTCTTAGGGACTCAACGGTATGCATCTGAAGCAAGGATGTTGTCGAAATTCTGGTTGTGCTATTTTCAACTGTTTTTGAGTGAATTCTCTTTGGCTTTGAGCTTTAATTACAACTCTTCTTTAACAGGGAGTTTTTTTTCCTTGACAACAATCTCATCTGTCTATAATGTCTTTCCGCATTATTTCAGCTGCTTTTCTTTTTTCCAATTTCTTCTGTTATTGGCCATTATTTTAATAAAGTGCACATTTTTCGTCATGATGGGATGCAAAATTTTATTTTCTCTTACGATTGAGCAATTTTCCCTTCACTTCGCGGCTCTTCTGTGGGTCCCTTTCAAGTGGTGTTACTAATGTCTGTTAATTTTAATGCTACTTGTGAACAACTGGCCTCTTGCCAGATCGAGGTCGATGACGAATCACAACATTAAGGTTAACAGGGATATTTAGGTGGTTCTTCTGTCACACATGCATAAAGTAATTTATTGATTGGGAATAAACCAAACTTCAAATAATTGGTGAAAATTTTGGTCTTACCATTGGCTACTCATGTGAATTCACTGGAACAGAGCCCTTATACATTCACCGGCAAAGCTGCTACCTTTTCGGAAGAGAGAGGAGGGTCGCAGATATTCCCACAGACCACCCATCTTGTAGCAAGCAACATGCTGTCATTCAATTTAGGTATACTCAACATAATATTTATACTATAAGAACTTTTATGTCAAATATATTTATGTCATTGTCAATTTTGGAGCACAGAATGATGCTTAATTCTTTCTTTTTTCTCAGGCAAGTAGAGAAGGAGGAGCCTGATGGCACATTATCAAAGAAAATAAGGTTAGCTAGCATATTAGCATTCAGAATTGCTCGTGGTGTTGTGAGTATATCATTTGAATTACTGAACTGATATGTTCTTTTCTGTATACATTCCAGTCCTTATTTGATGGATCTTGGAAGCACAAATAAGACGCTTCTAAATGTGAGCAACTTGGCTGCAAATTATACCATTTTAATTATGGTTTGGATTGTTTGTGGCCTTTCAGGTAATTTGGTTTCTTTTCTAGTTATGTTCTTACGGCAAGGCTTCTGCATTTGCAGGAGAATCCTATTGAACCTCAACGATACTATGAATTATTTGAAAAGGACACAATTAAGTTTGGTAACAGCAGGTAAGTTATCTATCAATGCCTGACTTTTGTGTGTCTAGTATTGTGGGAATTACTACGTCAAGTCTGCTTCCATTGTCCATGAAGCATCTATTGTGTTGACACGCTTGCCTGATGATCTTTCAGCTGTTTATTTGTGCATCTTCGTTGTTGTTTGTGATATTTTATAACTGCTGCTATGTTCTATGGATCATGATTCCTCTGTTTTATGCAGCTTGTACTGCGTGAATTCTGAGTAATTTACTGTTCTTGATTCTTAAGCGGAATTTCAGAAACAGCTATTGTAAACTTATGGCATTATTGTCTTCTGTTTGCAAATTGAATTCTTGTCCTGCTCTACTGCTCTAAATGCTATTTGGGATTGTAACGCTTAATTGCTTCTCCTCTGATTCTTGCAGCCGGGAATATGTATTGTTGCACGAGAACTCTGCAGGTTGATGACCATGGCTTTCTTCGAATATATTCCAGAAGATTCCCGCTTGCAAACAAACCTCGAGATGTTCTTCTACTTAGTGATGGAAGTGGTCGTTGTAAAGAATTAATTTATCATGAAAACCTTATCCTTAATTATCGGTTCTTAGTGTAAGTACTCTCTACCTTGCCTGTATTTTTCTGGGTGGAGATCTGCAGAGGATTTTCTTCTTGGGGTGACATTATATGTATTATTAGAAAAGCTTGTTTGTCGCGGCCACTCTCCCTCCTGATTCGACTTTGCCCGGAATCATTCTGAGCTCTCAGTTGGGAGACGAGACAGATTCACTTGAGTGCAGGCTTTAGAATGGCTGCTTGGCGGCTTCGGCTTGAAGAAATAGATGGCCTCTTTTTCATTATTATCAGAGGATTCATCTGAGGTATTCTAGTAGATTGTGATTTCTTGACGGTTTGCTTGTCCTTATCATCTCAGCTAATGAGGCGCCCTATGCCCGTGGTAATTTCATCGTTTGGAGGATATCAATCGACAATTGAAATGTCGTTCGAGTCACTTAGAATGTCATGGCTTATTTATTCTCAAGATTTTTCTGGTCTTTAAACTAATTAGGTTTAGTCTCAAGGATTAGATGATATAGTCCACGGTGATTAGTCATCTCTCAGTATCCTCTCACAGTAATCCTTCGAAGTATGATGGAGATGATGCTTTTAAAGCTGGTGAACGGCGTTCAACAGAGCTATCGGCGAAGTCAATTTCTAATTATTTTTCCCTTATTTATCATTTTTCCTCGTCGTCAAAGAATGTTTTTGAATCGTCAAATCATGCTTCAGAAAATTCATCCGGTTGCAAAAGAGATTAGGGGCTGTCAGGCTATGACCTTGAATAAAATGCATATTAGGACAAAGACAAGATATGAATGAAGAAACGGAAAAGGTGAAAAAGAAGGTGGTGAATATATGAAGAGCGCCCGGTTATATTAATGTTATCTTCTTAATCCTTTCTTTTTGAAGATTTCGACATCTCACGTATCACTATCTTTACAATTTAACAATCGAAAAATATATGACTTTAATAATTATTTTTTTGGTTAATTTTTTTTCTTTGTATCATATTGTCAATCTTGAATCTTCATAATCTTAATAGATAATATTTATGACTTAGAGTGAACAATATTGATGTGGATGACTTATGGTAGTCCCCAATAAAAGGGTACTTCCTATGATTTAAAAAAATCAATAATGATCTTTTTTAAGGGAAAAAATATATATAATGTAATCATTGAATTATTTATTTATTTAATATGATATTTGAATTTTAACTCAATACAACAATTTTTGCATTTTTGATTTGTTTAATGTGATTAATGAACTTTTAATGTCACAAGGGGTGTATCAAAGGTTGCCCACACAAGAATGTCACCTCCTCAACAACTTATTTTCATTGTATTCACAGCTCCACCACCTCCACTGCATCCTCTGGGGGTGAGGCTTGGGCCTTGCTAGATTGGGCAAGTCAGAGCCTCACTAAGCAAGCTCATGGCCGTTGGAGGCGAGCCTCAATATGGTGACAGTAGGTTGGAGGCTCATTGCAGGGTTGCTATATTGTAACCTCTAGCAATGTGTATCAACCACGTTCGAGGTTGACAAGCTCACAATCTCCAGAAGAAAGTTTAAGGCTTGCCACAAAGCTAGCAAGGTCGCATCCTCTACTTGCCTTGACCTCACCCTAGGCTAGTGAGTTCGAACCTTGCCTTGGGTTAGCAAGTTATTGGCTTCTGGTGACAAGTTAAGAACTTGTTGAGGCAAGCGAGACTTGTGGCTAGTCGCTGATAATTTTAATGAATATATTTTTGTATCAAACATTAAAAAAATGCTTTTCAGTCCATTTTTAGGTTTTAAATGTACACTTGAAAATAAAATCATTTTCCAAAAAAAAAAAGACTTTATATAAAATATTTTCTAAAAATACTACATTTTTCATGAAACGAATGAAATTAGGTACACGGTGATTTTCCATTCCTTCTATTCTCTCATAGTAGGCCTTCAAAATTCATGGAGATGATGTTTCTAAAGATGTTGATTGACAACCCAAAAAAAAAAAAAACGCAGTTGGCTGAGTCCACTTCTATTTATTTTCCTTATTTATCTGTTTTCCTCGAACATAAGAAAGCCCTTAAACTGCTTTCTCTAAGGTCTCATGCGAATTTCGACATCTCTAAGATGTTAAAGAGATAGGTTAGGGAGTCAAGAAAGATTCCCTAGCCAAATAGTAGGTCTTGGATGGCGAAGGTAGATGCTATGTTAGTTTTTGGACTTGTATAAATTGTTCATTACAACTTTTTTTTTAAATTTAATAAGAAACAATCTAGGTCGAGTTAAATATGGAAGTCTCTTAATAACATAGATCAATATGGATTTTGCATTGCAATGGATCATGAATGGCCTAAATAGGTCAATTTGGATTGGTCCATTTATAATTCAATCTAAACCTGACTCAACTTATCGATTTAGAGGGTTTCACTCTAAAACATGATCGATCAGTTTTGCGTTATCTCCGGATAAAATTGGGAACACCCCTTCCACATTTGTAGAAGAATCCCATTGAACCTCAACAATATTATAAATCATTTAAAAAGAAAAACCATGGAATTTGGTAAAAGCCGGCAAGTGATCAATTAATGCCTTGAGTTTATGTGGCTTGCATTCTGTGAATCACCCTGTCATGCGAAAGAAAGATTATGAAGATGAATTTATGTGAAACAGAGGGAATGGAACCTAGCTAGAAAATTTGTTAAAGTCGCTCTTTATTAGAATTTGATCTTCCATATGTTGTTGTCTCGTGTTAGATAGTTGCTCGAAAGTTAGTCCCGTTTGCCAAATTCCATGAAGTGAAATTGCTGGGTCGAGAGGTCTCTTCCTAATGCTAGTACCTCTCATTTCCCAACCATCACGTAGTTCAGATTTGTTTATTGACAAAAGAGGTATTTCCAGTAATAATTCGTGCGTTACTTTTGTCTCAGCGAAGAGGCATGTTTGAAAGACATCGTTTTAGCTTTGTGCCTTTTCGATCCTCACATATATGCATGTCCGGGTAGCAAAACGAACAAGTGCATAAGATTTTATGCTACTTGGAAAAAAAAAAACCGCAGTCGTCATGGACATGTTCTCCGAATTGACGGACGCTCTACTAATCACGATCATTTCCTTCTTGCCCTTCAAAGAAGCGGCAAGAACGAGTGTACTATCCCAGCGGTGGCGCTGCCTATGGCGTTCGACGGTGAACATTGAGTTTGACGAGCGGTTTTTTGTTAGAGACAATGTACCTGTTGAAACTCGACAGGTCCAAAGACTCGATTTCATCAACTTCATCCGGCGCTTGCTAAATGAGTACACCACCGAACTCGTCCTGCGAAGGTTCAAACTCCGTATGTCGAGGCCTCGCGAGTTCGAACTGGACGTGCAAAGGTGCATTTCATTTGCCGTTTCCCGTAATGTTGGAGCGCTTGAACTGGACTTCTCCGATCCGAGGTGGGATGAGAACGATATGGAGAATCATGAACCGGAGTTCGATCTCCCCATGCAAGTTTATGAAACCGGCATGCCGGCTCTTGAGTCGTTGATGCTGTTCGCATGCAGTTTCAACCCGGCCTGGTTGATGAACCTCACATCGCTTAAGCATGTTTCGTTTGGTTGGATCGTGGTGAGAATGTCTACTCTGAATGACCTGTTGTTGAATTGTAAGCGCTTGGAGAGTTTGAGGTTGAAAAAATGTTGGAACCTCGAGCATCTGAGCATTTTCGAGAGGGATTTAGCGCTGAAGACATTGGTGGTTGATAATTGCAATTTCCAACAAGAGTGGTTTGGGATCGAGGCGCCTAACTTGAGGTTTTTCAAGTATTCAGGGTCTGTAGCGATCTTTGAGTTGCTTTTCACAATGGAGTTGCAAGAGGCTGAACTTGACTTTGGATGGGAGTCGGAGTTCGATGAATCCGGTGGCGATCTACTTCAGAGACTTCTATCATCCTTGGACTGCGCCAGGGTTCTGAAAGTCTGTAGTTTCATGCTGCAGGTATGCTTACTACCTTCTGTTTCTTGTGCTTTAGGGTTTAATTCATATGAATTATCCATCTGCTTAGTGTGATTAATATTTTTTTCAACCCCTCGGTGACATAGTCTCCAAGGATTCACATGGTTGCTTTTGTCTTTTTTCCCCATACATTGTGTTCCGTTGAACAAAATATCATGGAACTTATTTTCAATGATAAAGCACCATCAGTTCTATAACCACATATACATGCTTTTTCCATCATTGGAAGACATGCATGGTCGTGTAATAACGTACGATAATGTTCACCAGGTTGTTCCGACTGGGACGGAGCCCTTGAAAATGCAATCGCCTCTTCATGTGCGGCATCTCATTTTGAACACTGCATTGCACCGAGATGAGTTTTGGGGGATCGCTTTCTTCCTCAACAGTTGTCCTTCTCTCGAAATCCTTACCCTCCAGATGAGGCCACCGAGAATTTTCCCCGTAAGAGCACACACGATCCTGGCACTTTTCATTCAGAGAAAATTAGCCTTATACGTGTTATTTGTGTTGGCACATCAGATGTTGCATTAGATTTCTTTTCATACGTATCGGTTGATGTCATGTCGGAGTGATTCATGATCCTTCTTTTCTCTTCCAATGAACTATCTAACCGTAGATGACTCTCAAACTCGTAGCATGAGATGTCGATACAAGTTTTTGACGATTTACCAAATTCCTTTAGGATTATCAACCGCCATTCAAATTCGATCCGAGCAGATTCTGGACCGGCGATATAGATAGGCTCTACAGGTGCGTCCTTCGGACGTTGAAGGCGGTGGAAGTGAAGGGTTTCCAAGGGACGGTTAATGAAACTCGTCTGTTGCGGTATCTGCTGTATCATGGGCGCCCCTTGCAAGAACTCAAGCTGTATATCTCCAATGAGCCCGATGGTCATGGCGGTGATCGATCGGTTTACTTACAAAGGGCCCTGTTTGTGATGGGCTACCCCAAAGCGTCACCGAATGTTAATGTGATGATCATTTAGCGTGAATTAAGTTGGTGATGATTGATCAATAAGACCAGTGGGACTACTATATATGTTTCCATGGCGGGGTTTGTCGTGTGTTATTTGTTGGATCTTGGTCTTGTTTTGTCCGTGTCTTCGGAGACATCCAAAAATAATGCATTAAGACATCTATGCTCCTATTATATTTGAATGAATTAAACGCTTATGTTATTTTGCTTTACATTTGAATGATAGTGTAAGTGCAAAGAATTATGTTAGAAGGGTCCTGAGTGCAAGAGTCATTTTGTTGGATTCTCAACATTGAGTGAGATGCACAAGCGCACAATAATTGAGATCGTGATGATATATTATGTTTTTGCATCAATTCGAATGACTTAGAACCTATGAATCGGTGAGTTTTTTCATTCGAAATTAATCCTTTTTTCTTCTCTTTTCTTGATCAAACATTGCGCTTATTTTCAATCCTAGTTAATATTTACCCCCTTATTGTCGAAGAGTCACGATGTCACGACACGAACAACCACCATCAGCCCTCGAGTTCCTTGAAGTTGTTCTCCTGTGCAGTTTCGACTTGACCTTGTTGACGAGTCTGAGGCTGCTCGAGCACGTTTCATCCGGATGGATCGGAGTTAGGATACCCATATGCGCCCTCCTGGCGAATTGCCGGTTCTTGCAGAGTTCGAGGTTGAAAAAGTCATGGAACATATGCAAATGGAGTATCTCTGAGGCAAAATTCTCAGCGGTCTAGGGCATTGATTTGACAATTGATAACTGCAATTTCGATCGCGAGCGGTTCTGGACGAAGATGCCGAGTCCGAGGTAGTCTGAGGATGCCGGGCCGGTCGGGATCTTTCGAGTTGTAGATGAGCAGATGGTTGCAAGAGGCTGAACTTGATAGTATTCCGCTGACTCAGTGCATGATCACTTATCTCAAATCTATCGGGATAGCATGCTATACAGAAATTGTCAATAAATCGACTTATGGGAGTTCAACGCATACAGAAAATCGATCATATTAATTGATGAAAAGTATTGTTATTATTAATGAAGATGTTTGGGCCTAAAATGTTGTTAATAATGAATATTCTCATCCTCATCATGTTGATTACTTTTTTAAGTGATACAAACAATCACTGTTATAAAAAGAATTTCTAAATTATTGATTTTCCTAAGAAACCAACGCATCCTATTTATGCCGTCTTCTCAAATATTTTTGGCTCGGCTTTTATATCTATCAAATAATGCCTTTTTTCAATGTTAAAAAAACATTGATCCAATGTTTTTACTTCAAGTCGTGTAACTTATTTTTCTAATAGAGCAGTTTCCCTTTTAGAAGAAGTCGACACCCAAATTAAGACCATTACTGCTCAGGAAATCGGCCAAGTTTGTCGAGTTTTCAAGAATAACCAAGAGGTTCAAGCCTCGATTAATGAATATGTTCAAAATGAACCTAGCCAGTTCCTAAATTTTCAACCCATGAATCTACTTGATTTTTCTGAAATCTGGACGCAAATTAGATTCAAGCCATTTTCAACTCGAACCGAGACCGTGGCTCATCCTATCATTTTCATCTCTCGACGAGTGATTACCCGCTCTTTTTGTTTTTTCCTATCTTCCTTATATGTGCACACGAAGACACGTGGATTATAAGTTTAAACTAACCATTATTTTAAGTAAGAGGAGCATAATCATATCCGACCAAGCAAGTGAAAGTAGCCCAACCAACAACTATTTCGAAATCTCGGAAGAAGGAAGCCCGGAACAGGGACTGCCCGACCCGGGCCCATTTCAAAGTATTAACGTTCACGAGAGAAGGGCCGAAAGTAAAAAAAGAAATTAAAAACAAACAAACAAGATCTCCACTCACTCTCTCTCTCTCGCTCGCTCCCTTCTCATCGCAATTCAAAAAACAAAAAGGACACGAACTCAAAAGTACGCAGCAGATCTGGATTTCGCCTCCCCCTCGCTTTCCCCCCTCCATCATCTTCAACCTCCTCCTCCTCCATCTTCAACCCTTCACTCTCACTCCATCTCTCTCTCTCTCTCTCTCTCACTCTCTGTCTCTCTCTCTCCCCTGCCTCTCTGCATTGTGCTCTCTCCCAGTCAAACCTCTCCGTTCCGCGACAGCGAGAAACGATGCCTCCTCCCCTCTGACGGTTGTCCCCGATCGATCCGGACCGGCATTTGAGGCTGAACAGCCGCAAATGAGCTCGCAGGGGCTCAAAACCTCCCGCGCCTCGCGCCCTCACGCCCAGCCCTCCCCGGGGCAGCCGGCGGCCCGATCCTCCTCGGCGGCGGCGGCGGCGGCCAATGCGGCCACCGGTCCTGGCGCCCCCTCGTCGGTGTCGTCTCACCTCGCCATGGTCGAGCTCAAGCAGCGGATCCTCAACTCGCTGTCCAAGCTCTCCGACCGCGACACCCACCAGATCGCCGTCTCCGATCTCGAGTCCACCATCCAGTCCGTCCCGCACGATGCCATCCCCATGCTCCTCAACTGCCTCTTCGATTCATGCAACGACTCCAAGCCCTCCGTTAAGAAGGAGTCCGTTCGCTTGGTCACCGTGCTGGCGTCGAGTCACCCGGATTATACATTCAGCCACTTGACCAAAGTCATAGCCCAGCTGAGTCGCCGGCTTAAGGACAACGATTCTGGCGTCAGGTGCTGTACGACCAGTTCTCCTGTCGAGATCTACATTGGCTTGGCTTGCATTGTGTTGTTAAATTTCCTATTGCCGGGGATGTCAATGGTGGCTTGGATGTATTCCGTGATTACTAAGATTCAGAACAGTGGGGATGTAGAATAGGTGAACCACCGTTGGGGTTGATTTTTTTTTTTTTGGGGGGGGGGGGGGTGGTTGGGGGAAGCTAATAAATTTAGCTCAATTTTTCTTCTGCGGAAGATTTAGATTTCTTTTTTCTGGGACGAATTTTGTCGAACTACTTATTTCTAGGGAGCGCCAGACCCTGCCGCCCTCTCGAACTTTGAACGCTGTTTTGAGTTTTGGTGTTTATAGACAAGAAGCTACGCAAGTAAAATCAATTTATGTCATAGTTGAGCTTGACTTAGGAAATGGAGAGAGTGGTGTCGTTCCCCTTTTGTGATCCATCTCTGATTTTATTTTAATTCTCCTCCTCCTAAACAAGCTCTATGTTTTCAGAGATGCTTGTAGGGATGCGATTGGTGCCTTGTCGGCACAGTACTTGAGAAGTGAGGGTGTGGTGGGGCTATTTGTGAAGCCATTGTTTGAGGCGATGGGGGAACAGAGCAAAGGCGTGCAATCTGGTGCCGCATTGTGTCTGGCAAAAGTGGTGGAGTGTGCAGCTGATCCACCTGTGCCTGCATTTCAGAAGTTGTGTATACGGATCTGCAAGCTTCTTAATAACCCTAATTTCTTGGCAAAGGCTGCACTCTTGCCTGCTGTGTCGAATTTGTCACAGGTTTGTACAATGTTGTTGTGCTGATTTAAAGAACAAGTAAACCAAGGGATTAGGTTTCTTGAGTTTCTTCCAATAGAAATCGCAGTCTGCACTTCTAGGTACATATTCAACCAAGAAACCAAGGGATTTTGCCTGTTGTTTTCTCAACACCATTGGTTTTTATGGTGATTGTGTTTAATAAAAAAATGTAAACTACATATTCAACACGCACTACTTTTTGCCTGTTGTTTTCTTCAATGCCATTGGTTTTTATGGTGATTGTGTTTAATAAAAAAATGCGAACTAAAGTTTTTGGCTGGTTTGGATTTGTGAGCTCTTACAAATGGAAATAGTCTACAGATGTCTAGTCATAATTTCTCAATTTGACTGATTAACCAACGCAGTATAATTTCAATGTCTAAGAGCAAGAAATGGTGGGGAAAGAGTTATGGAACTTTTTTGATCTTTTTTTTTTGGTCTTTGAAAGAGTTATGGAACTTGGACTGCTAGAAAAGGGATCCATTTGATAACTCATGGCAGCAGGCAGAATCTAATTAAAAAAGGAATCTAATTCTAAATGGTACACTACGATAATCATCACTAGAATCAAACTCTGAATGGATTTGCATATGTTGGCTTATACCAGCAAGAATTCTCCGTAATAATTGATGAGACCCATTCGCAGTGTTTTTCAACAGAAGGAAATGTTATGAAGAAAAATATGTCTGTCAGAATTGCTGGCTATATTCAGGAATTTAGGTACATGAAACCGAAGGCCCTAAAATTAGTCTTTTGTTTAGTGCTTGTTGGATGCAAGTGATTGTAATAATCATGCAAAGTGTTTTTTTATGGCTTCATCAAGAAAACACAGGGAATTCAACACATGCATTAAATGGGCCAGTTATTTATCAGGCGTTCCCTTTTTGTTATCTCTTGTCTTTACTCTTCTAATTGGATTGACCTGTTTATGTTGCTTCAATGAGTTGACTTCAGTCTCCTTCTAAGTTGGACTTGTTGAAGTAGGATGTTAGATCGTGTATAATGGTGTCCTCAGATTTTTTTTTTTTTTGGTAAGGTCCTCCTTAGATTTTTCATACAAGTAGAATGCAAGATTCTCATATCTTAGACATTCATGCAGGTTGGGGCTATTGCTCCACAAAGCTTGGAGTCTTTGCTTCAAAGTATTCATGAATGCCTTGGCAGTGCAGATTGGGCAACACGAAAAGCTGCAGCTGAGGCTTTGATTGCCTTGGCATTGCATTCAAGTGACTTGATTACGGATGGTGCCACTAATACAATATCTGCACTTGAGGGTTGCCGCTTTGACAAGGTAGGTCTATGGACTCAATTTTTGCCGAAACCTCAAGACCTTTAGTGCTGTAGTACTCCTTGTGACAGGTAGGTCATTGAGATACAGCGCTTGTTTAGAAGTCTAATTTCATTTGTGCTTACATGAGCTTTTTCTTCAATGCGCAATATGGGTAAGCAAGAAAGGATGCTGTAGAAATCTGTGGTGAGACTAGTTTAGTTTGAACTTAAAAAGAAGTTTTATTAAAATAATGTACATCTATGATGAACCTATTTCTGTGTGTTGTTCTTTCGTATTATTTCTGGCTTCATCCAAATGGTCTCAAAACTCACTCCAGAGTGTTAGCAGTGTCATCATGTTGTCACAACTGGTGCTTCCTTTTACTTTCTATAGGCTAACCCAGCTGAGGTTAACATTCAGAGTGCTGGAGGAGAGCACTGATCTGAAGTATCATGTCAATGGAAGAATCCCTTTGAATTTAACTTATGGACCTCAAATCCATTCTTTCTCTGCTTATTTCTATTCAAACTGGCCAAACTACTGAGCACTGATGAAAGCAAATTGCTAGAAATTTTACGGTTGCCTTGTCAGATGATGTACGTAACGATTAACCAACCCTGCATTTAGTGTTTGTTGTCTCATGAAGAACATGGTTATCTTAGTTGTCTGAAGTTCAAATTGACCCCTCAGTAAAGATGACATATTCGATGCTATGATTAGATTATCACAGACATGAATAATATGGGTAGTCTGGAGCAATGTTGGTCTAGAGTGGTATATGACACAATATGAGTGTTGAGCAACGTTGTTCAAATTTGATTGCATGAAGGATCTTGCCTTCAGATTAATCATTTGTTCCTGCAAGTTTGGCTGCTGCATGATATATTGAACAGGCCACAATAGTCAAGAGGTTCCAACTTCCAACTTGTGTAGATATTTACCAATATTTCAGATGATATGTTGCTCATTGTAGAAGAGATTGTGAACCATTTTTGGTGGCCATCTCTAGTAATGAATATATTATGCTGCTACAGATAAAGCCTGTGAGAGATAGCATGATGGAGGCTTTGCAGTTGTGGAAAAAGAATTTTGGTAAAGGAGATGGAGGGTCTGATGACCAAAAGTCTGTTTCTCATGGTACAAAATTTTGCATGGCTACTTCAATGTGTTACTTGTTCAATTCTGGTTTATATTCTTTTAGTGAATGAACCGATTTACTCTTTATTTTTCAGAGAGGGAGAATCCTGAGTCAAATGAGATGTTGGAGAAAAATGACCGGAAAAATTCTTGCGAGAAAAAAGAGCCATCTCTGAAGGATTCTTCAAACAGTAATTCTCCGACTGTGGACTCTAAGACCAAAGGGAGTAGCATTCAAGACAAAGCAGTTGTTATATTGAAGAAGAAGGCACCTGCATTAACTGAAAAAGATCTTAATCCAGAATTTTTTCAAAAACTGGAAACACAGGGGTCTAATGATTTACCTGTAGAGGTAGTTGTACCCCGCAGATATCTCAATTCTTCAAATAGTAACAATGAGGACGGACTGGGGGCAAATGGCATAGATGCAAAAGGAAGGATGAATCGCTCGGGTAACAATCAGTTGGATGAATTTAATGGACCTTCTAATGAGAGATATCGTAACATTGACAGAGGAATGGCTAGTATGTACTCAAAGCAAAGAGATCACAATGAACCTGCACGTGACCGATGGCCTGATGACAGGATAAATGGAAAAGATTCCAGAATGAGAGCCTTAGATGATGATAAAATTGAAATGAGTCAGCGGGAGTCATATTCAGACCGACCAGCTTTTGCCAGACCTGATGGTCAGTCTGAAGGATCCATGGTCAGTAATAAAGGAAACTGGATGGGCATTCAAAGGCAGTTGCTGCAGTTGGAGAGGCAACAAGCTCATCTCATGAGCATGCTGCAGGCATGTCTGCTTCCAAACTTAGAAAAGCATGTCTTGTGCTGATCCTTTTATTGACGTCTTGTTTTTCTGCATTGCAGGACTTTATGGGGGGATCTCATGATAGCATGGTGACTCTAGAGAACAGAGTCAGAGGTCTTGAAAGGGTTGTGGAGGACATGGCACGAGATTTATCAATATCATCAGGTAGGAGAGGTTCTACATTTTCGTTGGGGTTTGAGGGAGCATCTGGTCGGCCTTTAGGGAAACTTAATGGCTTTGCAGACTACCCAAGTGCGAAATTCGGACGGGGTGGTGATGGTCGGATTCCTCTGGGAGAAAGATATGCTCAATCTGAAGGAACTAATTCAAGGGGAAGAAATCCAGTGTGGAGATCTGACGTACCAGAGACTTGGGATTTTCCTCCATTAAGTAGTTCCAAAAGCGGGCAAAACAGCTTGAGAAGAAATCTTGGTGGTGGATCCTCTGATGGTAGAATGTCTAAACCAGACCTTGAAGGCGAAAATGTAGGCAGCAGGAGAGCTTGGGATAAAGGTGCTGGACCGCTTAGACATGGTGAAGGGCCTTCCGCCAGAAGTGTCTGGCAAGCTTCAAAAGATGAAGCAACACTGGAAGCAATTCGCGTGGCTGGGGAGGATGGTGGAATTTCTCGCACAGCAAGAGTGGCTATCCCTGAACTTACTGCAGAAGCTATTGGAGATGAAAATGTTAGGCAAGAGAGGGACCCTATCTGGGCTGCTTGGAGTAATGCAATGGATGCACTTCAAGTTGGTGATACTGATTCAGCATATGCAGAAGTTCTATCAACTGGGGATGATTTCTTACTTGTAAAGCTGATGGATAGATCAGGACCTGTTATCGATCAACTCTCCATTGAAGTAGCAAGTGAGATACTTCATGCGATTGCACAGTTTCTTCCAGAGAAGAATTTACTCGACGTTTGTTTATTATGGATACAACAGGTAATTCCCGCTACTCTTGGGATGTCACTGTTTTCTTTCTTTATAATTGATGTCTATACTTGAGAAGATATCCTTGATGATATCTTTTCTGTAATTTCCACTTTCCAGTTACCTCTTTTGCTAAGATATCTTCATATCTGATAAGAACTTGGATCTGTTTCAAAATTGTAGTATGACAGCTGCACTTCTGGTTTAGCAACTTGTGCTGTTTCTCATATCCTGTGTTCTTTCTTGCTTCTTTTCCACAATGTTTTTGTCATTATTTTCCACTCAGTGCTTGCCATGTCAATTGGGACTTTAATTTGTGTGCTCCAGGTATTGGAGATGGTCTTGGAGAATGGACCTAACAGTATTGATATTCCCATGGAAGTCAAGACAGAGCTATTGTTGAACTTACACGAGACATCCTCAACTTTGGACCCCTCTGATGAATGGGAAGGAGCGACACCTGAACAGCTTCTATTGCAGCTGGCATCAGCGTGGGAAATTGATCTGCAACACCATGATAAATAGGCGTTGATGTTGTAAACTAAGGTATTGGATTTTGTTTCTTGATGTTTAGGTCATCATTACATAGATCACTGAAAACATACGGGTCGGAAATTATCGGGAATGTAATTCAATTACATCTTTGTGATGGGAATGTAATCCCGCCAGTTCTCCAACACAGTTTCAACAGAGCTGAAGATGCGTTTTCAACTCTTTGAAAGTAAATCAAATGCCATAAGTAACCATGGGGATCACAAGTAGCAACTCCTAAAACCCAAATTGTTTTGTTCCTAGTGAAACATAGGGGACGCATTTGCTCCCATCTGAAAAGCAGGTGGATGCAATGCATACTCATGAAGTATCTTTTCCAAAATTCTCTCATGTAGGTCCTCAATTTGATATTAGTATTTCTCTTAGTTTTTTTTTTGTCTAATAGTATTTCTCTTAGTTGTTTTTTTTTTTGGTCATTGTATTTCTCTTAGTTGGCTCTCGCAATAATTTGCTCGATTCGATTGCATTTGTAACCTCTTTCGAGAGTTACTATGATTATTCTCTTTCTCCCATTGAATGGGGTTCGAAACGTCATTTATTGAGACCCAGATCTTATTTCCGTAAGTTCCAATTTAAATCAATTTTCTATATCTTTTACAAACTAGCTAGGTCATACGATGCTTGTGGATGGACCTTTTTCTCTTCAATTAGAGTTGAAACAGAAATATCAAACCTCTTCCAGAATTATTCTACATATGCACTTTTTTTACTGGTTTATGCAAGAACTTTACTTGGCGCGTCGTGGAGTTCCCGTCGTGCAGAAAAAACAACTTTACTTCCCCATAACGAGCAAGAAAATTAAGTAAATTTATCAGATGCGATCCAATGAGTTAGAAAACTAGTCGAAATTAATAGATGTACGATACCTCCCTCCAAATGCTCCTAAAGGCCTCGGCATTGATAATGTTGCACTAGTTCGTTGTTCACGCGCGAGCCATTTTCACACAGAATTCCGACTACTGACTTCAAATCGTAGAACTTAAGGAAAGTGCATCTTGTAGCAAGGAAATAAATACTTGACATTCCCGACAAGGGAGAAAATTTACTGGAGTAGCAACAAGTCTGACAAGACTGGCACCAGAAAGCAATCCTGTCGTTGATTACAGCAAAATACAAGCCCCAGCAAGGAAGAAGGGGAACACAATTAACCGCAAGGCTGACTTTTGGATGATTCAGCTTGTCGCCAGCATTCATTCCATGGCTAAGCAATGGAGCGCGCCGCAAGAGAGAAAGAGAGCACTTATTTACAGCTAGACACTGTGGGCATTCCGTTCACGTTGATCTTCACCATGGTCATAAGAATCAACTCCTAGCTCTTTCCACTTTCGCATGATCAAAACAAGGCTCATTCAATATGGGCCGCGATAAGAAGACTTGCCGATGCATTGTATAACTGGTCACTGATTAAACAGCTTAAATGGCTTGTCATGTCTGGGGGCACCATGAAGGGAGAAGATTGAGCCAGGAGCAATTCCATCTCAACGGGTGAAAATAAGGAATGAACCCTTTCCAACCAGTTTCGATGCCACTTGTGTGACGCCTACTTAGCAGCATACCAATTCTGTGCACATTTGGCATCAACAGCCAAGTCAACCTTAAGGATATTCATGCCCTCGAAGAAGGGTTTGGACATGCACTCAACGACTATGGCCTTTGCAACCTCAGCCGATTCTGTTGGTCCTTCAAGAATCACCTCATCATGGACCTGAAGAGAGGAGGGTTGGAAAATGAAAAAGCTGCAGGGGTAGAGAGTACTTGAACTTCAAAGTGACTTACTAAAACACAAGATAACTTGTTAAGAAAAATCTTTTTTTAATAATCAATAACCATGGCAACAGCACACGTACAGCAACCAATGATCACTACTCTTCCTTAAATGAAGCTTAACATGCCCTAACAGATGATAAAATATGATTATAGAGAATCTCAACACCTCAGTGAAAGGTTGGTCCAGTAACCCTAAAAACAGCAATGTTCAGCATAATCACCACAAAGTGTTCATTCAAGGGGAAAAAAAATATTGGCAGAGGAGTTTCAAGATAACATCACAAGCGCTTATACGGTAAAAGAAAAATCCAGTGAACAATTGGAAAATCCAAAAGAGAATGGAAACTGAAACCAGGCAACAAAGAAGCAGCCAACAAGAGAATGCCATAATATTTCTCCAGAATCTCCATCACAAAGCACCGAAGAAAAAAAATACTTGAAGAGAACAGAACAGATAAAAATAGAAAAGAATAGGAAGTTGAGAGAGGATGAAACCAAGAGGTCGACCTGCAAAAGTAGCCTCCATCCCAGATCTCGTAACTCTTTATTGTTTGTTATTCGTAACATGGCGCACATCGCAACATCAGCAGCACTACCCTGTGATATTCACCTTCAACGATCAATATGAGAGAGAGAGAGAGAGAGAGAGAGAGAGAGAGAGAGAGAGAGAGAGAGAGAAGAGCAAAAAAAAAAAAAAAAAGAGGAGAACCTGCACTGGTGTATTGATTGCAGCCCGTTCAATGTGGTTTCTATGAGCACGAGAGGCATGAGCAAGTGATGGGAACTGGCGGGCCCGACCAAGCAATGTGTGTACGCGACCAGTTTTTCTAGCTTCTTCTTTACGCTTTTCTTGCCAATTGAGCACCTCTCTTCTTTCCTTGTACCAGAGATCAACTGTTTCCTTAGCTTCATCTACAGAGACCTGGAAGAAATGCGATGATCTCATGATATAGAGGTACATTCAGCAAAAATCAAAATTACACATCTTGGGAAGTATGTATGGCATTGTTACCTTCCAATCCCGTGCAAGTCCCACAGGAGTCTTTCCATAGGCAATGGAAAAGTTCAGCATTTTAGCTTTTCTTCTTTCAGAAGCAAAAGCATCCTGAAATACAGATTGCAAAAATGAGATAAGGATAGAATTAGCAAACCCCTAAAGGAATATCCTACCACAGCTAACCCAAATATATAGCACTACAATCATGACAAATGTAATTCCTCCAGAAGATCATTTTCTCCATAAAAGGGACTTGTTCTTTGCCACCTATTCAATATATAACTAAGCTAATTTATATAATATCAGTAAAAGTTTCCCACTATGTAATAAAACAAAAAAGTTCAAGTTCATACTTGACGCAAACTTTGTTTACTGTCTCTCCTGGACTATAAAAAAACAAATCATTTGTCATGGGCCATACATTGCGACAGCCCACTAAAATTAATCCACACAGAGCATTTCTCAAAGCGACCATAAACAACAGCCCACCCCCATGGTTCCACGGTAATTCAAACAAAGAAATTTCAAAGGTCAGTCTGAGAATGATCTAGAATCTTGTTATGTTCCATAGTACGAGTACCATTAACACATGAAATAGAAAAGAAGCAAAGCAATAATTTCATTTGCATATCATGCATCTACCTTGTAATGTATCTCCTCTTCTTTTTTTTAATTCATTAATGCCAACTATAGCAGCGACAAGCTTTAGCCCTTCAAAATAAATACACAGAATTCATCAAGTCTTTTTCCATTTTTTTCTGGAAAGAAGAGCTTTTTCTTCACAAGGATGCACATAGACAGAGTTACAAAATGTCTCATTCTCTCTGCCCTGTTATCTTAACACCTGATCTCTATATGCTGTGCAAAGTTATGAGCAAAATGAATTGGAAGAATCATTGGCAGTCCAAAGACCCTTGATGCAAACAGGACACAAGCTCCACTAGAGGACAGTGATGTTTGGCAAAGGATGCATTAAAATTTATTATCAAAAGTTAAACCCAATTTCAATGAGGCACTGCTTACTGGCCTTCACATAATAATTGTTGCTGAATTCATTGCTATATGCAACCTAAAATCCAATGTTAAAGGAGCCTAAGGTCTCCCCTTAGCATTTGGCAGACAACCCAGACAGGTCCTAGTGATTATTTCTCAAAAATCACCACAATATAATGCAAGTAAACAAAGAAAAATGCAGCAATTATGGACATGGAGCACTCCAAATTTATAAAAGACCGGAATCAGGAGAGTTGGAGCTTCACGCTTGATGTTTGAACACTTCTAGTGAGTATTTCTCCATAATCCTACATTTTACTAGACCCTGGAGAACTTAAATCTCATCTCTGGCGGCAGAGTTTAGAAAGGCTGGTAACCTGACTGTTAACATAACAGCCAAACTATGAAGGGGCAGACAATATTGACAAATAAATCAACTTAAGCAATAACATACGATTAAGCTTTAAAAATATTGCTGGCAGGAAGAAAAATTTGTTTACCTTTAGGAGTGGAACGGGGGGTTTATCTTCACCAGGTTGAGGATGCCATTCAAGAATTACTTCCTTCTTTTCAATTGCTTCACGAATATGTTGGTACATATTCAGTGCAGTTCTCGAGTGGAAATCACCGCCAGCTCTGAATGCATCCAACATGCTCTTACAATCAGCAAGGTGTGCAAGAATTCTAAGCTCCAGCTGCAATTAAACTGAAGACTTAAAGTCGGCCCAAAAATCCCATAAAACAATCCCAGTTGATGCACGAAAGTCCACTGAGTATGCAATCACTAAAACAATACCTGTCCATAGTCAGCAACGATAAGTGAGTGCCCAGGTTTAGCAATGAAAGCCTGACGGATCTTGTACCTATCCTTCTCCAAAGCCGGTTGATTCTGACTTACATAAAGGAGAAGAGCAAGTATTGTGAGCAACAACAGACCTTAATATACTAAGATATTATGCTCTCAAATCCTTTCATACAAAGTGGGATACAAAAGACAGCCTAATTTTATTCTTCTCACGAAATATGACATTCTTCGTCAAACAAGACTAAGCACTTAAAAGGTATCTTCATTATACATACTAACACTTGGAACCATTCAACCAGACAATATGTAAAGGATTTTACTCTCAGAAAAACATCTAACTAGGCAATTTCTAAAGGATTTATCATCCACTGCACAAATGAGCAAACTGAAATCACTAATGAGATTCAAGGAAGCCTTATTTCTACATTCTCCTGGTCAACCAGCAACCGAGTACAAAGCAACATCTCACTTCAAAATCTAGGGTCATGCACAGTCCAAACAATCTTAGAGACAAGCTATCGAATTGAAAAAAAGAAAGAAAACAAAACCTGCAAATTAGGCCTCCTAGCTGATAAACGTCCAGTTTCTGTATTGATATTCAATGAACAATGCACACGTCCATCCTTCCCTGAGACGTTACTTCCCTGAAATGGATATGGATACATAGGATTAAGCGATTATTAAGGGGAGGATGTAGAATTACCAGGCTACATCCAAATAGCAGAGGCTGTCAGGAAGTGTGCTCAGAAAGTTATCATGGGAAACATAATTCTCTGAAGCAAAAGACAAAATATGCACTTGTTTGCTTGTTTGTATGAAGAGATATGAGAATTTGTTGCATACCACAACAACGGCCCTTAAAAGAGTTTTCTCAATACTGTCAAGGCAACTAAGTTGGAGAAATTGTAAAATGTTAGAAAATATGAAATAAAGAAAACGAACTTTTGAAAACAGTTTGCAAGACAATTGCACGTGTTAATGCATATATAAAAATAAAATTTCCTAACGAAAGCCCATGTTATGTATAACAAAGAGACACCTATCAATTAAGTTTCCCAATCAATTACAACAACAGTCGCATATTTAAGTTTCCCAGTTGTATCAAATAGTTGAATGATGACTATGAAGGGAGATTTCAAGTGTAACATTTTTCACAAACAGACCTCATTTGATAGTTTAGCATCTTAAATTGCGGTATGTTTAAGGAATTTCGTTCCTAAGTAGAAGAGACAACTACAGTAAAAACAGGATCTATCATCACATTGGTACAAACAGACCTTATTTGATAGTTTAGCATCTTATATTGCGGTATGTTTAAGGAATTTCATTCCTAAGTAGAAGAGACAACTACAGTAAAAACAAGATCTATCATCACATTGGTGCATTCAACCTGGCTTGCTCTCAGAACTGTCTAGAAAACAATTGAAGACAACATTACAGAAATCAAAAGGCAATTTCCTGAAAGAGTGATGCCAAGCACTAAGATGAAAGTACACATGAGCATTTAAACAATTAACTCATATTCAATGCACAATAAAAATCAGCTAGAATGTTTACTAACAATTCTATCAGCCAGTTCTATTATATCTAAATATTTCTTCCAAAGAAAGCCCCACATGACCCTCACCATTCTATGGATGGCTATTATCAACTCTACAGAAAGGATGGGCTGATTTTACTCTCAACAGAGGTTTTTCCCCCCTTGTAGCTCGTAGTTCTACCTCAATTGGTATCAAGTTTGATTTGTTGAATTCAACAAATCAGTATTATGAAATTTGTCGTTGAGAAATAATATATATTACAACAAATGATACATCATATTTCAATACATTGGTAATTAGCTGATGCATCATAGGCCATTCATTTGCAAAATATTCAGAGAGAAAAATGTACAAGTACCTTAACAACTGCCAGACCGATAATTTCAAATTTCAAGTAGGTTTCGAGTTAAAAAATTGGGATATGAGGTGGGTCCAAAAGGTCAATTCCAATTTAACACAAATACTCTAACGTCAAAATCCACATACCCCTAATTATTTCATCAAGCACACTGCTGAAGACATAGGCTCAATTTGCCTACATGAAGTAGACAACAAACATGCCAGAGAACACATCGTGAGGTTGTTTGTGGGATTTACTGGCTTTGTACTACGTTACACTGGTCACTCATAATAATTAGAATGCGGCCAGTTAACTAATTATAAGAAAAATTGCAAAAGTGGGAATACCTGCAAGGGGAGAATAAAATTGGATATGAGAGAGTCAATCGAGCACA
This sequence comes from Melaleuca quinquenervia, assembly GCA_030064385.1. NCBI lineage: Eukaryota > Viridiplantae > Streptophyta > Magnoliopsida > Myrtales > Myrtaceae > Melaleuca > Melaleuca quinquenervia. The sequence goes on along the minus strand of CM057723.1, from coordinate 25,678,900 downwards.
CTTCACATAGAGCAGCAATGGCATGACATGCTTCCCTTCCTTCATCTTCATTATGAAAGGCACTAAAAGCTGCTCCGTAAGCTGAAGTATCTATGTTCCTACTGGCAGTTGATCCTTGAACTCCTGAAGCTTCACTAGTTTCTGATTCAGAGATATCTTCCCCATCAGCCCCCGACTCCAGGATAGAAATGTCGTCTATGAAGTCATATTCTGCAGAAACTTTCCCAGCCAAATTTTTTAAAGCATCCCCACTCACTGAGGGCCAACCGCTCGGTGTGTAGATCTCAGCTGGGAGTTGAACACCAATGCTGTGCAGTGTTATATTTCGATATTTTAAGGGAGTTTTCTTGCCTTCCTCAATGAATCCATCAACATTTGGAACTTTGAAAACTTTCTCTACATCTAGACACTGGTTGGAGTTCTTCCTGCCACAGGAAATTAAGGAATCCTCTATTCACACAAATGACAAATAAAACTCGTATACAGAAGTCTGCAAAATACTACATCCAAGGCATAAGGGAAATCGAAACTTTTCTCATTCAATTTATAGGATAACAAATTTACTCAAAGAAGGAAACAAGTGCACATGGAAAGATAAGCATCATCAAGGACAACAGAGGAACTGCAAATAAAATTAACAAAGTGAAAACAGACCAGATGACATTGATTTTCAGATCAATTACATTCAAAGTGTTCATGAGGAGAGAAGTGAATACTGTAGAGATGTTGGGAAAAACTAATTGTCCCCTAAGTAGAAGCCTACCCGTCAGAAACTTTGGATTTATGCAGAAAAGATTTGAAAAGAGTCTAAAAATGTCTAGATTTAGCCTTCTTATCACGCAATCTTCAATACTGTCAACATCCAACAGACCTTTTTTTTTTGTTTTTTGATAGTTAATAGACTTGATAAGTAATGAAAATTGCACCCTTTTTTAATTAAATGTCGTTGTTCATCTCACACTCTGAAAGTTTCTTCCAAAGAAGGCATTTACAAGGTAAATCAAGGGAACTCAATGGCAGCCACCCGCATAAGATCAGTTCACAAATTGTACTCAATGACAGGCCTCCTCTCCAAGGGTGGAGCTAGGGTGGAAACTTAGCAGGGGCAATGTCTACAATGTTTATTAGCTAAATTAATTATGAGATGAATTCACATATAGTTTATAAGAATACAAAAACTTGGTGTGGGCAGGGCCAACCATCCAAAGCCGTGGCTACTCTAATCATGATTGGCCTCCCATCCGAAGGCAGAGCTAGGGTGCAAATTTAGCAGGGGCAATGTCTAAAATGGTTATTAGCTTTAAAATCACCATCAGACAAGTTGACATATGGTATACAATAATATAAAACTTTGGTGGGGCAGGGGCAATACCCTGGCTCCGTGGCTACTCCAATCGGTGACAACAACAAGAATGGACAAAACAATTAGAAAAATGATTTAGGGACAAAGTAACAGCTTATTAAGAACAGAAGTTATGAGAGAATAAGTAATGAAATTTACGGCAGAAGTTAATTGCTCTCACTAGAGAAAAAGCAAAAGTCTCACTTGTTAAGAGTTCCGCCAAAGAGTAGCTGCCTCAGTTGAGCATCACTTCCCACGTTCATGTACTTGGCATCTTCACAATACTTGGATGCCCATTTGCGAAACCTATCAGCAGCAACTTCTTGCTCTGCTTTGGCTATTTTTTCTATCTCAGCCAGATATGCTCGATCAACCAACATTCCCTCAGCCTCCATTTTGACTAAAATCTCACCAAATGGCCGCCAGAATTCATTGTAGAAGTCGAGCATTGATTTCTGAGAATATGGTTTACCATCAAATCTCCATGACATTCTTTGTAATTTTCTTCTTAAGCTCTCAAAAAGACTAAGTGTACTAATTGCGTCCAATGCAGAGTAGCATATCCACAGTTCCCTCTCTTCCCTTTGTAATTCTTCTACAGGGGGTATAATGGTCATTTTACCTTCGGATCCATCTTTCTTTACCTTGTTCCTGCCAAATATAGTTTTCATTGATACTTTGCCGATCAACTCTTTCTCATTACCCAGCTCTGCATCAGATATGACCCTTCGGTCAACTGTGAGTGCTTCAAGAGAATACCCACCCTCTGTCCTTCTTGATGAATTCCAGAGGCGTGCCATATGCATTGTATCAGCATGAAATCCAGAAACCGTAATTCCATAATTCTCAATAACATGGTTATCAAAGCTGTAGTTGTGCCATACCTACAGAAGGAATTCTTAGAAGATCATTTCAGAAATAATACACCCGAAATGCCTACCACGGAACAAATGAAACTGATGAACGAAACATAAAGGAGAGTTTTAAATAAATCATAATAGTCATCTGCCCAAAACCATTAGGGTGGAAGATAAGCAGGAGAGAGAGAGAGAGAAAGAGAGAATAAATCGCATATATGTCAAAGTATATTTTGCACGTTTTGGTTTACCTTTTTAATGTCTGGGTCTTGAAAAAAGGCTTCAAACTCAAGCAAAAGTTCCTTCCCACCATCCAGAACATCAACCCAGATACAGGATTTGCCATTGCCAAAATCTGCCTGAGGTCCAGAATATATACTGAAGCATATTAACTCACCATGATCAACTGGTGTTACCTGCTTGACATCAATCTTAGCTACCTGCATAAACATCAAAGAAATCTTACAAACGATGCTGATGAATAATACTAACAAAGAAGTTCATGACACACGGAGTTTCTTGCAACTAATAAATGCTATGGTATATAAATATGAAAAAGAACAAGAGCTTTTCTATGCTTGGCTAAGTAGGAGGCATGGGAAACAATAACTAAAGACGACATAACCATGAACAACCACACCAACCTCCGTGTCACAAGCATGTACTAGATGCTTGTACTCATTTGTTAGTTTCTGCACAACTTGTTTCGCAATGGACTTGTCATTGACAATCAGAACTTTCCCGTATACACTTCTGAGCTTCGCCTTTCTCTCTTCATTCACGTCAATTGCATCAACAAATTTAACTTCCTTTATTTTGGAACACATTGCATCCTCTGTAGCTGCATCAAGAGATTTCTCTCCATTTATTTCGGAAACCTCAAGATTCTTCTCACCAAACTTTTCTCTTGACTTAGGTGAGGGGGCAAATTGACGAGAAGTCTTCAGAGTTCCTGAAGAAATAGTTTGAGGGATATCGAATTGCAGATCATGATTGAATGACCCAGGCAGTACAATATCCTGTGCCTCTTCATGGGTATTTACTCCCTCAGTGATTACTTCAGAAAATGGGACAGCAGCTGCAGCACGTGCGCTAATAGTGTTATGAGCATTCATCATGGCCCTACTTTTACTCTCTTCATAGCGATGGCGATCACCATGAAGGAAATTGTAATTGCTACCATCCCCATCAAACGGCATTCGTATGGTTTCTGGCCCCCCATGTGAGTTATCATGACACATATTTCCCTTATATCCATAACCATGCTTTGAATTACGTAGACTTTCCGTAGCTAACTTCCACCCACTAGAGAAATTTGAAGAACTTGTGTTTCTATAATCAATAGAGTGACCCGTTGGATTAGTAACCATCCTAGCAGAAGAACTTGAATTATATTTATAGCGTTTACTTTCACCAGAAGTTACAGAAGCATCAAGTAAGCCGCTTCTAGAAGAGGTGTCTCCAGCATTCTGTATTTGGCAAAACTCCCCCCTGCCAAGAATAACAACATCAATCTCTGAACAAGAACGGAAAAGGAAAAAGTTAAGAACAAATGGTTTATCATTTCATTGGCTTGAGCACATTGACATTGTAGGCAAGTTTGATAAAAGGGCTTCTAGTCACCAACGCAAATATATTCACGCATGACTGCCAGTACTGCCAAACCGAACAAATGTCAGCCGTGTTTCAAGTATCTATGATCTATGTTACCGATATGCATATGTTGTTTCTTTGACCATAAAAATCCCTACCTTCTATTATCCAGATTTTCCTTCTCTTATAACAGTCTCTTCAAAGTTCTAATTATTTTCTTTTTATTTGCTTGACTAGCAAAGCAGCTAGGTTATTTTTATCGAAAAGAAACAGCTTAATTACCAATCCACCCGGATGACTGCTCCAAAGCATGCCCTCAAAAGTTCTCCTGCCCGCCTAAAACACTTTGAATACTCTAGCATCCCACTTGAGATTGCACAAGCCAACTTCTAGAGTGAATACGAAAAAGAGAATGCAGATGCACAATTTCCTCCCGCATGGGCGTCTACTTCGCCCAAGAACCTCTACTCCAGCAGCACACCAAGAACTGCATTGTCCTATTATCCTAAGATTTGCAGGAAAAAATCGCCACAAAACTACAACGCGCACACACGCAGGTGAACTAGCAACAAACTCCGCCAAAGTTGCAAGCCGCAAAAAGAATAACAACAGCAACCATGAGATGACAACCCGGAAAACACCTTAAGTGCCGGTGCCGAACAAACACATGCACACAAAGACACGGACTTTACGCACAGAGACACAAAATACTGGTTTTTCTGCAATCCAATCAGCTATAACGGAACATCTCACAGCAGAAGACACATCAAAAGAAAAAGCAGAAACCTTGGGACCGCCTCGGCTCTGACCCAGAGCAGACGAGGAGTGGGCGACCCCCTTAGCAAGAACCGGGGGCGAGACCGTAACAAGGAGAGAGAAGAGGGGCAGTACGGCCCCAAAGGGGCGTTCTGTGCAGTGGAGATTCCCATGGCCATCGCCTCCGCGACTCTGCCGAGCTTATCAGCACGAGGAGCCGTCTTGGCAGTCTTGAAAATTTACAGAGCCCGTTAAGAGGATGGAGCGCGGGCGTCTTCGAGGGGCGTATCGGTCAAGGGCTTGAGGCAAGTGGCTCTGCGACTGGGGCAGGGGTGCCGAGTGTGGCCATGAAGCTGGAGCAGAGAAGGCAGAGAGAGAGAGAGAGAGAGAGGGCTAAACCCTTCGTTTCCTTTTTTCTTGTGGTTTTTGGCGAGTGTGTGTGAGAGAGAGGGAGAAGACCAAAACGTCGATGTTTTAACGGACAGTAATCTGGTTGGCAAATCCTCTGTCTCCGTTTAGGGCAATTTCCCATAATAGGGGCCGAAACATCCGTCAATTCACAGTCTGACCACTCTGAGTCTGAGCTGTCCGCAGCATGGACACGGGGATGAAGAAGGTCGACTTGACGATTCTCTCCTCATTAAGAAAAAAAAAGTACTTAAGACAGAAGACTCCTCAAATTTAGATCGATTAATTTAGAGTTCTAAGTATGCTGTCAATGAATAATCGACCTTGTTGAATCTAAAAAAACAAAAAGAAAAAATCAATCTTTTTGAATGATGGCTCCGTTATTTTTATAAATCGATTTGAATGCGAACACATCGTTAGGATAAATACATAAAAAAATTATTTAAATTTATAATGAAATTGTAATCGAATCTAGAAAGTATAATTAAATGTCCCATCAATCACGAGCAATAAAAATAATTGATGTTATATCTATGTTATACGGCATTTACCTTAAAAGATATGGGGCGAAAAATGCTGCATAGGCTATCGATATACTATCTAATTAATAAATTTGATATCGATGAGAGATATCGATAATGGTACATGTCTTCTATAACAGCGAGATGGACATTTTTATGGTACAAAAAACGAATAGAGTCGAGGTTACGCCAACGTCGACTGCGGCGCTCTGCTCGTGGGACACCTTAGTCTCGGTGGCGGGACAATCGGAAGGGCAAGGCTTTGGCGGGAAAGTGTCGCCGCAGACTGGGGACAGCCACCGACCCTATGGGCCCGTTACATTTACCCAAAAGGTGTCTGGCCTTACTCTGTTCCTTATGAATCTTCCCTCGTGATCATAAAGGAGCGTGTGGACTGAGAACCGGGTTCCCGCCCCCGAAGTTCGACGTCCCTCGAGAAGGGACTCGAGAGCCGCGTTCCAGCTCCTTTGGCGATCAGCGGCCAGCAAGAAGAAGCTGAGAAAGATCCTTCCCCCTTCGCAGTCCAAAGAGAAGGCGGGGGGGGGGGGGGGGAGAGTAGCAGGTCTACAGCATTCAAAAAGATGATCCAGAGAGAGACTGTGGAGGGCAAAGAAGATGGAGAGGAGAAGGCATTTCGAAGCTGAGAACAATCTTTCTCCCCTTCGCTGTCCAAAGAGAAGGCGAGGGAGAGAGTAGCGGGTCTACAGCATTCGAAAAGATAACCCAAAGAGAGACTGTGGAGGGCAAAAGAGATGGAGAGGAGAAGGCACTTCGAAAAGGGCGAAAAAAAGGAGGAGCGGGAAGGGAAGCTAACTCTGTACAGCTTTTATCAGAGCCAGGTTTCGATCCTGGGACCTGTGGGTTATGGGCCCACCACGCTTCCGCTGCGCCACTCTGATTTTGTTGATCGTAGCGTTCATTTTTTTATATTTATATTATGTTTTAACTCCTTTAAATACCCCCACCGATCGCCCGTCCGTGCGTTTTGCGTCGTGGCTTGCCGAGAAGCTTTAATTCCGGGATGAATCTCGAAATTGCTGCACCCGTCATAATTTGGTCTCGAAAGTTCTCGTCCTGATACTTGTTTTTCCAGGACCGATTCGGGAGTCCAGAGCGAGTGGCCGGCATGAATCATCTCCTTTAACTTTCCACAGAGAAAATTCAGAATCAGGAGCTAATGTCGTAGACGTTCGGGAATAATGCCTTCTTTTGTTCGTCTTCCTTTCGATTCCCTTCCGACCCCATGCCGTCGATTAGATGCCATCGGCCATTCGATTCCATTTTTCGACGTCGTCGTCCCCTTTTTTACATTATCTGCTCCGCCATGAGCTAAAGCTAAAAGTGATTTTCCAGCATCCCCTACGTGACGAAGATTGACACAGATGTGTGGTGTTGCAGCTGAGAAGTGCTTCTATCACATCCACTCAATCTCCGACCCATGAAGAATTTACCGAGCTCATGGGTTAATATCTTCCTCTATAACTAATGGATTTACTTTGTAATGAAATCAGCAATTAATATTACAAAACTTCTTACGATATGAATATATGAAGAGATGTTCTTGACCCAAAAAAAAAATCTCCACAGTAACGTTGATTTCGCTACCAAATTCCTGAAATAGGGAGATCCTAAGGTTCTTATTTCTTAATACAAACACCGAATTCCTAACTTGGGTCATTTAGCAACAATGAGGTACATTACAAAGTCATGAGTTTACCGTTTTCACTACGGCAAAGCTCTTGGGATTTTGTCACTTGTTTCCTTGCCTCAAAATTCTTATCCTGAGTTTGTGGCTATGTATTAAAAATAGAATTACTCAGTTTTTCCATTTCACGCACCCTGAAGATAGAACATTAGAAATTCCTGGTAAAATGGTCAATGCAATTCGTGTCATAAACCCAATGTACAATAATTATGATAGATATAATCAAATGTATATTGCTGCGCACAATTGGCAGATTGTCGCCCACCTTTCCCCATGAGATAGGGATTGCTATCTTCATAATCGACGATTGCAGGGATTGAGACTCATAAAGTGAAGTGCCAAAAACCGACATGAAAGGAGAAGCACATCAAGCTTCAACTTGGTACGAGTCCTCCTCGACATCCTCGGTCCACTCGGAACTCGGCTCGCTCCAGGACCGCGGCCTCAGCCCAAGCTTGAAGAACAGCACCATCTCCAGCGCCTCAAACACCTTCAGATCGTCCAGAAACTCGTTCCAAACCCCGCTCACGATGCAGTAGTTGTTGTTGTACGGCGCCCGGTGATGGGCCGCGTGCTGCGACCGCGACACGAGCAGCCCGAGATCTTGCAATGCCACCACCAGCGGCGGGAGCTTGCTCTTCGTGCTGTGGGCCCAAGAGTGGAACTGCTGGCTGAACATGATGCAGCCCGAGCACAGGGCCACGAAACCGAGCATCGTCGGGTCGTTGCAGATGAAGTCGATCGGACCCACCACGAACGCCACCGCGCGAGCCAGCGCGTGGAGGTTGTTTGCCGGCTGGCGTCTAGTGATCGTCCATGGCCACTTGTGGTGCCCCTGGAAGGCTTCTATCTGGGCCCCGAAGACTGGGGTCGAGGCGTCGCCGTAGTTGTCGATGCCCCAGTGGTAGACACCTGATCCAAGGTCGGCCAGGACGTACCCAACCGCTCCTGCCAAAATGGGCTCAACCCAGACGTGAGACTCGCACGAGGCGATCACAGACTTGGCTAGAGAAACGAGCACGGTGGTGCACCCACAGGCAAGCCAGGCGCGGTGGACCCATGTGGACCTCAACGAGGGGTCGTCGAGTACTGGGCGGTTCGGCAATATCAGCGGAGTCGGCGCTGTCGATGGCTGCGGTTCGACAGCGAGCTCAGTTAGGTCGGGGCGGGGCTTGGTTGTGGTGACTGCCAAGCAACAGACACGGCCCCTGGGGACATGAGCTCGTTCATGGATCACCGAGGAGGGAAGCAACTTGTGACGAAACGCAACAGACATCGAGGCCCCCGCGCAATGAACAAAACATCATGCCAGAGGGGGAGAGAGACGACATATATAAGCCGGAATAGTGGCCACGGAACGACTCCAGAGGAGTGGAAGGATGTGTGGAGAGGAATGGGGAGGAAGAATGGAGTGGCTCGGACCGTGGTTGCGTGGTCCTTTTTAGGACGCAACGGAAGAAGACTCTCTGGTTGCCAATTCGGGTCGCCCGTTCTTCCCTCACGAGACCCCACGCGGTCCAGCGACTCCCGGCCTTTTGTGCGGTGGGCTCAAGGAGGCCACTCATTGCATCGACGCTTCGAGGTGGTCCATCCCATCATCAACCTTACGTAACTTTGACTTGGGAAAAGAGAAACGATGGAAAGACGTAAGTTTCGACGCGAGTTGTTTGACAAACTCTATGTTCTTGCTTCCCATATTAATCGATTTTATTCAACTGTTGATCCATCCGGAAACCCCAAGGCTGCGTTTGGTCGACCGGATAAAAAGCAGGATATGATATGTTTTATCCTATCCCGCGTTTGGTAACCATTCAAGATACGATAAGGTCGGATATAGAGGGGATATAGACCGGATAAAAAAATCCCAGGGGGAGGGTGGGATAAGAGGGGATAGGATTTCTTTTATCCGAAACACAAAACCCCACTTTTTTTTCCTTTCTTCGTCGTGCACCCACAAACTACTCCAACTTCTCTATTGGGTTCGAGTCATATAGTCAGACCAAGTTTTCCCGACTTGGTCAGAATTTTATTTTTTTCAAATTAAAAAATACTAAATAATAAAAATAATAATACCATAAATTAAAAATTCAAAAAATTCAAAAATTCATTCTTGTTATAAAAAATGTCTAGGTGTTCAGACTACTCCAACTTCTTTGTTGGGTTCGAGTCATATAGTCAAACCGAGTTTCCCTGACTCGGTTCGAAATTTTTTTTTCAAATTAAAAAAATACTAAATAATAAAAATAATAATAGCATAAATTCAAAAATTCAAAAAATTCAAAATTACATTTTTGTTAAAAAAATGTTTAGTTGTTTGACCATAATTTATTTCATATAGTATTAATTCTATAAGTCTTGAACCAATTATAGATTTTTATTTTAAATAAATATTTTTAGTTTAACATAAAAAATGAGAAAACCCTTATAAAGTTTTAAACTCAATTGAATAAGCTCTGATCGAAAATATCAGTGTCAAAATCTTCTCCTTAATAGCTATCCGATTGACATCGAAATTTTATGAAAGTGATGAACTGTAATGTACTTTATATGTGCGAATTATTTAAAGATCGTTCATTAACATGATTAATTGTCATTGTATCCTCGTGATAGTTGGAAAAAAAAAAAGAAACGAATGAACTTTGGACTTTATGCTTTGTTCTAATTGGACATTTGTTTGATTTGGTATTATATCTATAACAAAATAGAAACTAATGAAAAATTTGTAAGAGAAAAAAAGAATTCATGTTTTAAAGTGAATATATTGAAATTGAGGTTATTTTAAAAACGTTTGATATTGAAAGGGGTAACCAAAAAATTATTTCAAATAAACGGAAAAAAATGCATAATCATGAAACTCGACGATAATCTGTTAATTTGAAAAAGATTATTGGTTTAGATGATTTTTTTAATATTAAACATGAAAATTTGTATTTGTCTAATATTATTTATATTAAAATATTTGAATTTAAATATTTAGTTCAGCAAACAATAAATTTGATAAGATATAAGGATATCCGACTTTAAATCCGTAGTATGCCAAACAGTAGATTGGATAGGATATGATGATATCCGACTTTAAATCCGAAATTCACCAAACAATGGATGGGATATGAAGAAATCCAAGGATTTCTTATCCTATCCTATCCAGTCCTAACCCGTCTAGAAATCCGGACGACCAAACGCAGCCCAAGAGTGTAATTGGAAGAGAAATCATGGAAGTGGCCCAGAAAAAAATCTCTCTCTCTCTCTCTCTCTCTCTCTCTCTCTCTCTCTCTCTCTCTCTCTCTCTGCGCGTCTCTGAGCCTATGAGGAGTCTCGTGCAAGAAGGAGCTCCTGCGCTGTTGGATCCGCCGGTGGTGGTGACTTCCGAAAGATTGGTGCGATTACAGAACCTTTTCAAGATAATTCATAAATTTTGAAATAATATGTAATGTTATTTTAAATTTTAAATTTTGATTTATTATATAATATCATTCGTAAATATTGAGCCAAACAAAGTGGTGAATAAAATGCGAGATTTAATATTTAAGTATTTGATGCACATTGAAACGAGAGCGTGGATATATTTTAAATTGCTTTAAGCTCTCGTGGGATCGTTACAAATGAATGTATGGGTTAAAATTTAAATAATTTAGCATTTTAAATAGGAAAATTCATTACTTTAGAGGCTCCTTTTTATTTCACAATAATTAAACGATCTGAAGTATAAGTTTTTAAAATGGATCTTCTATATTATTTATGAAAATATAAATGAATGTAATATATTTAAGATATAAATTCCTTTTGATAATGACATTGTATTTTTATTGGTTAATAATTTTAAATAACATGAGTAATTACCTTTAATATAATATTTTAAATTTATTTATTTTTTATAAAACAAACGAGCTTGAAATCAAAATCACACCCAAATTTCTGAAATTTTCTATCCTAAAACGAAATTGGGGAAAATGGATTAATGCTTTTTTGGCTCTTGATGATATCGTGCTCGACAGTTTGATACGTGACCCTGTCCGCCGTTGAGACCCGGAGTGAACCGTCGCCGAGAGGCGATTCTCTCTTCCTCTCCCTCTCTCTCCCTCTCTCTCCCTCCGGAGTCCCTCCCCGTTTCCATGGCGTCTCGGCCGCCATTTCTCCTGCTTCTCTTCATCTTCACGGTCTTCTCTCCGCTCAACCCGCGCTCTCGAGCCGCGAAGCTGCCGTTCCACCCCGAGGACGTACTCCCTCTGCTGCCGAGACAGGTTTCCTGGCCCATCCTCAACTCTCTTCGCCGTCCCGTGGACCTGTTGCCCACCTTCGTCGGCGTGGCTTCCGCCTCCAACCGCTCTGCGCAGTGGAAAGGAGCTTGTTTCTACGAGAACACGGCTTGGATGGAGTTCCACAACAAGACCGGGAGTGAGTTCGGCGGAGGCACGCTTCACATCAAGGTTCGGTCTTTAGTTTTCTTTTTTTCTTTTTTTCGCGTTGCTTTGGCTTGGTCTCAGTTTGGTTTCGAGTGCGATTCTGGAAGATTTTTTTTTTTTGGGGGGGGGGGGGCGCTTGAGCTTGTGGTCATTGATCACGAGTTTTGAGGTTTTCTGTTCGACTTTTATGTTTGTCGGGTTTGGTACGGTGGAATGGAATGAATCAGTAAATGATGGGGAAAGCCGTGGAATGGGATGACGATTCCAAGTCTTGGTCATCGTTTGGTGATTTGTGAGAAATGGGATGGAATGGAAAATCCTTGTGTTTGACTGCGATTCTGGAAAATTTTGGGAGGTTTGAGCTTGTGGTGGTTTGGTAATGTGGAGAGATGGTCACTGTATGCAAGCTTTTGAGGTCTTCTGGTTGAGTGTTATTGCTTAATTCAATTCACGACAGTTTGATTTTCTGATAGTTCTGGGCGATGAGAGGTTGTAGTGGCTTGTTAATGTGGTCTAATGACTGTCGTTAGCCAGCTTTCGCAGTATCTGAGTAATTCTTGGTGACTTCGGTGCTTAGTTTGAGCTTTCTATCTTGGTTAATTTGAGAATAAATTTCTCTAATGGATTCATAGTAGTGAGCTGGATAGCGTTTTTATCTACTTATGGTATTTTTTCTTACCAATCAAGGTGTCCAGCCATGCCTTTTTGTATAGAGATATGAAAGAAAAGAATTATGGAAAGGATGTCAGAGAATATCGTTTGATGTTTGAGCCATGCATTTGATCATGATTGTTCCTCTTTTCTGATTCTGCTTAATTGTGTTAGAATCTGAGTCGTGGATATTCAGTTCTTATTTCAATATGTTACTTGCTGAGGTTTCTTTCTCTTCCTTTCATCAGCTTGTTTATACTTGATTAAGCTCCACGAATTGGTTGTACCATGGTCGGGCACTTTAGTTTTTTTGTGTCTAGGTTTCAAGTGGTTGAAGAAGGATTTAGTATTTGGTTGTTCATACAAGTATGGTTGTTCTGTGTGATGTGAAAATTACGTTATCTTGTGGAGGTAATTCCACTTTGGGCGGGTACTGCCCATTGTTTTCTGCCTCATGTTGATAGTGCTTTTTTGGCATCTGGTTCTGCTGAATATGGAAATTAATGACTAGTTGTAGGTATCCGGCTTGTAACCATGAGTTTGGAATGCTCATCCAGGTCAGCAAAGCCCATAGCTGGACATGTATGGATATTTACGTCTTTGCAACCCCGTACCGTGTGACATGGGACTACTATTTTTTATCCCGTGAGCACAGATTCGAGTTTAAAGAGTGGGAAGGAAAAGCTGAGTTTGAATATGTAAGCTGCAATTATCTTTTTCTTTTCTGCTCTTGCATATGCATATTGGCGAGTTGTTGCACTTGAGACTCCATTACTTTGATGTACAGGTGAAAGGTAGAGGCGTGTCAATCTTTCTTATGCAAGCTGGGATGCTAGGGACCCTTCAAGCACTGTGGGATGTGTTTCCCTTGTTTTCAAATACTGGGTGGGGGGAGAAATCTAATATTGGCTTTCTCAAGAAGCATATGGGAGCTCAATTTGAGCAACGTCCCCAGCCCTGGGTCACAAACATCAGCATTGATGATATCCACTCTGGAGATTTCCTTGCAATTTCAAAAATTCGGGGGAGGTGGGGTGGTTTTGAGACTCTAGAGAAATGGGTCAGTGGGGCATATGCTGGTCACACTGCTGTGTGCTTAAAGGATTCTGAAGGAAAGCTATGGGTTGGTGAATCCGGACATGATAATGAACAGGTAATTTGGCAGCAGTGATGGGTTGGTCATGCATGTAAGCGTACTTCTCTTTCAGTTTGAGTGGCTAATTTTTATAATGACTAGTGGAGAAAAAGCCTTTTCAGGAAAAAGTTGACTTTGCGAGTGAAGCATTTTATTTGTCCCTGCTGCTGTCTCTGCAATTGTATTTTGTGAAAGATTACTCTAGTCTTTGGCTAATCTTTGTTCTTTGTTTTTATACATTGACAGATTGCTTTTGATGTATATACTTTTTATTTTGAAATTTCATCCTATCTTTCTCCCTGCTGTTGTCTCTGCAATTGTATTTGTGAAGTAAATTTTTAAACCAATTGCATAGATGCAATATTTACATTGTGGTCAGTTGATGCCAGTCTTTCACTAGAGTTGTCCACATTGTTCCTGAATGGGGATATCCAACCGAAACATTCAAACAACTCAAACACCCCACCAGTTGTTTGAGTTATTATTTCTGCACCTTCTCCTTAATTTCCTCTGCTTATCTATCATTAGTTTTTAAAGAGACTCATAAATCGCTGGCTGTACAGTCTCTGCTTATTAAAGATTGTCTAGTACAAATGCTGCGCTGTTTCTGTAACACTTCTTAGGGTGAACCTTTAGGTTGTTGGGGCATTGGATTCCAATGCGATTATTGTATAAATGTAATTTTTGTCCAATCATGAACTTCTTCTCCTTGTTCACATTGAGATTTTTCCATTTTGCGTCTTTACCCCTTTGTCCTTAAATCTCCTTACTCATCTTATGTTCTCTAATTAAACAGGTCTTTTTACAGTGAGAGAGGATGATTAAGTGAATGATATAATGTTGCTTCTGGTTCAGGATGACATAGGGCAGATCCTATTTAGACTCCCTCTAGAAGCTCTATTGTGGCATCATATTGGTGATATAGCAAATACATTGTGCGTGAACTGTTTCTATTGAACTTCAGGACCATCTTTGTACATGACATGGCAACTTACTGATGATGATTGTGGTTGGACTTCGATGAAATGACGTTTTTCACTTGAGGTAGACCTTACTAATAAGCTTAATTTCACAGTAGGGTCTTTGCTACTTGCTCTATCCTTTTGGGTTTGTAAAGTGGTCAGGTGCTGCAATAGTCCAACTAAGTGTTTGGAAAAATGCAACTTTTGTTTTCTTCTTGTCATTGCAGGGAGAAGATATTATTGCTGTGCTACCATGGGATGAATGGTGGGAGTTTGAGCTTAACAAAGATGACTCCAATCCCCACATTGCATTGCTTCCACTGCATCCTGATATGCAAGCCAAATTTAATGAGACTGCTGCATGGGAGTATGCACTGAGTATGAATGGGAAACCATATGGTTATCATAACATGCTTTTTAGCTGGATAGACACTATTGATGCAAATTATCCACCACCATTGGACGCTCATGTGGTACAGAGATTGTGCACATGCATATGTATTTACAACTTCTTTTGGGGGTGCATTCAGTCTGTCTTAGACAATTTTTCTAACACTAAGGCCTTGTGTTGCTTCCAAGATATATCCGTAGATGCCCTAAGATTCATAGATGCTGGATACAAATAGTTTCTGCTTCTCAACTTGACTGCTAGACAGCAATTTTCCCTTACCTTGATAGACCCTGAAATATAATGATGGCAGATCATATCAACACGGTCTAGTTAGAATTAGACAATTATGCCATGTTTCAACTGAATTCAATTGAGCAAAACAAAAGGCTAAAGGCTGAAAACTGATCTCGCTAAATAGCATACTAGTATGTAACTCTATTGGGTGCCAAAATTATGGAAAAGAATCTGACTTAGTTTGACAAATATTCATTTTTATAGCCTACTATATGATACTAAAGCAGCAAAATAGTAGACGTTTTTCATTTTTTAGGAGTTCCTATCAGCCTGACTCCATGGGGGACGCATTCTTTGCATAATGGGAGTGTGGTTCACTTGTTTAATAGAAAGCATTGTGGTATTGTAGGTTGCCTCTGTTATGACGGTATGGAACCAAATGCAACCAGCCTATGCTGCAAACATATGGAATGAAGCACTGAACAAGCGGCTAGGAACAGAGGTACTGTCCCATTCAGTTTGCAATTGTCGATGTGACATTATGCATCTCGTTTTGCACCCTGTGATGCAACTGGAATCTAATG
The DNA here is from genome assembly GCA_030064385.1 of Melaleuca quinquenervia. Lineage (NCBI taxonomy): Eukaryota > Viridiplantae > Streptophyta > Magnoliopsida > Myrtales > Myrtaceae > Melaleuca > Melaleuca quinquenervia. The sequence continues at coordinate 25,663,358 of CM057723.1, read as the reverse complement.
TCCATTGAATGGTGTTCAGTTAACGCATGTTTTAAGGTCGCAATTACACCCACTTTACTTTATAGCTCCTTAAAATCGTGTTGCATACAGGGCTTGGATCTTCCTGATCTATTGGTTGAAACTGAAATGAGGGGGTTGTCTTTTGCTGAACTGCTGACAATTCCTGAGCAAGATGATTGGGTGTACAGTGATGGGAAGTCCGCCTCATGTGTAGCTTACGTTCTTGAAATATACAAAGCAGCAGGACTCTTTGATCCAATTTCTAGCTCCATTCAAGTTACAGAGTTCACCGTAAGCGCAATCCGATTGACCCTAGTTGGTTTCTCATTCTAACTCTAATTGCCTGAACTTACTATGCAGAACAATCTTCTAGGATCAAGAGAACTATAATTTAGTTTGCCCTTAGAAGTGCGACTTTTTGTCATGAGGAGGCTCATTTGGCATTTTGTAAATAGCAATGTCTTAACTAATCTGCCTTCTTGTTCTGGCATAATATGCAGATAAAAGATGCTTACTCGCTAAGGTTCTTCGAGAATAATTCAAGCCGCTTGCCTAAGTGGTGCAATGATGGGGACAACGTTGAGCTTCCATTCTGTCAAATACGAGGTCGGTTTCGAATGGAACTGCCAGGATACAATACCATGGACCCATACCCTCATATGAATGAGAAGTGTCCATCTCTGCCCCCAAAGTATTCCAGGCGATCCGATTGCTAGCCCACATCTCGCATGATTTGCATAGAACTTTGTATCTTGGTAGGTGATCCCATCAGATTGTAGCTTATAACTGCATATTTTCGTAGAACGTTCATAATAATTAAAGACCCATAGGTTGCATGGATTCGGAAATTTACTTTTTCAAATTTCATTTACTGGTATGATATGGTAAACCCATGTAACATGTATAAAGTTTTTGCATAATGGTACACCAACACACTGTATAAATTCGTTGTTATATTGTTGTTCATTCTATCATTATGCTCTACCTATTTATATGTTCTGGCTATATATGTTGTTATCGGAGGAATATCTAAATTTGAGGTTTACTTTCTATCTTATGATGGAATTCTTCCCAGAATGTTTGTTTTCTATGCATTTGCATTTTATATGTGAAATGATATGACATTGGTACTGTAAATCTCAAAGTTCATATATAAAATAAGAAGAATATTTCTGGACTTATTTTTAATTTTTAATTGCTCGTAGATTTTCCTAATATGAGAACCAATTTACTATCGATTTATTTTTAAAAATGTGTTTGCGTCAAATCATGTATGTCGATATGCTCATTTTATAGGTAAACTAATCGGGAAAGATAGATATGGTGCTACACGGTTTGAATGATACTTATTTGATTATTGCTGAAAGAATAGTTCACTTCATACGAAAAAAATAAAACAAAAATTGTTCAATAGTGAATTTATCTTGTGATTGTCTCTTATTCCGAGTTATAGCAAAATTAACAACGTACATAAACCAATAGTAGCATATTGTTCCAGGTAGATTCATTGGCTAAATGGCATATCTTTATTAATGCACTAGAACGCATAACTATTGGTTTGAACAATAAAGTGATCCAAACATTCTAATTTTAATTCTAATATATTCCATGAATCAATCATCTTCTATTTTATGAGAAGTTTGGAGCTGAGTCCATATAGATTGACTCTTTCTAGTTCTGCGTACATGATTTCCCTCTTCCATTATGGTTAAAAGGATGTTGGACTGAAAGAACTCGGCAACCCAATCTTTATGGATACAAAATTTCATTTGGATGATCCATTGTTTGTCTCCCTCCATGACTAGATGGATGTATGGAAACTTTAAATGGGCATTACCATTAGTAATGTTTATTTCGTGTCCTGCCCCTAGGCATGGCAATAATCTTCCCCCCAATCCGAGACATGGTGATGAAAGAGTAGCTAGAAAAACCTATCGAACTTGCTTTGGGAGACATGGTTATGAAGGAGTAGCTTGAGCAACCTCTCGAACTTGCTTTGGCATCAGTATGTCACGTGAGAGCTTCTGTGTTATGGTCAGAAATTCTGATGCGAATGACGATCGCAGCGACAACTTCAATCCAATAAAGTGATTTTTCGCTCTAGTAACGCTCCCGACGATGCCATTTATTGGCCTTTGGTCTGGCCACGTACACCCAGGCTTTATCTTCATCTCGCAGCATCTTAGTTATCAATGGACAAGCGAAGAGTGCACACCACATCATGTTGTATACCAATCATTGGCATGTGTTCTCTAGGCACGTAGCATTACTCTCAAGAAAACAATAGCATTCGAAATTACTATACCTGTTCACCAACAGGAAAGCCAATCTGCAGAATGATAAAGAAACACGCAAATTCAGGAGATCTTGAGAGATCTAAACATGGCATGAAGTCAATGGAATGATATGGGAGTCTGCTGTTTTTTGAGACAAGAAAAGATCCAATCCTCGGAAATGGCGGGGTACCTTCTTAAGAGAATAATTAATTCTAGAGGATGAAGCCTGTGCCATAGGCGGGTTTCGTTTTTCCATTGAGAATGCTGAACTTTTCGTTGGTAATTCAAGCAAAATATATATGCACGCCCGTCTAACACGATAAATCGATTTTTGAATTTGAAAGATAAAATAAAATCATTTTATCAAATATCTGAATTACTATATTGTGAAAATTTATTATTCATAAAAATTCACAATATGAACAATATATAAATATGTTATGGAGTTTGAAATCTTTGTAGGAAGGTTGTTGTGGGATATAATAAGTACCTAAATTTTAGCAGTGAAAAATGTGAGATAAATAAATTGAAGAAAATACGCATTTATCCTTGGACACAACATTTGTATAAAAAGTAATTAAGGATATTTAGGGGAAAAAAAAGATGATTGAGATTTCTTATAGATACTGCCTTGTTTGCTTACTTGTGGTGAGATCTCTCACAAAGCCCAATGACTCAAAGAGTTACTTGTACAAAAGTAACGAACACTTTAAAGTACATCTAAATAAATTGGAGTTAAATAGGAGGAAATTGCAAGTAATAAGGAATTGCCATACAAAATAAAGAACATTTGAGTACTCAAAAATTTTCGAACATACTAATGATATAAAAAAAAACTAAAAGAGAGTTCAAAGGAAAAAAATTGCAGCAATACATTTATTTTTTCCCCAAAGACATGATCATCATAAGGGTCAAAATTTTCTCAATTAAGCAATGAGTGCTATGAATCTTTGTCCACCGTAAATGCCTCAACATTTCAAAAAGATCACCACGAGACCTTTTTCTCATATCACCCAATTTTTGCTAATATATTAACGCTTATTTATCGAAAACCAAAATGCTTTGCAGTTACTCGAGGCTATTTAATTTGATAAACAACTTTGCTCACTAACTTCATTATTCTCTGAACCAATTGAGCAATACTCACGAAGAGAAGATATATACATATTCTAAAAGACATTTTAAATTCGCGACATCACACTTCTGGAATATAAGTAGTAGTCTTCACCCAATCCAACTGCTTACAAAGATCCAATATGACAAGAAAAATGAAATCAGAAGTGTCGCACAAAGCGTCATCTCTAAATTAGTCCTCAGAGATGACTTATTTATAGTAAATAAAACATACGAGGGGATTCAAAATATGCAATATAACAACGTCCCTTTTGCCCAACAAAGTATGGCATTTGACTTCAGTCGAGTTTCCAGGAAAGCATGCTCGAGCAGCAGGGCTTCCTTCAAAAGCAGCGTCGCTGGAGATCCAATCCAAAGGGCATAATTCCGCAAAGGCCCGACGTTAGAGTTGCATGACTATAGACAAAAAAGCTACGTCATTGTAATTTGAGGAGTGAAGCAGTTATTCAATTAACTTATTACCAGTAGCAGGTAATACATCCAACTTTTGCTATGCATTAATCATTTTTCCAAAGACATGACCATCATAAGGATCAAAATTTTCTCAATTAAGCAATGAGTACTATGAATTTTTTTTCACGAGAAATGCCTCAACATTTTAGAAAGATCATCATGAGGCTTTTTGCTCATAACATCCAACTTTTGCTAATATATGAAGACCAAAATGCTTTGCAGTTACTTGAGGCTATTTTATTTGATAAACAACTTTGATCACTAACTTTGTGATTTTTTGATCCAATCGAGCAATAATCATGAAGAACAAGATATATACATATTTTACAAAACATTTTGCTTATAAACTAGCAGTAGAAAATCATGACATCACAATTTCAGAATATAAATGATCTTCACTCAAACCAATAGCTTATAAGGATCCAATCTGACAAGAAAAATGAAATCAGAAGTATCGTACAAAGCATCATCTCTTAATTAGTCCTTGGAGATGACTTATTTCTAGTAAATAAAACACACTATGAGATTGAAAAAATACAATATAACGTCTCTTTTGCCCAACAAAGTATGCCATTTGACTTTCGTCGAGTTTCCAGGAAAGCCTGCTTGAGCAACATGGCTTTCTTCACTAGAAGCACCACTTGGGATTCTTTCCCTTGCCGGGTAATTCTACAAAAGGCCATTGTTAGTGTTGCATGACTGTAGATGGAAAAGCTACATCTTTGTAATTTAAGAAGTGAAGCAATTATATCAATTAACTCATTACCGATAGTAGTTGGAGACATCTGACTAGTATACCCAGGCCTAATACTTTTATTAGCTTCTTCTCCTTTTCGTAGATAAGACTGAAGAATAGCCTGAGCATTGGGACGATCCCACGTCAGCATCTTCCACGATTCTTCATCATCCACCCAAATGTAGGGAAGGTCCTCGATATCACGTAATCGCAGCTGCAAAGGAATCCCCTTCAGTTCTGGACATTTGCCCACCCTTATATATTCAATCGAATCGCAAGTTACTGAGACTTCGCATATGCTCTGTAGCCGAGGTAGATCGCACAGTCGCAAGTGCGTCAGCTTTGGGAGAGAAATTGAGGACCGGGAGGATGTGTCGGTTACTGGAGTCATTATGCTTCCTCCTTGGCTTTGTCCCGCTTCGCTTCTTGTGCTTCCTTCTTGGCTTTGTCCTGCTCCGCTGCTTATCATCTCCACCATTCCTCGGCAGCGATCAACACGGATGCGTTGAAGATTTCGAAGATGGATCAGCCACTCATGCGTAAACAGCATTCTCATCTCGTCGCACCTTTTTACTTCAAGAGATTCGAGAGGAATCTCTCCAACTGTCATGTTAGGGGGAGGGCCTCCGATTATCTCCTCCATGTCCCGACAATATTCTACTGCGATTTCTCTCAGATTAGGGAAGTGGGGCAACCACTCAGATTCCACCACTCTCTTCATCTTACGACAGAAGCTAACGACAATCTTTTCTAGACTAGGGAAGGCTGGGTTTGGACATGGCGGTGGTGATGCAACTGTTGCCATTATCCCTTCCATTTCGGGGCAATCATTTATATGAATCTCTCGTAGATGCGGAAGGGGGAAGTTGGACCCATACCCAAAGAGATGCTTCAATTCTAGACAGTAAGATATTTCCAAACGCCGAAGGCTTGGGAAGAGGGGAGGGCTCGGGATTGTGGCGGGGGAGTCGCGGATGTCGATTCCTTCTTCATCTTGTCCTCCACTGAGCACCCGCAAGTCCTCCTCTGCTGCTATAATTAGCTCCTCAAGGCATTTAAGCGGATCCATGCCGGCCAAATTTGTTCTACCGCCGCAATTCCACATTGTCAATTTCTGCACGTCTCGGGGAATCAAAATAAAATTGCCAGCGCATTCCCCTCCCACGCTCACAATAGCATCACTCCAGCCCACAATGGCGATTATTTTATCCAAATTGAAAATAGGATCCTCATCATAACGACTTCTTCTTTCTGGCCTCCAATAGAATGATTTAAATGGACTCACGGTGAGATGGTAACGGCTATTGTTACGCTGCCCAATTACCCTTACACACTCGTTGAAATCATTTGCATCTCTAAAGCAGCATTCGAGTGTCTCCAATGCCCCCAAATATGTGATGTCCTCTTTAATTGGTGCCCTAACTTTAAGATACTGCAATTTTAGCAAACGTCGGAACGTTTCTTTGGGTAAACTCTTTATCCTTGTGTCAGATAGGTCAAGATATCTCAAGCTCACCAACATTTCTAGACCCTCAATCTCTTCAAGTCTTGTACAATCCCTAGCATCCAACTTTCTTAGAGATGTGAGCTTCGCTACAGAAGGGATATGGCGCAGTTTAAAACACCCTCTCAGCAATAATGCTCTCAAGTTTACCAAGTCTGAGATGGAATTTGGAAGTTCTGTTAGACCAATACACCCGCTCAAGTTTAGAACCTCCAGCCCCCGTATTTTTTGGAAGAACGAATCAGGAATGACACTAACTTGCCACAAGCTATTATTCAATAGAAGAACTGACAGTTTAGGACAATTTGGTGACATGTCCAACGGAAATTCTTTAATATCATTCTCCATAAGAGAAACTCTCTCCAAAGCATCCATCCAGCATTCCTCAGATGGAATCCTGGTCAACTGCTTTCCTGCTTTTACCATGGAAGTCGCACTAATGATGTGCAATGCCATGTCTCTAATCAAATCGTGCATCTTTATATTTTCCTCATGATCTTCCAATAGGCAAAAATTTTCCAAGATGCTTAGAATGGTGAGGCCTCTATCATATTGTTGCTTCCTTGTGTCCAATTCACTAATTAATCTTTGGTCAATAAACAATTCTATCAACTCCAACTTACCAATCAACTCATCTTCTGGATATAGTGCACAAGATAAGAAACATTGTTGAACTTCATGATCGTCAAGGCTATCGTAACTGAATTTTAGATTCATTAAAACCTTCTTTTCCATATCTGTTTGCCCCATACTTGATTCTCTCAATTTCACCAACAAATCCTTCCACATAAACAATTGGGTCACTCCTCGCATGCTTCTTGCGATCGTGATGACACCAAGCGGTAAGCCTGCACATTCTTCGACAATGGACTCCGCAACTGGTTTAATTTCCAAACTAGGTACCCCTTCGGACCCAAGCTCCTCCAGAAATAAACTCTCGGCTTCTTTTGGAGATAGAGGTTCGATTTTTATGATCTCTTGACATTGCATCTGGCGGCACACATAAAATGACCGAGCGGTTAAGGCCAACTGAAATCCATCTTCTCTAATAGGGATTCCCAGCTCTTCAAGATCAAAATGTTCCCACACGTCATCGAGGATTAATGTACACTTACCTCTTTTCATTAAACGATCGTGCAACATTGCTGCTCGTTTGTTCACATCCGTTTCTTGTAGTGTGTCCAAACCTAGCGCCTTCCAAATGTCGTCCTGCAACTTCTGTGTGTTGAAATATTTTGACACAGTAATCCAGAACACATTGCCATAATTTGCTTTTTCGAGGAGTCTATTGTGTATGTGCTTCATAACTGTCGTCTTACCAACACCCCCCATTCCATAAATGCCTAATCGGGATACTTGATTCCCTACTAGATACTCCAAAATCTTTGTAGTATTTCTCTTGAATGCCTCTCCCACCATCTTTCCTTCTAAAAATTTACTGACTTTAGTCTTTCTCGCCTCAAATAGTCCTTTCGGGAATTTGCCTTGTCTGAGAAGGTCTTCTGCTTTTCGCTTCAGTTTATTAACCTCATGTGGTGGCAAACAACCCTTACTTGCTGCTCCAGTATAATCCTCTATAAACTTCTCCGCATCTGGCAACCAGTTCTCGACTTCCCTTCTCTGGTTCTCTACAGACAGAGATGCAGCAAATTCTAACTCATCCCTTATGCCAGCTACTCTGCTACAGAGTTCTTCCAGTTTTCTTTTCAAAGCTCTATTCTCTTCAAAGTTGTCGCCTTTGTTTGCATGACTCGCCGTTGGCGCACCCTCGTTCATATCTAATTCGGCAATATGAAATTTTCATCTGTTAGACTCTCATGCTTGTATTTTTGCCGCCCCTGCTAATAGAACACGGTGATACATAAGGATTAATTTAGGTAAATAACAACGTACCAGGTAATGACGATATACGACCTGTTCTAGAAGGTAGAATGTGAGGAGATGGAGGAGCATCATTTGAAACTTGTGATGATGATGATGAGATATATGGATCCATGCAAAATGGAGCTTGTGGGAGACATGGGACTAAATGTATATTGCATGATGACGATGGCACGGTTGTATTCTGCTGCGCATCACTTGTCTTGTTATTCATGGATTGATGTGGAATAATTTGATCTTGTGGGGGCACTGAAGCTGGTGGCAATAGAATATTGAAGTGTAAGATCAATCAACAATTGGACTTGCAAATCAAGGCATGCACACAACTAAAACCAGCATCTAGAACTTGAACACAAAAAATATCTACAACGAAATTCAAGATTTGCACAAGTTAAATATTTTGATGAAAGGAATGCAGTGCTGTAAAAACAAGTGATATTGAGCATATAGGATATGCAATGATGCTTGGCATGTTCCTGATTGGAGAACCACCGGTCATATCTCGTTTAAAAAGAGATCACATGTTAGATTTCTGATAAAATGATTTGGGGATATTTAAGGAGCTAACGGAATCATAGTAACGATTGAGATTAACCCAGACACACCTTGTGATGATGATGGACCCATTGCATTTATGGCCCCCTCTGAAAAATCAACAGCTATTGGCTCAACATTGCGAGAGTCGCTTGTCCGCGGGACAGGGTTGATCGAGCTTATATTGCCACCTATAGGAACCACTTCCGCTCCACAAGATTGACTATAATCCTGCAAACGCTTAGTACTGTTTACATCAAGGGATGAATCATTTTGTAACAATGATCACACGGTTAGATTATGCAGGTCATTCATACGTATTTCGTCAGAAGTGTCTCCACTTACATCATGATATTCGATAGTCCCAAACGGGAGGTTGTCGATAAATGGCGAGTTTGCTGAACATATCGGCCAATCAAGGAGCTCCCGTTGCCTATTTGACATAGTGTTGCCTGGGTCGGGATCATTTGGGAATTGTGATATCTCTCTCCGAATTTGTTCGTTGATAATATCTAGCAATATCATAAATATTTAGAATATCTAAACGTATATCTAACAGAGTAGATTGGTGGAGAAGCTCTTGTGGCTTACCTAGATCAGAAGGAAGTGGGTGAGACGAATCAATTTCGTTTCCATGGGCCTCCTCGAACAACGACAGCATTAGCTTTCTTGTGGTGTCTGGCACTTCCCGGCAAATGGAAATCCCTTCATTTGAGCCTCCAAGCAAGTGACGTTTCACCGCTGTGGCGTCTCCAAAGAATTCTTCCTTACAGTGATGACAACGCCATTTGTCGTCTCCCAGCTGTCTCTCAACAAATTTCCAGGCTATATCTTCTTTGTTGGGAATGGGACCCTACAAGCATATGGATTGCACCCCATCACCTCATTTAGGATCTAAATTTTTTGCGCATATCATTATTCTCGAGCAAATAATAGGGTACCATAACTACAAAAGCCACCTGATCGAGTAAACTCTTCATTAGCTCTCCTATGCAATCTGGCGCTTTTTTGCAAATGGAAATCCTTTTGTCTTCGATTTTAATTAAGTGATTTCTCACCCTATTAACTCCTCCACCGTATCTGTTCTTGCAGTAAGGGCAACACCATTGCTTGCCCTTGCGTTCCACGAATTTCCAGGCTATGCTTTTAGCTGGCGACACCATTATTTTTGCTGCCCCTGCTAATGTAACATGGTGCAACGTTAGGAATAATTTAAGTAAACAACAACGTACCAGGTGATGACGATGGGCATATACGACCTGTTCTAGAAGGTGGAATGTGAGGAGATGGAGGAGCATCATTTGGAACTTGTGATGATGATGAGATATATGCATCCATGTCCAATGGAGCTGGTGGGAGACATGGGACTAAATGTATATTGCATGATGGCAATGGCACGGTTGTATTCTGCTGTGCATCACTTGTCTTGTTATTAATGGATTGATGTGGAATAATTGGATCTTGTGGGGGCACTGAAGCTGGTGGCCATAGAATATTGAAGTGTAAGATCAATCAACAATTAGACTTGCAAATCAAGGCATGCATACAACTAAAACCAGCATCTAGAACTTGAACATAAAAAATATCTTCAATGAAATTCAACATTTGCACAAGGTAAATATTTTGATGAAAGAAATGCAGTGCTGTAAAAAGCAAGTGATATTGGATATGCAATGATGCTCAGCATGTTCCTGATTGGAGAACCCTTGGTCATATCTTGTTTATAAAAGAGATCACATGTTAGATTTTAATAAAATAATCTGAGGATATTTTATATAGAGTAATATAGGAGATAACTCTAATTTATATAGTTTATTTATTATTTTAGACTTAATGTTTGCTTAGTTTTAATTAAATCTGATGGCTGCTCTATTTAGTTTAATTGATTTTGTAGGTAATTGAAGTTAAAATAAGCTTAGGGACTAATTCTGTAATTTGCTGGCTGAGGACAAAATGTGTGGAAAAATGCATATAAGCTTCCTAAACTGCATAGAAACTTCCCAAATTGGAGATCAAGGTTAAGCAAATATAAAATTTAGAAGAATCAAGCCTATTTGGGAGAGAAATTCAAAGTCTAAGTTAAATTAGGGATTTATGATTGGGAGGAGTCACTAACTAAGAGGAATCTTCAATTGTAATCCTATTCTAGTGTGATTAAGATTTCTTGGAAAGCATAATGAGGCCTATATAAAGGCCATTGAGCGTGAAAGAAGAGGAGCTATGGAATCGGGAAAGTATTACCAAAGAACTGGTGGTTCTATGATGGCAATGACGCACTTGATTTCTATTGTGCATATAATGTCTCAAGTGACCTTGAGACACTAAATGAATTTGGCGAATTAGTAAAGAAGAAATTTGGAGGGGAGATGCACTAGAGTAACTGGATGCACCATCCAAATGGGAAAGGAGGCACACCACATGATTGTGAGATGCATGATGGCATTAATCAAATACATATAGCTGGCTCAGAAAACATTTTGAAGTTTAGGGCGTAGGGAAGCTGGTTGCTTTGGCATGCCATGAAATGGATGTTTAGACATTAAAAAAGAAATGTAAATCTAAGTCCATAATTAAGATCGGATCGATAAAAAAATTTACTTGGCTAAAATGCCCATTTTCTGAAGCAATTTGGAAAGGCAAACCTTCTGCAAATTGTAAGGGGGTTCCTCCCTCCACATTAGGCAGATCGGATCTACTGGTCAGAGCTGCTGTAACATTTCCTTGTATCCTTTCCTCAGATACACCTCGATCACTCGAGTCCATCACTTTCCTAGGCATCAATAACTTCCCGGCTTCTGCTTTTACATCAGCACGGACTTTCTCACATTCTTTAATACCACGCTTTCCAATTCCACCCAAGTGAGCCTTGATCCTTGTACCACCTCCACCAAACACCTCTCCACAGAAGTTACACTTCCACCTGACCTTACTCAGGAAAATCACGTGCTTCCTAAATGGATCCTTCACTCTAGGCATCACTGCTATCAATGCCCTATAAAAAGTAAGCCAGTTAAATAAGAATGTCCGGTGGATGAGTCTTCATTTGATTCTTACAAATGGAAGATTGCAAAGATGAAGACATGGCAACATACCAGTTAGGACAGAAAAAGAACATTCAGATGCATGTAAGTGGCAAAGAAACCCACCCAGAAGTAGAACTAAGAAGCTGTTCTCGAAATTCTGAAGCACTGGTCAGCATCCAGGAATCTAAAAAAGAGTATTTCTTTTGCTGACGGCGGAGATTCAATTCCTAAAGAAACAATGGCATAGGCCTGGTATTGTAAATGGGAATGAACAGCTTTCGGCGAAGAATCAAGAGGAACTCTACGACAAATACTACAGAACAGTTGCTGACAATAATTTCATTATGGATTTCTCTGAGTCTGCGCGTGGGCACGTGTGCATGAGAGAGAGAGAGAGAGAGAGAGAGAGAGAGTTGGAATTGATCGAAGTCTTGAATTTTTATCAACAACAGTGTTAAAAGGCAAAGATAAGCTTTATTTTATTGCACTGTACTCCATTCATGAACCCTTGGCCATGTTAGCATATCCAATTGCAACTGCCATCACTATTCTCTGGTGCTTGGATTACTAATTTGTGCAAGATTAGCAGATTATTTTGTCCCAAAAGCTATTTCAACTAAAGTTCTGTAACATCTTTAGCCACATGAATAGAAAACTCTAGTACCACATGGAGGCCTCATGGAGGATTGGCATGTGGCCCATTAGATAGTTGTAGTCGCATGCTTTCACTTTTTCATATCATTTTCTCTTTCATTCACAACTATAACCTATTACTATAATAAATAGAAATGATTTTTTTCCCTCTTTAAAGATTTGACTTCTTTTCTCCACCTCACATAACTTTGACTTTTGTATTTATTTTTCCTCCTTAGATTCTACAGACTAATATATTTTCAATATTTTAATAAATAGTTAACATTATTGAAATTAACCCCCATCACGGAAATGTTGAACATCCAAAAATATATTATCTGGTTGGTCTTATTATTTAATATATTAAACTAAATAAAGAAAAAACGTTAACCAAATAACCTAGTAATTTAATGGATTATTGCTGGATACAATCATTGTTAAAACCTCATCTCACATTTACCATGAGTGAGTGACCTGTGTGTTTGAAGTTATCTTTATAATCAAATTTTTCCACATGGCAATGCCTAATCATGAATGTCCAAACTATTTTCTACACAATGGACCAAATAAAATCTTAATTCAAAATAAAGTATGGAGATTACTACATCATGCTTTCAAATTTCTATATCGTTTTCCTTTTCATTTCTAAACAATAACCTATTAGCAATATAGAGAACAATTTGTCTACTTACATGAATGCCAATCCACCTCAAGTAACTTTCGCCTTCTAGTAGGGCCATCAAATGGGTCGGGTCAGGTCATACTGAGCCATCTTCATGCAATGCAAATTTAATGACGCATGCCTGAATCTGACCCATATTACTAAAGCCAATTAATATTCAACGCAATCTAGGAAAACCCTTACCCAACCATACAACCCACTTTTAAGCCATTCACCTTATAAGTTACTTGGATAATAACTTCACATCAAATTAGAAAAGTAAATTAACACAATAAAAAATCAGTTAACAAAGCAAAATAAAAAAAAGTAAAAAACCTATAGCTTGAAATACTTATCAAGAAACAAATTTCCATCAGCTAATCATGAATCATGAAATGGGATCCGGTTTTAGTTTTTGGTTAAATATAGACTGCTTATGTGTACTCCATAATTCAGGAAACAGCTTCCACGAGCAAAGTGAAAGAAAAAACACACACAACATCAAACCCACCTGCCATTGGCATTTCCACAAAGTTAGCAAACTCAGAAAATCTCTACAGCAAAATCTTGACCAAAACCCATCTCTACAGCAAAATCTTGACCAAAACCCACCAAACTCGAAGTTCTTTCTTCTTCAAACAAGTTAATGACAATCGACATTACCCATACACAGCGATACTAACAAGAGATTTCCAAGAAAAGGAGTTTCCACAATTGCGATTCGAAAATGGCATTAATAAGCCCAGAAAGCTATGCAGAAAGCATCAATCTTTACGGTTTTAGGGCAATTTCCACCAGGCTGAAAAACTCAGTTTTAGCACTACGTTCTTCCTCGATTGAGAATACAGCCTTGCACTGCAGGTAGCAAAGTTGCAATACAATTGAGTAGTTGAGAAGCCTTTAGCTACTGGTGCTCCATTTAGAATCAATTAAATCATGCTATGTGGCCACTAGCGACTTAATCATGCTCAGGAATAATTCATGAATCTACTAGCGATTAAATCATGCTCCATTGAACTACCCACGAGAGAGACGGTGGAGAGAGGAGTAGGTTTGGTACCTAGAGTCGCTGGAAAAGTGAAGACGGCGATAGGCCTCCAGAAATTTCCGAAGCCGCCGTCGCGCCTCAAGACCGAGCTCCTCGAGCACAAGGTTGTCCGAGAGACGGCATCCCTTGTCCCGCTGCCGGAGGGCGTGATCTGCTCCGAGAATACCGAGATTGCCAAGTCGGCGAATCGTATCGAAGAGCTCGAAGCTTAGAACAAAGTGGAGGCGTCTAGGGCTCGGTTCGAGGAAGAGACGTAGATAGAACGAAACCGGAGAGGGCGAGAAGAGACGACTGATCCTTCTGGATTAAATGGGCTCTTAAAGTAGCTTTCCCGCGAATGGACCCTCCGCTTCTACGTGGAGGCGTCGTGGAGATTTGTGGTGCGGCCCATGAGCCATTATATATTTCTCTTTTTTCATTCTATAGCTGGAGGTGGCAAATGAGTCAATAATCACATTAGATAATATAATAGCTAGAGGTGGCAATGAGTCAACAATCATATTAGATAATATATATTATAAATAAATTTACTTAAAAGTTTTACATAATAATCTAATGAGTCTAGAATGAGTTCTAAAAGGCTTATAAATAATCTAACTAATTAGCTATAAGTGTCATAGACAAATCAGTTTTAGGTTATGAAAATTTTGATATTGTAGTTATTATTAAAAAAATTAATTATACTATTTTCCTTTTTATCTTTTTCTTCTTTATTTTCCTTTTTCTTTTATTTTTCCCTCTTTTTCTTGACCTTGACTAGTCATCAACCCCAGCAACAGTCAATGACCAACCAATAGGTGAGGGACGAGCCCACTAGAGACTTCAACAAGGTTGAGCCTCGCAACTAGGCCAAGACCTCACTAGATTGGCAAGCTCAAGCCTTCCCGAGGTCAATGAGGTCTTGACCTCGCTAGATCGGTGAGCTTGAGCTCACTCGAGGACAGCAGGGCTCAAGACGACTAAGTTGAGCTTGCCCGAGCCCGATGAGCTTGAGACTCATTAGCTACAATATGTTTGAGCTTGCTTGAGATCACCAATTGGCAAGCTCAACACTTGCTAGTTGTTCATCGCTTACACCCAGTTTATGATAATCGAGAAAGGAAATATATATAATAAATTATATTAAAATTAAAATTTGATTTTAAAAAAATAAAAATGGGGAAGAATAAGATAAAATTATAAAATTTTGAAAAAAGTATCAACTAAATTGTGTTGCATGAAAGTTTTTTAACAATACTTTAAAAAAATCGTAAAAAGTAAGTTTGAGGAGTTTTCGGTGAGGCTGCTCCAATTTGCAACTGATGACCTCGAGCCGATGATACCCTTCTCACCACCTCTCTCTCTCTCTCTTAAAGCTTCGGTGTTTTTTCGATGAGTTCATTCTTCTCATTTGAACTATTGAAAAAATAATGTCAAGAATAGGAACAATAACATGATCAAAGTTTGAGGAATGACAACATTTTTTTAAATAATTCTTTACTCCACAACATTACTGATGGTTTCTAGTAAAAATCCCTCATCATATAATAAATTTTCAATAAGAATATCAGATTTTTAATAAACTTGTTAAAAAATAAAAAAGATGGTTGTATTGTTTTTTTAGAAAGAAGAATCGAAGTAGTAAAAAAAGAGAGGTAAAACTGTAAGCATAATACTGAGTCATTTTATAATAGAAGAAAATTTTTGGGTGAAGTTGTAAAGTGAACGAATCTTTCCTCAAAAGGCACGCAGAAATTTTGGAATAATAATAATAATTTTACCTTTATTATTATTCTGAATTTCATCGTTCATGAAATAAAAGTGCGACCTTTCATCGAGTAGAAGTTATATTTGAATAATCGCAATTCTCCAAAATTTGATAAGTCGTGTCCAAACAAATAATGCATTTCAAAGGTTGTAAAAACGCTTAAAAATAATTAGGCAAAATATTATAAAATTCGAAATTAAATAAAAGTAAATAATCTCAACTTGATTGCGAACAGTCATACTGTTTTAATGGGACATAAATGTTAAGCCCACTTTCTCCTTATCAATTGACAGGATAATTTGGAAATTTAATAAATAGAAAAATAAACGACGATCAAAGCCAATTATGATCCACGTGTATTGCAAGTATTAAGTGTACCTAATAATCGTGCTAAAATCAGGCATTTGCCCATGCATCAGCACACGGTTATTATACGATCAAGCCCACATAGCCCATTTTCTTCATTTGCAATAACATAATATATCAACACATGTAAATTGACCCACGTACTCCTATTTTCTCAGTTTCGTTAGTTAGTTTGCAATAACAGACGACCGACGTGAATCCCTTTTGCCCAAGGATTATAGCTCGGCAACGTCAGGGCGGTTGGCTATAGCCCGGCTTGTTTCAGGCCCACGTTCTAGCCGCCATAGCCGAGCTCAATAGGGACCCCCTCATCCGAGAAGTAGCCGTGCTCGCTTCTGCCTCGTCCTAGCTTAACTGGGACCGAGATTTGTTCTTTCAAGTTCACGACCGTGTTGTCTTTCGCTGAGCTATTCGCGTTGATTTTGAGCACCTCTAGGTGGTCTCTTGCAATTGTGGATGCGGGTTCAAGTTTTGAAACGATTGATATTCTCTCTTCAATCCACAGCACACCACATGTTCTTTAAAATGTTCGAACGAAATTCCTATACAATTTCCTCCGATGGGTAGTGATAGGAGTCTTGATAATAATCTTTCATTAACCTCAACGTACGTTTTTTTTCGTTCCTCTTTTCAATGCTACTGTGACTGACTATGCTTCATTCCTCTGCGTGTCCTAGTTTGGTGCTTCAGCGATGTTCTCGGCGTGAATACATGTCAGGAAAGGAAATGAAAACTCCCGATGAGTTTTGCTGGTTTGTTCCATTCAGTATGTTTCGCATCATCGCGTCATCTTTGAGAGTAAATTGTGGTCTGTGGCAGCCCAGTGGAGGCCCGGCGATCGGAAATGTTGGACGATGGGCGTGGGAGGAATAGAAAAGGGAAGGCTCGAAATGGATTTTGGACTGGGGGCTGGTTTTGGTTCTAAGATAATTTGGGTTTGGTTTAATGTTGATTAGTTTTGGGCTTCGTTGGTTCAATTAGATTCAGGCTAGTTATAGGTTAACATAGCATGTCTGGGTTTTGGTGGGTGTGGGCTTAAAATTAGCTTGTTGAGTTCAAGGCTTCAAGCTTGTTTCTGGTTAAAACTAGATTGGGCTCGTATCCGGATCCCCAGGAGGCAGGGGAATCCAATGGTGTTGAAGAGGGAGTTGCCATCTACATAGGGGGAAGGCTAATCTAAGGGTGGGTCACGGGGAAGGTCACGTGCACTGTGTGCAGGTGATCCTTCTCCCGTATAAATGAGCCCATTTCATTTCTTAGCTTTTGTCTGCTTTAGTGATCTAAAATCGAAAGCCCACAGTAGCCCAGATTCGGACTGGCCCCTAGGGCCCAGCTCGGATCATTTTTCTTTTTCGGAATTAAATAATAATTACAATTAGTTCTATAATAATAATTAGAAAAATTCGAAAAACTAAAAAAAAATTATCTAGAAAAGCTAGTGTTGCTCGGAAAATTCGATTTTAACATTAAAATTAACCTAATTTAATTAATGAGCACCGGATTTTGAGATAAAAACGAAGAAATTGCCATTATTAATCAACTAAGGCTTCGTTCGTTTATCAGAAAATATAGTATTTTCGGAAAATATTTTTCAAGAAGTTATTTCTCAAAAAATGATAATATTTTTCCATATTCGCTTGAAATGGACAGAAACATATTTTCCGTTGTTCGGTAAAGAAAATATTTTTCAAACTTTACCACTTCGTTCCTCATGTGCCTCAAGCTTGGCAAGACCCATAATTTCAAGCAAAAGATGCACGCCACAGCTGCGAATCACTTCAAGTAGCATATTGAGCACCATTTGACATACACAAATGCAGATAAACATCATGTAACACAAACGAACACTTGTGTACGGCGAACGGGTACACAATATGACTCATGGGATTAGGCCATTACTTGAAACGAATGATACAAAATAGAGAAAAGACGGAGTCAGCAGCACTCTAAGCAACGAAGCAGTATGGTAGAAGTCAGCCCCCTAATAACCCCCCAAAATGACGAATACCAAGTGAAAGGATCCGGCTCATGCATTTCATCGAGTAGGTGGGAGGCCAAATTCATCACGCCCTTCGCATGGAAGTTTCCCCTTAGCGGCACATCTAAGGTTGGAAAGAACCTCTGAAGACATGAACTAACACGAATGACCTAAACGCGCAGGGATAATGCGAAACCGGGCAAAGAGATTTCCGCACAAGCACTGGGTCACGCGGGGCCGAGACAGAGAAACATGAGACCAAGTTTAGCATAAACGGACAACGGGGGACGCATTCAAATGTACGACTAGAGAGTATAATATATAGAGCCTCGACCAAATTGAAATCCATGAGATGAACCCACCTTATTTGATCCGCGGGTGAGCGAACCAGATAGTGAGCGAATGATCACGATCAAGCGAAGCGAAAGGGCGACGAGCGGTGGAGGACTGGAATGAGAGCGTGACGGGCGAGAAAGGTCTGGCTGTACTCGCCGATCGGGAGAGAGAGCCAATCTCATCAGGATCCCACTTCGGTTGACGGTCTCTACCTCTCTCAATTCCAACTATGTCTCGTTTTACTTCGGATCTACAAATCCAAAGAGGGAGTTCTTCTGGAGGGAGAGGCTTCGGAGCTCGGAGAGGGAGGAGAGATCCGAGGAGAAGACGCCGGAAAGGGAGGCGGAAGCGAGGTTTATGGCGGTGACACGCGAGGAGGAGTCGCAGTTTGCAGCAGGTATGGCTTGAGGACAAGCTAGGCTGCTGGAGCGGGTCGCAGCGGAACCCGTTTTCCTTTTATTTTGGGAAAGAAAAATATTTTCTTCCATTTTAGAATAATATTTTTTATTGATTAAAAAATATTTTTATTAATAAATTATTTTCCTCCACCGAATACCACAATTTTCGTAAAATATTTTTCTGAAAAAATATTTTTCGAAAAATGGACGGAGCTTAAGTGATTCTTGAATCCCAAGATTTTTTAGCCTGAACTTCACTTGTAAATGCTTAAACATGTATTTAGGCTTGATGCATGATTCATCGAGTAGATTATTATTAAATTTATTACGTTTGTGCCAATTCATTTCAATTAGAAAACTTTTCAACATCAATTTAATTACTCCTAAATATTTTTATGTTTTGCCACTTAAATTTATTTGGCTAATTTAAGATGAAAATTACTAACGGATAGTAACATGGGCAACTTTAGGTTCGTTCGTTTAGCGGAAAATATTCTTCCGGAAAATATTTTCCGAAAATTGGGTTGTTCGGAAGGCGAAAAATATTTTCCTAAGGAAAATGTTTTCTAATTAACCAAAGATTTTCTTCTAAAACTAAGGAAATTTTTTTCCGTTTTTGAAAAGCAGAAAACATTTTCCGGATCTCATCTCTTTCTCTTTTGTTATGAGTCTATGAGCAATTTAATTGCCGGTCGCCGCCCGCCCGCCCGTTAGTCGCCCCCCGCCGCCGCCGCTCGCCCGCTAGGCCACCCGCCGCTGCCCGTCCGCCACCCGCCGGCCGCCCGTCGCAGGCCGCCTCCCACCCGCCCGCCGCCTCTCGCCTGCCACCCCCCCGCCCGCCGCTGCTCACCGCCGCCTCTCGCCTGCCACCCCCCGCCCGCCGCTGCTCACCGCCGCCGCCACCGCCCGCTCGCCGCCGCCTCCCGCCCGCCCGCCGCCGCCTCCCGCTCGCCTGGCGCCGCTGCCACCGCTGCCCGCCCGTTGCCCGCCCCTGTTCGCCAATCACTAGATAATTTCTTAAAAAAAGAATTCCAAAAAAAAATTCAGAAAATTTTTAAGTTTCAAACGAACACTGGAAAATGTGTCATTTTCCAGGAAATGACTTCCTGGAAAACATTTTCCAGAAATAACTTATTTTCCGTCAAACGAATGGACCCTTAATATGTATATTTTTTAATTTCTTTTTTTCCTTTTTTATTTACTTTTTTTTTTGGGTCAAGGGCTGGCACGTTGTTCATTGACCCTTGTCAGCACTAGATGAGAGTGTCGAAGCCTTTGCCAGCCCTAAGCTAAGGACCTTAACGCCCTTGCCTAATATTTGGTGAGGGATGTAATGCTCGTGTGGGTGACAAGGGTGTTGCAGCCCCTTGCCGTGACCTAGTAAGGGCTGGCAAGGGCCAAACAATGACTCTTGCCAGCCCTCAATCCAAAAATAAGTAAAGCTAAACCCAAAAAAATTGTTAAAGATGCCTACATCAAGTCTTGCCTCATAGGATGGGTAACGTCCGACACATCCTGTTTTAATTTCCAAGACTTCGAGCCTTGATTGCTGATCAAATTGATGGACTCATCTCACCCCTTGAGTTCGCGGAGAATCGTCTCTTTCAGGACATCGGCAGCAGCTTTTCTGCTGTTTACAGGAGGTAAAAACTTGTGCGGCCTCAACCATATATAATTTATACATTTGTGATTATGTGCCATTAGAGGGGTAGTTTGGGAGAGGGGACTCGTATCCCCTAGTATTCTGATCTTTTTGTCCAAATGAAGTGTTTTCATAGCTTATTTGGCAAAGACTGTTTGACAAATCCTTTGTTGAATTCCCAGACTTCGAGCCCTGAATGATGATCAAATTGCTGGACTCATCTTATTATCCCTTGAGTTCGTGGAGGATCTTCTCTTTCAGGCCATGGGCAACACGGGTGCTCCAACCAACACTGGCTGGACATACGTGGTGCTAAGATTCATCCAGCGGTTGATCCAGTTGATGCAAAGCCAAGACATGAGCTCCAGCTACCGCTTCATCTCCTACGTCATCGTCATTGCTCTTGGATTAGCCAAGTGCGGTTTGGTGCTGCAGATTTATTTTGAGAACTGCCCTGGCGTACGTCAGCTCCATGTGAATTAGAGGACGATAACGACAGCCAGTTCTACAAATGCTGTGGTTTGCTCTCTATTGCTTTGGACAGCATCTCTCCTCAGACGCGTTTGAATTCCCAGCGATTCGACGTCACTCTGGAGACGTAGTTTATTTGAGACTGCAATGCTTTCTCGTTTTATTTGCCCTATTGAATCGATCAGACTTGATGAGTGATGTTTTTAAATGAAAGCTGCATTTGAATGCTAAGCTGGTTTATCTTGCTTTTGAATTGATTGTGGCGTTGAGAAAACGTGAAAGATCCAGGTGAAATGCAGAACTTGGGGCTTCAATTAGTTGGCCTAGTTCAAAGACTCGTGTCTTCGACTACTAGGTAATGTGGCACGCTGTTCCTATTTCTTGCTTCCCCCTCCTGACTCACGTCTTGTCGTGGCTAAAAAGGAGCTGAGCAAGAACTTAGAGATGTGAGAGCGCAGATTGATCTCTCTGAGTCTTCTGCAGAGTTTCACTGGTGCTCTTGTTAACACCCTTTTTGCAGGTGGACTATTGATGTGGGTTGGACAAGCACTAGGGTCATGGCTAGCGGTTTGTGTTTACTGTACGTACCATTGAGGAAAGGCTGATGGTTACGGGGACACTAGGCGATTTCCGAGCCACTGGACAGGATCACAGCCCCGGTGCTGGTCATGTCGTTCAAGGCAAGCATGACGAACCAAAAGCCTAGAAACTTCAAAATAGAAAGTTGAAGTCGTGTTGTGTAATTCCCACGGAGATATGCAATCCTTGTCTCTCCCCCAGCTCTACATACAGGGACAATGATGCTGCCGATCTTTCATCGGAAAAAAAAAAAAAACAAACGTGTTATCGTTTGACTCAAACGAATGTGCATTCTAGAAACTTTGGAGCCCACTCTTTTTTCCTTCTTTTCTTTTCGCCCGAAATAGTACTAACAACATACAAAGATTTTAGTAAAGGTACCGAATGAGGTGGAAAACTATTATTGAACGTTAAAAGATGAGTTCACTTATTAATCACCAAAACTTTAGACTTTGCAAAGAAAATAAAAAATGAAAGACAAAATTTACCTCAGAAGGCTACCGCCACATTTTTCCTCTTCGTAGTCAATCCATCTAGCGTCGCTCTTTATCTTCCACAAATGAGTTACGTTGTATTAATTGGAAGACCTCCGTAGTGCTGCTTATTTTCCTTTCTACAAATCTTGACTCAAATTTGAAATTTTACTTGTTCCAATAAATTCACGAGATGTAGTCTGGATCTTTAAAGCAAAGTCAATTAAATTTCGACTTAGGGATGGCTTAAAGAGGAATAGTAATGATTTAAAGAGAAATAGTAACTTATTAGCTTTTAAGAGAAATTACCGTTTATACTCTTTAATGCTGGGAACAATAAGACCTCCGGAAGTCGTGGGACTCTGGGTCAAAAAAAGTGGGCTGACAAATGAAAAAGAAACACAGCAGGGAATAATAAGACTTCAGAGGCATCACCCACCTCTCCCAAGTCAATTCCTACCTACTACCCTCGTTGATTTACATTTCTTCACGCGGTTTCAGCCGGAGGACTTCTAGAAAGTTTAGAAACCAGCCAAATTGGTTGCGAAGCGTCCCATTATCGACAAACTAAGGGAGGGACATCATGATCCCACAATCGAAAAATAAGATCGTATGCATAAAAGAAACGGATATCTTGGGAGAGATCTTAGATGAGGACTTTCTGGGTATCGATCCACTTCTGATTGATCCCATGATCACGCAATACGCGACTGGTGTTAAACCCATCACGTCAAAGTCAGAAATTCATCAAATTTGATGAGGGCATGAACTTTCCAAGCAAGTGCTTGTTGTCCATCTTTTTATTATCTACTATGATTGGCAAACAATATTACACAGGAATGAGAACGTGTGATTGAAAGATGGAAACGAGTAAATGGAAGGCTGGGCATCTCCCTCTGCAGCTCGGAGTACTCGAAGATGATGAACATATGAAACCCAAGAGATTTTCCCTTTCAAATTCCATCGATTCTAGCAGCATAGATCCGTGCACGATCAAAAGAAGCAGACTCGTTTTAGTGCAATAATAATGGTTCGCTGTGCATCACTGACAGGGGAGGCAACAAAACCTGTCCATGCACGGGGATTAGTGGAGCATCCAAAGGAATTTCCTTTGAGTCTACCTTCAAGAGCTCTAAATGCCCCTTGTGCTGGGACGTGTAGATGGACTGCTGAATGTTCGGTGTCTAGACTGGCTAAGTACTTCAATTTTTTTGTGTAACTGGTAGAAAGAAATCGAGGTAGCAAGGCAATCAATTGCCGGGAGATGAAAAGGAGAAATGAAAAATGACCCACTAGTCAAAAAGTCAAAAAGAAAACTCTACTAAACGAAAAATAAAATTCCCCAGCATATTTAGGTCAAATGAGAGGACAGATTGAATCCTAGAGCATTAAAAAAAAAATTACCCACTTTAACTGCTTCATGCACTCTCCGAATTTGGATCGTTTGGCAGTAACTTGAACTTCTTCAATGGACATAGAGCTCTGGATTCTCTATTACCTAACATGTCAAACTTTGAGCTAACAGGATGCCCAAAAAATTGCAACATGTTGAAGTTTCCCAGAGGTAAGTTATTGGTTTGCTGCAACGTGAACTCATCCGAAAGTGCCATATCCAATAAGCTGGCCTTTTTGCCATTGACTTGCTAGTGGTAACTGCTCTGTTCTTTCAACAATGTGAGTATTAACAGAAGCTGAAGACGAAGGGTTCTCCATCCATCCATGACTTTTGACGAAGGCACACCTGGCAAATCGGCATAAAGGGTGATTACTGTGCAATTCTTTCTTCTTGATGTTCTGCATCCTAAATTAAAGTGGCAATGAGTGAAAGCAAATCTTCCTAGCCTCTGTTCCAGATATGATAAAAAAAAAACTAACCAGTTCAAATATTCTCTACTCGATAATTTAATGTTGAAACAGTTTAAACGGGATCATGTTGCTTTGATCCAAAAGAGTGAACTTGGCACAACATTTTCAATCAACAAGTTGCCCAATATCATGTACAAAGTCTTTTCGAAACATTTTTTCTTTTGGGGGGGGGTATAGGCCAAAATTCTATGTGCACTTGATGGGGCTCGCTTTTGTTTGCACTTTGAATACCTCTCTCTATTTCCTTTTGTTTGAATCGGAATGTGGCTTGTTCTGCCAAGCAAGGGAGGTGTTAACTTAGTTAGTTGAACACAAATGATCAGTAAAAAGTGTTCATGGTGATGCAGAAGTAGACAGAGAAGTAAAAATTAATCATATGCCACTTTCATTTGAAACCATCGTCGTGGACTTGGTTGAAGTGTTCTCTCTTCTCTTTCTTGGATCCATTCCTTTCACAGCGAAATGGTATGTTTTTTTTTTTTTTTGCGTGGACTAATGATGGGAGCATTTAGTCGCTTCTCAAGAGGGTGAAGTTCGGCTGACCAGCCCATGACAATCACAAAGGAAATAAGGCTGATGAAATGATAAGCGATCAATGGGTCGATCGAATTCCAATGACATTGCTACAAGAAGAATGGCGACTCGCTCTTGCTATGAAGAAACAGTCGGCTTTTTAAGACAGTAATACAAACAACCATTCTGGCTCTCGTGAATCTTCATTCTCTTATAGAAAACAGGTTGTTCACAAATGGACCCCAAGCGTAGTAGCTCAGTCTCACACTTCCATGAGGTCATACGAGTGACAGTTTATTCTGAAAGTCTTTACCAGCAGTGACAGGAGGTCCGGTGAGTAGGTGATAACAAACAAGTGAAGGAAATTATATAAACATAAGGCCCGTTGAAATCTCGTGAGTGATAGGAGATATTTTTAATGGAATTATTTGCATTTCATAGACACATTATGCAAAATTATTGTTAGAGAGTTCTAGGAAATGCCAGAGAACCACCATCACGGAAAACTTCGACAAATCTGCATCATCGGTTCGGGAGCAAAACCATTACCGCAGCAATCAGTGTCGATTTGTCCCCTCAGGAGTCCCAAATCTTGGATCATCATTTACATTTCGCAGATACACAACTGGTTTTCTTAGACAAAATTATCCAAAAAATTATAATCTTATTATACGACGGTTAATTCAATCTCAAACATTTCAACTTTATCAATTCAATCCTAAATTTTTTTGATAACTTGCTAGTTCGTTCATAAATTTTTCTTTACTTATTTAATTCGAAACCTTTTTTAATAACTTGCTAACCTTTTTTTTTTTTATTTAGCCCTCACTCTGGCCGGTGAGGAAGTCGTGAACCCACACCTAGGCCATCATTGGCCACAACGAGGGCATGTCAAAATCTTGCCCACCCTCATGGATCATAGCCAGACCCGCAACCCTCGCGTTGACCTTGTGGGCCACAGTAAAGGCCACAACCTTTGCCTACCATCGGCAAGGGCTAGCAAGGTCACTAGTCTTGCTTAGTGACCTAGTGATCGGCGCTGGCCATATGCAAAAAGAGGGAAATAGAAGAAAACACTTAAAAATCAATATAAAAAATTCACAAATTATAGGAAAAAAATGAAATTTTGTCCATATCAACACCAATAACAATACATAGAACATCAGGCACTAACTGGACTATCATGTTAGCGATATCCTGCCAAAATCTACTGGAAATATTGAATTCATATACCATTAAGAGGTTTAAAATAAATTGACAAATTGAAAGCTTAAGGACTAAATCGGTAAGTTGTTAAAAGATTTAGGACTTAATTAATAAAATCGAAAGGTTTACGTCTAAATTGACCATCATAAAAAAATTAATACTTTTTGGATAATTTTTCCATTTCTCTCGTGTCACTGCAAGTTGGATACAGTTGTGAGGGCCACTGAGGTCGGAGAAATCTCATGTATTTCTTGAGATCAGTGACATTCTGGAAAGAAACCATTTAATTGCCTCCAGCACCCATGCCTTTGGCAGTTGATTCTTCTCCCTTCACTTCCCCACACCTAAGAATGTTGCCGGTTTTCCATACCTGCCAATGTTGCCTCCAGCAAACGGACGGAGCGTTGGCTTTCACAATAAGTATAGGAATTCTAATGCACTATCACTTTGATTATATTTTTCTTTTTTTTTTTCTGGGTGCTCTTGCTTGTGTTTAGTTGATGTGTTGCCTATTTGGGGAGCCATATCTATACCATTCAATTTTGACGAACAAATGTACTTTTGTACAAAATGTTTTACGATAAGAATGTACTCCATTTTAAAACATTTAGATTAAGCAATGTTGTGGGTTTGTCTAGATCGAAGTATGCCGCCGGTTAGCATGCAAGAGGAACGAGCATCTTATTCTGTCCATACAAAAGTACTTTTATAACCAATAGCTTGTAATTAACTTTATAGATTTAATGTGATTTTTTGTAATTGAGAAAGTAACTAGACACCATGAAACATTTAGCTAATATAATCGTTAATGCAAACTTATTTTTCTATGAGCAAAAGTAGCTCTTTTCAATGTGATAACTTGTAAGGAACTACCCAGTTTTTCCTCCACTTCATCAGTAAGTTCTGTCAAGAAGATTTGAATGTAGCTAGAAGTGGTAGCTCCTTAAATTATAAAGTAAATCTCCACAAGCTAAGTAATTCTTTTCACTGTGTTATTAAGTTTCTATACTAAAAATAGTTCTTAAATGCATCTTTTTATAAAAAGAAACTTATTGCGGACCCTCCTTTGCCCCTGACGCTCTTCCTTTGAAGCAAAAGCATCTCTTGTTCGACCAATAGGAGTCTTCTTTCTTCTTCATCCCATCCACGGACCTTGTGATGCTTTCCACTCAGTGAACATGAAAATTTACAGCACAACATCCCTTTTGCAACAATAAATGGCGCTTGAAATAATTCAGTCATCCGCAACTTCAAATCTGCAGGAAAGCATGCTCAAGTAGCATAGCAGCTGATGGCCTCCCAGCAGGCTGTCTTCCGAAGCAGCAGTCCAAAAAATCCTTTCCCTCGGCAGATAACGTCTCGGGTATTGGTGGAGAACTTCGCATCACCTAAAATATAGCTTGAGCCTGCATAAATGATTAAACCTTGAGCAGAAAAAAAAGACACAGGTCGCATATCAAATGATAATACGCACAGTCCCAAACTTCCATCAGAAATAGTGACATAGATTTGGTTGGAAGCATATCCTTGGAAGGACTGAAAGAAAAAAAAAAGAAGCAATCTGGAGTGGAGGTGGAAAACCCTAATGCGGTCGAATGGAATGGAGTTTATTTTCTGGGCACAATGGGAACTGCAGTTGGACTGCCCCAAACAATGTGGAAGGTTCGGAGGCTGCCCGGTTGTTGCA